>OZ024735.1:33500465-34216161 GCA_964016875.1 Fallopia convolvulus | reverse complement strand
GAGCATGTTTGATTAGTAAGATTGTGTATTGAATGCCTTTTATCTATTATTGAGATTGTTTGTCGTGTTTATACCGAGATGAAAGTTGAGGTAATTTGAGTTTTTAACTTGATTGAAAGAGAAAGTTAGTAACTTGAAGGTTGATATTGTTTGAATACGAAAGTTTCAAGCTTTAGATCCAAAACAAACAATTAAGTGAGTTAAGTTGCGAAAGTAGGTTAATTTGCTTCATGATTAACGAAAGTTGATGACTCTATCTATTTAAAGGCATGATCTATTCTTCTTACGAGTTTATATGCTTGGCTATGTTGAGGTGTCCCTAGTCCTAGATCTTTGTTTTTATTTGATTATTCTTAAGTGAAATTCGTTGCTGAGTTACTTGGCTCGGTACCGAACTGGTTTAGGTCGTTAGTTTGAGTCTTTTGTTTACGGTGGTTCGTTAACGACCCTGACAACGTCGTTAACGAGGCTGCTTGTGTGTTTTTGTTTGATTGTGTTTGCTTTTTAGTAGTCGATAAACGAACAACCTTGCTTCCTGTGGAACGATCCTGACTTCGCTATACACAGCGGGGTCTTGACTTATAAATTTATTTGTTGTCAAGAAACCCTCCTTCAACACATGCCACGTGGCATTCCCCACAAGTTGTACATCCTACACTACATACATACGGTAATGAGTCAACTAGTGGTAGAACGACAGGTTGCAAGCCCAACTTGCCAACCCATTAGGCAAGGTCTCTACATCACATCCCACCAATCAGCGGTCAACACCTCGCCTATCCACTTGCTCCTACCACATCGTGAATACTCAATTTCAGATCCAATCCGATGTTTATAAACAGCTGAAGAAGGTCAAGGTTGCAAAGGTCAAAACACATCTCTTGCTCAAGATAATTCCTTGTTAAAAGAGATTCGACATGTTGAAACACTTAGAAAGACCATGCTACTTACGAAAGGGAACTTTAAATAAGTTTCAAGTCATTGTCTTAACAGAGAAAACACCTAGCTAGGATAATCTGAATGGTTAAGTTTGAAGGTCTAGATTGAGTAAGAGAACATGTATAATCTAAAGAAGCCTGAATAATCTTAAAGTTGTAAACTTTTTTGGGAATGCGCGAGCCATTAATCTTCTATTTGCATGTTTGTCTAATAATTTAAATCTTCATTTCTAGCACTTGTTTATTTCGGGTTTTAACATTGTGCACTTTTTCTAGTAGGCGTCTTCGCTACTCTTCTAGTGGTGCTTCGTATTGTATGTTCTCGTCTTGTTTGTTGTTCTTTTTTAGTTTGTTTGCTCTTTTTTTCTAACGGATTTTTCCAACTACTTATTTTTCGGACTCTCAATCTATCGGATCTATCTAATATATAAATAATAATCAAGATTGTATGCTTTGTGTTAAGAATAAAGTTGGATGTTTTTATTTATAGGGGGTGGGAATAAAACTAATGTCAGTTAAGATTGGGGATGTACATTGAACCTGTGGAGACGGGGATCCGCGAAGACCTGCCCCTAATGGAGCGGGAATAGGAAACGAGTATTTATCCCCGAGCGGAAATGAAGCGGGGACAAGACGAGGATAGAGGATAATATATAGGTGTGTGGAGATGGGAATAGGGAATGCGTTCCCCGGCCCACACCACCCCTCCCATGTGCATCCCTAGTAATTAAGATATAAAGGCTTAACCATTTAGATATAATTAACAACCGTCTTCCTTTTCTGACTAATAATAAGCACAGTTATGATCAAGGAATATAAAGTGTTCATTATTTTGAAAAGATTAATTAAAAAATGAAAAATATGTAAAGTGTGAAGGGTGGGTAAAGCTAGCTAGCAAATACATGTATGTAACGTAATTGCATGTGATATATGCTTACGTTGATGATATAATGAGCTGTCTCTCTCCCTAACTTGCTCTTATATATTCCTTTGGGCCAGCTAATTAACATGCCGTATCATTCTTTTCCCTCCCTTTAACTTCTCTTAATTACATGCATAAACTTTAGATGATGTTACTTGATACGGAGTACTACAATTTTTTAAAACTATATATCATACTTGGCTATGTAGCTAGTACTTTTGAATGTCACTGTATTGTCTAATTCCTCTGAAAGAGAGAAATTAATTAGGATATATACGACATATACTCAGGTTGTTTGTATAAGCTAGAGAAAAACTGCGAGACATGCCACTATATAAATATAGAAAATGATCGAGCATAATTTTATTAATCACTTGGCTGCTTTGATTTCTTCTTCTTCTTCCCCTATATTTTTGTCCGGTTTAAGAGTTGGTATAACACTAATTAAAGCTAGGGTGATATAATGTGATATTTAAAAACATTAGTATTTGATTAGGACTTTGCATATGACTTCTTGGATGTATGGCTTTTTGGATTACATCGATCTATGCATGTTCACCTGTTGTTGCGGAAGTGAACAATCGCAAGTAACACAGAAAGTAAAAGACACCGTTTCTTTATAGAGGAATCCCACGACAACCAACTAGTTGTGTGGGTAAACCTCTACCTCCGCTTGGAGGATTTTGATCGATCTACTTGTTTTATTGATTGTTCCCTAGTTACAACAGGCAAGAATTACACTTCTCTGTTCCTAGCAGTTCTTCTTAACTCTAGCAACACTAGCAAGTCTTCTCAACCTAATTCCTAAGCGAACAACTCAACTAAACACAAATAAATCGAACCTTACACCTTGAACTCATTGTCACAGTTCCCTTACTCCTGGGAACTTGGATTCGCCGTCGCCAAGATCGAACACTTGTCGCCGGGGACTTCTCTTCACGTTCTCAACGTCTTTCTTGCTTCTTTGTATGAGGTTTTTAGTTCTAGGAGGAGTGCTTATACCAAGCACTATTCATTGGCTTATATAGTCATTTGAACTTGGGTTGAGATCTTCATTTTTCATGTTGTTCGAAATGCCCTTGTCTTGCAAGCAAAGTTTTACAATCTTTACATGTGACTTGATTTGAACTTAGTCAACTTCAAATGTCAATCGAACCGTTGGATCACTCGTCCCAGTCTGTTCCTCAGACTGTGCCTTCGCTTTGTCCAAGACAGGATCCCGCGATTTGCGTTGCACGGTCTTGTCTTCACATGTGATCTCCCGTATGCGGGGAACTACTCTCTTCCGAGTTCCTTTGATAGGAACTTGCTTTCACATTATCCTGAGTTCCTTTAGTGTTCCCTTTCGAGAGAGTCTTCGTTTAACCTGGAGTTCCCTTGAAATACTTGGGTGTAAACGTTAGTTCCCATATGGAGTTTGTCATTATCAAAACTGGAGATAACATCGTTGTTCGGATGTTTGGAACCAGAGTTCCCAACACCGTCCCCACAATATTTGATTCTTAAAACCAGGCTTTTATAGTTATTCTACATTTTTACTAGCTGTAAATGATGAGATACAAGTTCAATTCTATATATATAGGAGTATGGATTATCGGCGGTGGATCCACTTAGTTAATTGGGACGAGCTATGTAAGCCTCGGTCGACTGGTGGGCTTGGAATCCCGACTATGAAAGAGGCAAATCTTGCTCTACTTTCTAAATTGGGATGACGGTTCTTAACGGAGAACGACAAATTATGGGTGGAGGTCGTTCGTGCCGAATATGCCTGGTCCTCTTTGGGTGACAGAACCAATCTGTCATATGTTTGGTGGTCTTCGTGAGGGTGTCCGGAATGTTGTTATGTTTGGGACTCGTTGGTATGTGGGCAATGGGCAACTTACTAATTTTTGGACAGATCAATGGCTTATTAATGACACTCTGAATCACTTTCTCCAAATGAGTTGCGGTGTTCGACTAGTGGTGGATTATTGGTCTCCGACTAATGGCTGGAAATGGGCTTATTTGAATGGTCAGCTTAAGTCTACTGTGTTGCTCTAGTTGGCGTCTAGAGCTCTTTCTTCTAGCTTAAAGGCAACTGATGTGCTCAACTGGAGTTTTTCTCCTTGTGGTGATTATATCGTCTCCTTGTTCTATATGTTTGAACGATGAGGAGTCGTTGATTCATCTTTTGCGTGACTGTCCCATTACTAAACGCTTAGGGGATGATCTTCACCCTTCCTCTGTCCAGGGAAGATTTTTTCCATTATGGTTTCGCTTTTTGGATTCGGATTCATCTCTCCTGCAATTTATCTTGGCATGGTGTTCCTTGGTCGAGTGTTTTTGCTACGACTCTCTGGTGGAGTTGGAAATGGGGTAACCAGTTTGTTTTTGAACATGTTGCATTTACAAGATACCATTTACATCATATACCAAGGCAGGTGGAAGAGTATAGGAATGTGTTGAAGCCTTTGCTTGATAGCCGACCTTCTCGCCTATCGGAGGAGATTTTTGTCTAATGGACCAAAACCGAAGGAAGGGTGGGTCAAACTTAATACGGATGGCTCAATGAGGAATGGTAATTTAGCAGGCGCAGCCGGGGTGGTTCGAGACAGTAATGGCCAATGGTTAATTTTTTTCAGAATATTGGGATTTGCACCGCCCCAATGGCGGAATTATGGGGTGTTTTACAAGTTTTGCAGCTTGCTTGGCAAAAGGGGTACATGGGGATTTGTCTAGAGATTGATTCCGAGCTGGTTGTTCATTTTCTAGGGAAATATGTTGATCATTATCACCCTCTTTTTAGTCTGGTTTCTCAATGTCAGAGCTTATTGTGTAGGAGGAATTGGCAAGTCCAAGTCCGTAGGAGGCAAATAGTGTAGCTGACTATCTTACCTCTTTAACTTTTTCTTTTATCTTAGGGTTTCATGTATTGTTTGACCCATCGGAGGGTGTTTTAAATTTCTTGTGTTCTGATATTAGGGGTGTAACACCCCGGTTTTAAATAACAGAATGTCACTTGGTTGTGGACCTCACCTGGGTCTACTCGAGCTAACTTGACAACAATCTCACATGTAGGACCTTCCAACAAAGGCACAACGAGAAATACAACAAAACCATCCAACTTATTAAGTATTTAAAACAGCAGAAAACCATATATGCACCAGACAGATACAACAACCCAAGCCAGAACTATCATACACTTCGGTGTGCATTCATATAATTTCCTTAACAAACCCACCAAAAACCAAAAACTATCAACTCTGCAAAACAACCCACATCCATCGTAAGACACGCCATGTCGATTTGTCTCACCATCATTTTGGAGAAGATTCCTTGGAGCATTATTCAATCTAGAGTGATTACCTAAAAGACCAACAACACACCGAAGGGTTAGCTAGCAATTCCAATATGCACTAAATAGCAAACACAATGTGCAGTAGCAAAATCAATTTATTAAAATGCATAATAGGAATAGTAATAGAATAGTTCACACATAGTGTATTCACAATAGCAGACAAACGCACACCAATATTTATAATAATAAGACGCACATAATAATATTTAAAGTCATACGATGCTTACTATTAATAGCACATAATTTCACTTTACCATCATCTCATTCACTTTTCACCACAGTATTAAATCAACCACAATTCACAATAATTCTTATCTACAAATATAAATTTACATAGCAATCAGGGCATTCTTTCAGCCGGAAATTCCTACCTACCATATCAATTTACGTAGCAATCGGGGCATTCTCTAGCCGGAACGAGATGTAGTGGTCGGCGGCCTCCACCGTTACTCCGAACCACCCAGCACCAGAACAATTCACCTTCTTACCCCCGGTCAAGCCTTTACTAGAGCACTTGCCAAAACATTTATTATAATTTTGAAGGGGCTCTCCTTGTCCCGAACTAAGCCAGGGATATCTCCCTCCTTACGATCATACCATAGAAATCTTTGTACCGATAGATGCCAAAGTTTCATAAATCGAGTAAAATAAGAAGTATTAATCATCTAATAATATATCTTTAAATCATCGTTTTAATCACACAGACATATAATACGATACAGGGATGAATCCCAAAATAATGCTCTACACATCATATCTACACATCCAACACACATCAAAATTGATAACTAAGTAAGTCTAGGCTACTTACCTTGAAGACGAAATCCCAAAGCCAAGAAACAACTAACTATTGCTCAACGCGGAACCCTGTCTAAGACAGATAGCCTGTTTCTTCCTGTCGTCTCTGTTCCCTTACTATGACACACACTCCTATATATATAACCCAATGCAGAAATTAGCCTATTTACTCTGACAAACTCTAACCCTAAATGCAATGAAATGCCAGTATGCATTATAACTTCTTGTGCATAATTCCAAATCCTTTAAAACTTGACAACGATAAACTATATATATAGAAGAATATTTTTCTAGTTCAAACCTTTCTGAAAAACTTGATTAAAGGACTCCATAATATCATTACAAAACAAACCCCTAAAATTACTCTGAAATCATTTACCGAATATAAATCCAATATCGAAAACACCTTTTGAGAACTATAAAACCGATTTTAAAATCAAAATCCACTGTAGATCTAGATCTGGAAAAATCGGTGAAATCTAAATAAACCATTAACTAATTAAACTTACCAAATCACGCTTACATTTCAAGATTAAAACCCGATAGAAAAGATCTTGTACCAGATCCAGCAAAAATAACAAAGTTCCTCTTCCTTTTCTTTTCTCTCCACTTTTTTCCTCTATCTGATCTCTCTGTTTTTTTTACGTAACTTGATGATGAATACGAAGAACATATAAATATAAACACACTTAAGGTCGGTTTCCAAGGGAAGTCGGCATATTTTTTTTTTAAATCTAGTTTTCGACCCTCAAATCTCCTTTACTATAAACTTAACCTGAAATAATTATTAATTAACTTCAAGTTAAAAACTTTTTAACATATAAATAATTTCAATTCAAAATTAAATATTAAATATTATTATTTATCCGATATTACTTACAAGTTAAGAAATCTCAAAACGAAATTCAAGGAGCGTTAAAATAGGATAAATTATCAAAATACTCTCAAATATTACAAAGGTTAGGGCTTTTCCCAATTTGATTACTACTTAGATTTTTTGTTTTATTTTAATAAAACTCCCCCTTAGGAGACGGAAAGTACCGCCTCTCTTTCAACCAAAAAAAGGAGTATGGATTTGATTTAATATCTATATCAAATTTTGTATATACAATTACATAATTTTAGATTGAATTATTAATAGCTCACTCTTTGTAAAAAAAATTCCAAGAAAATTGATCAAATCCATTCGTATTTGTAAGCTACTAAAAACGGTTTATTTATAAAATTCTAAAGCGGAGGCATGTCCTAACTTCTAAAATCGAATACATACATGGACATTCGAACTTTTAGTTTTTGTTCTACCAGATCCTTGTACTAAAAAACCCACTAAACACACCCTAATTTACTGGTTTTGTTCCATTGAACCTTTTTTGCTAATGTGATATAAACGCGCGCTGACCTGCTAATAGTAAACACCCCTTAATAGACACATAAGCTCGTTTTTATGACTCATTAGCCACATAAGCTCGTTTTTTTTTACTAGATGCCTATTTAGCCACATAAGAAAGAAATTTTGATATAGTAACGATAATTTAGATTTATAATATATAGTTTTGAAACAATACCATAATATGAATATATGAAAAGGGAGGGACAAGGTCACACTGAGTTTGGAGTGAGAAAGATCGAACCCTAAAAGGCAAAAGGCGACAACTTTGAATGGGTCAAAGGTCAAAGGGGATCGAATCGAAGGGGAGATCGAAGGTCGAATGTCCAAGTTTGATTGGAAAAAGGGGAGGTGATGGAAGGTCGAATCGAATTGTGGACCTTGAAGACGAGCTCGAAGAGGTTAGTGTTTCAAGTTTAATTAGACCTTGATTTTTGGCTAGGGTGTGTAAGATTAAAGTTTTTCTTTTCGATTTGTTCATTTCGATCAAAATTGTGGCCTCATTTTGTGTATGGCTTTTGTGTGTTTAGAAATAAGGTCGAAATTCGTGAATATAGTATGGCATCATGGTGGTGCGTTTGTCGATTCTCTAAAGCCTGCATATGTAATTGAATTTCCAAAAGCATATAACAATAGAATTGACACAAATCACTTTAGTTACTTTGAATTATGTTGGTATGTGAAGAGCTTAGATTATCAATCATTCGAATGATGATTTATTTACTAAAATGCAAGATCAAATACTGGTGGAGCTTGCTGAACGACTAGGTGATGGTGAGACAGTTAATTTCTACATTAAAAATGGGATTATGGACGTTGTAGTGGTAAAAGATCCAAACGAAGTGGTTCACCAATTACCTAAGGGGATAATTGTAGAAGATCTAGTGGTTGTGGAATAGGAGGATTTATGTGTTGATGGAGAAGATGTGAGTGATGAACAAGTAGAGGATTTAGGTGTTAGGAGAAGATGAGAGTGATGATGAGAACTATAGTGTTGAAAGTGGTGAATCGTATGAAAGTGAGAGTGTCAGCTCGGACATTAGTGATAACAGTGAGGTTGATGATGAATTGAGGGAGGTTAGACAAATAGCAAGAGAGCTTAGAGCAAGGAAAAAGGTGCACAAGTAAAATATTGTAACTATTGCAAATTTGTTGTACCAAAACTGTTGCTTCCATTGTGCTATTGATTACACAGACAAACACACCAATTTAAGACCATCTATGCACATTATTGATGCAAAAATCAGCAAAGGATGCAACTCACAATCTGTTGCAACAAAATTGGCGCGCACACACACACACACAATTCAGCACCAACACTATTACACCAAAACTGTTGAACAATAACATACACACACATTTCAGCAAAACACATTAATCCATTAATTGCCTAAATTGAAGTACACATAGTACATTACATAGCTTTCACTAACTCATAAATCCAACATTTCTTAGGTTGATCAGAATTTCATTACATAGCTTCCAAGTCATGCTTATATTGATCAATATTTCATTACAAATCTCATACGATGAAGCCCTATGATCACTACTAACACAACCAAATAAATATTGGCTCTATGCTTGACCTTGTCCTTCTCTTGTTCTGTCTCCTTCACTCTTCTTAGCAAACTCGAAATCACCTTCTTGGCATGATCTAGCAACGACTGATCAACCCACATAAAAAATCCGCAAGCACCAATTGTCTGTCAAAACAACACAAGATCTAAGCACCAATTGGTCGAATCAACAGGAAAACCTTCAAACATCATGAATAAATTAACACGAATTGAGCAGATTGAACATAAACCCTAAAATCTAAGAATATTGGAATCTTGCCCAAATCATGAGATTCAACTTACTCCATAGTGTGGACACCCAAAAAATTGTCTTCGTGGGTTAGATACAATCCATGAGTGTTTAATTGATGTCGCAACTCCACACTTACAATCCGGAATTCCTAGTTCACGACCTCCATTAGTGCGAGAAAACCCACTCGAACTTCTAAAATTCGAAGATGCCATTTCCTTGCTTCCACTCCAACAAAGGAATTGATCTAAGAGACTGAAGAATTTCGCCCTAAGCTCTCTTGCGGGCTTTTATCAGATTTGGAGAATTGGAGAATGAAGAATTCGAAGAAGTGCCTTTGTATGAGTTGGAGAATTGCTTCATAAATTTTATTCTTTTTTAATCCATAATCCATATCAACAATGTTGCTCATTTTAACTCGCCAATCACTCAGTAACAAGCACGCGCGACTGTGCGAGACCAGATCGGCAAAAAGTGTTCTATTGAACTAAATAAGTAAGTTGTGGTATTTTTTAGTACAAAAATCTGATAGAACAAAAGTTATAAGTCCGGGATTCTTATACGTATTCGGCCTTTTTTTTTGCCATATCATGACATGAACTGATGTTATTACATACCGGATTTAAATAACATTAACACACCGCCAATGATAGTAAAGTTAAAATCAAAAGTAATTTTGTTAATATGTAAGTGCTAGATTATCTGATTGGAACATTTTGTCGGAATCAAATCAAATCCAGTAAATCCAGCTTTTTATTATACAGCGCTCCTCAAATTTCGAGAATTCACATAAATTCATCAATATTTGTTGTTTCTGAAGTAAATACCAGTTACATAAGTTTTTCTTAAATAAATACAACTAGTAGGAAAAAAAAAAACATTTCTCTGTGGCTTCTGGGATTTCAAAGAAGATTTTTAATTTATGGCAATTGGCAAGTCATTTATGCCTTGCCCCCACATGAAGCAAGAAGGCATGTTATGAATTCCAAAGACTGAAAAATTATTAAAAATAGATTTGTATGCCCGAATATCATTTCATTATTAATTGTAGCAAATTGTTATTGTTATTTGGTTGGCTGCCAGTGAGCACTGTATATATAATATGGACAGCTCTTCTTTATTGGGAAAATCTTTGAACAAGCTTCCATAATTTTTTTTTTTACAACATAAAATATTTCAATTTAAGATTATACTAGTATGTATTCCCGTACCTTATACGTGTTTTTTCAAATAAAATATTAATAATAAAATATTTTAAATACACTTATTATCCGTGAAAAATAATCATGTATATGCTTAAATATAAATTTTGAATAAATATTTAAAATCAATAAACAATAAAATTTGTTTATTTGAAACAATAATATTTTATTAGTATTACCTATTCAATTAAGATATCTTAGTTAAAAATTATTTTATCTAAAAATAAAATAAATATCCTAGAATTTGTATGATAGCATAAAAAAATATCATAATGATCTTCCTATCTATCATATCCAAAAATAAAAGATTGTTTAATAATGGAATTTTCTATCCTTTATTATAAAAACATGGATAAGAATTTATCATTTTCAAAAATAAAAAATTATTTTTAAAAAAAAAGGTGATATGTTCCAATCTAAAAGTGACATGTGTCGTTTAATAATTTTTTTAACCTCCGTTTTAGGTTATATTTATGATATGCACACAACACATAGATGCTTTCTGATTATTTTTACTCAAATATTTAATTAGGAATATACATATTTATACACATATACAAGTAAAGTAACCAAAAGGTGATTTAAATCAGCAATATATCCAAATGTATTTTACATCTACTCAAAATAAGTTTGTTTTGGGGGCATATTTCATCCACTCAAAATAAGTTTGTTTTTGGGGCATATTTTCATCGTCAGACAACAACTGTAAAATCTTGCAAGGAGGGGAGAAATTGCAAATATCCAATATTTAATTACGGCATACCAAAAGTTGAAAAAATATAAAAGTATAAAAAAAATTTTTTAAAGAAAAAAGACACAAACTTTTATATCCTCCTTCACGGATTTAGTTCAAGTGGAGTTGTGAAAAAACTCCATCGATAGAGTTGAGAAGATCCTGATCGTTAAATAATAATTCAACGTCTAAGATTGGATTCTTCTCTCTCCATTTCAACTTATAATTTTTTTCTTTTTAAGTTTTTTCGACGGGTTCATTAATTTCCTATAGAATTTTAGTAAATTCACCCATAGAGTTAGTTATTAACTCCACCGGAACAGCACACACTTCACATTGCTCATACATCAATCATATCAATCCTATAATTTTTAAAATCGAGTTAATTTGATCCAATTTGATATGTACTCCGTATTTTTTAGGTTTTAAATTCTGTTATAACTATTTTAATTTTTGTGTCATACAGGAGATTTTATAGTATTATTGTATTATTTATTTATGTTTGTTAAATTTTAATTAAACTGATATAGGGAAGAATATTTTAAAAAAAACTATATATATATAGTATTACAAAAAACTACTAGTATTTTTAAAAATAATTATTAAAAACTAATTATTTTATTTAATATATAAATACAATTAAATAAAATAATTTTATTAAATTTTAACAAATTCGATTAATTTTAAAAAATGAATAATATGATTTAACGTAGGATCATTTTATATTTTTTAACATAGTAATGAGATATTTGATTAGTTGGTCGACATATTGATGATTATTGTATGTCTTTTAATTAATTAATTTTATTAAGAAAAAAGACACGCACTTTTATTTTGAAATAAGACATAAGAACTGGCAAGTCACCATCCTTCATCCATCGTCTCCTCTTCTACATGAGAGGACAGCCAAAGCTACCTCTCTTCCTTCTCTCTTCGTCTCCTTCTCAATCTCTCTTTATTTGTTTTTTCTTTCATTTATAATTAGATTGTTAAATCCATTTTGCGCAGATCCTTTCCCCACAAATTCCTTTCTTTGTATATTAATTCTTCCCCCATTTCCTTCATCAATCAGAAAACTTGTAGAGAAGGCAGAAGAAGAGAGGAGGAAAGAGAGGGAGAAAAAGGGGTGGCCTCTTTTGCTCTCTTTGTTCTTGTTATGCCTCCTCTCAGATCCTGAAACATCTATTCGGCTTCAATAGTCATCGATTTTGGTAATTGTTCGATCGTTTTCCATCCCCAATTTCAGTTTGTGCTCCGCTTTTCCGATTTTTTGTTGCTCTTTTTAAATGTTCGATTGCGGATGAATTGATCATCGATCTATATTGTTCTTTCTGACTCGTAGAAGATCTAAAAATTCTGGATTGAAATACGCAAATATTCCAGAAAAATGCATGATTTTTATGGATTGTAATGATTTGGCTTTTTTTGTCACGTGGATTGGATTTTTATGCTTCATTATACCGCATTGATTTGTGAAATCTGTGGCTACTCGGCTGGAATTCTGATCCAAATTGACACTTTGTCTTTCTGGGAGTTGGATATTGATTTTAGTTTTATTTTGTCTTTGAATTTCTGTAATTCTGAATGTTCAATATCGATGATAGTTTAAAAATTGCCTTTCAGATCATCAATGGAACCAGGGAAGCTTTTTGTGGGTGGGATTTCATGGGACACAAATGAAGACAGGCTTAGGGAATATTTTGAGACTTTTGGAGAGGTTGTGGAAGCTGTGATTATGAAGGATCGGAACACGGGGCGAGCTCGTGGCTTCGGTTTCATCATCTATGCTGATCCCTCGGTGGCAGACAGAGTTGTTAAGCAAAAACACATTCTAGATGGTAGAACTGTAAGTTACTTGACTTCTCAAAACTTGTTTGCTTGGAAAATTGTTTTTACAATTGAATGTAGAAGTGGATGAAGACGGAATAGCAATTGATATAACCAACAGTGTTCACATATGCAAAGATGAAGTTTGTCAATCAGTAGTTTATGAAGAAACTTCATCTTTCATTGATTTAACCACACCAGAACTATGGTGTGGTTAAATCAATGAAAGAAATGATTGAAAATCTAAGACTATATGATGGTTATTATGCTCAAAGACAATATTAATCATTTGACACGAAGCAATCATTACTGATAATTCTAGGTTGAGGCTAAGAAGGCTGTGCCTAGAGATGACCAGCAGCAGGTGGTGAGCAAAGTTGGCAGCAGTAGTGTTCATGGATCACCAAGTCCGATCCGCACTAAGAAAATATTTGTAGGTGGTTTGCCATCTACAATAACAGAGAGTGATTTCAAAATGTATTTTGATCAGTTTGGGATGATCACAGATGTTGTAGTTATGTATGACCACAACACCCAAAGGCCAAGAGGCTTTGGATTCATCACTTTTGATTCTGAAGAAGCTGTGGACCGTGTGTTAATCAAGACATTTCACGAGCTTAGTGGAAAAATGGTTGAGGTAAAGCGTGCTGTTCCTAAAGAGTTCTCTCCTGGACAAACCCGTGCTCAGTTTGGTGCAAATTACGGCCTTAATAGAGTTAATAGCTTCATTAATGGATATAACCCAAATTTATTTGGAGGTCTTGGAATGAGAATTGATGATAGGCCGTATAGTCCCATTCCTGTCTCAGTTGGTCGAACTGGGTTCCCTTCTTTTGGATCAACTTCTTATGGAACACCATTGATTAATGATCTGAGAATGAGTCCTAATAATAGAGAAAATTTGAACTTAGTATCCAATGTGGGATATGAGCGAGGATTGCCTGGAGTTTACAATGGTGGAAATGTCAAGCGGAATGATAACTTTGCTGAGTATGATGGGACTGATGGGGCCAATGGCTCTTCCTTTAGTTCGACATCTTGGAGTTTGTGGGGAAATGGTAGTAATGCAAGTAACACTTATCATACCAACCCTGGTACAAGCTCATTAAATGGATTCAGAAGTGTTGATAACTCATCTGGAGCTTTTAACAGAATTGAAGCTATTTGGGGGCCTTCTCCTTTTAATGATCACACTGGTAGGACCAGTTCTCCTAACAACCTCCGTGGTCTCAATTATGGTCGTTCAGATGTTATTCTTGAACCAAGTCATGGAAACAATGTACTTGCTGGATCTTCATTTTCTGCATCAAATGGTGGTTTTGAGGCTGATAATCTCCAGGACCTGTATGCTGGCGGTAATGGTGGCTTGTCTTGGCTTTCTTCATCGCCTGAGTTTAAGGGGCCCGCTTCATTTGAACTTGGACTAGGAAATGCAACTTCAGAAGTTCCTCACAAAAACCCTGGGTTATGCTGGTAGCTGTAGTTTTTTCTTCTAGAAATCAAATAGAGGTAAGATCACTATCTTTTTCCATTTCCTTGCTATTTCCTTAATGTGCCTCGTCTCCAAATCTGCATTATCTGCTAGTAATGTATATTGTATATGCACTGATAGTAAGATATACAAGCTTTGTGAAATTGGTGAATGTCACTTATCACATAAGTAATCACTTGTGGATCACACTCTAATCCATGAACTCAACTGCTAATATCCAAGAAGTTGAACTCAACTGCTAATATCCAACAAGTTAAAACCCAACTGCTAATATTCAAGAAGTTGACTGTAGTAGAACAGAAGTAATATTTAAGTCAAAATTGAAGCCACTAAAATTGTTATCTAGAAGCATCAGAACTTACAATTTATGTCTGGAGCAAATGTTGTGGTGGAAATACTCTTTTTCTTATTTTTGGTGTGTAAATTTACTCTCTAGTGATTCGAGGATTGGGATGCTTGCTGTACGATTTCTTGAGATTGAATTGCCTTTGCTATTGCATTTTCACACTAGTTTATATTGTCAAGAAGGATGAATCGATATTTTGAACCAAGGAGGAATTGAAGAAGCAAATAATCAAATCTATTGAATGATGAGAGATCCATCCTTATAATTTGTTTAAGAAAGAGTCTAGGAATGGAATAGAACTTATTCATCTACCAACTAGAACAAATTTCTTTGTGCTTGCTCTTTTACTGCTTATAATCTGTTTCCATTTCTTACTAAACAATATAAATCTCCGCGGGGTTTATAATAACATGACCTTTCTCATTGTTTTTCTGCAGGATTTGCTTACTAGGAATTCCGAAAACACATTATTAGGTCTTACAACAACCCAAAAAAACCAAAAAAAAATCTGGCTAAACCAGTTGAGCTTCTTATGTAATTCTGTTTCCATAGAGAAACCCTCGGGTTTAGAATTTGATCTGATTCCGAGCAGTTGGAGTAAATTTGAGACAAAGCTGGATTAATTCTTCAAGTTCCTTGGTTGAAGCTTTTGTCAATATAGGGTTTACACCTTTCTTATTTTCATCTTTTGTTGTATCTTGTGGAGATGTAAATCAGTCACATGGAGGTATGATTATCACCATGCATCTCTCTTTATGTCATATTACTATACAGGGAAGAACTTGACATATTTTGTCCTTCTTACCTTGAACTGAACAAGTCTAGTGTCAGCTAAAGTTGTCAATTTGTTTCTTCACAAGTGATGTTTTAGTGGATATCTGTTCAAGAACACTACTATTATTTTGAGATTCTGTATGGCAATTCTTTGATTTGAGTTCCACTGCTATATGGGTCCGGTCCGGTTTGGTTTGGTTTCTCTTATTTTAATGGTTTGGTTTGGTTTGGTTCTCTTTCCCTTTATATGTGTTCCGGCTTATGTTGCTTTCTTCTTTTTTTTCTCCTTTACTTTCATGTAAGATCAATGGCTTGATTTGCACATGAATGAATTCAGTTACTTTTTCCCAAAATTCTCCTTTATCCACCAAGAATCCGCCCTTTCCAATGCATTCTTGATACTGATTTTCTTCTTATGTATAATCTTATCTAGCATTGGAGGACTTTATCAACTAACAACTACAAGTCTATAATTCAATTTCAAACAACTGACAACTATAAGTCTATAAGGTTTGAATAAAAGTCTCGATGAACTTTTTCAACTCGTATGTGCATAATTTTATACAATTTCAAACGTAAGGATCGATTAGGAATGAAAATGAATTTACCTAATATTTGTAGATAATGAAAGAAATGTATGTAGCAATAAAAGGTTGTCTGGTGTATATTCTGATGTTTTATGCCAAACTTCATGGCCGGTGAGAATGGAAGAAATCTGGCCAATGGTCATCATCTTGTCGCTTTCACCTTTTTAAAGGCTTTGTATAGAATATTTGACTTCTCATTTTTATATGCAACAGTAGACAAAAGTTGGTGCGTTGCATAAATCGACGGTCAAAAACTGTTCGTATAGCAAAAATGATAAATTAGTTTTTTTTTATCGTATCTTTTAATAAATTTAAGAAATATTTTGACTAATGACAATTTATTCATATTCTCCATTTCCTTTAAGTATTATATTCATCATACTTTTGTCCATAATCTTCTTATTAGCATTCATTTTTCTTTAGTATTAAAATAGGAGGCTCGATTACAAGCATTTTGTAAAGTGTTCTCCTAAGTACGTACGAGGGCATCATTAATTAACTCACCGTATAAATCTCTTAGACAAATAGAAAACGTTTCTATAAAATACATTTTTTTTCTATTGAGATACAGAAATCTAGTTGATTGTTTTTATTTTTGACAATAAACTACAATTCATTAACGAGTGCGGTTTACGTGAGAACAGAACTAATAACATTTTTTAGTCGTCCGATCTCAAAAATTTAATGACTAGGATCAAGCGTTGGCTAAATATAAAAAATTAGAAAAAATTCGTATGTGTATAATTTTACAACTGTCTATACATAAATTTTATAATTGATTGTGCATAATTTTCGTACTGGTTTGTGAATAATTTTCGCAATGACTGTGCATTGTTTTGTAACCGAGTGTTCATGGTTTTTTCACTGAGTGTGCATGCACTATTTTAGAGGTGTGTGTATGATTTTATAATGATTGTGGTTACTTTTACAACTAAGTGGACATAATCTTGTTACTAAGTGTGTATGACCATTTAATTATTTAATTGAGTGTGCATTACCTAATGACTAAGTGTGAATGATGATATAAAGTCATGTAAACTCAATTATAAAAGGTCATTCAAGCTTCAATACAAAAATTATGCACGTTCACTTATATAAACATTCACTTATATAATCATGCACACTTAGTTACAAAATTATTCACAATTAGGTATATAATCATGCACAAATATCTAAAACATTGCACTCATCCAAGAAAAACCATGCACACTCGGTGAAATAGTTGTGTTGTGCACAATCAGTAATAAGATAAAACATGGCCAATAATAAAATTAAAGCACATTTAGTAACAAAAATAGGCACAATCAATTGTAACATAAATCACAATCGCTTATAATACGCATTTTTCAATTAAAATTCGGCCATTCCTAATTTTTTCAATATTTCTATTTTAATGATATTTAATCAAGGCCATCTTGTTTCTTCGAGATCCAAATTATTATTCTCTCATGATCCATTTTCTTCATTTACATAACAATCATGTACCAAAATAATATAATGTTATGTATACATTTTTCGAGGGAGTGCAATGCTTCTCAAATGATGCTCCATCATCGCTTTTCGAATGTGAAATTTACTGATTTATTGGCTGAGCATTTTTAGGTGGACAAACGAATCCAATTAATTACAAAAGTGTCATTCAGCCTTTTTGTCTTACAAAGATCAATGGAGTATTATTGTGGGTCCTAACTCCTAACAAAGTTCCATTCTTCGTGCAATGGCCAATTCAAGATTGAGTCTTGCCTGTTCCCAGTATTTCTTTGAGCAATTCCTTCCTACTTCCTATAATTGAAAAAACCTCAAAATCAAACTACTGCATAGATTCGCTATTATTTATTAGGTATACCAATATTTGACATAATTTATATAGTAACCTGAAACTAATATTAAATCTACCCCGTATCCAAAATTGTTAAAAGTTAACCTTTCACACTTCTGATTATTATTAAAAAAATAATTTTTCTTAGAAAATAAAAACAAAACACATTTTTTTTTTTTTTTTTTTGATCATTGCCACCCCAGTTCAGCGGAGAGCTTTTTGCTCCATGTCACTTGCTGTATCACCAAAATCCAACGTTTCAAAATTTTCACGTTTGTAAATTAATTAGGAATTGGGTATACTTTCACTGTAGAACATAAATATAGGTTCCCTTAAAAGGACAGAAAACAAGAACAATTTGAATTCAGAAATATAATTGAATGAATCAAGGCTCTCTCAGTTTTGATTTCTATTTAACAGAACAATTTGGGGACACAAATCATCTTTGAAATAGCAAACATGGATTAAATCCAATTCCTATATCCAATCATTAATTCCAATCTCTAATCCCTAGATTCATAAAACCCTTATTTTTGAAATCGCATAAAATCAATACGTAATTTACCGACACACGAACCTCCGGCGGAATTAGTATCGAGGTGTCGTCATTTGTCGACGTCGACAACATTAGCAGCAGCACGCCGGCCAACAACAGTAAACCAGCAGCGACAAAGCCAACAGAGAAGGAGGTAAACATATTTTGTTTTTACTTTTAAATTTCAATTTTTTTAAAAAAATTGAAGTTAACAGGGAAATGCTAAACCTTAACTATTTTGGATACGTGGTGAATTTTATATTAACTTCGGGGTTACCACATGAATTACATCGAATATTGGTACACCTTATAAATATTATCGAATCTAAGGGTTACAACGTAGAATTTCGTATTTTATTTTATTAACATTGGATTGGGCCCTTGTGGACCTGAGCAATCGCCTCTCCAAACAACCCCATGGCCCATGGGCCGGGCTTGCCCACACCAGGCGATGGGCGCGTGAATATCACCACTCTTACACAGGTAAAAACATAAGCATTTCCAAGTACAGAAACACAGATCAGTAGATCACACACCAAAAACAAAATAAGTAAACACATGAAGGGAAGAAAGAAAAGGAAAAAAAACACAGGAATGCTACATTATGTGAAAATGTGATCCATGAAGCAGCCTATTTTAAGGGAGCTCCTTCGCTTCAAGGACAGAAATTTCATGCATTATTTGAGCCTTGTCCTGTTCAAATTGCCCATCCTCTGCAAGAAAAACCAAAACCAATCACACATTACAGGAATTCATCTACACAGTTGAAAGATCATAGAATCCGATGAGTGATCGCTTGAAATAGTGATCCAAAATATTTCTGCTTCTTGTCTTTGTACACTACCTTTATCGGGCTTTAGCTCAGCCAAAAGACGAAGAAGCTTGCTCTTATTTGCATACAGAATATTAGCAATGTCTACGGGCTTGTTCTGATTAGCAACAAACAGCTGTCAAAGTATTCCAAGATCACAAGTCACCAAGGGCATCCAGAGAGTAAGATTATGTAGAATGCAAAAATAAACGTTAGAAGATATGTTACCTTGAATATATGAAATGAGTCTACTTGGATAGTCTTGCTTGATTCCTATACAAAGCAGATGTTAACACCAACATTAATGAAAGAGGCAAAGGTAGAGGTACATACCCGAAGAAGATTCATAAGTATCCTTAGGTTATCCCTTGAAGTAACAAATTTTGTCATTGTGGAAGAATTGCTACGATCAAGTAACATATCTCCCAACAGCTTCAATATAAATAAATAAAGAATAAATCAGGAACTGTGCATAACCATATGGTGATAGATACAAAGTATTATACTGCAAATTTAGGCCCAAATTTAGTCTCAAGTAAAACCTTGTACCTTGACAGCATGCCTTCTTGTAATGTAATTGCTTGACTCGAGCAGCTTTGAATTATACTCTGCAAAAAACTGGAACCAGTACAAGAATCAAATTTATAACATGATACTAGAGAGGCTCCAATCATATAAGCAGTCCAACGTAAAAAACATAGAAAAGGAGGCCATCCAAAATTGAAATTGGTAGTAAATCATGCAATGTATAGAATACAAGATATACATATAAGAGTATTCAGAATAGAAGCTTTCTAACCCAGTCATAATTTCTAGAGAGAAATTCAGCTGCTGTAGATTTATGCCTCGTCAGCAGTTCCTGCATTGACACAGCAGTTTTTTATCGTTTTCAACAAAAAAAAAAAGAAAAAAAGAAAGCGTAGCAGCAGCAGCAGTTCTTGCAAGCTTCTTTAGAAAGTTGGCAGGACACAGAGAGACAAAGTATATCATTCTAGACCTTAAAAGTCGCTGCAGCATCTGCAGCAATATCAAAGTTTGGGAGTTGAATGTAGTCGAAAAACTTTCTAAAATATTCAGATTCTAATGCATATCTGCAAAAGAAACAAAAGAGATGAAGTATCTAAAGATAAATATGCATTGCAAAGAATATGCAGTGTTCTAATCTTGTATTGAGCCCGTTAATGCCAGTAAGAAGATAGAGAACAACAGATCCAACAGCAGAGACGGCCAGAAGGACAGCCTTGAACTAAGCATTGACCAGTTTTCAGTAAATAATACCACGAAGGTACCAACATTTTGTAGCAGAGCACTCACATTTTTAAGACATTAAGAGATTAAAAAAGGAACTAAGTCCCACACCTTGCCATAACCTGATGGCGAATGCATTCTCTCAGCATTGAACCATAATGCAAAGCAATGTCATTGTTCTCATAGCTGCAATAAAAAAGCAAACGTTAGGTTAGAATACCAATTAGTCATATCCATACCATACAAACCAAAAGCTTCTTACCACCAATGATACCAAGTCAACTATATGAAAATGCAAGTTAGAAGACAAGGCTAAGAGAGTAAAAGCTACCGTAACCCACAAATCCTTGACATAACCAGAAACTACTGATCAAAAGAAATTTAATTGTCCAGCTATGATATTCAGACGTAATGAAAGAGTGAAAACAAATAGAGATGATAAGAGGTTAAAAATAGTGGACGAATAAGGTGAAGACAATTAATGGATTTAAAACAAATCAAAGGCAGGTTGCCACAAGAGAATATGCAATACTCTTTTAAGCCACCTACCCCGCTTGCAGAATATCAATCAGATCTTTGTTATTTTCCAAATATTCAGATGCAATCAACCGTGAATTAACCTGCTGCCTTTGCAAGTTGGCAACAATTTGGGTAGCATCTTTACGAGCCTACAAAAGACGATGCCATTGATTATATATCCTAACTGACAATTACTGAATCATAAAACACGTGGCATCAAATAGATGCATCATAAAAAGATCTTGACACCCCTATAGTTTAACTGCAGCTTCCTATTTCACTTGCAGAGCAACATTTGCATACCTCCAAGTTCAGTTTGGGTAGGAAGATGATCAATAGACGAAAAGTATTCTCTCTAAAGAATTCCTGAGTTAACTGCACACAAGCCTCAGTCACAGGCTCAGTTTCACTACTTCCATATAATGTTGACTTCAATTCCCTAATAAGTTTGCTTAAATCTTGCATCTGGTGGACACGAAATGAGCAAACATTAGTGTACTTACTGGTATTGCCAATAGACATGGAGTACTAGATAGATAACAGGTCCATTTATCATTTATCATTAGCGTACAGAATGCTAGTACCATTATTGATCATTTCACAGGCTAACATCAAAGATTTATCATTATCTTGATAAATCTTTCTAATTATTAATATTATTTGATCAACTATCATTTCACAGGCTACCATTAATGATTCTTCAGTACTCTGTAATCGGAACTAGAAATGAATATCAAATATTGAGGAGAGGAGAATAAAAAGAATACTGTGCTATAATCCTATCAGCCATTTATCAAAGCAATATGACAAAGCAATCGAATTTAACAGGTCCTTCTAATTGTATAGAGATTCCCTTCTAATTAGTAAACATATTATCCAGATACTTATGTCAATTTTTACCACAAAATCATAAGTTCCAAATGAGGATATCAATAGCACTGAATTGATATGACTTGGCCTCCTGAAGAATTGGTTCAGTTCATAGAAACAAACATCAGCACAGCTGTAATAATCACAATACTACACGATGAAGGAAATTAGCGTTCAAAAGCTCCAAACATGTTAAGAGCCTTTTTCAGTGATGCAAATGTCCTTTATAACAATATAACTAGTATTGAGATTCTAGGAAGAATAAAAGCAAACAATCCTGAAGCCTTCAGATCAATAAATCGCTTATCTAATCAATCCATCTTATAATCTATATTGTTGTTTTGCCGGTGATTAGAAATGGTAAGAAGAACAGACGGCCTCAAAAATATCAAATTTTGTATGCCAAACTAGCTAAATTTCAAGCAACAAGATCACATATAAATGTAATAACCACAAATCAACCTCATCTAGATGCGATTAAATTCAAAGGCACAATTTACAAGAAATGATCACACAAAAGCGGGAAAAGATGAACCTTGTCTTCACGCTTGCTTCCACGTAAACTAGCATCCTGATCGAGAAGAATGAGAAGATCACGCGTAAGCCGAACAGTTTCGGCCGGCGTGCGAGGCCTTTGCTTGAATAATCCCTTCATGGATTATCGTCCTCCCGTCAACCGCTTCCTGATGGCCCCGAAATCTTCGATTGGAAGCCTCCGAGGCCCGAGCAGCGAGTACGCAGTGCGGCGTGCGCGCTCTCTCCTATGTCATTTCACGATATTCATTTTTATTCTTTGCCGAAAAAAAGAAAGGACTTCTCGAATTATTTTTGGTAAATTTCACAAAACCGCCTGCAAATTAGACTGTTTTACACAAAACAACCCGTAGAAAAAAATGCATAAAACCACCCAAAAGTAGTCAGATCTAAAATAGAATGAAAATCAACAATAAAAGCGAAATGTGCAGGTGAAAACCAATCATAATTGACAAAATTAGCTATGAGATAAAATAAATCTGATGATGTCGATCGAGAAGGTGTCAAATTAGCTATGAGATAGAATAAATCTGATGATGTTGATCAAGAAGGTAAAGAAGATGCTAGAGTGACATTTTTAGTACAGCGTTACATAAGTCACGCAATTTCACAAAGGGGGTGTGATCACTAGTAGAACAACGCATATTGTCTTGAACGAGAACATGAGGAGATTGAACCACACTCCCCTTATCAACCATCTACATATGGTCATTTCATGACTTTGGGATAGGCACTTGTAATAATTGGGTAATATGAATAATTAGGAGATATTTTGGGTGTTTTGTGTAAATGCTCATAAATGAGTATAAGAGCTTAGACTGGAGTATGCTATTGGTTATCGATCGAATGAATGAACCTTTCTATCTTTCATGTCTTCTTCTTCCTCTATCTCTTCTCTTCTCCTCTGTGACTCTCTTCTTCTCCTCCCAAATTCTAGCTTTTCCTTCCTTATTTCTCTCTTTCTCGTCTCCAGACCTTTGGGTCGTCACAAATTGATATTAGAGCGGTGTGATTCTCGGCCATGGCAGATTTGACGGAAGAAATTATCTCAACAGTATTAAACAAAATCGAAGAATGTCGACAATCAACGGAGGTCAAATTTGATGAAATAATTTAACGATTTGCTACAACGAATCAGCTACTAAAGGGTTCAACGCATCAGACGCTATCATTGGAAAATCAAGGGTCTACTAATTTCAATCTTCGTGGTTCAGTTGATAATCGGGCACAAGACCGCACTTTGTTTGTGAAGATTCATTTGGTAGAGTACTTCATTTCTTGGGAGATCTTGGATCAAGTATTCTCCAGCTTTGGAAATTTGGAACTCATAGAAGTATTCGATGACGAGGCTCAATTTCATTCAAGAATCCGTTTCCAAAATCACGATTCAGCCCTAAAGGCGTTCGATTCCTTGAACGGAAGGTGTATTTATGATGATTATTATCGAATGGAGTTATTGATTGTCGATCGAAGCAGCAACAAAGCATCTAAGATTGAAGATTCAATTGAAGATGCAAACCAAGTCTTCAGAGAACTAAAATCGACGAGCTTCCAATCTGAAATCCAGTCGGAAGATCAGTGTCTCACTTCTAGCAAGTTGTCGAGTGATGAAAAAACTGAGAGATGAAGAATTGGCAGATTCTGATCAAAATCGATCAGATCCGAGCAATTTTGGAGTCTCACCAAGCGCCATAGAAGAAAGACTTGAAATTTCAAGTAACGGGTTCTTGAATTCATCACATGTATTAAGTGATCGGAGCATTTTTGTGCAAATAGTTGAAGATCGAGAAAAAATTGAAGACGCCCACCAGGTGTTTGATGGAATGTCCACTAAGAAAATTGAGAAAAACTCGGATATGAAGATTGCTCTTTGTGTTGATGGGAATTGCTCTTCTTGGCAAAAATGACTTAGGAGGTACGGTTCACCCTTAGGGTGTCCAAACCCGGTTAACCGTGAATTCGGTTAACCGAAGATCGGTGAAACACGATTTCGGTTAGTAAAAATCATTAACTGTAACCGAACCGTTAAACTTGGTTAACCGGTGATCGGTTAACCGTATTTTCGGTTCGATTTTCTCGGTTAACCATTAACCGTTTATGTAATTTTGAGTCGGCTAAAATCGTTGTTGCCAAGATCAAAAATAAATAACCCTAAACTACTAACTAGTATAGCAAGTAAGTAAGGGGTCGAACCCAAGAGAATCGGATTTCTGACTAATCAGCGAAGAGCAAAGACATGAGTTTTGGGAGTTCAAGCAAACAAACAAAACAAACAAATATTATTGGGATTAGATCAATTGGAAGTAAGTAGAGTTTATTCAATCAATTCCACCTTTTTAATCATTCGATCATTGATTCATCCACTTTTCTATTAATTCCCTAGTTAATTCCAATCCTTATAAAAGATTTCCGCTTGTCCACGGTCCAAGCGAAACGATGATATGAACAAGAACGCTTAATTCAAATCATACAAAATATTAAGGATAGAAGGATATTAATTCATGCAATCAAGCTACGAGTCTCATGCATAAAATAACAATCAAATACTCTTTCTCAATTCTAGTCCACGGTCCTAGAAAAGAGTTGTTTCAAGGATAAATAAGATTGCCCAGACAACAATCAAACCAATCCAAACAGTAGATCTAAGTCAATCAAACAAGTTGATCAGGCTTATCAAATCAAACATAGATCATATAAATAAAACCAAGAGTTTTGATATTAACCAAGGGATAGAAAAGTTACCAGAATCTCACGAATTACATAAAAAGGGTTCCTTGATCAAACAAACTCCAAAGGGAAATTAGTTCTCCATAATACTGAAATAAAAACCTAAAAGTAAAGGTATGCTAGAATTGTGTCTCTAAATTGTGTAACCCTAAACTGAAAACGAAACTAAGCTTAAATAGTAGAAAAATATCCGAGACCCTAAGATAGAAAAATACTAAAAAGATAGAATAAAAGTAACGAAGGCGGCGCTGAAAAGCCAAAATCCGCGAGCGCGGAAATAATCCGCGGGAGCGGATCAATCCTCTACCCTCGGCCGCGGATGCTCAACGATCCGCGAGCGCGGACATTTTCCGCGGGCGCGGATCTTCTGACAGGTTACTGGTGTCAACTTCGGAGGTGGTTTTGACCCACTTAGAGTTGGAATTTGAACTCGCCGTAAAAAGATGAATTGTATCTCTTCGAGTTAGCTTTCCAATGATACCAAATTCAGCTTCATCCGATCACCGTAGCTCCCGGAATAAGCGTTACAAGAAAGTGATGTCGAAACAACTCCAAATCAACACTTGTCTTCAAAACTCTTGCAATTCTTCAAATCGTGTCTTCGGTCTTCGTATGACAATTATGCTCAAAACTAACCTAAACACACTCAAATCATACCTAAAATACAAGATTTAACCTATACTAAATAGAGCGTATCAAATTCCCCCATACTTAAACCTTGCTCGTCCTCGAGTAAGCTCAAAATAAATCTAACAAGAAATCCTATCAAGGTTTACAGCATAGTACAAGGGAAGACAAAAATCACTCACCTCACCAACCCGAACCCAAAATAGAGAAATAATGAGCAAAGACATGAAAGCTCAAACACACACCTCACAGATACATGATATAACACTCAAGCTCTAAAAAGTGTAGAGCAACCTAGGATCTACCCAACATCTAAAGTGTAATCCCCAAGCCCCAAAGTAGATTATGATCCTAAACACTCTGATTTTACCACTCATTCTACTTAGGCGCCCTTTCGGGTTTTCACCTAATCACTCTTTTTATTTTTCTTAGGTGTGCTCACAAATACTCACATCTGTCATAAACCTCATATTACCCCAGCCTAATGCTGGTCCGGGTTACCTGCTTATTACCTGAGTCGCCCTTTCAGGTTTTCAACTCATCCTAGGATTTTTATATGCCTTTTTCTCAATTTTTATGCCTTTTTTCATTTTTTTTTAAATTTCTCTATACAGAACATGGAATAAGGATCCCATAAAAATAACGAAAAATAAACTGAAAAGCAACTAACTAAGATAAGCGTAGTGAGTACTTCCTCCCCCATACTTAAATCCTTCATTGCCCTCAATGAAGTAAAGAGAAAGGAATTAAGCATAGAAGAGGAAAATCAGAAGACTCACATACGAAAGAAGAGATGGAAGAACTCTTCAAAGGCTTGGATGAATAGCTCGGAAATCCTCAGATGATCCGTCGTCAGGAAAAACCGCGGGCGCGGTGGCCAGGCCACGGGCGCGGGTGGTGCTCCGATCGTGAAAAAATGGGTAGAGAACACGATCAACAAAACTGAACACGAACTCACAAACAAACTCTGAATCTCGCCTTAAGCATTAATGTAGTACGAGCCTTGAAGAGGAATATTCCCCCATACTTGAAGAATTCCAAGGAACTAGACATGGAAAGAATAAGAACAGTGGGTTGGTGGGTGATGGTAGAATATGGAAGAACACTCTTTTTTTTTCTCTTTTCTTTTTTTCCTAACTTATCTCGGGGGTTTCACCCGAAAACCTTTTTTGTCAGGGGTTTCACCTGAAAGCCTTTTATTTCGGGGGTTTCACCCGAAAATCTTTTATTTTTTAATTTTTATTTTTAATAAAATTTTAATTCCGCCAGGCCGATCTTTCCGCGCTCGCGGATTTTTTCCTCTCGGGTTTTGCTTTCTTCGAAAATTGGATAAATTATTCATGCAAGTTAGCCTGACAAAACCAAAACGAATACTAAAACTAAAACGAAGCTAAAAATAAAAAATAAAAAAAATAAAAAGAAAAGAAAAGAAAAAACTTACCTCGGGTTGCCTCCCGAGCAGCGCCTTTGTTTAACGTCGTATGGCCCGACGTCCTTTGCTCAAAATGGATCATCATCTATCTGAAACTGGACCTTTTTCCCTTCATGTTCCATAGATAATATGCCCTTTGAAACATCAATTACGGCGCTCTCTGTCTTCATAAATGGACGACCCAACAGCAAAATTGGGTCGTATCTCCCCTTACCGATCTCTAGGACATAAAAGTCCGTCGGAAAAATTAAGCCATCCACCTGCACTAAAACATCTTCCAAAAATCCTTTCGGATGCGCTTTAGAGTGGTCAGCCAGTTCAATAGTAATATTAGAATCCTGTAATGGCCCTAGACCTAACCTCTCATAGATGCTAAGTGGCATGACATTAATGGATGCACCTAGATCAAGCATAGAATGCTCAATTTTTGCCTCCCCAATTGTAACGGGAACAGTAAACCTCCCTGGATCTCAATACTTCTTAGGCAATTGCCTTTTAAGCATGGAAGATACATTTTCAGTATTTTCCACAAGATTAATTTTCTTAACCTGTCCCTTTTCTTTTTCTTCCTCTTTATAGTACATAATTCTTTCAGAAATTTAGCAAAACGAGGAATACTTTGAACAAGTTTAAGCAAAGGGACATTTACCTCACACTTGGAGAAGGTTTCGAAAATTTCCTTGTCATTGGTTGGCCTCCTGGTGTCCTTCAGTGCCTCAGGAAACGGTGGAGCGAGCTTTTGGGAAGCCATGGGGGGAAACGAAGGCCTGACGTAGCCATCGAATTCTGTCAGAGGGGCGATCCGCAAGCGCGGTTTGGGATCCACGGGCGCGGATGATCCGTGGGCGCGGAAATTTTCCGTGGTCGCGGATGATCCGCGGGCGCGGAAATTTTCCTTGGTCGCGGATTCTGTATTTTCCTCGATTTTTGCGCTGCGATCAGAACTGTCCTCTGGTGAACTCGGCTGGTTTCTGCTGGCCGAAATTTCAATATCCAGCTCTTTCCCACTCCTTAATGTCATTGCGCTCACATTCTCCCTCGGGTTAATGGGCTGAGATGGCAGTTTTCTTGAGTCTTTAGCTTCTAGCCGGTTCAGAGCGGTTGCAATCTGACTTAACTGAATTTCCAAACTCTTCATCGCAGCCTTAGTCTCTTGATTTTCCTTCATAAGCTGATTGATGATGGCTGGATTTTCTTGAGGAGCCTGGGGCCTTGGCACATAATTCGGCCTGGGAACATAGTTGGGCTGACCTCCCTGTGGTGGAAAAGGTTGTTGAGGTTGTTGATTCCACCTAAAGTTAGGATGGTTTGCCCACCCCGGATTAAAGGTATTCGAATATGGGTCATTCCAGGGCCTCTGTTCATAATTTCCTATAGCATTCACATCAGCTGCTGGCTCTTGCATGATAGGGCATGCATCAGAAGGATGGCTAGATTCACCACAGATTCCACAAGCCCTTGAACTTGAAGCTCCATTGCCCGCCAACAGTTGCTTCATCATAGCTTTCAACTCTCTTACTTCAGCATTCAGGGAGTCATTAATAGAATGGACTGACCTACTGTTGGATCTCTTTCTCTGATTTCTGCATTGCTCTGCTAGAGTCTCCAACTTCTCAAACGCCTGCCTAGGAGTGAGATTCTCATAAGAACCTCCACAAGACGCATTCATCAGGCGCCTATCAGCATCACATAGACCCTCAATAATATAGCAAATCAGGTCTTTATCAGAATAGCCATGGTAGGGACAACTGACTATGAGTCTTCTATAACGCTCATAGTACTCATACAAGTTCTCATCATCTCCCTGCTCCAAACTACTCAGCTGCTTTTTGATGGACGTTTGCTTGGCAGCAGGAAAATATTTCTCCAGAAAGGCACCCTTCATCTGAGCCCAAGTAGTGATCATCTCAGGTTTTATGTAAAGATACCATTCCTTGGCTGAATCAGCCAAAGAAAATTGAAAAGCCCTCAGCATAAGCTGATCTTCAGTCACATCAGCTGGCTTCATTCCCAAGCAGACAGAATGGAACTCTGCAAGGTGTTTATTTGGATCTTCCCCACTCAGCCCATGGAACTTAGGCAAATAATATAGAAGACCAGATTTCAACTCAAATTTCACTCCTTCTCCCAGGGCGGGAAACTGAAGACCAAGCTGTTGTTGCTCTAAATTAGGCGCAGTCAGTTGCCTAATAGTGCGATCTGCAATGGTCACTAGCTCCTCTTCAACCTCTGAATCAGACGAAGAAGATGAAGAAGAAACTGGATCAAATTGTATGCCTAGAACTTGAGCCTGAACATGACGTCTCAACTGTCTCAGAGTCCTGTTAATTTCTGGATCAAACGGAACCACAGGAGAATTATCAGTAGAACGGGTAAGAACCATAAGATAGGTTCTTACCAATTCGGGGGATCTGGACGAACCGATCCGCGGACACGGAAAAATTCCGAGGGCGCGGAAAATTTCCGAGGGCACGGATTTTCCGCGGGCGCGGAAAATTTCTGAGGTTGCGGTTTCGTCAGAAACGCCGATTAAACAGAAAATTAAAAACCGATTCCCCGGCAACGGCACCAAAATTTGACTCGGCTAAAATCGTTGTTGCCAAGATCAAAAATAAATAACCCTAAACTACTAACTAGTGTAGCAAGTAAGCAAGGGGTCGAACCCAAGAGAATCGGATTTCTGACTAATCAGCGAAGAGCAAAGACAGGAGTTTTGGGAGTTCAAGCAAACAAACAAAACAAACAAATATTATTGGGATTAGATCAATTGGAAGTAAGTAGAGTTTATTCAATCAATTCCACCTTTTTAATCATTCGATCATTGATTCATCCACTTTTCTATTAATTCCCTAGTTAATTCCAATCCTTATAAAAGATTTCCACTTGTCCACGGTCCAAGCGAAACGATGATATGAACAAGAACGCTTAATTCAAATCATGCAAAATATTAAGGATAGAAGAATATTAATTCATGCAATCAAGCTACAAGTCTCATGCATAAAATAACAATCAAATACTCTTTCTCAATTCTAGTCCACGGTCCTAGAAAAGAGTTGTTTCAAGGATAAATAAGATTGCCCAGACAACAATCAAACCAATCCAAACAGTAGATCTAAGTCAATCAAACAAGTTGATCAGGCTTATCAAATCAAACATAGATCATATAAATAAAACCAAGAGTTTTGATATTAACCAAGGGATAGAAAAGTTACCAGAATCTCACGAATTACATAAAAAGGGCTCCTTGATCAAACAAACTCCATAGGGAAATTAGTTCTCCATAATACTGAAATAAAAACCTAAAAGTAAAGGTATGCTAGAATTGTGTCTCTAAATTGTGTAACCCTAAACTGAAAACGAAACTAAGCTTAAATAGTAGAAAAATATCCGAGACCCTAAGATAGAAAAATACTAAAAAGATAGAATAAAAGTAACGAAGGCGGCGCTGAAAATCCAAAATCCGCGAGCGCAGAAATAATCCGCGGGAGCGGATCAATCCTCTACCCTCGGCCGCGGATGCTCAACGATCCGCGAGCGCGGAAATTTCCGCGGGCGCGGATCTTTTGACAGGTTACTGGTGTCAACTTCGGAGGTGGTTTTGACCCACTTAGAGTTGGAATTTGAACTCGCCGTAAAAAGATGAATTGTAGCTCTTCGAATTAGCTTTCCAATGATACCAAATTCAGCTTCATCCGATCACCGTATCTCCCGGAATAAGCGTTACAAGAAAGTGGTGTCGAAACAACTCCAAATCAACACTTGTCTTCAAAACTCTTGCAATTCTTCAAATCGTGTCTTCGGTCTTCATATGACAATTATGCTCAAAACTAACCTAAACACACTCAAATCATACCTAAAATACAAGATTTAACCTATACTAAATAGAGCGTATCAAATTTCTAAATTATAATTGCTTAAATAACAATAAAACTATTAATTTTATATAAAAATATTAAATTTAGTTAGGAATTCAAAATAAATACTAGTTTTAAGTGATTGATATGCTTTAATTTATCCACACAATATGTACATCATATATATAGTCATCTTTTAGGTAAAATATTTTAAAAGTATGCATAATTAAGTAATTAATAGCGGTATTGAAAAAGATGTTATGGATTATCATCTATAATGTCAAAATTTTCAAATAACCATGCAATTCCATTAAGCCAAAGTATATTTAATACTTTGTTTAAAAAATTAAAAACATATTTCGGTTTTTTGGTTAACCGAGAATGTCAGTATGCTAAACCGAAACCGACCCGTAAAACCGAAAAACATATTGGTTCAGTTAACCAAACCAAAATCATCAAAAAATAACGGTTCGATTAACCAAAAAAATGTCATTTTTTTTTGTTTTGGTTCGGTTTTTCAATTTCGGTTATTTTTGGATACCCCTCGTTCACCCTTCCAAATTGAACTTTCCTATTTTTTGATTGTAGCAGATCTGCGGAAGAATGTCTAAAGTTGTCTGATGTTTGTGATAAACATTATATTGTCATTGCTGGGAAGTATATGAATGAGAAAGGTGAGGACTGGGCAGCAGGAAATTTGATGAATTCAATTGAAAATTTTGATATTCCAATTGCATATAAGGTGTTTGAGAAAATGCCGGGAAGGAAAATTGGATTGTCAAATCCATGTGACGAGTCTAGGGAACTTTGCTATCCACAATTGCTTAAGTCTAGAGTTTTAACATTGAACTATATGGGTTGTGTTGGTATTTCCAACCATACAATAGTTGATGGAGAACATGTTTTGCTGCCTTTTAGATTTCATTTCAGCAAGTGAGATAAAGTGTTGTTATTATGATGTAGTTAATGGCAAGAAATTAATCTTTGATATGGTGATCTTTGACCCAGGTGGAATTTTTGCTTCATTTGCTACTAGATTAGCATTAGTTTGGAGCAGGGTCGGGGTTATTACGAAGGTTGTAGCTAAGAAACGACTACAATGGGATCCAAGAGGGAAGTTATTGTTGATGTGTGTGATAGGGAAGTTCAGTTACTGCTCCTCATATACAACGTGTGCTCATAATACAAGTTCAGATTACAGGGAAAAAAAACTTGTCTTCAAGTGGTTGGTTGAAGTAAGAGACTGCCCAAGTAAATTTAGCCCAAGACATTGAACTGCTATATAGGTGTACTCTGCTATGCTGGGGAATTTCTTTGCTGAATATTTGTGCTGATTGTGCATTTGTGATGTACATACAAATCAGTGGAGAAGCTATTTTTATGTGAGCCACTTGAATTTAGTAATTACAGGGGTTGGTATCAATGATTCAAGTCTATGGTTTGAAGAATTGCAACCAGTATATTTTGGGTATTTTGTGTACACCTGGTGGAAAGAGAGTCCTACATGGTTAGTTGTACCTAGTGATGTTCGGCTGTACATTGATAAAGTTTTGTTTCAGTAGCTTGATAGTGGGCCATTTAAAGTTAATACATGCCCAAGAAGTTCAGTATGTTGCTAATGTTGATATGCCAAGTCAACCTACACTAACATGCTTGGAGTTGAAAGCTTCTTTGTGTTTTGTCAAATACTCCTCTTTATGAGTTGGAAGCTTCCTTACTCATCAAGTTTTTCACCAAAGGGAAATGGGACTTTCAAGGAATTGTTGTAATGAATTTCATATATGAACCTTGGGGGCAAGGTTCTTTAAAGAGGGAGTAATGTAATGATTGGGTAATATGAGTAATTATGAGATATTTGGGGTGTTTTGTGTAACTACTCATAAATGAGTATAAGAGCTTAGACTGGAGTATGGTATTGGTTATCGATCGAATGAATGAACCTTTCTATCTTTCTTGTCTTCTTCTTCCTCTATCTCTTCTCTTATCCTCTGTGATTCTCTTCTTCTCCTCCCAAATTCTAGCTTTTCCTTCCTTAATTTTCTCTGGTCTCTAGACCTTCGGGTCGTAACAGCACTTGAACGGGCACATGAAGATATTGAATCCCACTCCCCTTGTCATTTGTCTATATTAGGACTACTAGACTAGATTGAAAATAAATAAAAAATGTGATGGATATAATTGTTGAGTTTATGAGGGATCATAGTCAAATTGAGGTGTGGTTGTTTTAAAGAGAGATGTGTTTCATAGAAGATCACATCACAAGATACAAAATGTTCATTCATTTCTAAATCAATAACTTTTCATTATTTTAACCTTTAGGATATCTAATAAAAACACACTTTTTAGCTCTTCGATTAAATTTGTTTGAAGAACGGGGAGTATCGAAGGCATAACATAAGCACCCAAATGTATGAAGATGTGAATAACTAGGGAGTCGTTCGTACAAAATTCAAAAGGGGTTCGGTTTTCAAGTAGAGGTGTTGGAGTCAGATTAATTTAAAATGCAACAGTAAGAATACAATCACCCCAAGAAGGTAAAGAAAGATTGGCATGAAATCGAATCGTACGTGCAATGTTGATGTGGCAATGTTTTAATTTATCCCAACCATTTTGTTGAGGCATCTCGACGCAAGAGGTGTCGAGTATAATTCCACTTTTAACAAAATAAGATTGCAAGCTTGCAAATTCAGTCCCATTTTTACTACGGAAAAGATTAACATGCCTATTGAATTCTCGATTAATTAAGGCACAAAAATTTGGAATAAGAGATGCAACCTCGATTTTATTTTTAAGCAATCGTCAACAATAGTTAAAAAATAACAAGCACGGCTCATAGACAGAGTCCGATAAGAACCCCACACATCACACAATGAATAATATCAAATATGTTTAAAGCATGAGAGTTACTAATTAGAACGGGGAACGAGTTTGTTTGCTCTGTGACAACTATCACATGGGTCAAGGAGACCATTTATTCTAACATTAGGCAAATTTTGAAGAACATAAAGAGGGGGATGACCATTATGGGAATGCCAAAGGGTAGGTGAATCGTCTTCTAATTGTGAAGTGTGCACCGTTGGTGGTATTGTACAAAGCCAATAAACTCCATTTCACTCCTCACCACTCTAGTCAGCATCATCGAAGTTCGGTCCTATACTACACTAAACTTATCAGTAAATTTTTTTATACAATTTTGGTGCTTCAACAACTGTGATATAGAAACCAAATTGCAAGTTAACATAGGCACATAGAGCACATTATGGAGAATCAAATAATCGTTGAAGCGTAAACTATTTGGTTGCCCATCGAAAGTAATATGGTTGAGGCATAAACTAATTTCAGATTACTCAACAAAGAGGAGTTTTCGTTCATATTAAACTATACCTCAGTATCCATAATCCATTAAAAATCAAATGTACCAGTCAATTTTTTTGAGGAACCGATGAGTCACCGATCATATTTAACTATGCCTCGGTATCCAAAATCCATTAAAAATCAAACGTAGCAGTCAATTTTTTAGAGGAGCCGATATTAGTTGACCGTAGCATACTCATGATTGGCGACCAATAAGCATCAAAATGCTCGGTGCCAGCTCGATCGGAAGCGTCAATAGCGCTTGAACCCAATCGCTTCCACTAGTTTTCGCGGCATTCACGAGTCCTCTGTGACCTTGCATGTGCCTCGGAAACTTGATCCCTCATTAGATGACCCCAAGTTTTGATCATTTGGTTGTTGCTCACCATTATCCCGTAGCGGCACCGCGGACGCTATTCGTGCTAGTTACCATGATAGTTGTTGCAAACTTTCCCCCCTCATGTCCATCTAAGACCACACCCGATTTCAGACTCGTTATTGACACCATGCCAGCGCCCTTTGTCATGGCATCGCCGAGCGTCAACAACCGTGTGCTCATGTCCACTGATGCGATATTGTGCATACATGCAAACACTTATGCACTTGACCCCATAATCAACATAGTGCATGCTCTTGGACCCGAGTTTTCATTGTTCATCATTGAGGTTCCACGACCGCTCACACCCGAGTTCAGTGTAATTTTGCTGTTGACTGCCAAACGTTGTCTCTCCTTGAACTACCCGAGCTTGAAGCAAGGACGCTTCGAATCCATGGGAGAATGATGTGTTCCTATCTCAGCTCGGCCATGACTATGGTGATCCCGAGACGACCAAGACCCTAATGTCCTTGTTATGTTCTAGGATTAAGCTAAGTATTATTTCTAGTGACATAAGTAATGGTATATCATATATTGTAACATGAATTGAGGTAGAAATATATACCAAGTGCAGAACCCGGTTCAATAGCATTTATAGCCTACTATAACGAGGTAAACCAGATTGAGCAACCCCGGGCCAAACCCGGTTGGACGGCTTAAACCGGTCATTACTGAGTATAGCTAGCTAGAAGTGTTATTGGGCTTCACCTTTGGTTTTGGGCCTTAGCGTTTTCTTTGAAGACTTGGCCCATTCTCCTTGATCCGCTTCTGGTAGACGCTCCTCTTGACCTAGCTATAAATAGCTGGTCTCGTGTGACATCGAGCTCATTCGACAGCGGCGCTTCTAGAGAGAGCTAGAGAAAGAGAGAGAAAAGCTAGAGAAAAGAGAGAGAGAGAGAGAGAGAGAGAGAGAGAGAGAGAGAGAGAGAGAGAGAGAGAGAGAGAGAATTCGGTGGCCAGCGAGCTTCTCTGGTGGTCCGACGGTGGTGTTTGAGGAAGCTAGATCTCGCTTCTTCAACTTCGTGGTCCAGATCAAGCAAAGCTCCATCTCCGAGCTTTGTCAGCCTTAGGGGGCCAAAACCCTAGATCTACTCTTCTTCCCTTTTCTGTGTTTCTCCGTTCTTGTACCTTTGAATCTGTTTGTTCTTGGTTATTCTTTGCTCTTCGTGTTGCTGTGTGTAACCTGCTTGTAAACTTCTGAGATCTAGTGGATATTTTGAGACGAGCTTCCTCTCTGAGGCTCCGCAGATGTAGGCTTTGCCGAACTGCGTCACCAATCGCATGTGTTCACTTGTTCTTTTGTTTACTTGTTTGTTTACTATTTCTGAGTTGATCCGAGTGTCTGAGTCGAATGAGAATTACAAATTGGTATCAGAGCATGAGTTAGGTTTTATATCTTGCTTTGATTTCTTGATCATGTTGCTTTCGCTTTCTCATTCTTGTTTTCTTAGATCTTGCTTTCTTCTCTGTTTGCTTTTGTCACTGCATCTCAAGTAAGGAATTACTTGGGGGGCAGGGGAATCTTGATAGAAGGGTTTCGACTTGTGTCGATTACTTCCCACTGTCGGTTCCTACAGTAGAGTCTAGGAGTCTAGATTTACTTTCTGACTTGAGTTTTGAGTTGTATCTTGTTTTAAAGAAATTAGATCCAACGAGTTCTTGTGTAATATCTCTTGCATTCTTAGGACTAATTTCCTGTTCTTGAATACAGGTTCCTAGATGGGAGACGCATATAGGATTAAGCCCTATGATGGGCATGTTGATTATGCAATGTGGAAGGTGAAGATGAAAGCCATCCTTACCAAAGAAAAATTGTGGCACACTGTCACTAACATCTAGGATGCTACTACTACTGAGTTCTAGAAGAAGCAGGCCCAAGATCTTGCCCACGCAGAGATTATGCTTAGACTATCCGATGAGGTAGCTAGGCAGGTTGTGAGTATCACTGAACCAAAACCTCTATGGGATGCTTTGGATGCTAAGTATCTGTCTAAATCTTTGCCTTGTCTCATATCTCTGTTGTCTAGATTGTTCAGTTTTAAAATGGACACTAGTCAGACTATTGAGGAAAATCTTGATAGATTTCTTAGGATAATTCAAGATTTAGAAAGATGTGACGACAAGATAAAAGACTCTCACCAGTTCATGCTCTTAATGAATTCTCTCCCTGCTCAGTTTGATGTTCTGAAAGATTTTTGTCAATTTGGCCGTGATGGCATGAATGTTGCTAGGTTATCTGAGTTTATTATTCAGAAAAATAAGACCCTTAAGGTCTTCAAGATAAAAAAAAAAATGGCAGCTCTAATAATGACAAGAAAACTGAGTCTAAAAATGAGGTTATGATGTCCAAAGGGAAAAAGAATTTCAATAAGAATAAGAAAAAGAAATCTGGTGATAGTAACAATGACAAGAAAGACATGTCAAATGTTAAATGTTATTACTGTGGTGTTGTTGGTCATTATTCTACTGATTGCAACAAAAAGAAAAGGGATGATAAAAATAAATCAAAAGATAATAATGGTGTGTCAAATATCTTTGAATCACTCAATATTCTCATGAGCTTCTGATTGTTTCCAATACCTCTGATGATAATGATTGGATCTTAGATTCTGGGTGTACTATGCATGCAACCCCTAACAAGGATTTCTTTGAATCTTTGACTCTTTGCAATGATGGTATTGTTATGTTGGGTGATCACACTGTGTTGCCCATCAAGGGTATTGGGACTGTCCCCTTGAGAATGCATGATGGAAAAATAAGAGTTCTCCAAAAGGTAAGGTGGGTACCAAACCTTAGGAGAAACTTACTCTCAGAGTCTGTCTTTGATGATCTAAATTGTCATATTATCACTCATCAGGGTATAAGGGATGTCATTAGAAATGGGACAGTCCTTATTAGGAGCATTAAGAAGGGAGGGTTATATCATGTTGTTGCTACTCTTGAATTAAATGTCTCTGCAAGTGTTAAAATTGATAAATTAGATCATACAAAGATGTGGCATGCTAGACTTGGTAACATAGGCAACAAGGGCCTTAAATATCTGTATAAGCATGACATGATTGATTGTGATCCTTGTGATATTGACTTTTGAGAGAACTATGTGTTGGGAAAGAAAACTTCCCACTCATTCAGTAAATCAACCTATATTGTCTCAAAGCCTCTAGAGTACATTCACTTTGATCTCTGGGGGCCTGCTCAGGTTGATACTATAGGAGGGAAGAAGTATTTCCTGTCTCTTATAGATCATTACTCGAGGAAAGTATGGGTTTATTTACTGAAAACCAAGGATGAAGCCTTTGAAAACTTTAAGACTTGGAAACTTATGGTTGAAAGGCAAACCAATCACAAGGTCAAGTGCCTTAAGACTGATAATGGACTTGAATTTTGCAATAACATGTTTGATGAGTTTTGCAGACAACAGGGCATAAAAAGGCACTTAACAATTCCTGGAACTCCACAGCAAAATGGTACAGCTAAAAGGATGAACAAGACCCTATTGGAAAAGGCTAGATGCATGCTAATAAGTGCTGGAATGAAAAATTCTTTATGGGGAGAAGCTGTTATAACAATAGCTTACTTAATCAACAGATCTCCCTTCTCTACCATTGACTTCAAAACTCCACAAGAAATGTGGATGGGTAAGAAGCCTGGCCTAGCTCACCTTAGGCCGTTTGGGTGCACAGCTTATGCCCAAGTTTCACAGGGCAAGCTTCAACCCAGGGCCTATAAATGTGTAATGCTAGGCTACCCCCTGGGATAAAAGGCTACAAACTCTTATTAATTCAACCTGGAGGCTATAAAGTTATAACCTCTAGGTCAGTTACATTCAATGAAAAAGAATTTTATTTTAAAGAAAAGTTAACTATGCCTTCTGTTGCAAGTCCAGGCACTGAGGAAGATGCAAGCACTGCAGTCTCCACACCATATCTCCCAGCAAATGGAAATTTTTTCCAAGAAGATAATGAACCACCACATGATAAAGAGGAGTTTGATATAGGATACTCCTCAAGTGCACAGTACTCCTCTGAACACAACAATAATGATGAGGATGATTCTGCTGCACAGAATAATGAAGGTGCTCCTGAAGCACAAAATGATGAGGGCAACAATACAGCATCATCAACAACACAACCTCACCAATTGGGTGGGGGAGTAAGCAACTCTAACTCAAATTCTTTACTTCTTCCTCGTGATTCTCTTTCTACACCCTCTGTCTCTGAGCATGCTAGTTCTAGTTCTTCCTCTTCCTCTTCTATGAATGACTTGGTTGACTACCAGCTTACTAGGGATAGAGAACCTAGGATAAGAATACCTAATAAGAGGTTTGAGGTGAATTTGCTTGAGTTCTTTGATAAAATTGTTGAGTTTTCTTTCACTGTTGCTGAGATCATTAAAAACTTTACTCCTGACAACTATGAACAGGCTGTCAGTTGTAAACAGGCTAATGAATGGGTTAAGGCTATGCATGAAGAAATCTAATCCATGGTTGTTAATAATACCTGGACTCTTGTTCCCAAACCTTCTAAAGCTAGACTTATAGGTTGCAAATGGATTTATAAAATTAAAGATGGGGCTACAAAAAATGACCCCCCTAGGTTCAAATCCAGGCTGGTTGCCAAAGGCTTTACCCAGAAAGAGGGGATTGACTACAATGATATCTTTGCTCCTGTTGTTAAATATAAAACCATGCGTCTATTGCTTGCTATGACTGCTGTGTTTGATTGGGAACTTGAACAAATGGATGTAAAAACTGCCTTCTTGCATGGTGACTTACTTGAAACCATTTACATGAAACAGCCTAAAGGCTTTGTTGATAAGACTAAACCTGATTATGCTTGCTTGCTTAAGAAGTCTATATATGGCTTAAAACAGTCTCCTAGATAGTGGAATAAGAAATTTGATGCCTGCACGATTTCTCTTGGTTTCTCTAAAAGCAGTTATGATACTTGTTTATATTTCAAAGGTGTTAAGTCTACTTCTCCTATTTACATCCTTCTCTATGTTGATGACATATTACTTGTCAGTAGTTCTAAGGTTGTCATTTCTGGAGTTAAGCATGACTTAAAGAAACACTTTGATATGAAAGATTTAGGTGCAACTTCTAAGATTCTAGGGGTGAATATCATTAGAAATAGGGCTAAGAAAATTATCTATCTGTCTCTGTCTGACTACCTGCACAAAGTATTTGACAGGTTTACCATGAATGACTCTAGGCCTGCACTAATACCTCTTGGAGGGCACTTGGAGTTTTCAAAGAAAGACTGTCCCACCACTGAAGAAGAAAAGAAGAATATGGAGCATGTTCCATATGATGTAGTAGTGGGAAGCATTATGTATGCTATGATTTATACTAGGCCAGATTTAGCTTTTGCTATAAGTGTACTTAGTCGCTTAATGTCCAACCCTGGACAAAAACACTGGGCAGGTATGAAATACCTGCTCAAATATATAAAAGGGACTGAGAACTATGGTTTGGTATATGCTGAACATAGTCCGAGAACCACACTTACACAGTATGTGGACTCGGACTATGCCAGTAACAGGGACAACAAGAAGTCTACAACTGCATATTACTACTGTTGGGCAGAAAATTGCATTCCCTGGAAATCCCAACAACAATCTATAGTTGCACTCTCCTCAATAGAGGTTGAGTACATTGCAGCTACTGAGGCCTCAAAAGAGGCTAGTTCGCTATGTGGTATCTTGCATGAAATCGAAGGCAAAACATACTTGCCTACTCTTTTCACTGATAATCAGAGTGCCTTGTATCTTTGCAAGGATCCTGTTTATCATGAAAGGACTAAACATATAGACGTGAGATATCATTTTATACGGAGAATGGTGGAGGACTAGGAAATTAATGTGAAGAAAATACCTGGAGACACCAATCCTGCAGATTTTGGAACAAAAATAGTCCCCACTAACAAATTTGTATTCTGCAGGAAAGAACTCCATATCGATGATGTAACTTGAGATATGGAAATGAGCCAATGATGATATGATGAAACCTGTCTTAAAATCCACTAGAATCTGTTTTTATTTCTAGCAATAATACTGAGCTTAAGAGGACATTTGTTATGTTCTAGGATTAAGCTAAGTATTATTTCTAGTGACATAAGTAATGGTATAGCATATATTGTAACATGAATTGAGGTAGAAAAATACACCAAGTGCAGAACCGGGTTCAATAGCATTTATAGCCTACTATAACGAGGTAAACCGGATTGAGCAACCCGGGCCAAACCCGGTTGGACGGCTTAAACCGGTCATTACCGAGTATAGCTAGCTAGAAGTGTTATTGGGCTTCACCTTTTGTTTTGGGCCTTAGCGTTTTCTTTGAAGACTTGGCCCATTCTCCTTGATCCGCTTCTGGTAGACGCTCCTCTTGACCTAGCTATAAATAGCTGGTCTCGTGTGACATTGAGCTCATTCGACAGCGGCGCTTCTAGAGAGAGCTAGAGAAAGAGAGAGAAAAGCTAGAGAAAAGAGAGAGAGAGAGAGAGAATCCAGTGGCCAGTGATCTTCTCCGGTGGTCCGACGGTGGTGTTTGAGGAAGCTAGATCTTGCTTCTTCAACTTCGTGGTCCAGATCAAGCAAAGCTCCATCTTCGAGCTTTGTCAGCCTTAGGGGGCCGAAACCCTAGATCTACTCTTCTTCCCTTTTCTGTGTTTCTCCGTTCTTGTACCTTTGAATCTGTTTGTTCTTGGTTATTCTTTGCTCTTCGTGTTGCTATGTGTAACCTGCTTGTAAACCTCTGAGATCTAGTGGATATTTTGAGACGAGCTTCCTCTCTGAGGTTCCGCAGATGTAGGCTTTGCCGAACTGCGTCACCAATCGCCTGTGTTCACTTGTTCTTTTGTTTACTTGTTTGTTTACTATTTCTGAGTTGATCCGAGTGTCTGAGTCGAATGAGAATTACAGTCCTCCTTGGTTCGGAGATGTAGTCTTATTTAGTCTATTTTTATATTTTAACTAGTTTTATGTGTTTTATGTTTGAGCATCTCTACACTTCAAGTTTTTTTGGTGTGTGCCTCTCTTATGCTTAAGAGACCGGTCAATTAAGTTAAAATAAGGCCCAATAGGTTTAGCATTGCTTCCTTTATTTTTCTATTTATACTCTTCCATGTACTCTTTTACATTAATGTCAAGAATGAATGCCAAAGCTTAAAGTCGAGATGACATTTATGTCAAGAATGAATGCCAAAGCATAAAGTCGAGATGATGGTTCCTCCTTCCTTTGACCGATGCCACTCCCTCAAAATTATAGTCTTCTCATCCCCATTCTCAAACGTAGCCCATCGCTTCGAGCAAGATTCACCCCACCCTTGCCCAAGCGAGCACTAGAGGTCGAGAACCATCACTTTGGTGGTATGTATTTGATAGCTTGCATATAGGTAGTGTTTAGGATGCATGTTTACGTTTCTTTTGCATTGTTTTTAGTTAGTTTCTTTAAGTTATTAGAGTGTCTAGGAGTTTTTGGTTTTTGCACTTGTTCTATGTTGTTTTACAGGTCTTATAGTGAACAAGTGTGAAAGGAATGGAAACGGGAGAAGAACGCTTGAATTCGGGCCATCCATTGGAGTTGCTAGTTCGACACCTCTGTCTTGTAAGGGATCGTTCGGAAGCTATAGTGATCTGATAAAGTTGAGTTTGGCATCATTGGAAAGCTAATTCAAAGAGCTACAATTCATGTTTTTACTCTGAGTCCAAATTCCAACTCGAAGTGAGTCAAAACAGCCCCCGAAGTGTGACCTGAGTTTTGAACCGAGGTGCTGGCGGCGGCCGCCGCCAACCCAACGGCGCCCGCCGCCCCTGACAACCGAGAGATCTCTTACGCGCCACGTGTTTTATCCTGATTGGCTCCTTTTCTATGTTAGCTTTAATCTGAGATATATGTATTTTTGGATAGACTTTTTAGACCTAGTTTGATATATTAGGTTTTAGAGAGTTGCATCTCTCATTCATAGACGAATATCATATTTTTCTTTCAGAGTTTTTAGCTTTTCTATGGAGAACTAAGCCCTTTAGCTTAGTCAGACAATTGAAGCATCGTTTTGATTAAAGTTGTGAGATTTCTAATTCCTTATCTATTGCTTGGATTTAATCTTCTCTCTTGCTTGAATGTTTATGATTTGCTTTAACAGTTTCTAGCCTGATCAACTAGGGTTTGTTGTTATTTAATCTATTGCTAGATCTAGAGTGTTACTGGTTGAGCATCTCTAGATTGAAGTAGCAACTGCATCATACTAGTATCTGGTTGTGCTAGTCTTATGCAGAAGAGATTTGATTTACATTCTAGGGTAAAAGCTGGTTGTTTTATGCTAGAATTGTACCCAACTATATTCCTATCCTTACTGCTGCTATTAAACTGAATCATTGATGGTTTCATGGTTGTTTAATTAGTTAGAACTAATAGTATCTGGTTGTGCTGTTAGTTAGAATTGAAAAGGAATTAGAAAATCCATTGCATGTGATATTGAGGTGAAATCAATGATCAACTTGTCATACGATTGTGGATATTTGTTTGCCTAAGCTATCTTCCTAATTATTGTTTTTCATAATCTTTTATTGCTTTGTTAGTTTTGCATTATTAGATTTAGTTCCAAATACAAAAACCCTTTAGTTACTTGTTTGACACAAAACTCATACAAAACGATAAATCTGTCTCCTTGTGGATTCGACCTGGACTTCCTAAAGAGTACGGTTCTTAGTTAGTTTGGATTCTTTTGCATAGCCGTGATTTGCACGACCATTTTACGCCTATCAGTATTTATCCTTGTTAATCGACAATGAAGATTCTAGGTCGCTTCTTTCCTAGATCAGGTACCCTTGTGTTTGAGACCGCTCGAATCACATCATTGAAGCTCTTCCTGGATAGCTAGCGTATAGGCCTTGTTCACGGTTGGCAACGGATCTTGGGAAAAGTATGTTGGATCGAATTATTGTGAAGTCGAGATCGAGACCCATCAAAAATGGAGTGTGTCTTTTTCTCGTTCCCTTGTCATAAAAGAGGATCAATTACACTTGTATTTTTTGCAAGTGCAGACACAGTTTTGATTATTATTGGACAATTCATCCCATAATTTTTCAAGGTTCTATAATACAAAGACACACTGTCCGTTTTGAGTGCAACATGCTAGATCGAGACGCAGCTGCTCCACCCTAGGGTTGTTTCCAATGGAGAATCGTTATTTGATGTCGTCTCACAATTCCTTAGCGGTATCATAGTAAGTAAATATGGAAAAGATTGAGTCTTCCATACATTGTATGATCCAACCCACGAGCATGGAGTTTACACTCCACCAATCCCCTATCTCATCTAAGTCATCAAGCTTCAAAATCATTCTGGCGATAAATCCGAGTTTGTGTTTTGCTTGAAGAGCATTCCGACATACTTCCTATCATTGAAAGTTGTCCCCTTTAAAAACAGGAGGTCAAATTTTCAACCACGATAATCCGATGGATGAAAGTAATAAGGAGAGTTAGGTTTAAGGGTTTTCTCTTCTTTGGGATCGGATATATATGTTTGCGGGCACAAAGAAGCTTCAAAGGAGAAGTCAGAATTCAGTCACACTACTCACACACCACACAGATGGAAATTAAAGCACGTGTAATTAATTGTGGAACAGATTGAGTCTTGCATATATTATATGATCCATCCTCCGACCAAAAAAAAATATTATATGATCCATCCCCACAAGCCATGGAATTTACACTCCACCAACCCTCCATCTCATCTAAATCATCAGGCTTTTCGTCAATGAACCCGAGTTTGCGTTTTGCTCGAGCTTCGGCAAACATACTTCCCATAGTTGAAAGTTGTTCCCTTTAAAAACAGCGGGACACATTTTCATCCACGGATAATCCGATGGATGAATGTAGTAAGGAGAGGTAGGTTTAAAGGTTTTTTCTTCTTTGGGATTGGATATGTTTGCGGGCACAAAAAAGCTTCAAAGGAGAAGTCGAAAGTCGGAAGTCAGTCACACACCACACAGATGAAAAGCATGATGAACGTGGGTGTAAGTTAGGTTTAGAATTGCGTTTAACACCTAAGCTCTCTACCATGAAGAGAGTTTTGAGGCTGAAATGTTATCTCCTCTATCGATGATTTATAGCAACACATTTAAACAAGAATTGCATTATTGCAATAGGGTTACATAGCATAGACCTTGTGCCCAAGAAACTAGCTAAAAGAAAGGATAGAAATAGGTAGAAATATTAATATAACTCTAATATATTCGTTTTATAACTGCAAATACTCTTTCATTTATAATAAATTCCAGAATAAAGATCTGGATTCAACACGCACAAAACGAACTTCATCCGGACATTCCAAACACCGAATTCATCTTTTACAGCTTCTCGAAGGAGGTGAGGCTCCGGAATTTCTGCCACGGCTTGTCGTAGACCACCGCCTTGTACTGACCTTCGGCGTTGTCTGCGCTGGCAACGATAACGAGATTGTAATTGGTGCCGGCGACGACCTGTTGCTGGCCGCTCAGGACCTTAACGAAGGTGAGATTGTCCGATGCCTTCTTGTTGTGCTCGGTCACGGCGAACTTGGCGATCTCCACCACGTACGGATCGTTCAGATCCTTGATCGGTTGGTAACCGCCGACGAGCGCCGACGCCAGAGCGGGAGCCGTGGCGACGGAGAGGGAGAAGAGGACCAGGAAGAGGAAGTGGCTGGACGCCATCGCCGATGAGAGGTTTGGGAGAGAGATTTGAATTATTAGTCGGTGAATGGAGAATGGAGGGAGAAGAATGTGGATAGGAAACGATGGGGGGTTTAGCCTTTTTATAGGGCGAGGGGTTCACGCGGAAAACGAACCGTCTAGGGCCTTGTTATATAGTTTGATTCAAAATGATTTAAAACGTGTTTTTGGTTGTCTTGAAAAATGTAAAAGATAGAGAAATTTACATGTATTTTAAGAGATTTAAAATATGATTTTGTCATAAACTTACATTTTAGGGGCAAACTAAGTCCGGCCTAAATCTGTTACGGCGGTGAAAAGGTTAAAAAAGCGAGAGTTGAGAGGTCATAAATTACGGGTATTCCAGAAATTAAATGTGCTTAAATCAGTTCAAATCTACATGAAGTATCTCACATATTATGTCCTAGACCCTTGAATCATATCTGATATTTATTTACCATTAATACATTTTACAAATAAGGTATGTGGAATGATTTAATACTTGATAAAGGAGATTAGAAGGGTCTTCTTGGACAAAGAATGTTGCACTGGAATTAATTAGGGTGTCTGAATCTGAACATTTAATGGGCATATCAATTGAATTTGCACTGGAATAAATAAAGAAGTATATCAATCTTAATTGATGTTTTAATTTACACATTTAGTTTTTAGATGAATTTTATTATACTTAGTACATAACAAATAACATTACTTTTATATAGTTAGAAAAAAAATTGAGAAATTTTGCGTGGCAATCATCAGGTCCCGCAAATTCTGCGTGGTGATCTTGAGATTTTATAAATTCCGTGTGATAACCTCGTAGTATTACATAACATAAAAAAAAATTGAAATTAGCCCCATTTTTACTTAATTACATAAAATATCATATATATTTAGGTGTTTGTAAAAAAAACCTACCTAATCTATCTTTTTTTAGGTAATTCGCCTAATGTTATTACTTTTAGAAAAATTAAAAAATATTTCAAATGTACAAATAATTAAATGACACTATATATTATTATTTAAGAAAAGACCCCCTATCTTTTTTATAAAAAAACAACCTTTTCAAATTACTATCACCATTTTTAAACTATCAAAATCCCATTTAATTTTGAAAAAAAATCAATCCACCATCCTTTATTTCTTCAAAAAAATTAAACTTTTTATTTTTATAATCATTTTAATGGAGAATTTATTTTTTGAAAAAATTGGTGTTTTTTTACAAAAAAAAATTCGTTAAAACAAGAATATAAAATTGATTTTAAAAAAAAAAACAATATATAGTGTCATGAAATTTGGGTGAAAATATAAGTATATTACAATTTTCCTAAAGGATTATAAAAGTGTGTGGTTTTCTCCCGTACCATGTACGAGAATTATTTTATTTTTTGAAACTAAATTCAGAACTTAAAATTTATATGTGATATAAATTTCTAGGATAATCGTGAATTTTTTATAAATAATATTTATAAGATTTGTTTATTTTTTAAATATGAAGTGAGGCTAGAATCAATGTGGTGGCTCGAAAACGGTCGACTTTTATAATATATTGATTGATTTGTAAATTAGACATATTTTTTCAATTTTTTCTAAAAGTAATAAAATTAGGTGACTTTCTTAAAAAAGATAGATTAGGTACATAGTTTTTTAATACTTGAAAAATATGGTCGGTTGGTGTGCATCGTCCTTTATACGACACATCAGGTTCCAAGAGTGTCAATCTCATGAGTTAAAGGTTGAAGACACTGTAGGCGCCATCTAATGCTTCTGATGTAATAATTGTACTTAAGCTATTTGATTATACTTTCGAAGACCCGCGTAATCTTGGGATGGGTAATTCCTGGGTTACTAGCGGTAGTACCTCCCGATAATTAGGGGGTGTTACATTTAGGCATTTAGCCTCCATGGGCTGCCCATTTATAAGCAATATGGTTGAGGCAAAAATTGATTTCAAATTATTTAACAAAGAGGAGTCGCTAGTCATATGAAATGACACCCTGGTATCCAAAATCCATTGAAAGTCGAACGTACCAGTAACTTTTTGAGAGAAGCCGGAATTTGCCGACTGCAACATATTCATGATTTGCGACCGCTAGGCATCAAACAACCCAGTGTCAGCTCGATCAGAAGCGCCAATAGCGCTTGCAGCCTGATCGCTTCCACTAGTTTGCACGACATTCGCGAGTCCTCTGCGACCCCCGCTCGCACTCTCAAGAACCTGATCCCTCATTTTACGACGTCGAGTTTTGATAATTTTGTCGTTGCTCACCATTATTTGAGCCCCATCGTTCAAGGTAACCGATAATTTTAAAGCATGATCGAACATCATGACCTGGACGACCACAATACGTGCATATGGGTGAGTCTGAGTCGCGCTTGTCTCTTCTGCCACGACCCCGACCACGTTGCTCAAAGTCATGCACGTTGTTTCCCTGCCTATTGCGATTAGAGTCACGCTTGTCGGGATGAGGCTCGTGGCTTCCTTGAGCAATGAACGCTCCTCCTTCGACGTTTTCATCCCATGTTTTTGTCACTACTTGTTGATGCTCTTCCTGAATAGCCAACGCATAGGCCTTGTTCACGGTTGGCACAAATATTGGGAAAGCATGTTGGATAGAATTGTTGTGAAGCCGAGATAGAGGCCCATCAAAAATTGATGGAGTCTTTCTTCTTCTTGTCCCCTTATCATGAAACAGGACCAATTACACTCGCATTTTCTGCACTTGCAGACACAATTTTAAACATAATTAGACAAGTCATCCTATAATTTTTTAAAGTTCCATAATATAGAGACACACTATGTTTGTTTTGAGTGCAATGTGCCACATCTAGACGCAATTGATGCACCCTAGGGTCGTTTCCAATGGAGAATCATTGTTTGATGTCGTCCCACAATTCCTTAGCTATATCGTAGTAAGTAATTGTGGAACGTGTTGAGTCTTCCATAGATTGTATGATCTAGCATGGAGTTTACACTCTACCAACAGAATCCGAGTTTGTGTTCTGATCAAAGAGAATTGGGATGATCTTAGAGTTAGGCTTAAGGGTTTCCTCTTCTTTGGGGCCAAACAGGTTTGCAACACAAAGGAGAAGTCAGAGAACCCAGTCAACCACGACACGAATGAAAGGTGTGAAAGTCTGTGTGCCATAATAGGATCAATTGGCAATAGGAGGAGTAATCTAAAAGCTTATAAAGTAGAAATGTTTAGTCTCAACTTTCAAATATGGGAAAGGATTTTCAACAGAAGGCATGAACGTGGCTGCAAATTAGATTTAAGATTGTGTTTGTTTTTAGAGGAAAAGATAGAATTGATTACGGTTACATAAGATAGACCTTCTAGCCCAAAGAGCTAAGAAAAGATAGAAATATATATAAAATAGTACTATCTATAACTATATATTAAAACTTTGTACCTTTTCGAGTCACCAGAACGATTCTGACCCCGCCTCATATTTAAGATATTAATTTTTATTTATATTATTATAACTTCTTTCTATCAAATTCTTTTTTAAATATTTAAATTTATCTCTAACATCAAAAAAAATATCTATTTAGTATAACAACATCTTTTGAAAGCTTCCTTATAAAAGTATTTAAAAATTAAATATGCAATATTTTAAATATTTTAAATAAATATAAATCTTTTAGCATGTATCTTTTGACGAAATTATTTATATATATATTGATTTTCTTTTATAATAAAAAATTAATTATAAATATCTATAATATTTAAAATTAATAAAAATATTTAATAGATATATTAAAATATTTGATAATATCTAAATTTACGTAAATGGAAGGTAATAAAATATAAATAATATAATATTTGATATTATCTAATATTTACTTTATCGAACAACAAAATAAGTTTGGTCCCATATTAAATTAAATTAATCAAATATAAATTATCTTTATATTTATCTTTTATATTTTATTATATCTTATTTATTAAGTTAACTATTATATTTTTAAATTCTTATCTCTTCCACATTTGAATATAAAAAAATTTATTCATATTTTATCTTCTTTTTTTAATTAAATATCTATAAAATATCATCAAGGAAAAAGAGAAATGTAATTATTTTATCTTAATAATATATTTTTATCCTCAACATTAAATTTAATCATTTATATTGATTAAAAAAATTATTCATTCTATGAGAAATAAATTACTTATATTATATTTTATATTTTTATTTATTAATATCCTGTTTATAATGTCTATAAAATACTAAATCGTTGTCGTAAATGGTACGACGAGTACAACTACTTAATATAACACTAATAAACAAATGCTCTTTCATTTATAATTTTGCAGAATAAATATCCGGATTTTCATGAGGACATTTACTTTTTTTTTGGTAGAATCATGAGGACATTTACTCATATACACGATCCAAATACCGAATTCATCTTTTACAGCTTCTCGAAGGAGGTGAGGCTCCGGAACTTCTACCACGGCTTGTCGTAGACCACCGCCTTGTACTGACTTTCAGCCTTGTTAGCGCTGCTGGAAACGATGACGAGCTCGTAATTGGTGCTGGCGACGACCTGTTGCTGGCCGCTCAGGACCTTGACGAAGGCCAGATCGTCCGATGCCTTCTTGTTGTGCTCGGTCACGGCGAACTTGGCGATCTCCACCACGTACGGATCTTGCTCAGTAGTTTACGGTTGGAAATGGCCCTCGCACTTTACATATCCGTTCTGATCTTGCCTGCTGTCGTCAGAATGGTCATTCAATTGCTTCTTATTATGCTACTTTACAGAAATTGTGGGAGGAATTGTTTACGTATGTGCCGCCGAGAACTTGTTCTTGCGGTAAGTGCTCTCGCAACCTTAATACTCTGTTTCTGAAAGATCGGGAAGTGGAACAAGTTCATCAATTTCTCATGTGACTTGATGAGAATTATACTACGCTTCGTTCCCATGTTATGGCTCAAGAACCTTTGCTTCCTTTAAGTAGGGTTTAGCAACTGGCTATTCAGGATGAACGGGCAAAATCCGTTGTTAAAAATTGTGAGATTGCATCGAATTTGGTTGCGTTTGTTGACGCCGTTTTCCGTCCTCTTCTTCTGGAGCTTCAGCATCTGGTTAGCAGCCCTCGACCGGACTACCTATTGATCGTCGGACCCTTACTTGTACTCATTGTGGTGTTCAGGGCCATGACAAAGCCACATGTTTCAAAATTATCGGTTTTCCAAATTGGGCTCGCAAACTTCGTGACCGTCGTCGGGCTGCTGATGCGAGCATCTGCTAGACAAAACACCAGCACCGACTCTTCTTCGGTGATGCACAGGCTCGCGGGCGAGGCCGTGGTGTAGCTGTTGTGGTTGCGGTTCACCTGAACTACCCTATTGGTGCGCCGACTGGTTCTCTCCCTGCAGCCACTGATCGGGCGAGTTTTGGACAGAATTTTACAAATGAACAGTGGAACTCAGTTTTACAGTTCAGCCAGTCTTTGAACAGTTCAGCCAGCTCTTCAGATCAGTCTAGTAAGTCTTCCTTGCCTTGGATTTTAGATTCGAGTGCCTCTTTTCATATGACAGGTGACAAGTCGTTATTAACTAATATTAGATCGATTGCTTCGGTCTCTATTATTTTACCGGATGGATCAGTTTCGAATGCTATTTCTGAGGGTATTATAAATTTTGGAGAAGTCATATTCCTCATGTTTTGTTTGTTCCAAATCAGAGTTGCAACTTGCTGTCTATTGCCTGTTTGTCTCGGGAATTGAGTTGTCTGGTTCTGCTGACTGAAAAATGGTGTGCCTTACAGGCCACTGCCTCAAAGACTGTGATTGGTATGGGTGAACAGCGCGGTGGAGTTTATTGGTTGCGAGCGCTAGGAGTTGATGCTGGGGTTGCTTCAGCCATCTCTGCTAAGCGTTGTCATTGTCGTTTTGGTCATCCGTCTGCTTCTGTTTTGTCATCTATTTCTACTATTAATGTTGCTAGTAGTACATTGGCTCATCTCAAGCCTTGTGATATTTGTCATAACTCCAAACAGACTCGTTCATCTTTTCCAGTTAGTTTGAATAAAGCACACAAAGTTTTTGAGTTAAAACATTGTGATGTGGGGGGTCCTTACAGTCAGGCTACTTCCACTGGTTCTTGTTACTTTCTCACTGTTGTGGATGATTATTCGCGCAATGTTTGGGTTCATTTAATGATTTCTAAATCCGAAGTCTTAAAATTAATTAGGAATTTTTGTGCTATGGTTTCTACACAATTCAACACTTGTGTGAAACGAGTTAGGGCTGATAATGGCACTGAGTTTCTTCCTTTGCGCTCTTTCTTTGAGCATTTTGACATGATATTTGAGACTTCATGTGCTTATACTCCTCAACAAAATGGTAGTGTTGAGCGTAAACACCGCCATTTGCATGATGTTGCTCGAGCCTTAAGGTTTACAGCAAATCTTTCTATTTCGTTTTGGGGAGATTGCGTATTACTAGCTGCCTCTCTCTTTAATCGTACTCTTTCATTTGTTCTTAATGGCAAGACACCGTATGAGCTTTTATATGGTAGGAAACCCACCTATAATTATTTTCGCATTTTTGGCTGTCTTTGCTATGCATCTCAGACTCCTAGAAGTCGGGGTAAATTTGCTCATAGGGGCAAGAAATGTATTTTTATTGGATACCTACTTGGCAAACGAGGTTGGCGTGTTTTCGATCTTGAGACACATAACGTCTTTGTCAATAAGGATGTCATTTTTTATGAGGGTCAATTTCCGTATTTGGATATCTCCCTGTCTAAGTCTAATGATTCAGGTGACCACCAGGGCGACCCTCACCCGTCGATTTTTGACAACCCCTTAGTGACGACACCAAACAGGGGGAGTGATCCGGCTCTTTTCGCACCATCGTCGCTTGTGGCTCCTGATTCGCCGGCATCACCAACAACTCTGATCGTCTCTCCTTCTTCGGCGTCATCGGATGGGTCTGATTCGAGCCCTTCTCCCGACTCACCTCCAGTCCGACATAGTGCTCAGATTCCTCAACCGTCTATTAAACTCAAGGATTTTGTTTGTAGTACAATCCGCTCAAGTTCAGCCCCGCGATTTCCGATTTCTGAGTTTGTTTCTTGTGATCGGTTTTCAGCGGCTCACACTGGTTTCTTGGCAGCCATTCACGCTGTAACGAAACCGGTCTCGTATAGTGAAGCGGCTCGTCATCCTGAGCGGCGCGCTGCTATGGACTCCGAGCTCCAGGTGCTTGAGCGTAATCATATGTGGCTTATTACTGATCTTCCGGCTAACAAGAAACCTATTGGGTGCAAATGGGTTTTTTGTATTAAGTACCGTTCTGATGGCTCGATTGAGCGTTAGAAGGCGCGATTAGTTGTCCTTGGTAACCGACAGGTTGAGGGCATTGATTTCTCTAACACTTTTGCACTAGTTGCTAAGATGGTGTCTATCAAGGTTTTCTTATCAGTTGTTGATGTTCGGGGTTGGGAATTACATCAGATGGATGTGCATAACGCTTTTCTCCATGGAGACCTTGCTGAGGAAGTGTATATGCATCTTCCGTTAGGATATTTAGGAGGTCTACCAGGTCAGGTTTGCAAATTGCAGAAATCTATTTATGGTCTTCGGCAGGCCCCACGTAACCGGTTTGCTAAGCTATCTACTGCTTTACGTCAGTTTGGTTTTAGGCAGAGTCGTGTTGATTACTCCTTGTTCTCCTATATTAGCCATGGGGTCACTCTTTAGGTTCTAGTCTACGTTGATGATCTTATTATTGATGGAAACGACTCCGCTATTAGTCGTTTCAAGGCGTATCGCAGTTCATGTTTTCATATGAAGGATCTAGGGATCCTTAAATACTTTCTTGGGATTAAAATCGCTCGTAGTCCGTCTGGTATATTTCTTTCCCAATGAAAGTATACCCTAGATATTTTATCTGAGTCTGGATTATTAGCTGCAAAGCCTTCTGAGTTTCCTATGGAACAACATCATCGACTTGCTACGTCTACTAGTACGTTGTTTGCTCAACCTGATCAGTATCGTCAACTCATTGGCCATCTTATCTATTTGACTATTACACGACTTGATATCTGCTATTCTGTTCATACTTTAGCTCAGTTCATGCAGTCCCCTACTATTGATCACTGGCAGGCTGCTCTTCGAGTTCTTCATTATCTCAAAGCGCATTTTGGTCAGGGTTTAGTCTTGTCTTCTCATAGTGCATTTAGCTGATTGCTTATTATGATCCTGATTGGGCTGCGTGTCCGATTACATGTCGTTCTATGACTGGATATTTTGTTTCTCTTGGTCTTTCTCCCATTTCTTGGAAAACTAAGAAACAAGATACAGTTTCTAGATCGTCTATTGAGGCCGAGTATCGGTCCATGGTTGTTGCTTGTTGTGAGCTTGTGTGGATCAAATCCATTTTGATCTCTCTTGGGGTCAATCATGCTACTCATATGCGCCTTTTGTGTGACAATCACGCAGCTATTCATATTGCTGCAAATCCCCTATTTTATGAGCGCACAAAACACATTGATATTGACTGTCATTTTGTGCGTGATTTGATTCAAGCTGGACAAGTTGTAACTCACTATATTCATACTTCTGACCAACCAGCTGATTTATTTACAAAGGCGCTTGGCAAGCAACAGTTTCTACATTTACTTGGCAAGTTGGGCATTGTTGATTTACATGCTCCAACTTGAGTGGGAGTATTAGGATATATTTTGTTAGGATATTATTGTTATTTCTATCCTTATGTAAATATCCTTTCCTTGTATTCGGGTATATATTGTAAACTCTTCTTACGTAAATAACACATCAGTTTATACCGTAATCTCTAGTTTTCACAGTAACTTCCGACGAGCGCCAACGCCAGAGCAGGGGCCGCGGCGATGGAGAGGGAGAAGAGGACCATGAAGAGGAAGTGCTTGGACGCCATCGCCGATGAGAAGTTTGGGAGATAGATTTGAATTATATGTCGGTTGAATGGAGAATGGAGAATGTGGATAGGAAACGAAATAACCGAACCCGAACCCACAAGATGAATTTCTTTAGTCAATGATGAGATGAGATTATTTACCCATTACATTTTGTTTTTTTAGAAAAAAACTAACATAAGTATCCTTACTTTGTATGAATTTGATTAAATATAAATAATTTGTTTAAAAAAAAAACAAAATGTAAAAATAAATTAGTTTTTTTTATTGTATATGAACAGAAATTATCGACTGTTTTAATGTGAGATTTAATATTTTTATTTTTTATGTACTAAAATAAAATGATTTGGTTTAGCAATTTTTTAATTAGTATGTATATATTTAAATTAAAAAACTATATATATGATTAAAAAATGCTTAATATAGCTTATATAATTTTTTGTCTTGATAGTATAGGATTTGACTATATATTAATTAAGAAAATGTGTAAATAATCAAAGATGAATGAGATAAGAATGAATCCAACATTTATTTACGGGGTATTATTTTTTAACAAACTTATATAAAAGTAAAAAATAGATATAAATATCTTTTATTAGAATTAGTATTGAATTAATTGTTTAGAGTGTTGATGATTTGGCGCCACGTAGGCGAATTGAATATGGAGGCAACAGTGCCTCCATAGACTAAATGAACGTGATGCCGACATATGTCAAAAAAATTCTCTTTTTTAGTATATAGATAGATAGATAGATAGATAGATATTATGTTATTATTATAAATTAAATATTTACTCGTGTTCTTAATTGGGTTATAAACAAGCTACATACAAAAACACAATATTCTCATGTCTAATGACATATTTACAAATAGCAATAGAAAATAAACTAGATATTGCAGCAACTAGCTACTTATAAAGTAGATGTTGCAGCTACTTATGAAGAAAATTGTTTGCATGACACAATGTGTCATGACACAATGAATATAATAATAATAAAAGAAGAGAGAGAAGAGAAAAAGTGGGTAGAAATTTTGTTTTTTAATTTTTTTTATTTCAGCTAAGGGTACACCAAACCTATAGGATCGGGTTTAGGTTTGTATCACATATGGGCTATTTTGTATGGGCTTTAGGTTATTGGGCTTAGGTAAAATCAAATGGGCTTACATTATGAATAAAAAATGGTCTTAATCAATAATAGTATATGGGCTTATATTTTACTATCAGAAATAGTATATGGGCTAATATAACATATAGTCCAAATTCATTAACATATACTCATGTATTCAGATCTATATAGTACAATATCAAACTCGATGAAGAAAATCCTGATCTGAGAAATGGTGGAGCACTCGGGTAAGCGGCTGTCGTCACCGGCTACGATGGATGAGGGGTCAATTCATGCTCTTATCCTCAAGCTGATCGTCATCTTCGATCTCGTCGCTCACTCTACTGTGTAGATATTGGGAAGAGGTGCTGGGAGAAAGGACACAAATCTGGGGTATTCATAATCGATGAAATCCCGGTATCGTCCCCTTCATTCTCATGTGATAAATTTGGTAGTGAATGATTTATTTTTTCTGTGAATTGAACAGTATTGGTATTTGAATTCAATTTGATGATGTGTGTTAGCATATGAACGCGATTTTGAATTTATAATTGCCAAATGGTTTTTTCTAGATAGACTGTATTTGGGGCTAATGAAATTGCAAGTTTTCTGGTTTTTCTGCTACTTAAACAAGATGAAATAGAAAAGAAAGGAAACGAGAGAGAAAATCAGATGGATTAGGGTCAATTGATGAATCATGATTTGGAATTGGATGTTTAAGCTGGTGATCTTGATAAAGTGAGTGAATACAGTTTGCAGTGTTGATGTCTTGTGCTGAATCACATCCTTTTTTGCCTTGTAGAAACATGATGAGGGAACAAATGCAATAGGAGAGTTATTAGTTGTAGACATCTAAACATTTGTGTATATCAAATTAGTAAAGCAGGTACTATAACAAATGAAAGGTGTGCTATATGAACAGAATTAGTATTTTTTACAAATTAGTAATGAAAAAAAAGAGTGGCATTTGACCCATATAGTCATGAATTGAGCAATATTTTGATTATTTACCCAATATAGAAACAATTGACCCATACTTTCCTTATTTAGTTGACAATTGATCCATGTTTTCCACATTTGAATTGAGAACTGATTATAACCGCCCATGGTTCAATTGATTTCAGATTTAGACAACAAACATAGATGATGTAACCAACCTAAACAAAATCAAGAAATCATATCCACATCCACAAGCCATTAACGACAAATAGTATAGCCCTAGATCAGAGAAACAACATGCAAAGGAAGGGCATTCTCATAAACCCTAGATTTCAACCTTGTATAGTCTCCACTTCGAACTCAATCGACTTCAAAGACCCAAACCCTAAACACAATCAAGCTTATGACAGTCTCAATCGAATGATCAAATAAACCCTTTGGAACTCAATCGACTACAAGACCCAAACCCTAAACACAATCTATAAACAAAATCAACATCCAACAGCCTCAAAGGACAACGGTTTTAGACTAGATTTAAAACAAAATCGCATGCAACACATAAACATGCCAATTGATGTATTAAAGACCCAAACCCTAACCCAATTCATGCGTGTATAAAAACACAATTGATTCACACCACAGGGAAGAGGAAGAAGAAATGGACCATGCCAAGAAGGGTTGAAGAGAGTACCTTAATTTCTGTAAACCTTTGTTGGGAGGGTTGAAGTCTTGAAGAAATTTTCTCCTTGTATCGCGTCTCCACTTCAAGCACACAACAGAGGAACGAAGAAGCGGATGAAGTTAAAGAGAAGTTGAAGAGAAGTTGAAGTGACATGTCTCATACAAGTACTCCATCATTATTAACACGGTTAATTTTCCGAATTTACTAAATTAATTAAATGAAAATATTAACCGACGATTCAAATTACCATTACAATTATCCACAATATTGGGTTGGGCCCCCGTTTATACTAAAGCCCAATTATGCGGGCGGGTTTTGAGAAACCTGGTTTGAATTAGGGTTTCTATAATAGAGCAAATTAATATGTTGTTATGGTAACAAAATCTTTGGGTAAATTAATTTTAATAAATAATATTAATTTATTAGGGAACATATAGAACCTATTGATTTTTTTGTCAATGCTAAGTAAAGCCTTGTTTAATTAAATGCTTATTTTGAATCAAAAAAAATTAAATGCTTACTTTACCTACCACCTTGGTTAAAATAAATATAAACCCTAATCTTTATTAGTTTAGTACTTGAAATTTGGTACTTGCCATTATGATTTTTTTTGGTAGAAAGTACTTTATGATTTTTTTCATGACTATTGAGGATCTATCAACCAATAACAAACCTTAGTTTAGTATTCCAAATATGTTAATTTATGCAATTTTAGGGTGATTTTAAGCACTTTAAGGAAGTTGTCACTATCATCTTATACCATATCTCTAATTTGAAACAAAGGAACCAAAGTAAATATACGAGTATTGTACCAAATAAAAAGATAGGATTTAAGGGGAAACTTTAAATTCATTAAGAAAAAAGAAAGACAACAATATGCACTCGAGGAGTGCATTTAGGGAATGAAAAAAAAAGCACAACAACAACAAGACAACATAGAAGTGCATGTTTCCCCTAGCCTAGAATCCTACTCGAGATCGATCTTCGGTATTCCATCGTCAACAGCTGGGAGGCTCATCTTCCTTCCAGACCTACGAGCCGCTTTGGACCCGCTCGGAGGTGTAGATGCATCTAGTGGCAACAATCGTTTTGGTGTCACCTGGCCTCCGGGTGCGGTAAATACTTGGTGCTCTTGTTCGAAGAGCATCAGTTGATCCACCAAAGGTGGATCCTCCGCTAGGACGTTCCTCGTTTCTTCCCCAAGCCCCTTGCGTAGAAGTCGAACATAGAACATCTTGGTTTGGATGGTCAGGTTGTTGGTTGTTGATTGCGCCTTGTCGAACATGGACAAGAGGCCAGTTTCAGATATTGGAGTGGCGGGCACTTCTTCAAGAGCCTGGGTGGCGGCAAGTGGGGTTCTTGGGCTCTTTTCCGCCATTTTCATCTTGTGGTAGTTGAGGGTTGAAGACATGCAAGTGATAGTGGAGGAATATGGGATGACTAGAGATTCTAAATGAGGTGTATTTATAATAGAGCGTTAAGTATAATGTCATTAATAAAAAAGCAACGTTTTAATGAACAAATAGGTTTAGGGTTTGTGGGAAATTTAAATCAGCCAATACCAAATCTTGTGGTTTTGAGGCATTGATTGCATCGTTTTAAGAAAAAAAAACAAGATATTTAATTTTCGAAAAAAAAGCATGCTACAAAGGTGGATTCGAAAGGTTTTTAACGATTTGGTTTATAAGGCAATAAATCGCCATAGAAGACTTTATGATTTATATGTAATATTCCAAAGCCTAAACCCATGTATCGTTCAAATTTACATATAGTTATATTTTCGTCATAGAAGACTTTATGATTTATATAAAGTCTTTTTTTGAGTAAATTGTAAACAATTATTTGATTTTTCGATTAAATGATATAAAAATATTATTAGGGAACATTCAAATAACAAAAAAAATATGCATTCAAAATAATGTAACACTACTAGCAAGTATATAAAAAAACATGTATGTATTTCGAAAAAAATAGGAGTATAAGATACTTAAAATAGGATGTTTAGGGTTTAGGGTTTGGGGTTTAGGGTTTAGGGTTTAGGGTTTAGGGTTTAGAATCCATAAATATAAGAAAGATCTATTCGAAATGAATAAAACGCTTTAATTTGTTATAGGAATGATCGATTCTTAATGGAATATAGCGCTTTCTTATAAGAAGGATCGATTCTAAATGAATGTAACACTTTGTTATAAGAATGATCGAATCGAAAGGAATAAATCGCTTTGGTATAGAATCATCGATACTAATTGAATGTAACACTTTGTTATAAGAATGATCGATTCTAAATGAATGTAACACTTTGTTATAAGAATGATCGAATCGAAAGGAATAAATTGCTTTCGTATGGAATGATCGATACTAATTGAATCTAACGTTTTCTTATACGAATTATCGATTCTTAAAGGAATATACCGCTTTCTTATAAGCAGTATCGATTCGAAATGAATTTAACACTTTGTTATAAGAATGATCGATTGTAAATGAATGTAACACTTTGTTATAAGAATGATCAAATTGAAAGGAATATAACACTTTCTTATGGAATGATCGAATTGAAATGAATGTAACGCTTTCTTATAGAATGATACATTCTTAAAGGAATAATTGGGCTTTCTTATAAGAATGATCGAATCGAGAGGAATGTATCGTTTCTAGAGTGTAACGATTTCATATAAGAATGATCGATTCTAGAGTGTAACGATTTCACATAAGATCATAGAATGCCCCCTAATTCATCAATTGTTATTATAATGAATTGTATAGAACATATAAATTAATCTTGATATATGCCTTCAATGAAATCCAAGACTTCAACTTTAATATAAAATAATAATGTTTCCTATAACAATTGATTGCCAATGCGACACAATTGGTCCAGGTACCCGCATATGATAGTGAGGTCTGGGGTTCGAAACGGGGCGAGCGATAGCTATCCTTTTTTTTGTTTGTTTTTCCCTCTCTTGAAGCCTTATACGGAGTATTTCTCAATCAACAAGGAGATCGACCAAATCCAAAGAGTGTTAATTGCAATTGTGACTACACGGATCTAGGAAATTTAAATCAAATTTAAATAGTAATTAATTACAATTGGGCATTCAATTAACGAGGCAATGATTGCACTGTTTTAATGCACACTTGATGTTGATGACGTTTATGTTGGTAAGGCAAAACGTTTTTTTTAGGGTACAAGGCAAAACTTTAATTAATCTTAAACAAAATGTAACACTAGTTCACTTCTACTAACTTTAACCAATTTTTGAGATTGTGATTGTAAACTTTAGAGATATATATCATTCATCATCAATTAGGTAAATAGAATACTCCGTATGAAAAAAAATTATTTTATTCGAGTTAATAATAATTCAAATATATGTATTCGTGCAATATCTTTTAAATGATGAATACTAGTATGGTATAAAAATAATATTATTGCTAATGCGATATTATAAATGACCGAATAGAAAGGAATGATTGAATCACCGCTTCTAAATGAAAGTAGAGCTTTCTTATGAGAATGATCGATTCTAAATGAATATATCGTTTTCTTATAAGAATGAACAAATCTAAATAAATTTAACAAGATGATATATAAGAATGATCGAATCGAAAGGAATATGACGCTTTCTTATATGAATGATCGTTTCTAAAGGAATGTCACGATTTCACATAACGCTTTATTATGAGAATGATCGAATCGAAAGGAATTTCTTCTGGATTTCTTATAGAATGATCGCTTCTAAAGGAATATATCGATTGCTTATGAGAATGACTGATAAAAAGGAATATATCGCTTTCTTATAAGAATGAACGACTCTAAATGAATGTAACACTATTTTGTCCTAGTTATTCTAAACCCTAAACCCTAAACCCTAATTGATCACATGATCTCGAGTGTAACGATCTATTCAAAATGAATGTAACACTTTGTTATAAGAATGATCAATTCTTAATGAATGTAACACTTTCATAAGATGTTAGTATTTGACCCTAATCGATCAATTGATTGATATTAGTATGTGAATCTAAAGATCTTAGTAAGTGATGTATCAAAGTTAATATATAATTAACCATAAGATTGTATGTAACACTAATTGATCCTAACATATGAATCTACGATGTGACCTAATTGATCAATTGATCTTAGTATACATTTTCATAAGATGTTAGTGTTTGACCCTAATCGATCAATTGATTGATATTAGTATGTGAATCAATTGATTGATATTAGTATGTGAATCAATTGATTGATATCAAAGTTAATATATAATTAACCCTAAGATTGTATGTAACACTAATTGATCCTAGTTATACCATTATAAACCCTAAACCCTAATTGATCACTTGATCTTATTATGCGACTCTAAATATCTTAGCATGTGACTTTAATGTATGAAAGTTTATTATATAATCAACCATAAGATAGTATGTGACACTAATTGATCAATTCTTTTTATTAATTAATTAGGAGATAATTGATATGATTATAGTTTTTCTACACCTTTCCTTATTTTATGATCTCTTGGGCATCAAGTATGTTTGTATAGATAAACCCTTTGGTGCATCGATCAATAGAATCACAACAGTTTTTAAAGGAAAGATATATAAAAATATTATACATAATATCAATTATATCCTAATAGTTATTTACATTATATCTTAAATGTTTGTATAGTTATTTATTTTCTCACAAAACCATATAGTATTTATTTACATATAAAATAAACGCTTTGTATGATTATAGTTTTTTTTAAATTTTCAAATAGATATTGTAAAGTGATATGATGAACCATAACCTAAACGTTTTGCATCTCTTTATTTACATATAAAATAAACGTATAGTATTTATTTACATATAAAATAAACCCTAAACTTTAGGAAATAATGTAATATGAAAGCAAATAACGCTTTCTTATTCTTAATCGTCTCTTGCAATTCTCCTACACGCTGCAATGATGGGTCTAGGGTTTCGTCTGCAAAAAGCAAACGGTGGAAAGACGCCCTTTGATTGGGTTTGGTTTTCTCAAGGCGTTCTAAAAAAGAGAGCATTGATGGGGTTGGTGGATTCAAGACGCGTGCTAACCCTAGGTAATTATGGGAGTTTTCTTTTGAAAATTGGGGTGGATGGGTTTATGTTTTGGTGGATGCAGTAACAATAGGGTGTTTTTTCTCCGACTAACCTTCTCCGACTACCCTTCTCCGATTACCCTTCTCCGATTACCCTTCTCCGACTGCAGGTAAGTTATTTGAGTGATATCAGAGCAACCCTAAAACTTGTTTGTACTCGCATTATTTCAATTGGGCTTTCTTTCCCTTTCATTCCCCCTAAACCCTAACCCTAAAATTGTTGTGTGTTCTTGCTTGGAATGTTGATTGCATGTGGTTTTTTCATGTTTGTAGTTGCTCCATTTTGTTGCATGAACTTAGATTCAGTCCTTTGAGCATCCCATCAGATCTATAGATTTTTTGTATCTTTTGAGCTTTTTGTATCTTGTGGTGCAATAATTTTTTTTTTGCTTGGTTGATTTTGATTTCAATAAAAGACATGGATCTTCATGGTTCCTCATCAAGTACGAGATCTCCCCTAAGAGAAACCCATGTGTATTGTAGATGTCATCCACCATCATTGCTTCGCTTCGGGTTTAAGGGTCATCAAGAAACCCTAACAGATTGTTCTACAAATGTGACCACTGCAATTTTTTCCGATGGTATGACGAGTCAAATGGGGTATTCGACGGTCAGGTTTCACGTACCTCTCAAACCCAAATTGCTTCTAGAGATGATATAGAAGAATTGAAGAATGATGTTAAAGAGATCATCTCATTTTTTCATTGTCTCGCCAAAGTTGCGGTTGTAATGTACTTCATACTAGTGCTCATTGTGTTGCACTAATAAGTACTATGAATTGTTCTTAGTCCCCTTCATTATGATATCGTTTCTTTTTTACATAAACGTTTTTTTCTTGGTCATTTTTTTCAATGAAATCGATCATATGAAAGTATATTGGGCTTTTGCGATTCAAAAGCTTTCATAACATAAATGAACTGGTATCATTTTGGGTTATAAAACAACCACACACCATCCGATAATCAACAAATGCTTCATATCAAACAAAACAGATATACTATAGTTGTTGATGGCTTGATTCCAAATGCAACATGCCAATGTTAATCCAGGCTGTGATAATCCAAATGAAACACATGGCTGACTTAATGTTTGCAGCAATAACATATACCCCAAGAGCTAGACCCTAAACCAAAATATCAAATCCACTAAGATAAAATTTGAAATGGAAAACTTGAAAACCATCTCTATTGATGTTGGCCATATGTATAATAAAATGCACCAGGAGCAAGATTGGAGCCTTGATGGATAATTTGAAATGGTGGCAAGTGTCATGTTGGAACCTACCATGTTGGTAGTTGTAAGTAGACAAATATGGAGCAAATTATAAGTAAACCAACCCTTACTAATAGTGGGTGGATGGGTTGGACTTGTTGTTGTTGAGTTCCTTTGCCACTTCCCCAATATTTAGGTGTGTCATTTCCAAGCCCCTTTCACCTAGATGCCAATCGACCCTTTCCCCTTCTATCAATAGGATCACGCACATCCTCCTCCACATTGGTTGAGCTGCTAGCCTCAATCACAGTATGATCATTGATAGCACGACGTTTACCGTACGTTTTCCCAATGTTGCCAATGGGCTCATAAGGTAGTCCCAAACGGTTACAAGCACGATGAACTTTGCCTTTCAAATCTGCTAGAGCTCCCGTTACCATAGAACACAGCTGATCATTTGTCATTGAGAGAGTGGCAATGGCCTCAAAATCAGACTTCATGGACTCATACCTTGCCATCTCTTCCGGCTTCATCGAGTCGAAAGAATAGTAGGGAACCGGTATCTTCAAGTGTTGTCTTGGCAAGTCCTTCCTCCACCGATCGAGTACATACTTTTCAGGAACAAACCTTACTTCCTCCACTATGTAGACGACAAGCGTGTGGGAGCACATAATTTCCGTGAACTCAAACTTTTTGCAATCACACTTGACGTCACGTGTGTCGGGATCATAAGACACCTTAAATATCTTACATTTTGGAACATTACCCGCCCACTATCGGACCATAATGTCATACAATTTGATTTTACCAACCTCTTTCAAGCCCTCCTTCGATGCATGTGTAATCTTTCTCACTTCGTCTTGAAATTCTTGTAACTTCGTCGTGGTATACACTTTTTGGAAGACACTCTCAAACCCATGCTTAGTACAACAATGGAGTGGCTTGTGTATGGAATCAAAGGATGCCTTATCCTCAGCCATGGCACGCTTGCCCATTGCCATTCCATATTGCTTCACAAACTCTTGTAGGGATGTGTTACCATTAACAAAACCTTTGAAAAAATAATTCATGCCCTCACTCTTTTGGGTAGTCGACATTCCAGCCCAAAAATCATTTTTGAAGTAAATTGGAGCCCACTTTTTCCTATTATCGAACATGATCTTGCACCAATTACTCTTTTCGAGTCTACATTCAGAAACCCATTCTACCCATTTTGCCTCAAATTCGGCCACATTGTATGAGAAATGCAATACCTTATGCAATCCACTTGCAATGTGACTCCATCCACCGGTATCTTTTATTTTCTCCAAGTGCTTCTTAGCATTCCTCATGACATGCCACAAGCACCATCTATGTCTTGTATTTGGAAACACCTCAACAATGGCATTTTCTTCAAGAAAAACAAAAGGAAAAAATAGTTAGTTTGAATGATCAGATTTTTGCAATCTACATAAAATAAAGAAAGCTCATCACCATTATGCAAAAAAACAAACTGTCAAAGGTAATTATAGGATACTTACCCATAGCTTTGGATTGATCGGTTATTATGCCCTTTGGTGGTTTGTTATTCATGCTTTTGAGCCAAGTTTTAAACAACCAAATGTAATTCTCGACATCTTCACTACCCAACAATGCAGCCCCTAGCACAATTGATTGGCCATGGTGATTAACTCCTATGAACGGAGCAAACGACTTTTTGTATCTCTTTTTGACATATGTGGCGTCGAAGGATATGACGTCCCCAAAGTCTGTATAAGTTGCCCTAGCACGTCCATCAACCCAAAAAATATTCTTCAATACACCATTATTCGTTGTATCAAAACTGTAGAAGAAGTTTGAAGAGTTTGTCATCATGGTTTCAAAGTAATCTCTCATTGTAGCAAAATCTCCCTTCCCAAGTTTCAATCTTCGTTCCGAACTGATTGCATTCCTACAATCTCTCTCAGAAAAGGGGACTTTGTTATGACCCCCATATCTGGCCACAAAGGAGTTGTAGTTCTTCGCCACCGGAACACCAACCCTATCATTATCCAACAATATAATCCTATTCCCTCCACTTATGTGTCTATACCTAGGCATGAAAATTGAGTTTTCTGGGTTACATTCATGGTTGTGCTCAAGGTTTAGGGAGGTAATTCTCCACGAGGTTCTATCACCACACGCACATGCATTAACCTTAAATGGGCAACTGCATCGAGTGCTACCTACAGCCTTTGCAGGTTTTTTAGATGTCGTTTGACACTCACCTTCTTTAGAACATACTATCCTCAACCGTATATATTTAGCATACTGATCTGTGATACTCTCTATCTCGGCTTCATCTTTACTAAAAGAAGAATTCCTAATCCGTATTTGGAATCCCTTCGACTTGCCATAGTCATGCATAAATCGCATTAGCATTTCACAAGAGTCGAAAGTCATCTCAAGACAAGGCTCAGTGACATTCTCGGCTTCAACATCTTGTCTCCAACCACGTTTTCAAGAGCTCCACCCACAGCAGCATCACCATTCTCAAGAGCTAGGTCCACAACATCATCATTGATTCTTTCATCTCGATCTTCCACATCCTCTGTACTTGAATCATCACTGTCGTCTAATTCCATCAATGGAAACTGATCTTCATTGTAACCATCCACAAATTCAGTATTTAAATCAAATAACCTTCTCTTTGCATCCATTAAATCCTGCATATTTCATATCATTACCATAGACATCAATCAATTTTGTGGAGTGCAATAAAACAGTAAAGCAATCAATTTTACCGGCACATTAAATCAGCAAAACACAAGACGTTAAAGATCGATGTTCTCAAGCATTAAAAATTACAAGACACATTAAATTAGCAACACACACGAATTCAAATTACCAACCTCAAAGCTTTCTTCAAGTTCTTCAAGTGAAACGTCAATGGAAGATGAACAGCCACGTACATATTTTGAGAAGAAACCCTTCAAACCTCTCTAATGTATAATGAGATCGGATAAAAATATGTCAACTTGAAGTTATATTAGATTGGGCTTTATTTTAGATAGTGGGTAATCTTGATTCATGAGAATTGGGCTAAAAATGTAGTATGATTTTTTGGCCCACTTTAACTCTAAACCTGAAATGTGGGTCCATCCAAGCCTAGGTTCGAATACAAATCAGAATTAAAAAAAAATAAACTTCATTAGTCGAATTAAATGCGGGCCCACTTGTGTCTAGCTTTAATATTATTTTACAGCAAATCTTTATGCACAAATTTTTTTGCCCAAGCGCACAAGAAAGATTGCGCATCATGAAGCGTTACTGTTTATGACGAGTAACGCAAATGGATACCCGAAGAAGGAATACGTGATCCGGTAGAAAGACGTCGCTTTGTGAAGCGTAGAAATCCGCAACATTTAGCGCTACGCTTCTTTCTTCTTCTTCCTCCTTTGTCTTTGTTAACCGGACGATAGTCAATCTCCGGCAATAAGCTCGATCTCTGTAAAAATGGACAACGAAGGTGGTGATAAATCTGGTGGCGGTTCTCCTCCAATGGCGTCGCCGGAAAAACCTGTATCTCCTAGGGTTGACGCCGAGGTCGGTTCTCCGGTGACGGCTTTCCAATCAAGTAAGTGGCGATTTCTCTAAAGCTTGAATTTTGCATTTTGATGGTCGTTCTCCCGAATCATATTGTGGATTTTTTATTGTCAATTGGAAAATTAGAACAGCTATAGGTTGAATTTGTTGAATTGGTTGATGATTGTGTATTTATAGGCATTTAGGTATAATTTGGGGGTATGCAGACATCACATATGGGCATTTAGGTCGAATTGGTTGATGATTTTGCCAAATCAGTATGTGCCAAATCAGTTTTGTGTTGTCTTGGTTCAGTTTGTGCGAATTCAGTTTATTGAAAAAGCTTTGAGCAATGACTACTATCATGATGCGTGGTTAACCCAAAACAAAGAACAAAAAATTAACTAGATTCCATGTTGAATAGAGGAATGACTAGTTATTACACACCTGAGAAGTTGTAAGTGGTATAATCTTAGTGTGGTTTGAGGCTCATTCCATGGTTAGAGAAAGAAACACCAGAAGAAATGCAGAAGCAACAGCAGAAATGCAACACTTCTGAACCTAGTATCTGCTCCCTATAAAAGACTTGTCTTTGTTTAGAAGCAAGCCAAAACAAACACAAATTCTTATCATTTTCATGTGTAATTTGAGTCCTTTTCACAAGAAGCAAAATCAGAAATTTCAAATATAAGCAGACCAAACAAGGTCTGATGCAAGTCATCATTCAACTGCTATGAGAATAGTTTACTGAAAGTGTTCAATTTCTGATCATACTACATACAAGTATAGTGTTTTTTTAGTTTTTGATCTGAAAGAAATTCCAATCTATAAATGTCTTTATTAAGATAAATTAACTCAAAATCAATATTTTATTTGTGTATGTTTTTTTGGCAGAGCATCAAATTTTTGTCTAGCTTGTAACCCAACTGAATCCAATCTATAAATGTCTTTATGCTCATGGAATAAGAGCCTTTTCATCATACTAATTCAGTTGAGTCATCGCCCATAGATTACATAACCTTTATTCTTACCAGAAAAAAATGACCCTCATTTGCTTATCAACCCATGATGTAAGTTGGTCCTGGAAAGTTGATTACAGTGCTCTTGATTTTCGTTATCATATTAATGTTGTTTGTTACCCCTTGTGAACCAATAACACTGTCCTTGATTCCCTGCAACGGCATAATCAACACCATTATAATTTGGTAACTATTCAGCATCTTCTGACCTTTAATATTCTCATTTCATGGCTTACCGGGCAATGCATATTAAATATCATTAAAATCAGAAATTGAAAGATTTTGATGCAGCTTAGACAATGGATGAAGAAGAGAAGAAAGCAATAGGTTGATTCATAACTGGAGGCCTACCAAACATGCCCTTATTCAAACTTATTGTATAGCATTTTTGACTTATTGTATATCCCTAGAAGCAGTCTGGTAGGAGTCTGGTAGTAGACTAAAAAAAATTGTTGTTGTTGCAATTGAGCTAAATTGAAAGCAAAGTGAACTATGATGTGTTTGCACGTGAAGATGGTGGTGGTGTACGTTGCGCCTCCGGTGGTAACGAAGGAGATGATGTAGGTCGCGACGGTGGTGGTGGAGATGTAGAGGGTGTTTTAGCGCCGGTGGGTCCCAAAATCCCATCGGCTAGTGTCGTGGTTGGCGATTTGAGCGGGAAAGATACTCAGATTGACACAAAGGAAAGGCCTTCGGAAAAGATTGGTGGGGCAAGACGGGTCTATCGGTACGTAATTTCATACCGTGCACCTGATATTTTAAAGCTTTATTTTAGAAGAGACATTTTGAATTTCCATACTTATATGAATGTCATCAGAATTCAAATTTGAATATCATAACTAATACTTAAAGATTATATTAGCACATAACTCCATGAATTGAACAATATATTAAGATGGCAGTAAATCCCTTGCAAGTTTGTAAATAGGTCTTTTTAGTTTAAGTTGTGGATCCTTTCATAAGAAGCCCATTTCTTATTCGTTTCATGCAAGTTTGTTAGTAGTTATCTAACTTTTGCCAGAATCTCACCTTTCATTAGAGAAAGTGTAAAAGAGTATTAATTAATCTTATGTTGCTTATAGTTGTTAATTACCTTTAAATCCTAACACTTATAAAAAACAAAAGCATGTGAATGGTAGAAAGCTAAACAAAAGTGAAAAAGTAGGACGAGCTAGTATAGTACTATTTTACAAATAATTAAGCCAAGAAGTAAGCAAGAATTAAGCTAGTATAGGACGAGCTAGTATCGGTACGTAATTCGAATGTAGACTGATATCTGATCTAATAAGAATATGGAGTTAGTTTAATATAATAAGTTAAATTGGAGACCATAAACTTAAACATTTGAAACCGTGTTTTGAATATAAAACAAATACATTATGTACATTTTAATATGAAATTGGAAATTGAGGCATGATATAAAGGACAAATCAAAGTTGAAAATGTAAAGTTCATGTATGAGTAAGAAAAAATCAATACTTGAATTTGAATATGAAATTGCAAGTATAAAAAATCGGAATGAAAAAGGTAGTAAGAAATATAATGAAAGAAACAATTTCAACAGGCGTTTCAAGAGAGATGCGCGTCTTTTTCTACTCCCGTCTCAATGCACCCTCCTCAGCCAAAAAAGAAGAACACAAGACATGCGAGGTCACGGGGCATATTAGCGGAGCAGCGTGCTCAGGTCGAGCCTCGTCCGAAGAAGGCTAGGACGGGGCCCATAGTAGATACATTGATTTCAGAGCTGCAGCGCGAGGAGACAGGGCAGCATATTGGGGATATGCAGACATGTCAAGATATAGGGCCATCCGCCCCTATGGATGTCGATATGACGCCGCAGACAGATCAAATTCCGGCGACCGATGTTGTTGACCCTTCAGATGAGCAGACGCTTACCCCTCCGCGTGTTTCACAGTCTCCATTGGGCACGATTGAGGATATTACGAGGGATGTTGATACGACCCCTCGGATTGAGATGGTTTCTCAGACCGACGACGTTGTCCCTGATATCGACCCTGCATTGACAAAGCCGGTTGTTTTATATACTGATATGCACGATGATGAGGAGATACTGAGGGACATTGATTTTACTGTGCCATCTCCTCGCGCTACCGATAGTGCAGCTCCTCCTCGCGCTACCGGTAGTCCGACACCGGCGCCGCCATCTGATTCGAGGACGGACCCCGTTCCTGTGGTCCAGCACGTACCGCCCCCAGTAGAGGAGGTTCCGACCGCTCCTGCTCCGGCTGACGAGATGTGGCAGCCTGGAGGGCCGCGAGTACCAGACCTCCTTCGGTCGTACCCGACTCATGTAGCAGAGTCGATATGGAGGTGGACACTTGCGTCGTTGGAGGGTCGGGAGGGCGTCATTATAGAGGATAGTTTGGTAAGTGTCTTTTATACCAGTTTATTTTAGGTTAATATTTCATATGATTGAATAGCGTTATTGAGAATTTGAATTTTCTGTTTCAGTGGCGCAATATCATTAGGGCTCACTCACGACCGGTAGAGTGGACGGCTATTGAGCCGCATATGATTGAGGAGCCGGGTACGTTGTGGAGTATTGTACAGCAGACCGGTCTGGGACGGCTAGCGACCTTGACATACGGAGGATCAGATCACGCGATCGTTACAACTTTTTTGGAGCGTTGGAATCCTGATGTAACACCCCGTCTTTCGACGAGGCACTACTAGGGTATAGACCTTACCAGGTACTATTACTTAGGTTGACAACTACACTGTAGGACCTTACAACTCGGGCACTACGAGAAAAACATAATAAAACATCCAACCTTTATTTAGTAAAACTTAGAAAAACGTGTCATGCATGAATCCCCGAAAAATTATAAATAATCAAATACGTCATAACGCCTACTGAAACTGAACTATCTAAACCGAAAGATAATAACCGAAACAAAATACCAACTCCGTCTAACAAATATTAAAATCAACATCCTAACTGTTATAAATAACTAATAAAAACCAATCCCACTATGACACGCGCTCTTTACCGCTCCGGCCCGCCATCTTGCCTCGGTTCCTGCACGACTCCCTGATTCATACCTGGAACTGAAAAATGTTCCCCGAAGGGTCAGCGTCTAATCTACCAAGCTAGAAAGAATATGGAAACTGTAGAACGTTTTGAAATCAGTTATCGATAGTCAGCATACAAATCCACAACCGCAATCATAACTCTAAAGGCCAATACCTAAATTAGTTATATCAGTCACACAAGTCACATACGCATTCACAATCACAATCACACATCAATGAAATTCCTCCTTTGTCCACAATCCGACTTCCCGGGCGCTCATCACCGCGCCGAGTGCAGAGGCAGGCCCTCCCACTCCACTTCCCAATCTCCCTTCTAACTCCGGGCTAAGCCTCCACTGGAGCGCTTGCCAAAAACACACAGATAATAATTTTCGCTTGAAGGGGTACAATTATCCCAGTCACACGGGTCAAAGTAGCCAACTCTTCCTCAACACCAGCTACAATGGGCCGTGTCGGAAACGGTACCAACACAGAGAAAACGTTCCAAAATAATTTCCGATAAAACACATTTAAAATCATTCATGCACACAACATACAAGGAGTACCAATCAATTTAAAAGGTATTCGGGACTAGTTCCCAAAACCCGCCCTACAATATCGATACGCAATCTAACAAGGGAGAAAAGAACCGAGCAAGTCGAAAAACGACTTACCTCGAAAAGAAGAATCCTTTGACGAAGACGGAAATTAAGAGCTTGAACAAAAACGATTCCCTAAGGAAAATCAACGAGACAGATCGAATCAGGTACGACTCAAACCTATAAACGAACCCTACTTATTTTACAATCCAACTCACTTTTCCGTTAACAACATTTTTTTCTTTGAACCCGTTAAACAGAATACCATTGGCCACTAAATACTATCCTTACTCGCTAGCCCAAAACTAACTACCATTCCAAAATTATTAATAACTAGCGTCACCCACCTAATTAGAGATACCTAAGTCCGAACCGAACCAAACAAAATACTAACTACTAAATGACAAATCACAAGATATGAAAAGCCTATTTAAATACTACTCGGTATCTTTTATACCAAGACTAACCCACTTTAATATTTATATAAAAACAAGTTACTCAATATAGTCAGCCCACACTTTAATTAATTGAACCACCTACATTCTACTCCCAAATTATTTAATTGTTAATCCCTCCCAAAGTGCACACCCATGCCCGAACAACATCACCCAACTGATAAAAATAAAAAAAAAATAAAATAAAATTCAATTGATCCCAAACCCACCAAGTTCTGACCTAAAATTCTTACTTAGCACATGCTAGTTGATCTCCCACACTAACTACCCAACGAAATATGTACCCCAAACTCATACAAAACCCCCATGTAGAACTCTTGACCTGAACTCCTATATTTAGTTCCATCCAGCTAGTGCTAATTTCCAATTAAAAAAAACAATTAATACCCATCCACCGAACCAAGATTTGTTCTTTTACAAAACATATAATTAATACCATCTTGATATATAGCAAGTTGCTTCTAAATAATTTTTCTTTTTATCTACAGTCGAGTAAAAGCGCACACACACTACCCATTAACCAATGCAGTCACTACCCCCAAAGCAAAGCAGCCATGAACGCCCTGAACAAACCGAAAACCACTCTAACAGGACAATCCCCGAGTTACCACCTAAACTGATTTCAGAAATTGCGTCAACTCTGGCCCAAACTCAACAACGACCCCGAACATGTTTGATTTTCAGTCAGGATTTGGACCCGATAACAAGTAGGAAAGAAGAGGAATGACGAAAAAGGACGGCGACTCACCGGAGTTGTAGGAATGTGACGAACTCGCCTTGAGCGAGCCAAAACAGAGGCACGACGATGACGAACTCGTTCTCAGCAAGCGAGAACAGGGGCGTGGCGATTGAAGCGCAGAGGAGGCAGCGATCGAAGGAATCGGTATCTCGATCGGTGAAACGTGTGGCACGTAATTCCGGTTAGAATTCGTAGCAATGGACGAGGGCAAACTCAAAGGAAGATTGACGGCGATGAGGTAGGGAAGAAAAGTCGGATTCGATCCGGAATTTAAAGAAGACGAGCTTAAAAGGATAAAAAAAAATAATAATAAAAAAAAAATGAGAAAGATAAAATAAAATAAAGAAAAGATAGAATTCTAGCTCAAGCTTCTAGTTCTCGGTAACTCTCTCAATGGGCCCAAGTTGTGGGCCTTTCAGCCCTATTTGCACAAAGAAGAGATAGAAGGGTCATTAGGCCTTAGGCTCACTTACAAATAATTACAAATAAGAGTAATAGTTTTAGATCAAAAGAGGGTAAAAGAATTTAACGGATTTTTGAAAAAAAATGGGTATTACATACTACCCCCCTTAAGAAAGTTTCGTCCCGAAACTTTTATACGAAAGAAAAGATATTCGAGGTTTTCGCAAACCTCTCCCCCTTAGAGAGGTTCGTCCTCGAACCAGAATCGATTGATAATGATAATCATAACCAATATTTGCCATCCAAAACATATAGTACGTCAATAAAAATTAAACAGTCAAACAAACAAATCAAGCAACCAAGAATCACGAAACAAACATCGAATCTAAAAACAACACACTAATTACTAACCTTCCCCTCAAACGCCTCTACTAAACCCGGGTAGATCTCTGGGTAACTCTCCCTCATCCTAGACTCTGTCTCCCAAGTGGCCTCCTCGACTCCCCGTCGAGACCACTGAATCAACACCAGAGGAATCTCCTTGTTCCGCAGCTTCTTCATTCGTCGATCTAAAATCTTCAGCGGTTGTTCCCGGAAAGTGTGATCTGGTTCTACCACCAAATCCTCATAATTCAGTCTGTGATTAGGATCTGGGACGTACTGTCTCAGCTGGGAAACATGGAATACAGGGTGCACTCCCTCCAAAGCAGGAGGCAACGCTAGTCTGTAAGCCACCTCGCCTACTCTCTCCAGAATCTCGAACGGACCGATATATCGGGGACTCAGCTTCCCTTTTACCCCGAATCTTCTTACCCCGCGGGTAGGCGATACTCTCAACCAAACATGGGCTCCGACCTCAAACTCCAACGGTCTACGCCTCTTGTCTGCATAGGACTTCTGGCGGCTCTGAGCAGCTAACATTCTCTCTCTAATTAAGGCCACTTTCCCGATCGTCTCCTCAATCATCTGTGGCCTCTCTCCTACTACATCCGAGGGATCATCCCAACATAGCGGTGTCCTACACTTCCGACCATATAAAGCCTCATACGGCGCCATCTGAATCGACGAATGCCAGCTGTTATTATAGGCAAACTCCACCAAAGCCAAATGATCCGACCACTGACCTCCCCAGTCTAATACGCAGGATCTCAGCATATCCTCTAGCGTCTGAATCGTCCTCTCTGTCTGACCGTCTGACTGCGGATGGTACGCAGTCGTGAACTGTAATCTCGTCCCCAATGCCTCATGCACTTGCTGCCAATATCTGGAAGTGAAACGCCCATCTCGGTCTGACACAATCGTCTTAGGCACTCCGTGCAGCCTAACTATCTGATTAATAAACACCTCCACTAACTTGCTCACTTGCCACGTTTCTCGGATAGGCAAAAAGCGAGCAGTCTTCGTCAATCTATCCACCACTACCCAAATGGCATCATGGCCTCTGCTGAGTCTCAAACCGGTGACAAAATCCATGGAGATGTCCTCCCATTTCCACTCTGGGATAGGAAGCGACTGAAGCATTCCTCCGGGTCTCTGATGCTCTATCTTCACCTGCTGGCAGACCTGACATTTAGCGACGAATCTTGCTACATCCGGCTTCATGCCATCCCACCAATAAAATTGTCGCAAATCCTTGTACATCTTACTCGCCCCGGGGTGGATTAAGTAAGGTGTAGCATGAGCCTCCTGCAAAATCTTCTGCCTCAACTCTACATCTCGAGGTACACAAATCCGACCGCGTAAACACAAAATACCATCTGCCCTCTCCGCAAAGTCGGGTGCCTCTCCACGGTTCAATCTCTGCCTCAAATCCTGAATCATCGGACAATCTTCCTGCTTCTGCCTTACTTCCTCAAGTAAAGACGGCCGACATTCTAGGGTTTTCAGACTACCCTGATAACGCTGAATCTGCACTTCGATGCCGTATCTCATCAGCTCCCTTTGTAACTCTGGTTGAGCCGTCAGATGAGCCAACATACTCTCCTGAGGCGTCTTTCTGCTAAGGGCATCAGCGACCACATTCGCCTTCCCTGGATGATAAAGGATCTCAAGATCGTAATCCTTCAGTAACTCAAGCCATCTCCTCTGTCGCATATTCAACTCCCTCTGAGTGAAGATGTATTTAAGGCTCTTATGATCAGTCATCACTTTGCAGGTACTCCCATATAAGTAATGACGCCAAATCTTCAGAGCGTGTACCACAGCTGCCAACTCCAAATCATGAGTAGGGTAATTCTGCTCGTTCGGCTTCAACTGTCTAGAAGCATAAGCAATCACTCTGTCCCTCTGCATCAGCACACAACCCAGGCCTATCTTGGAGGCGTCACTGTAAATCACAAAATCCTCATTCCCCTGAGGAAGAGCTAATATAGGAGCCGAAGTTAACCTTCTCTTCAGCTCATCAAAACTCCGCTGGCAAGCTTCGTTCCATTCGAAACGAGTAGTCTTCTTAAGCAAGTTGGTAAGTGGTTGGGCTATCCGAGAAAACCCTTCCACAAACCTCCTGTAATACCCTGCCAATCCTAGAAAACTCCGCACCTCCTTCACATTCTTCGGAGGTTCCCATGCCTTGACAGCTTCAATCTTTGCAGGATCTACCATGACTCCCTGAGCTGATACGACATGCCCTAAAAAGGTAACTTCAGGCAACCAGAACTCACACTTGGACAGCTTAGCAAACAATCGATGCTGCCTCAATACTCCCAACACCAGCCTAAGATGCTCAGCGTGCTCCTCCTTACTCCGAGAGTAGATCAGAATATCGTCAATGAATACTACTACGAATCTGTCCAAGTAGTCTATAAACACCCGGTTCATCAACTCCATAAATACAGCGGGTGCATTCGTCAGCCCGAACGGCATCACTACAAACTCATAATGTCCATATCTCGTTCGGAAAGCCGTCTTAGGTATATCTTCCTCCCGAATCCTCAGCTGGTGGTAACCTGACCTCAAATCCACTTTGGAGAACACAGTAGCCCCCTGCAACTGATCCAACAAATCATCAATACGCGGCAGCGGATACTTGTTCTTGATGGTAACGCGGTTCAACTCCCGATAATCGATACACAGACGGAGAGAACCATCCTTCTTCTTCACAAACAGAACTGGAGCTCCCCATGGCGACGCACTCGGTCGTACGTAACCCTTCTCCAACAACTCCTCCAATTGTGCCTTCAGTTCCTGCATCTCCATCGGGGCTATGCGATATGGGGCTCTCGAAATCGGCCTCGTTCCCGGCTCCAACTCAATCCCAAAATCCACCTCTCTCTGAGGAGGTAATCCTGGGAGTTCGTCGGGAAAAACGTCCTCAAACTCGCACACTACTGGAATGTCCTGAATGTGCGGTCCCGCCTTGTCCCCCTGAAGGACATAACACCAATAGCCTACACATCCGTCATTGAGCAATTTGGCGGCCTTCACCATACTAATCACCGATCCGGGCCCCTCCTGCTCTACCTCCTGACACACATGTCTGGTCCCATCATCTGCGGTCACTGTAACCGTACCTCTGTGTGTATCTAAAACTGCTCGATAACGCCTCATCCAGTCCATCCCCAGAATCACGTCATCATCTGGCGACAACTGCATTACTATAAAATCTGCATACCAATCTCTATTCCCTATTCTAATAGGGCACTGTAAAATCTCCTTATTCCCCCTTACTTTACTGCCGTCAGGCAGCCCCACAACAAAAGATACCCCCTCAGTGCAAGTCAGTCCTAGTCTAGCCACGCAAGCAGAAGACATAAAAGAATGGGTAGCACCCGTATCAAACAGTATGTGAACAGGTCTAGACTGAATCCAAATCGTACCTGTAGCAGTCGGCGCGTGTAGGGCATCGGCCCTTCTCATCTCAAACACTCGGGGCTGATTGCCCCCGGTGTTGCTAACTCCTGCGCCGCGTCCTCTGCCCTGACTCGGTGTCTGCTGAAACTGCTGAGGCTGGCGACGAGGCATCTGGTTCACCGTTCCCGGTGAAGATCCTTGTGACGGTGCCCCCACCGTACAATAATGCTGCAAATGGCCAGGCTTCCCACAACTGAAACAATTCCTGACCGGCTTCGGACACTGACTCCTCAAATGAGCAGTACTTCCACAGTTGAAGCACTCTCTCTGTCCCCCAATGGGCTGACTCAGACGACGATGGTCCTGACGACCCTGTGGCTAAAACCCTGATCGTTGCGGCTGAGAAGAGCCGGGCCGACTGTCTCTCCTAGATTCTGCCGGGGCAGACAACTTCTGCCTCTTGCTTCCCGTGGTATGCACCTCCAGCTGACTCTGTCGGGTCGTGGCCATAGCATAAGCCAAAGCAGACTGCTGAACGTCTCCCAATGTCGTAAGTCGGAGACCAGACACATAAGCACGTAGATGAGGTTGCAACCTTTTCAGAAAGGTCGCAATCTTCAACTCCTCAGTCGGGGCAGCATTTGGCACCGCTGCCAACTCTTGCTGAAACTTCAGAATAGTCTCAGATACTGTGATATTTTCGGGTCCAGCATCCCGAAAAGCAGCCTCTCGTGCCGCCCTCACCACCGGAGGACAATACCGATCTCGAATCTGCCTCCCAAACTCCTCGAAAGTAACCTCAGTCCGGTGGTCCCTACACAGCTCCCACCAGTCAAAAGCGCTCTCCTGTAGCAGACTCTGTACTAAAGACATCTTCCGCTCCTCCGGTGCCTTAATAGAATCCAATGCAGATTTCACCCTCCTCAGCCACTGCTCTACGTCCGAACCCTGAGCTCCAGCAAAGTTCGGTACTCCAGTCTTCCTAAACTCTGCGAGCCACTTATCAGGCTGAGGCTCACGATACTGTCTCCTCGGTTCGACCACCTGATCAGCTATCACTGGTCCTCCAGAAGCTGGCGCTGCTCCCAGCTGGGCAGCCAAAATAGAATCTGGTCCAGGTGCCCTCCTCTCAGCTCCTTGTTGCCCTGCAGCTGCGTTCAGATTCGGTGCAGCTCCCGCACCCATCAACGTTTGCAATAACAGCTGAATCGCAGCAGTCACCTCTGGGGCCAATCCTGCTGGTGGTACTCCTCCTCCCACCTGAGCCCCGTTTGCTGGGAGACCTCCTCCAGCGACAGAGGCACTGTCCTCTCGATGAACAGCAGCAGCCACATCCTGACTCTCAGCAACCTCCTCCTGATGGTTATCATGTTGTACCTCTGGCTCAGCAGCTACAGGGATCTCTCCTCTACCCCTGCCACGACCTCCTACTCGGCCTCTACCGCGGCCTCTTCCGCGACCTCTTCCGTTAGCTGCAGCAGCTCTAGCTCTGATTGGTGGGGCCATCTATAATAGAAAGTCTCACAGTCAATACTCAAACATTCTATTTTTCAACCTAATTCTTACTATTCTACGTGAGGTTCTTCGGCTGCTGGGGCGGAGTCGCGACGTGTCACCTACCCCCTATATGCAACATGTCTACCCCAGTAAAAACATTTGAAAACACCGGCCGGTTTTGGTTTTAAGTTGGACCTCGGGTACTCTTTGTAGGTCAGTTCCATGTGCCCTGTTGTCAACCTCGCTCTGATACCAATTTGTAACACCCCGTCTTTCGACGAGGCACTACTAGGGTATAGACCTTACCAGGTACTATTACTTAGGTTGACAACTACACTGTAGGACCTTACAACTCGGGCACTACGAGAAAAACATAATAAAACATCCAACCTTTATTTAGTAAAACTTAGAAAAACGTGTCATGCATGAATCCCCGAAAAATTATAAATAATCAAATACGTCATAACGCCTACTGAAACTGAACTATCTAAACCGAAAGATAATAACCGAAACAAAATACCAACTCCGTCTAACAAATATTAAAATCAACATCCTAACTGTTATAAATAACTAATAAAAACCAATCCCACTATGACACGCGCTCTTTACCGCTCCGGCCCGCCATCTTGCCTCGGTTCCTGCAAGACTCCCTGATTCATACCTGGAACTGAAAAATGTTCCCCGAAGGGTCAGCGTCTAATCTACCAAGCTAGAAAGAATATGGAAACTGTAGAACGTTTTGAAATCAGTTATCGATAGTCAGCATACAAATCCACAATCGCAATCATAACTCTAAAGGCCAATACCTAAATTAGTTATATCAGTCACACAAGTCACATACGCATTCACAATCACAATCACACATCAATGAAATTCCTCCTTTGTCGACAATCCGACTTCCCGGGCGCTCATCACCGCGCCGAGTGCAGAGGCAGGCCCTCCCACTCCACTTCCCAATCTCCCTTCTAACTCCGTGCTAAGCCTCCACTGGAGCGCTTGCCAAAAACACACAGATAATAATTTTCGCTTGAAGGGGTACAATTATCCCAGTCACACGGGTCAAAGTAGCCAACTCTTCCTCAACACCAGCTACAATGGGCCGTGTCGGAAACGATACCAACACAGAGAAAACGTTCCAAAATAATTTCCGATAAAACACATTTAAAATCATTCATGCACACAACATACAAGGAGTACCAATCAATTTAAAAGGTATTCGGGACTAGTTCCCAAAACCCGCCCTACAATATCGATACGCAATCTAACAAGGGAGAAAAGAACCGAGCAAGTCGAAAAACGACTTACCTCGAAAAGAAGAATCCTTTGACGAAGACGGAAATTAAGAGCTTGAACAAAAACGATTCCCTAAGGAAAATCAACGAGACAGATCGAATCAGGTACGACTCAAACCTATAAACGAACCCTACTTATTTTACAATCCAACTCACTTTTCCGTTAACAACATTTTTTTCTTTGAACCCGTTAAACAGAATACCATTGGCCACTAAATACTATCCTTACTCGCTAGCCCAAAACTAACTACCATTCCAAAATTATTAATAACTAGCGTCACCCACCTAATTAGAGATACCTAAGTCCGAACCGAACCAAACAAAATACTAACTACTAAATGACAAATCACAAGATATGAAAAGCCTATTTAAATACTACTCGGTATCTTTTATACCAAGACTAACCCACTTTAATATTTATATAAAAACAAGTTACTCAATATAGTCAGCCCACACTTTAATTAATTGAACCACCTACATTCTACTCCCAAATTATTTAATTGTTAATCCCTCCCAAAGTGCACACCCATGCCCGAACAACATCACCCAACTGATAAAAATAAAAAAAAAAAAAAAATAAAATTCAATTGATCCCAAACCCACCAAGTTCTGACCTAAAATTCTTACTTAGCACATGCTAGTTGATCTCCCACACTAACTACCCAACGAAATATGTACCCCAAACTCATACAAAACCCCCATGTAGAACTCTTGACCTGAACTCCTATATTTAGTTCCATCCAGCTAGTGCTAATTGCCAATTAAAAAAATAATTAATACCCATCCACCGAACCAAGATTTGTTCTTTTACAAAACATATAATTAATACCATCTTGATATATAGCAAGTTGCTTCTAAATAATTTTTCTTTTTATCTACAGTCGAGTAAAAGCGCACACACACTACCCATTAACCAATGCAGTCACTACCCCCAAAGCAAAGCAGCCATGAACGCCCTGAACAAACCGAAAACCACTCTAACAGGACAATCCCCGAGTTACCACCTAAACTGATTTCAGAAATTGCGTCAACTCTGGCCCAAACTCAACAACGACCCCGAACATGTTTGATTTTCAGTCAGGATTTGGACCCGATAACAAGTAGGAAAGAAGAGGAATGACGAAAAAGGACGGCGACTCACCGGAGTTGTAGGAATGTGACGAACTCGCCTTGAGCGAGCCAAAACAGAGGCACGACGATGACGAACTCGTTCTCAGCAAGCGAGAACAGGGGCGTGGCGATTGAAGCGCAGAGGAGGCAGCGATCGAAGGAATCGGTATCTCGATCGGTGAAACGTGTGGCACGTAATTCCGGTTAGAATTCGTAGCAATGGACGAGGGCAAACTCAAAGGAAGATTGACGGCGATGAGGTAGGGAAGAAAAGTCGGATTCGATCCGGAATTTAAAGAAGACGAGCTTAAAAGGATAAAAAAAAATAATAATAAAAAAAAAATGAGAAAGATAAAATAAAATAAAGAAAAGATAGAATTCTAGCTCAAGCTTCTAGTTCTCGGTAACTCTCTCAATGGGCCCAAGTTGTGGGCCTTTCAGCCCTATTTGCACAAAGAAGAGATAGAAGGGTCATTAGGCCTTAGGCTCACTTACAAATAATTACAAATAAGAGTAATAGTTTTAGATCAAAAGAGGGTAAAAGAATTTAACGGATTTTTGAAAAAAAATGGGTATTACATACTACCCCCCTTAAGAAAGTTTCGTCCCGAAACTTTTATACGAAAGAAAAGATATTCGAGGTTTTCGCAAACCTCTCCCCCTTAGAGAGGTTCGTCCTCGAACCAGAATCGATTGATAATGATAATCATAACCAATATTTGCCATCCAAAACATATAGTACGTCAATAAAAATTAAACAGTCAAACAAACAAATCAAGCAACCAAGAATCACGAAACAAACATCGAATCTAAAAACAACACACTAATTACTAACCTTCCCCTCAAACGCCTCTACTAAACCCGGGTAGATCTCTGGGTAACTCTCCCTCATCCTAGACTCTGTCTCCCAAGTGGCCTCCTCGACTCCCCGTCGAGACCACTGAATCAACACCAGAGGAATCTCCTTGTTCCGCAGCTTCTTCATTCGTCGATCTAAAATCTTCAGCGGTTGTTCCCGGAAAGTGTGATCTGGTTCTACCACCAAATCCTCATAATTCAGTCTGTGATTAGGATCTGGGACGTACTGTCTCAGCTGGGAAACATGGAATACAGGGTGCACTCCCTCCAAAGCAGGAGGCAACGCTAGTCTGTAAGCCACCTCGCCTACTCTCTCCAGAATCTCGAACGGACCGATATATCGGGGACTCAGCTTCCCTTTTACCCCGAATCTTCTTACCCCGCGGGTAGGCGATACTCTCAACCAAACATGGGCTCCGACCTCAAACTCCAACGGTCTACGCCTCTTGTCTGCATAGGACTTCTGGCGGCTCTGAGCAGCTAACATTCTCTCTCTAATTAAGGCCACTTTCCCGATCGTCTCCTCAATCATCTGTGGCCTCTCTCCTACTACATCCGAGGGATCATCCCAACATAGCGGTGTCCTACACTTCCGACCATATAAAGCCTCATACGGCGCCATCTGAATCGACGAATGCCAGCTGTTATTATAGGCAAACTCCACCAAAGCCAAATGATCCGACCACTGACCTCCCCAGTCTAATACGCAGGATCTCAGCATATCCTCTAGCGTCTGAATCGTCCTCTCTGTCTGACCGTCTGACTGCGGATGGTACGCAGTCGTGAACTGTAATCTCGTCCCCAATGCCTCATGCACTTGCTGCCAATATCTGGAAGTGAAACGCCCATCTCGGTCTGACACAATCGTCTTAGGCACTCCGTGCAGCCTAACTATCTGATTAATAAACACCTCCACTAACTTGCTCACTTGCCACGTTTCTCGGATAGGCAAAAAGCGAGCAGTCTTCGTCAATCTATCCACCACTACCCAAATGGCATCATGGCCTCTGCTGAGTCTCAAACCGGTGACAAAATCCATGGAGATGTCCTCCCATTTCCACTCTGGGATAGGAAGCGACTGAAGCATTCCTCCGGGTCTCTGATGCTCTATCTTCACCTGCTGGCAGACCTGACATTTAGCGACGAATCTTGCTACATCCGGCTTCATGCCATCCCACCAATAAAATTGTCGCAAATCCTTGTACATCTTACTCGCCCCGGGGTGGATTAAGTAAGGTGTAGCATGAGCCTCCTGCAAAATCTTCTGCCTCAACTCTACATCTCGAGGTACACAAATCCGACCGCGTAAACACAAAATACCATCTGCCCTCTCCGCAAAGTCGGGTGCCTCTCCACGGTTCAATCTCTGCCTCAAATCCTGAATCATCGGACAATCTTCCTGCTTCTGCCTTACTTCCTCAAGTAAAGACGGCCGACATTCTAGGGTTTTCAGACTACCCTGATAACGCTGAATCTGCACTTCGATGCCGTATCTCATCAGCTCCCTTTGTAACTCTGGTTGAGCCGTCAGATGAGCCAACATACTCTCCTGAGGCGTCTTTCTGCTAAGGGCATCAGCGACCACATTCGCCTTCCCTGGATGATAAAGGATCTCAAGATCGTAATCCTTCAGTAACTCAAGCCATCTCCTCTGTCGCATATTCAACTCCCTCTGAGTGAAGATGTATTTAAGGCTCTTATGATCAGTCATCACTTTGCAGGTACTCCCATATAAGTAATGACGCCAAATCTTCAGAGCGTGTACCACAGCTGCCAACTCCAAATCATGAGTAGGGTAATTCTGCTCGTTCGGCTTCAACTGTCTAGAAGCATAAGCAATCACTCTGTCCCTCTGCATCAGCACACAACCCAGGCCTATCTTGGAGGCGTCACTGTAAATCACAAAATCCTCATTCCCCTGAGGAAGAGCTAATATAGGAGCCGAAGTTAACCTTCTCTTCAGCTCATCAAAACTCCGCTGGCAAGCTTCGTTCCATTCGAAACGAGTAGTCTTCTTAAGCAAGTTGGTAAGTGGTTGGGCTATCCGAGAAAACCCTTCCACAAACCTCCTGTAATACCCTGCCAATCCTAGAAAACTCCGCACCTCCTTCACATTCTTCGGAGGTTCCCATGCCTTGACAGCTTCAATCTTTGCAGGATCTACCATGACTCCCTGAGCTGATACGACATGCCCTAAAAAGGTAACTTCAGGCAACCAGAACTCACACTTGGACAGCTTAGCAAACAATCGATGCTGCCTCAATACTCCCAACACCAGCCTAAGATGCTCAGCGTGCTCCTCCTTACTCCGAGAGTAGATCAGAATGTCGTCAATGAATACTACTACGAATCTGTCCAAGTAGTCTATAAACACCCGGTTCATCAACTCCATAAATACAGCGGGTGCATTCGTCAGTCCGAACGGCATCACTACAAACTCATAATGTCCATATCTCGTTCGGAAAGCCGTCTTAGGTATATCTTCCTCCCGAATCCTCAGCTGGTGGTAACCTGACCTCAAATCCACTTTGGAGAACACAGTAGCCCCCTGCAACTGATCCAACAAATCATCAATACGCGGCAGCGGATACTTGTTCTTGATGGTAACGCGGTTCAACTCCCGATAATCGATACACAGACGGAGAGAACCATCCTTCTTCTTCACAAACAGAACTGGAGCTCCCCATGGCGACGCACTCGGTCGTACGTAACCCTTCTCCAACAACTCCTCCAATTGTGCCTTCAGTTCCTGCATCTCCATCGGGGCTATGCGATATGGGGCTCTCGAAATCGGCCTCGTTCCCGGCTCCAACTCAATCCCAAAATCCACCTCTCTCTGAGGAGGTAATCCTGGGAGTTCGTCGGGAAAAACGTCCTCAAACTCGCACACTACTGGAATGTCCTGAATGTGCGGTCCCGCCTTGTCCCCCTGAAGGACATAACACCAATAGCCTACACATCCGTCATTGAGCAATTTGGCGGCCTTCACCATACTAATCACCGATCCGGGCCCCTCCTGCTCTACCTCCTGACACACATGTCTGGTCCCATCATCTGCGGTCACTGTAACCGTACCTCTGTGTGTATCTAAAACTGCTCGATAACGCCTCATCCAGTCCATCCCCAGAATCACGTCATCATCTGGCGACAACTGCATTACTATAAAATCTGCATACCAATCTCTATTCCCTATTCTAATAGGGCACTGTAAAATCTCCTTATTCCCCCTTACTTTACTGCCGTCAGGCAGCCCCACAACAAAAGATACCCCCTCAGTGCAAGTCAGTCCTAGTCTAGCCACGCAAGCAGAAGACATAAAAGAATGGGTAGCACCCGTATCAAACAGTATGTGAACAGGTCTAGACTGAATCCAAATCGTACCTGTAGCAGTCGGCGCGTGTAGGGCATCGGCCCTTCTCATCTCAAACACTCGGGGCTGATTGCCCCCGGTGTTGCTAACTCCTGCGCCGCGTCCTCTGCCCTGACTCGGTGTCTGCTGAAACTGCTGAGGCTGGCGACGAGGCATCTGGTTCACCGTTCCCGGTGAAGATCCTTGTGACGGTGCCCCCACCGTACAATAATGCTGCAAATGGCCAGGCTTCCCACAACTGAAACAATTCCTGACCGGCTTCGGACACTGACTCCTCAAATGAGCAGTACTTCCACAGTTGAAGCACTCTCTCTGTCCCCCAATGGGCTGACTCAGACGACGATGGTCCTGACGACCCTGTGGCTAAAACCCTGATCGTTGCGGCTGAGAAGAGCCGGGCCGACTGTCTCTCCTAGATTCTGCCGGGGCAGACAACTTCTGCCTCTTGCTTCCCGTGGTATGCACCTCCAGCTGACTCTGTCGGGTCGTGGCCATAGCATAAGCCAAAGCAGACTGCTGAACGTCTCCCAATGTCGTAAGTCGGAGACCAGACACATAAGCACGTAGATGAGGTTGCAACCTTTTCAGAAAGGTCGCAATCTTCAACTCCTCAGTCGGGGCAGCATTTGGCACCGCTGCCAACTCTTGCTGAAACTTCAGAATAGTCTCAGATACTGTGATATTTTCGGGTCCAGCATCCCGAAAAGCAGCCTCTCGTGCCGCCCTCACCACCGGAGGACAATACCGATCTCGAATCTGCCTCCCAAACTCCTCGAAAGTAACCTCAGTCCGGTGGTCCCTACACAGCTCCCACCAGTCAAAAGCGCTCTCCTGTAGCAGACTCTGTACTAAAGACATCTTCCGCTCCTCCGGTGCCTTAATAGAATCCAATGCAGATTTCACCCTCCTCAGCCACTGCTCTACGTCCGAACCCTGAGCTCCAGCAAAGTTCGGTACTCCAGTCTTCCTAAACTCTGCGAGCCACTTATCAGGCTGAGGCTCACGATACTGTCTCCTCGGTTCGACCACCTGATCAGCTATCACTGGTCCTCCAGAAGCTGGCGCTGCTCCCAGCTGGGCAGCCAAAATAGAATCTGGTCCAGGTGCCCTCCTCTCAGCTCCTTGTTGCCCTGCAGCTGCGTTCAGATTCGGTGCAGCTCCCGCACCCATCAACGTTTGCAATAACAGCTGAATCGCAGCAGTCACCTCTGGGGCCAATCCTGCTGGTGGTACTCCTCCTCCCACCTGAGCCCCGTTTGCTGGGAGACCTCCTCCAGCGACAGAGGCACTGTCCTCTCGATGAACAGCAGCAGCCACATCCTGACTCTCAGCAACCTCCTCCTGATGGTTATCATGTTGTACCTCTGGCTCAGCAGCTACAGGGATCTCTCCTCTACCCCTGCCACGACCTCCTACTCGGCCTCTACCGCGGCCTCTTCCGCGACCTCTTCCGTTAGCTGCAGCAGCTCTAGCTCTGATTGGTGGGGCCATCTATAATAGAAAGTCTCACAGTCAATACTCAAACATTCTATTTTTCAACCTAATTCTTACTATTCTACGTGAGGTTCTTCGGCTGCTGGGGCGGAGTCGCGACGTGTCACCTACCCCCTATATGCAACATGTCTACCCCAGTAAAAACATTTGAAAACACCGGCCGGTTTTGGTTTTAAGTTGGACCTCGGGTACTCTTTGTAGGTCAGTTCCATGTGCCCTGTTGTCAACCTCGCTCTGATACCAATTTGTAACACCCCGTCTTTCGACGAGGCACTACTAGGGTATAGACCTTACCAGGTACTATTACTTAGGTTGACAACTACACTGTAGGACCTTACAACTCGGGCACTACGAGAAAAACATAATAAAACATCCAACCTTTATTTAGTAAAACTTAGAAAAACGTGTCATGCATGAATCCCCGAAAAATTATAAATAATCAAATACGTCATAACGCCTACTGAAACTGAACTATCTAAACCGAAAGATAATAACCGAAACAAAATACCAACTCCGTCTAACAAATATTAAAATCAACATCCTAACTGTTATAAATAACTAATAAAAACCAATCCCACTATGACACGCGCTCTTTACCGCTCCGGCCCGCCATCTTGCCTCGGTTCCTGCAAGACTCCCTGATTCATACCTGGAACTGAAAAATGTTCCCCGAAGGGTCAGCGTCTAATCTACCAAGCTAGAAAGAATATGGAAACTGTAGAACGTTTTGAAATCAGTTATCGATAGTCAGCATACAAATCCACAACCGCAATCATAACTCTAAAGGCCAATACCTAAATTAGTTATATCAGTCACACAAGTCACATACGCATTCACAATCACAATCACACATCAATGAAATTCCTCCTTTGTCGACAATCCGACTTCCCGGGCGCTCATCACCGCGCCGAGTGCAGAGGCAGGCCCTCCCACTCCACTTCCCAATCTCCCTTCTAACTCCGGGCTAAGCCTCCACTGGAGCGCTTGCCAAAAACACACAGATAATAATTTTCGCTTGAAGGGGTACAATTATCCCAGTCACACGGGTCAAAGTAGCCAACTCTTCCTCAACACCAGCTACAATGGGCCGTGTCGGAAACGGTACCAACACAGAGAAAACGTTCCAAAATAATTTCCGATAAAACACATTTAAAATCATTCATGCACACAACATACAAGGAGTACCAATCAATTTAAAAGGTATTCGGGACTAGTTCCCAAAACCCGCCCTACAATATCGATACGCAATCTAACAAGGGAGAAAAGAACCGAGCAAGTCGAAAAACGACTTACCTCGAAAAGAAGAATCCTTTGACGAAGACGGAAATTAAGAGCTTGAACAAAAACGATTCCCTAAGGAAAATCAACGAGACAGATCGAATCAGGTACGACTCAAACCTATAAACGAACCCTACTTATTTTACAATCCAACTCACTTTTCCGTTAACAACATTTTTTTCTTTGAACCCGTTAAACAGAATACCATTGGCCACTAAATACTATCCTTACTCGCTAGCCCAAAACTAACTACCATTCCAAAATTATTAATAACTAGCGTCACCCACCTAATTAGAGATACCTAAGTCCGAACCGAACCAAACAAAATACTAACTACTAAATGACAAATCACAAGATATGAAAAGCCTATTTAAATACTACTCGGTATCTTTTATACCAAGACTAACCCACTTTAATATTTATATAAAAACAAGTTACTCAATATAGTCAGCCCACACTTTAATTAATTGAACCACCTACATTCTACTCCCAAATTATTTAATTGTTAATCCCTCCCAAAGTGCACACCCATGCCCGAACAACATCACCCAACTGATAAAAATAAAAAAAAAATAAAATAAAATTCAATTGATCCCAAACCCACCAAGTTCTGACCTAAAATTCTTACTTAGCACATGCTAGTTGATCTCCCACACTAACTACCCAACGAAATATGTACCCCAAACTCATACAAAACCCCCATGTAGAACTCTTGACCTGAACTCCTATATTTAGTTCCATCCAGCTAGTGCTAATTGCCAATTAAAAAAACAATTAATACCCATCCACCGAACCAAGATTTGTTCTTTTATAAAACATATAATTAATACCATCTTGATATATAGCAAGTTGCTTCTAAATAATTTTTCTTTTTATCTACAGTCGAGTAAAAGCGCACACACACTACCCATTAACCAATGCAGTCACTACCCCCAAAGCAAAGCAGCCATGAACGCCCTGAACAAACCGAAAACCACTCTAACAGGACAATCCCCGAGTTACCACCTAAACTGATTTCAGAAATTGCGTCAACTCTGGCCCAAACTCAACAACGACCCCGAACATGTTTGATTTTCAGTCAGGATTTGGACCCGATAACAAGTAGGAAAGAAGAGGAATGACGAAAAAGGACGGCGACTCACCGGAGTTGTAGGAATGTGACGAACTCGCCTTGAGCGAGCCAAAACAGAGGCACGACGATGACGAACTCGTTCTCAGCAAGCGAGAACAGGGGCGTGGCGATTGAAGCGCAGAGGAGGCAGCGATCGAAGGAATCGGTATCTCGATCGGTGAAACGTGTGGCACGTAATTCCGGTTAGAATTCGTAGCAATGGACGAGGGCAAACTCAAAGGAAGATTGACGGCGATGAGGTAGGGAAGAAAAGTCGGATTCGATCCGGAATTTAAAGAAGACGAGCTTAAAAGGATAAAAAAAAAATAATAATAAAAAAAAAATGAGAAAGATAAAATAAAATAAAGAAAAGATAGAATTCTAGCTCAAGCTTCTAGTTCTCGGTAACTCTCTCAATGGGCCCAAGTTGTGGGCCTTTCAGCCCTATTTGCACAAAGAAGAGATAGAAGGGTCATTAGGCCTTAGGCTCACTTACAAATAATTACAAATAAGAGTAATAGTTTTAGATCAAAAGAGGGTAAAAGAATTTAACGGATTTTTGAAAAAAAATGGGTATTACACCTGAGACCAACAGCTTCCACTTCCCATGGGGCGAGATCACGATCACCCTCCACGATGTCCATCGGATATTTGGGATACAGATTGATGGACAGGGGCGGAGCTATTTGGGGGCGGGTGGGGGCCATGGCCTCCCCCCCCCCCCCCCCCCCAATTCAAAAATTTTTCTATATATATCTTCCTCTTGTCAATAGCTTCGATTTGATATATTATAAGCTCAATTCTGACATTTGAGCAAAAAGTTATGAACGTTTAAAGATTGGACATATACAAACTACTTCTAACAAGTCATTTACTTAGTTAAAACGTTTTTATCTTTTGCTAAACTTCTTACTTTCATAATGTGATTGAACCCGAAAACTTTGAAACAATAAGTTTATTGTTAGGATATCTCGAATCATACAAATCATTATTAGAAAGCACAAAGGTTTTAGTTTGGGTTTTATTTTTAAGTTACGAGGTTTTAATATTTATAGATTTAATTGATTTTTATTCTGAAACATTTTTGTTTTCTTAACCTAAATGTATTCTTAAACATAATTCATAATTATATAGGTTCTCATTATAAACTCTTGTTTTCTTAATGTAATTATATTTTAAAATATTTTAGCTAGTCCCTCCTCTATACAATATGTTCTCTTCTTTGTATAAATTTGTATTTTTTATTTCTACATCTTTCTCGAAACGTACATTAGCTATGTTGAAAAGTTTTGTTGGCCCCTACAATGAGAAATTTCTGGCTACGCCTATGTTGATGGAGACGCTATGGTGAGACAGATTGAGAGGGCCGGGGATTTCCAGACTCGTGTGATGGAGATATTAGGGCTCACTCCTCAGCAGTACCGCAAATATAAGACCTCCATACCAAGTAAGGATCTCTAGGCTATCATACTTCAGATGATTGCGGATAGGCGGGATCCACAGCACATAGCGTCTGCATACTTGCTGTGGTTGCTTAGCCAGACTTTGTTCTGTGACAAGAGCACCAACAAGGTGAGGACGATATATTTACAGTGTTTGATGGATCATGGTGTTACCAGTAGATTCGCATGGGGTGTTGCGGCATTGGCATGCTTATACCGCCATTTGGGCATTGCATCTCGCCAGGGGTCAGCGGGATTGGGAGGATGCATGCTCATTTTGAAGGTATAATAGTATTGTGATTTTTTTTGGTTGATGAACAATTTTCGTTATTTCGGTACTCATTTTAATTTAATTTTATAGGCTTGGATATGGGAGTACTCTAGACATTTTCGTGGGCATTCAGTGTTGAATGTAAACGCTCTGATGGATGACCGAGCGGGTCCCCGAGATAGGAATGACCACCGATCAGGGCCGAAGAAGCCGAAGCGCTTGGAGGATATTCGAAGGTTTATGGACAAGATTCTTGCTGATGAGGTAAAAGTGTTAATAGTTTGACATATTGATTCCTATTGAGTTGTAATGCAAATTATTTCTCCCGTGGACTTGCAGGTTTGTTGGACGCCTTGGAACCGAGACCTGGATTTTGAGACAGAATATCGGATTTCTAGGTATCGAGGAGTTCTGCATTGCTTCGATATTTATGAGCCATACCAGCCCGAGAGGTGTCTGCGCCAGTACTATCGTGTGCAGACGACTCCCCCAGATCCGATTGAGCCGCGTGTAGTCTCGCGTACAAGGGAGATGAACACCTACAGTCTTGTGTTCCGGAACCAAGACTTGTATTGGAATGAGCGGTATGACCACTTGATTGACCTCGAGCAGCATGTCGTGGCTCGGTATCCTTGGCGGGCGGACCCTGCGTATCTTGACTGGTTCGACGGGGTGACATATCCATATCTAGATCCTAGATCAGACCGTCAGAACCGTCCTCGGGACCCCGTTGCCCATCCTGCAGTTATGGTGGACGTTACTGTGGTATGTTAATTTGTAATACAAAGTTTTGTATGCAATTATATTCGTTTGTACTGGTGTTGTATTTAATGAGTTAAATAAATTGTGCAGCAGGCGCAACAGGCAGTTGGATACGCACTAGAGGCTTTACAGGGAATGCCCACGGATCATGTGGCTAGGGCGTACTTGGAGGAGATGTTGAGCATTTTAGTGGATGGTGTTCCTCCCCTACCTCCACCCGTGAGTAGGCCGTTCAGGGATTCTCAGTACTGTCCCGAAGAAGGCAGCGGACTTCGTCGAGCTGGCAGGGAAGTAGTACAGGGGGTGTTGGGGTTCAAGATAGTAGGACCCGGGGTGCTACTGACGGTACGTGTGTCTAGGGATGGTGATGGAGGTGAGGGAACCGAGGTTAGGGATGATGTTGGAGGTCAGGACACCGGGCCTACTGATGGTGATGGAGGTGACGGCACTGGGGACGGGGAGTCGTAGTTTATTACGGATTGAAGTATGTTTTTGTATGTGTCATTATCATCATGATAATAGAACTCATGTTTACATTAGTTTTTTGATATAGATGGCATTATTTTGAATGCAAATTAATTGAATTACGTTGTCCATGTTTCTTCTAAGTTTGTGACCTTGAATTGAATTATAACTTATGGTGTTGATGGTCAATTTTTGTATGTGTCAATTTTTTGAGGCTCTTCATTTTCATGCTTAAAGCTTTCATGATCAACAACAATCTTGAATGTTAGCCTTATAATTAAATGTTGTTTTATGCCTCATCTGTGTGTGGTCATGAATGTGGGCAAATGGGAAGATGAAACACCTGTATATATTGCCAAACTTGAGGAGCTGAAAAAGTTAAGAAATTTACATACGACTTTGTTATTTTTATCTTTCTTATAAAATTTTAAGGTCCTAATGCTTGGAGTTGCTTAAAATCTGCAGCAAGGTGACCATATTGAGGAGCGTTACAAAGAGCACATGGAGTCTTTTTGTAATGTGTTTAGGGGTGAAGAAGGTCAGGCTCAGGATGAAGCTTTGATGCACAAGATCTATGCACCACATTTAATGGGTGGAGAAGCATCTGCTCCAGCTGTGGCAACTGCAGTTTTGAGGTTCATGGTTCATTTGGCAAAGATATGCCCTGCCTTCTCTAATGTTTGCAGACACACAGAAAATTCTTGAAAGCTCTTTTGGCCTTTATTTTTCCTGAGCAAGGTCTGTTTGAATTTCTATCTTGCTGATTGGTTTATGCTTTGGGTTTGTGTCTGTCAATGTTGAGTGAGTTGTGTTTATTTTCATGTAATGAATATTCATGCTAGTTTGTTGATCTGGTTGATTCTTAAAGTTATTTATGAGAACTTGCATAACTTCTTTAGGGCTGCTTATGTGGTGAAGCTGGCCAAGAACCTCTCTACAAATAAGAACTTGAATACTTTTGAAGATGATAATAGTTCTTGGCCAAGCACCTTCATCTTGATGTGGTAAGATGAACCTGCCATATCTGAGTTGGTTAAAAAAAGATGAAAAGTGAAAAAAGCTGGTGTGCTTCTGCTATGAAGATTCTGAAGGTATAACAGTAAGATGTATATGAAGATTTTGTATATTTTATTCTTGTAGAGGAGGACAAGTCATCAGAACATAGCCTTCAATACTGGTGTGCTGGTCTCTATGATTATGGCTCCCCTGGATGTGCTGTCAAGTCTAATGTTCTAGCTTTTTGGCGTCAGTTACTGTAAGGACTGTCTATCTTGTTCTAATGTCACAAGTTTTAGTTAAGAGTGAAATCTGATTTTTAGTCTTTTGTTAATCTAACTAATCTTGTTGAGTCTAATTGACTAATTGTGGTGTTTTGAATTTCAATCTTCGTGTTAGTTATATTCTTGTTAGAATTGTGAAGATCAATTGTGTGTTTTGTTTGTCATTCAGCATTTTGTGTTGGAAGAGAACATGCTCGAAGTTGATTGCCCATGTGTTACCCCTGAGGCTGTATTGAAGGCTTCAGGTCATGTTGAGAAATTCACAGACCTCATGGTCAAGGATGAGATAACTGGAAATTGCTACCGAGCTGATCACTTGCTCAAGGATTTTTGCAAGGACAAGCTTGAGAAGGACCTGTCTTTGTCTATTGAAAAAGTTGCTGAGTTGAGGCATGTCCTTGCTGTTTTGGATGAGTTTTCTGCTGAATAATTGGGTTCTAAGATCAAAGAATATGGCATAGTTGCTCCTGATACTAAAAATCCACTCTCTGATCCCTATCCATTCAATTTGATGTTCAAGACCTCTATTGGCCCTTCTGGATTGCTCTTTGGGTAATTTTACTTTTCGTACAATTGGATTGTATATCACTATTACATTGTTCTTTTTGGATCCTAATTGTCAACTTCACTCTTTCTCCATGGCAGCTATATGCGGCCAGAAACTGCACAGGGCATCTTTGTCAACTTCAAAGACTTGTATAAATCCAATGGCAAAAAGCTTCCCTTTGCTGCTGCTCAAATTGGACAAGCCTTTCGAAATGAGGTCTTATTTCTTTGTCATCCTAATACTCGTTGATCTTTCTCAATCTTTAGCATGTACTTTGTTAAAATCCATGATTCTTTTTGTTTTATCTTGGAAACAATAGACGGTTGAATGGTTAAATTGCTTAGATACATTACACTCAAATGCTGATTAATGCTAATTAATGTTGCTTCCTAGCAACACCACCATGATAAAATCTCTTTATTTTACAACATTACACTCAAAGGCCAAGAACGTTGTTTAGCAGAACATAAAGCTTACGATAGCCAGGGTATTTTCTTTGATAATAAGGTCTGCCAATTTCATATCTTCCATTGCTTGTTCTTGCATAACTTTTTGTCTTTCCTGCTGCTGATTTTTAATCAAGCCTAATTGTGAGTATAACTTGCAAGTATATTTCATCAATGAACCATCAATTTACCATATTGGAATAAGAAATTTATCCCTAGGGACAGATTGGTTCATTAGAAATATTTGGTGCTGTTAATGTGTAAGAAAAACCTATGTTGTTCAAATAGATATATCTCTCACTAGTTATGATTCACTCCACATCCATCTTTAACCTGGTTATTCTTCATATGAGCACCCCCTTTAAGACTAGTTAAAGACTCTACTATTTTGAAGTTTTAAAAAAGTAATCTGTGGTTGAAATCCATATTTTGGGAATGATCTGTCAACATGTATACTTGCACTCTTATGTCAAGCATGATCGGCCAATCTGATGATGGTGAATTTGTAAGCTTTGGCCTTGCCACTCATCCTCTTGACTGATGATGGTGAATCTGTCAACAGGTATACTTCTTTTAGATTATTGCTTTAAGCAAATTCATTCCATCCTTTAGTGATCTTCACTGCGTAGTCTGCGTGAGAAGAAGATATAATTGTGTACTCCATTGGCCAAGGCAGTTGTTCTTGGTGAAAATTGAAAATCCCGAATCAAAAGAGACATGCTCTTTCGATGAATCCTCCTCTTGCTTCTGTTTCTCAATTTGGTCACCAGGTGTCGTTGCCTTCCTCTTTAGCATTTAGGGTGAATACAACGGAATAGAAAGAAGAAGTGGTTGTCTATTGGTATTTGGTTAGCATATGGATATTGATCTTGAGTTGGCTAGCAAATGGGAATCTCAGTGTGTGGTCATGAATATGGGCAAATGGGAATCTTGTTTTTCTGCAGTCAAACTTGACAGCTTTACTCAGTAAAAAATATTTTTAGAGCAACAAGAAAGTTAGTACTGCTATTTTTAGAGGAATCTATGTTGTGCTTGTGCATGGTGATGATTAGATTGCTCATAACTTAATATGGTTGTGCAATATTTTTTACTGTGTATTTGCAGATTTGGATTCCCCTGATGGATCAAATGGTGCTCCCAAAACAAAAGGTGAATTGTTTTGTAGCTGGATACTAAAAGGATATTGAAAAGGCTTGCAAAAGAAAATCTGAAGCAACTTGGTCGAATGGTTGCAAAACTTGCTCATGCGAATCCAATGACAGTCCTTCGAGGCTTCGAACCATTGTTCACCAAGTAATACTATTAATATACTCCAGCTGTGTTTTTCTTTCTAGTTGTTGTTTCATCTTGTCTAAACGCATGTGACATTGACATTTTGTGCAGATTGAGTCATACAAGGATATGATAGCTCCAGTTGCTGATGCATTCAAGTACCTGACACAGGTCTGGGCCTTAAATTTATTGATTTATTATAATATCTGAAAGTGCTTCTTGTATGTGCTGAATCGATGGCACTGTTGCAGTGTTCATACACATATTTTGATTACTTCTTTTCCATGTGTCAAATTTGCTGATAAATGCATATGTTGTGGCAAACATGCCTTTGATTCATTGAAAATGCAGGGAGTTGGAAAATTATGTGATTTTTGAAGAATTTATCATTGGAAATTAGCCTTTTTGACTGGACAACATAAGACTAAATATTTTAGAGCTTAATTGAACCAGAAGTAGGCATGATTGAGCAATGTATAGCTCTGAAGGTCGTCCTGATTCTGCACAATTAGCAATGGCAGATTCATTTCGTGTATTTATAATTGTGTTCATTCATTTGAAGCATTTATTATAAGTAGATAGATTATACCATGGTAAAGTACGAATATGAATGTATGCTGCACTAGAATATGTGGTCATAAAATGCTTTGCTAAAACTTGGATTTTGTTGTCATATTTAGTAACCAGTTTATATTTTCAACTACTCTTGATGGGAAAATAAAAGCTTGGCTATATGATAATGCTGGCTCACGGGTTGACTATGATGCTCCTGTTCGATGGTGCACAACGATGTATTATAGTGTTGATGGATCAAGGTTCAACTTTTATCAATGTCTGTTTTGATTCCTTATTGCTCTATTATGCTCTTTTTCCCCCTTTTGCCAACTCATATTGATATGCCTTTTCATACTCAGCCTTGGAAATTGATTCTGCTGTTGTGTCTGCTGTGACTAGACATTAATTGTGATATTAATTTTTATTTACCTGCATCACAATAATTCAGGGAAGGAGCTTCTGCTGCTGTGTCTGCTGTGACTAGGCATTTGCTCTTTTATGCAAGTGTTTTTTCATTTAGGTTGTAGCAGTGTGGAAGCCTGGCCAAGAGAAGACCCTGCATTTCCTCTGCGGGGTGTATCCTGACGCGCTGATGTTAACTGGTCTCCGAGTGTATGTTTTCAAGGGTTGTTTATAGTAGTCATTTGCTGGATTTTCCTTGATTTAGGACCCTTGTTATTTCATGTTATTGATATCTTATGCACCCTCTTTATGGCCAATTTGCCTCTTTGAAATATCAGACTTTATCAGAAGTTTTGTAAACTGATCTGATAATATTAATGTATCATCTCTTTAAAGTTTCCAGAAGATGAAAATAGAGAATTAGGCGGGCAGTGCTTTCAAAATAAGGAGAAACTGTCTGATCAAGAAGATGTTGATTATAGGAGCAATTTCGATCAGCTTGTTTAATATATTGATCTGACTAACTGAGAAAGGAGTATGATCCTTATAGGCAGCACTAGCCATATCATAAGGTTACCTTTGTAAAACTCAACCTTGTATATTTTGGATGTATGAAATAGCTCTATAATGCATGTTCTATAGATTTTATAGATCGATTGCCAACTGAATGAAATTGCCATGAAGCTAGTATAATTACGAGTAAAAACAACTGAATTGCAACAAAACACACTAGTCTGATAACGGGAAAAAACAAAGAAAACCAGGGACCCTAAAATAACATAAACACTATTGTAAAAGAACAAAAACACCCTAAAAATAAAAACATCAAATGATCTATTCAATTATAATTGGATTCGTCTCGCTAGCACCTTCATCTTCGTTCGCCACCGGTTCCCTCCTGACTAAGCAGAAATCAGGTTGCATCAGAATTCCATTCATCTCCTCAGCAAAAATTCACTCTAGCTTCTTGAAATAACCTAAGCGCCTAAGATGCATGCCAACCTTCTTGATCCCAATTTCATTGATTTGCATGAGTTCGCGCATAAATAGGCGAATCTCTTGCAAATCCCTCGAATGCTCCCTTGAAACCATGGCTACTGTGTTTTTTAACGCCTTTGAGTGTGTTGATAATTAAAGAAGAGTTAATCTGGTTGAGCGCATAAATAGAGAGGGAGTTCAACATTGGCGCCATATTTTCCCACCATATAATTAGTTTTCCAAAATTAATCGTGGGTCGAATCTCACAACTTCCATATCCTGCGTAATAAGATATGGATGGAGATATGGCAGCGTTGGCGGTTAATTCTGTTCTGGATATTGCGCTTCATGAAGCGCAAGTTCACGCTACATAAAGCGTTACGTCTCATGGAGCGTTTCTTTTTTATTGGCCCAGATTAGGCCCGGGGTTCTACTTTGCAAATTTATGCGCTTCATGAAGCACTATGCTTCATGAAGCATAGCGCTTCACGACGCGTCAAAATAGGGTTAATGTAATGGTAGGGTTTATTGTTACTATTAGGGTTTTATCTCTACTTGGAAATTATTGTTAAGTGATAGTCTTTTATTTCCATTTTGATCTTATTTAAATGATAGGGTTAGTGTGAGCTTTTGATCTTTAACTTCAAATTAGGATTGCGATTATTAGTTACGTTTAGCGAATGTTACATTTAATGCATAGTTTTAAGGGTTTTTTCACTTCAATTGAGGGTTTTGTCATTTTGTTGTTATTTAACTGGTGGGGTTAATTTCAATATTTAGGATGGTAGTTATTTTGGTTGTATATATGATATGGTTATGGTTACTTTGAGGTTTTGACCATTCCATGCAAATTAGATTAGCGATTATTAGTTACTGTATGAATTAGGCTTACTTGTTATTTATTGGGTGTATGGATATGTTGTATAAATGTGAGGATTAATATGTTAAATGGATGATGCTTGTGATGTAGGATCTTTTCTAATGGGTTAAGGTTTAGTGTGTAGAGTTTAGGGTTTATTGTTTAGGGTTGATGATAAAAATAAATCATGTGACCAAATTACTTAACAATTAACCCTAAACCATGTTCATACCAATCATATAAAACCCTACACCCAAAATATATTGACTTGAACCATACCCTAAACCCTAACCCTACTCTAACCCTACCCTGGACCCTAAATCCTAAACAAACAATAAAACATAACCTTATCATACATTATGAAGTACTTGAAAGGATGTCGGGTTATTCTTTAGAAGTTTAGGGATTAGTAGTTATGGTATGAAGTACCATATCATTAACCCTATCCCAAAACCCTAGAAACCCTAAACCTAATAAAATACTTGTAAGGATGACTGTTTAGTGTTTAAAAGGTTATTAAACCCTAAACCCTACCATTACTATACCCTAACCCTACCCTAAACCCTACCCTTACTAAACCCTAAACCCTAAACATTAAACGTAACCTTACCAAAAATTATGGTACTAACCCATATAAAATGAAATTTCAAGAACCGGTACCTTTTTTATTTTTCCAGTTTAATTTGAGGTTGGTTCGATTATATAAAAGGTTTAATATGAATACAAAGGGCTCACATATTCAAATATACATAAAATCATATATTATATACCCAGAAAATTATTTAAATTACAATATGTTAGGAACCGGTTATAATTTTATTTTTCGAACCCTAAAAATAGGTGAACCGGAATGTTTATTATAATTCCCGACCAAACCGAGTCGAAAATGCATTAGTTCAAATCAAAATCCTTGTCTATATATATTGATAGCCAATGCGGCACATTTGGTCCAGGTACACGCGTTTGAGGAATTAGTCTACGGTTCGAAACGGGGGACGAGCGAAAGCCACCCTTTTTTTCTCATGGATTTTTTCGCATCATGATGCGTGCCTTTGCGCATCATGAAGCGTAAGTTGCGCATCATGAAGTGTTCATTTGCGCCTCATGAAGCGCCATAATCACCAGAAAAATGCTTTTGCATCTTTCTTGTGTATGGCTGATGTGTATGTCATGATTTTTGGGTAGTGCAGGTAAGTCAGCTGAGATTCATTATGGAACTGGAGCCATTTCAGGGTACTTTAGCCAAGACAATGTCAAAGTTGGGGATCTTGTTGTTGAAAACCAGGTGAGCATTAGGGTTGTTATGCATTATGTCTTTGAAGGAGAACTTGATTGTTCTAACCTAATACTATCATCGTACAGGAATTTATTGAGGCAACAAGGGAGCCTAGTCTTACATTTGTAGCAGCCAAGTTTGACGGGATACTTGGGCTTGGTTTTCAAGAGCTCTCAATAGGGAAAGTTAATTGTTCCAGTCTGGTAAGCGAAAACATAGCTCTGTAGAACTGGTCTTTGGTTTCCATTATGAAGTTTGTAAAATACTGTGTAGCATTTTCAAAGGAATATTGATCTTCAAATTTCTTATTCTTGGAAGTTGAAATACAATTAGACCCAGTTACTACAAATTTCAACCTGTAATAAGAGAAAAAATTGCTCACAGGTACAAAAGCGAGGCTCTTACTGAACTTGAAAGACAAAAGCTTGAAGATGAGAAGAAAAAGGTGAAACTACTATGTTACTGCATTTAGGCATATGCCCCTAAGGCTTGAGAAAATGACAATGCAGAGATTTGGTTACTGAATATAACATTGGGTCACACATTATACGTTTTGTCATTGACCGTGAATCAAACTTCTGAATTTCTGGCAATGCTAAACAACTGAATTGCAACAGAAAAAAAAGGATCAAATTCAATTGAATCAAATTTCTAGAAAAAGGTGAAAATGATAAAATTACCAATAATACGTTGTATACTTCAGGGAAACGAGTCTGATAATGGGAAAAAATAAGGAAAACCAGGGATGCTAAACTTTGTGAAGTTTAGCAATATTATTGTGCTGATTTTTATCAAGACATGACAGAAATTCAAGATTATTGTGATCAGGCACTAAACGTTATTGAAACTTTTTTAACTTTAGTTTCATGTAAAAATAAGTGTCTACAATGCATACCATCAAAAGATTCATAACAATATGTATCCAACATTCATAACTCTAACATCCTACATTTGGGCTTAAACCATTAGAAACACGAAGTTCGCGCCATGTTTTCATCTGTTGTGTAAACGGATGGTCCCACCCCTTCACACTAGGGTCATGATTCCTTGTCCAATCTATCGGAGGAGGAGGAAGCGGCGCGTCATCCTTCAACCACACCTACAAAAAACAATATCTAACCATAAATAACAACAATTACACTTCAAGTAATCATAATTAAGTCATCATTAATTATACTTACTGGTATAAAGTGGTTTCTTTGTCCCACAAGAGCTATGGCATAAATCTTTGTCGGAGGGCGTCGATTGTCCCCTACACCCATCATAGGTAAGCATGTGTGTGATCCATTCCACGACAACATCACAAGAGCAACCTGGTGTAATGTGGCAAAGATCAAACCACCAATGGGCATCTCGAGCCAATATGGTCTCATGCACGGGTTGTCCACATACGAAATACTCTGCAAAAGCTCATCGATAGTTGGCATGTTCCCTACACGCTCATATATGACTCTGTTCCGCCTCAATTCAGCAGATAGATCCTTTCGAACTCTATGGTATTATCCCTCTCCATATCCCAATACCTCTGCAAAGGATCTATAACCACAATGACCATCTGCCGCTACATCCCTAGCTCTCACAATGTAAGGAAACATGAAAGGGTTAACATTTTCAACACCAAAGTTCACCCCCAACCACACTACTTCTTTATTTTCAACTTGTGGATTCGTATCTACCATAATTTTCTTTTTGGCCTTGTTGGTTGAGCCCTTTGGCCTCCCACGCTTCTTTGTCGTCGACGGGATTTCTTTATTGCTCTCCTTTTCCTTCTCTTCTCTCTCCTTCAAATCATTGTCTTTCTTCTCCTGCTCATACTCACTCATCCTATGCTCAAGCAAAGTACTACTCCTCTTGGTTGAGCCCTTTGTAGACCCCTGTGGCCTTCCCTTTCGCCATGAAACAAGCATTGAATATATCGGCTCAAACAACGAAGAATATTGGGGTATGACCATGTCTACAAATGACTCAGATATACCGTGCACCTGATCCTCAGTCAATTCTCCTCTCTTATACATCTCAATCATCACTTCCATTCTAACTTGGTAAATTGAGAGGGATACATTGTCTTTTATGGGCATGCGTTGTGGATCGATGCCATCCCATACCACTTGATGCCAAAACGAGTGTATCTCACTTGGCATTATGGGCTGCTTGTTGACGATGGCATGAGCAATCCTATGAGGACAAGGAAGACCCATGCGCTCTCTCCAACAATAATCATCACACTCAGTCTCTATCTTTCCCTCACTCATCTTTTTGTGTAGGTTGTAGAACATATTCAACAACTTCTTAATGCAGTGTGTTGATACTCTATAAAATAGACGAACAAATATCGCCCTCACTTCCTTAGGGACCCCCTCCAACTCTGTTGGTAGCTTCGTATGTGCCATCTCAAGATCTCCCCGCAAACCACCAACTTGGGACACAATCTGATGGTGAATCCTTCCAATCACCGTGTTAAAGCCTCCTCGAGAACTGTCAAGTATCTTTTTAAGCACATGGTGCATGCCCTCCACCCTGAAATAAACATAATTTCACTTATTTTTCTTAATATAAATTAATACTTCAAGGTACATATATAGGCTTAAACTTACCGATTCGTTGTTCTCGTCTGAAAGTGAAGACAATGCTCCGTCCATGCTCTTACTATCGACTGCTTGTAAGGCCCAAGCCATGACTTCTCAACATATGGCATGAGCCCTGGCCAACGCTCTTTCACTTTGAGAAACCTCTCCTCATATTTGGCCTCAGTTGATGACATAAATATGCCCCAACATCTATGAGCAAATCTTTCTGCAGCCTTGAGGTCATTTAGAATACCAAGAGCATACGCCTTAATGTTCGCCTTCACGTGCACCCAACACAGGAGATGTTTTACTTCGTCCCCAAATACAGCATCCTTTGCATTCATGATCGCCTTCTCTCGATCTGTAACAATCGCATTTGGCATTGTCCCCAATTCTGCAAACAAACGCTTCAAATGTTTCAACACCCATGTATAACTCTCGGTGTCTTCCTTAGCGATAAATGCAAAACCGATGTTGAATGATTTGTTAGTGCACGTCAATCCAACCATCTCTAGTAATGCCATGTCGTACCTGTCCATGTATGACATGTTAATACAATTGTGAAAACAAAATAAAAGGATTAAATAACATATTCAAACTTTAGAAAAGTGTATCTATTTGTCTTATATGTGTTGTTCATAATGACAACATATGGAAACAATCTCCGTAGATGCAACGAGATCGGGTGGACGAAGAACAAGATCTCAATATGATCTGAATTATCCATCCTCTTCGGAAAGAAACGATATTCGTTTCGTTGCAAGAAATGTAGCGCATATTGGGTTACCGTCATATTTCCACGGTCCTCGATTAGAAACTTTGCCCTCAAATTTGAAACTTGTTTCGTCGATGTCACATTACCAGGATATAGCGCCCTCAATTCCTCGACTATTCTCCTTGGAGGCAGATATATGTAGCTCAAATTCCTAACCAACTCCTTCTGAGCTTATGTCAATCGTCCCATAAATGAATAACCAAGTAAACTACTTGGGAGGTCATGGTTGTGAGATCAACACCCAACAGTTAATGCCCATTTTCCCGTTGACTTGCTTCGAACCCCAACCAACTCAAACTTACAGTTGCACTTGCTCTGAAGTGTCCGTACACTTGGTGGTCTAACAATTGGGAGTACTTCACCCTTCTTTCCAGATCTATATTTGCCATGCCTATGACATGCAAGCCTGACCATTGTTTGGTTTGATGTTTTTATTGTCAACATCATCATTCTTTCACGACCGACCTGCCTAGCCCAATTTAGCATGTCTTCTCTATTATCCCACACAATATCATTCTCAAAATCAACAGAAAAATCCTTCCTAGGTACCTACGTATATAATATCACAATTTATCTTAATACATCGAACATGTATACTATGCAATAATAATAACACATTATAAATTTTAATAAAAAAAATTTAACACAACAATCGAAATCATGTATTATCTTGAAAAATATATTACTACTTCAACTACATCGTAAATTACCTCTGATTCGACCATCTCGTTTTCAGACTCAACTTCCCCTTCTTCTTCAACACTCGTTGATGACTCTGACTCTTCTTCCAAGGAGTGCGATTCGTCTTCTGCTTCGTACGATGAATCCGAAAATTCCGTTTCGGATGACATTGTTCAATATCGAGTTTGTTAATCAAAAAAATTAGGTTTGGTGGATAGAAAAAATTTCGCTGTACGTGATTGATTATCGTCGACCGAATTAGGTTTGTTTTTCGTGTGCGACTGAATAAATAATCGCGGTGTTCTAACCGCCAAAAACCCTACGCATCTTGAAGCGTTGCGCTTCATGATGTGCAGGAATCGCGGGTATCCGAGCATTTGGCGTTTCGACGTCCCGCTTCATGAAGTGCCGTCGTCCTTGTACGCCAGGCGAAAAATTCCTGTGCACAAGGCATCAGCCTTATTTTAATGGTGTGTCATGACACATTGTGTCAGGCAATCACCCTCCAAGAACACCAAAACCAAAGATTTCTGTGACAATTACCTCCAATACTTTAACATGTGCACCAAAAATCGCCAAGTTTATATATTGCGAATCGAGCAAACTTCTCATATTGACATATGATATTTTGATCAGATGTTTCATCATAAGTTACTGAGAATTTCATATCAAGCAAACTTCTCATTCTGAGCATTTCAATTATTGTTAAGCATTTCTATAAGTTACTTTATAGAAAAATAAACAATCATTAACGAAAAAGAGATTAGAAATGGAAGAATTAAGAGAAATTTAAATGGAAAGGCTTGAGGAGCAGAGGAGAAGAGGCCACTAAATTCGCATAAGCTTGGAGTGATCCTCAAAGGCCCACAGACTGACAGACACTTAACCAAAACGCGAAGACAACGAATAATCCAACGTCCGGATACACAGATATATAGCAGAAAGATTTGACGATTTATAGCCGAGTCCATAGTTTTGAAATTGGATATGGAAAAGAAAGGGGAGATGGAGGAGAAAGAGAAATTTGGGGGAAAGAGAAAGATGTTCAGTACCGCCGGCCGGAAACAACGGCCACGAACACCCTGAAAAACCGAAAGAACTGGACATTTTGGATTAAAAAACAAGTAAAATCAAAATCGATTATCGAATCGTGTCGAATCGTGTCCAACACCGTTTTAGGTATAGATAAAGAACCACTCAAAAAAATATATAAAACAAAAATCAAAATCACAATCGAGAAAAACACATTTCGCTCATAACTCCAGTTACTTTTGCGAAAAACGTTTTTCAGAGAGGGTTTCTCGATTCCAGTTAGAAAACACCGGCGTGGTAAAGTTAAGCAGCGACGATCAATCTAAAACAAATCGCCTGAAAGAAAGCGAGCGATTGACAGAATCTCAATTGATTAATTCCTTCATATATAACAGCAAGAACTTTTTCAATTATAAGTTCCAGAATAAAGATCTGGATTCAAAATACACGCACAAAACGAAATTCATGAGGACATTTACTCAGATATACGATCCAAACACCGAATTCATCTTTTACATCTTCTCGAAGGAGGTGAGGCTCCGGAATTTCTGCCACGGCTTGTCATAGACCACCGCCTTGTACTGACCTCCGGCCTTGTTAGCGCTGCTGGCAACGATGACGAGCTCGTAATTGGTGCCGGCGACGACCTGTTGCTGGCCGCTCAGGACCTTGACGAAGGCCAGATCGTCCGATGCCTTCTTGTTGTGCTCGGTCACGGCGAACTTGGCGATCTCCACCACGTACGGATCGTTCAGATCCTTGATCGGATGGTAACTGCCGACGAGCGCCGACGCCAGAGCGGGGGCCGCGGCGACGGAGAGGGAGAAGAGGACCAGGAAGAGGAAGTGGTTGGACGCCATCGCCGTCGCCGATGAGAGGTTTGGGAGAGATTTCAACTATTTGTCGGTTGAATGGAGAACGTGGATAGAAAATGATGGGGGTTTAGCCTTTTTATAGGGCGAGTGGGTCACGCGGAAAACGGTATCTCACATTCTCACCTATGTCCCAAAGACCCAAACCCTTGAATCATATCAGAAAGTATATCTTTAGCATTAATTTTTTTTGGTTGAAATATCTTTAGCATTAATACATTTTTTTTTTGATAAAAAGCATTAATACATTTTACAAATAAGGGTACGTGGAATGATTTAATACTTGATAAAGGAGATTAGAGAAGAGTCTTGGACAAAGAAATTGCACTGGAATTAATTTTTTTTGGTAGAAGGAGATATAGTAATCTCCGGCCCCTTAAGGGAGCATTTAATTGCACTGGAATTAATTAGGGTGTCTGAATATGAACTCTAATCGCATATCAATTCATTCTAATAAATAAAGAATTATATCATAGAGAATTATATCAATCTTGATTGATGTTTTAATTTACAAATTGACTTCTTAGATGAATTTTATCATATTTAGTACTACACTAGTTGAATTCTCGTACCATGTACGGGTTTTGTTTAAAAATATGTTGCATAAATAAGTTATTTTTAAATTTACATAATTATTAATGTTTAAATTTTGAAATGCCTATATATTAGGAATGTTAAGTATTTATTATTTTAATAAGTATAAAAAAATTAGTTAAAATATAGTGGGGCTCAAATTATTGATAAAAATAAAAATTCAAAAATACCAAAAAATGACACATAAGCAAATTGAATAATAGGTTGACATGTGGCCAAAAGGCTTCTTCTTTAGTATATAGATAGATAACAATTAGTATAATACCCGTGCCCTGCACGGGATTAGAATAAAATTTTCTATTTGTTTTTTAACATTCTTAACATGTTTTATGGGTATAAACTTTAGATTAACATTAAAACATTACAATAAATTTTAGTGTTTAAATATTTTTTAAGCAAAATTTTTATTTAGAGTAGATAAAAAGATTATATATTCCTAGTTAGATCTTATCTAAGGTCAATACTAAAAAACCATAACAATAATTTCAAATATAAGAAATCATAAAAACATAAAAAAAAATTAAAGAAAAACTCTAGCTAATCTTATTTAATGTTATTATTAAAATTTAAAACAATAACTTCACATATTGAAAATCATAAAAATATAGATTGTTAGATAAAATCTAGTTAAATCTTATCTAATATTATTTGTTAAAAAATAAAACAATATGCTTTATAAAAAATCATAACAAATATGTATTGTAGTTATATTGTTAAATTAAAAGTAAATACATATTAGAAAAATAGATATCGTTATTATGGCTACAGAAATATTTCTAGTTAAATTTTATAAAAAATCATAAATAGATAGTTAGACCGTATCAATTATTATTGTGGAGACAACAACAATAATTTCACATATAAATTCTATATTAAAATATATTTTTTCCATTTTTATTTTGTATTAACAAAAGAACAGGACCATAAGACAAACACTTCTACTTGAAATTCAGCCCTAAATGCAAAAACCTTTTAACGATACATTTTTGCAATGGTTTCTTGAATTGGACTATTTAGGCAAACACCCCCAAAATTATTATATAATATTAAAACACATACATATAATTATATAAAATGTGATTAATTCTTTTAACTCTCAGGTACGTTCAAAATATTAATATAAAAAAGCTACTTTAAAATTACATCCAAAAATAATTTAAGATACTCCGTCTTAATGGTCAAAGTTATGCAATTAAATGTATATCATGTAGCCTAAAATTTAGATGATTTGAGAATATAATATTTATCTAGGACATACGTCTTAATGGTCTTATCATACATCAATTAGACAACTCATATACTTGTATAGTTGTATTAGATTAATTAGTTATTCTGTAATTTAGATTTTTTTGTTAGAAAGATTTGTTTGTTGCAAATCAAAATAATTTATACTTTTCAGATTTAGTTTTTAAATTCTCATAGATATACAGTTATATCTTTTTAAATGTTTTAAATTTTAAATATCTTATTATTTTTCATCCAATTTAATAATGATTTAATATGTTCACTTGATAACATTAAATTAATTATTATTTTTTGTCACTAAAAATCATAACAATGAGTTAAAATTTTGTGTTAACATTTTTTGGAGCAAAATTTGTATTTATATTTATCAATAACATGATTATATATTTCTAATTAAGACTGATTTCAAGAGATTATGAAAAAATCATAACAACAATTTTATATATAAAAATTCATCAAAAATCATAACTAATATGAGTATTGTTAGGTAAATAGTTAGTTAAATCTTAGCTAATTTTATTATTTAAAAATTCATAATAATAATCACATATATGAAAAGAAAATATTAATAAATATATATATGATTAGATAACAAAAGTAAATGTGTTAGTAAAATATGCATTAGGCGGCCAAAGTGACACAATTTTAAGGAAAATTGTTGTCAAAGAAGAAAGGATTGAAATAATATATAATTTAATTAATATATTTTTATAAAAGAGCGAAAGATGATGAGATTGATATAATATATATTAAATATTATATTTAATATAGAGCTGTCAAAAGCTGACCTAACCCGCAAACCCGATCCGGACCGTCCGATAATTTTAGAGTCAAGACCCGAAAATTTGAACCCGAAATCCGAAATAGTGATGTGGAATAATATTTGACATGTGGCATATAATTTTGGAAAAATCTAAGAATATGTAAATTATAGAAAAATGACACGTGGCAAAATCATATGTGGCTAAATGTGGAAGTGACATGTGGCGAAAGCTGATGTGGCGCAATGTGGTAGCTCGAATCCTTAGCGGTTTTAATTATATATATAGATTAAATTTACTTTTATATAGAGAAACAACAACAACAACATTGACACACTGAGGTTTCGCAACAGAGAAGCCTCACTTGGTCAATGAGAAATTTCGCGTGGTAAATACCAAGTCTCACAAAATCTGAGTGGTGGTATCGATGTTTTACAAATTTCATGTGATAACCTTGTAGTATTATATAAGGTAAAAAGGAATTGAAATTTGCCCAACTTTTTTACTTTTTTTTACTTAGCGTAAAATATCATATATTTATGTGTTTATAAAAAAAATTGATAGAATTCTTTAAATTACTCAATAAATAAAGAGGAGTCGCTGGTCATAAATATAAACGACGCCTGGTATCCAAAATCCATTGAAAACCGCTAAGCATCAAACAGTCCAGTGTCGGCTCGATCGAAAGCGCCAATAGCCCTTGCAACCTGATTGCTTCCAACTAGTTTGCACGACATTGACGAGTCCCCAACGACCCCGCCCGCACCCTCGAGAACCAGATCCCTCATTATATGGCGTCAAGTTTTGATTATTTTGTTGCTGCTCACCATTGTTCGAGCCCCACCATTCAAGGTAACCGATAATTTTAAAGCATGATCGAACATCATGACCAGGACGACCACAATATATGCATATGCCACGATGCTTAGAGTCATACACGTTGTTACCCTGCCCATTGCGATCAGAGTCACGCTTGTCAGGACGAGGCTCATGGCTTCCTTATTGAACGCTCCCCCTTCGACCTTTTCATCCCAATTCTTTTTTGTCACTACTTGTTGATGCTCTTCCTGAATAGCCAACGCATAGGCCTTGTTCACGTTTGGCAACAAATATTGGGAAAGCATGTTGGATCGAATTGTTGCGAAGCCCAGACTCGTCCCCTTGTCATGAAAGAGAACCGAGTCACGCATGGCACGAATGGAAGGCACGAACATGGCTGCAAATTAGGTTTAAGATTGTGTTCCATAAAGAGAGTGTTGGGGACTAATCTACATCTTATCTCTTCTAGTGATTTACTCCCTCCATTTCACAATAGTTGTTTATATAAACTATTTTTTTATTTCACAATAGTTGTTTATATAAATTTTTTTCAACTTATACCCCTAATAATTACATCACATTAATTATATACATTTTTCCAAAGCAACTTTTAGGAGTATAAAGTAGCTTTTAATAGGGGTAATTTGTAATACCAAGTTTGTTTTAAGGTCGGAAAATAAGTTTCTTATTTTACAAGTAACCTCGTAAGATAGATTAACTATTAATGTGTTTCGACAACCAATAGACTACATCCTTATTTTGATCCTCGTTATATAATTTATATCTATTATATCTAATATCTTAGCTTAACTAGTTGATAAGTACTTGTTCATTAACTACGCAATATATCCTTTAAACAAGCCACAAATTATATTTCTTTTTAAATGTATTTTCTATCCAAAATATTGATCTTATCTTTACGTTAGTTTCATTCAACCTCCGTTAGTTTCGATCAATCCCAACAAAGTCTATCTTAACCTTTCTTAATGTGATTGCCGCCGACCTTCTTCTTGTTCAACACCCATTCGTATAAACCTGTCAAAACCAAAACCAACCTACAGAACCAATGTGGATCTCTCCCTTGTTGCCTTTCCCATTAAACAATAACCAATAGCACACCATCGTAATCGGTAGTCGCTGATTCCGATCACCGAACCAAATCGTTGCCTAGACACCGAGACGGAGTTGACGACTTCTATCTTCCAGCAGCACTCTGATTATAACGTAGAGCTTTCTTCGTTGTTGTTCCCGATCGACTCCGAGGTTGTAAGCGAACTCTGATCTCACCGCGTTTGTTTCTTTTCTGGTTGTGTGGCCTCAATCTAAGTGTGTCTTTCTTCATTCTTACCAAGCTTGTTGTGCACTGTCCTCCGCCATCGTTGACGAGTCGCACTCGAAGGAGATCACACCACCATCTCTAGTGAGTGTCAATGTTCCTTCTCATTCTAGGTCTTAATTTTGGGGCAGGGTTTTACCACGTTGAATTTTTCGATATATAGTCATTCAACTATAAGCAAGATCATGTTGACTTCTTCATTAATGGAGTTTAAGTGTCACTGGGAGCTTTATTCTTGTTTTATAAATATAAGTCTTTTCTTTTGTCTTGTCTTTATTATATATATAAACCTAGATGTTTAACCTTATAAGTGTATAGGGTAGATTAGTTAATACCTTATTTTGTTTTAGTGGGTTTGGGTAGTTTGAACCGGTACATAGTTTTCCTTGGGAAATCGTCACTTTCATACAGTGGTAAAGTTTTGGGGTTCAATATACTTTTGAAAGGGGGCTTATATATATACTTGTGTGTGTAGTACCGTTTAGGCTAAGAGTACTTTTTAATTGGGATTAGACTAGTCTAGAAAAAGCTAGTGATTTCGGGGTAGGTGCTTTGTTAAATAGTTTTGTAGGTGCAATTTACTAGTTGCTTAATTCGTAATATTTGTTAATATTTTTAGGGTTCTAGCGTTACTCGTGATCGTTTAATTGCGCAAGGATCGCCTTTAAGGTAAGTCGTTTTCGACTTGCTCGGTTCTTCTCTATCTTGTTAGATTGTATACCGTTATTGTAGGACGGGTTTTGGGAACTAGTCCCGAATGCCTTTATAAACTGTTTTGAACGTCTCGTGTTGTTGTTGTGTGTAAAATGGTTTTGAATGTGTTTTATCGGAAGGATATTTTTGGAACGTTTTCTCTGTGTTGGTACCGTTTCCGACACGGCCCATCGTAGCTGGCGTGGAGGAAGAGTTGGCTACGTTGACCCGTGTGACTGGGAAACCGTGCCCCTTCAAAACGAAAATTATTATCTGTGTGTTTTTGGCAAGTGCTCCAGTGGAGGCTTAGCCGGGGGTTTAGAAGGGAGATTGTGAAGTGGAGTGAGAGGGCCTGCCTCTGCACTCGGCGCGGTGATGAGCGCCTTGGAAGTCGGATTGTGAGATGGAGGAACAGCATTGTTATGAGGTTGTGACTGTATTGTGTATGTGGCTATGTGTGACTGATTATAACTAATTTAGGTATTGGTCTGTAGAGTTATGATTGTGATTGTGGATTTGTATGCTGACTTTAGAAGTGTTTTCAAACGTTTTACAATTTCCGTATTCGTTCTAGCTTGGTAGATTAGACGCTGACCCTTCGGGGAATATTTTTTTTAGTTCCAGGTATGAACCAGGGAGCCGTGCAGGAACCGAGGACAGATGGCGGGCCGGAGCGGTAAAGAACGCGTGTCATAGTGGGATGGGTTTTACGCTAGTTCATTTATGATAGTTAGGTTGTTGATTTTATTATTGATTAGATGAAGTCAGTATTATGTTTCATTTATTATTTTGATTGATTAGTTCAGTATTAGTAAGCGTTGTGTCGTATTTGAATGTTTATATTTTTGGTAATTCATGCATAACTACGTTTTCTAAGTTTTATTAAACAAAAGGTTGGATGTTTTTATTATGTTTTCTCGTCGTGCCCACGTTGCAAGATCCTAAAGTGTAGTTGTCAACCTATTTAATAGTACCTAGTAAGGTCTATTTCTTAGTAGCGCCCCGTCGGAAGTCGGGGTGTTACATAATTTTGGAAGAATTTTTTTCCCTTAATATATGTGTAAATTTGTCTCAGAATAAAACTATTGTGAAAGTATAACATATTTATACTAGATTGATTAGGGTTACATAAGATAGACCTTGTAGCCCAAAGAGCTAAGAGAATTTAGAAATATAAATAAGATAGTACTATTAATATAATACTAATAAACAAATACTCTTTCATTTCAACCAAAAAAATAAACAAACTCTTTCATTTATAATTTTCCAGAATAAATATCCGGATTTTCATAAGTACATTTATTCAGATAGACGATCCAAACACCGAATTCATTTTTTACAGCTTCTGGAAGGAGGTGAGGGTCCGGAACTTCTGCCACGGCTTGTCGTAGACCAACGCCTTGTACTGAGCTTCGGCGTTGTTTGCGCTGGCAACGATGACGAGATTGTAATTCGTACCGGCGACGACCTGTTGCTGGCCGCTCAGGACCTTGACGAAGGTCAGATTGTCCGATGCGTTCTTGTTGTGCTCGGCCACGGCGAACTTGGCGATCCCCACCACGTACGAATCGTTCAGATCCTTGATCGGCTGGTAACCGCCGTCGAGCGCCGACGCCATGGCGACGGAGAGGGAGAAGAGGACCAGGAAGAGGAAGTGGTTGGACGCCATCGCCGATGAGAGGTTTGGGGAGAGCCGGAGAGATTTGAAATATTTGTCGGTTGAATGGAGAAGAATGTGGATAGGAAACGACGGGGGTTTAGCCTTTTTATAGGGCGAGGGGGGCACGCGGAAAACGGGACCGCCTAAATCTGTAACGGCGGTGGTGAAAAGGTTTAAAAAACGAGAGGTCATAAATTATTGGCGGGGTATTCCAGAAATGTGATGTTCAAATCTGTAGGAAATATTTCACATATGTCCTAAACCCTTGAATCATATCAGGTATATCTTTAGCATTAATACATCTTACAAATAAGGGTATGTGGAATGATTTAATACTTGATAAAGGAGATTAGAAGGGTCTTGGACAAAGAATTTGCACTGCAATTAATTTTATCATTCGCTTTGTTCTGTGAAACAAGGTTCTTGACAGGTGTAGGTTTTTGAAAAAGTTTTCAGGTAGGTGTTAACTTTTTACCAAGTATAATTTTCTTTTTCAAAACTTCCTAAAGCATTTTAGTGTTTAGTATAGGAGTAATTAGAGAAGTTAATTTTTCATGTAGCTGACACGTCAGCATGTTTGTTGAGTGAAAGCTCATTATCTTATAGGAGTTAGAGAAGCGTGTAAGTGTGTAACGAATCATTCATCGTGTAAACACTTTCTTCTAAATAATATAACTCTATTGATTGTCGTGTCAATAGCAATGGCGTAGAAATTGTTGTTAAATCAATAACATTAGTTTCTTCTATCTCTTTCTTTCAATCCTATTGAAGCTTTATCTCAGTCGTGCTCAATTGAGAATTGAGCAAATTGCTAACCAGCACAAGAGTGATAGAGCATGTGAGGTTGGTGATTTTGTGTTTGTCAAATTACAAGCAACAACAACATAGTCTAGTACTCGAGCATAATCATGAATTGGCGCCAAAATACTTTGGTCTATATAAAGTACTAGAAAAATGCGGCAAGGTTGCTTATAGATTGGAACTTCCCGCATCATCTCGGATACATCTAGATTTTGATGTATCATTGACTCATTGAGAAGGCCCAAGGTGCCTGACTCTAGTTGGCTGTTGCCTCAGGTATAGGAGGCGATCTCGATTTCATCGAGGTCATTTCGAAATCCATCCATGAAAAAAATGGAGCTTTTTTGGGGCATCTCCCTTGCTCCTCTTGTTAGGCCCTCATTGCTAAGCCCATTTGCATTCTGCAAAGGCTCATCTGGCTTCCATTGGGGTTCATCTTAGGAAGCATTTGACACTATAAAAAGTTTAAATCATAAGACTTTTGTTTCCGCACATTACAAGACTTTTGTTCAGTCATCAACTAAACACACCCTTATAAAAATGTAAATTGCATACAAGTATAAATCCAGAAACGCTATTTTGATAGATTTTCAGTGCAGCTATAGTCTACATGCATAATCACAGTCTAAAACCAAAAGAAACATTTACAGACCGGCATTAAAATAGAGTTTAGTTACGACAATGCCTCTTGAGAATACTTATGATCCATCAGCCTTCTTGCTCTTTTTCTTGGCAGTCTTCACGAGGGCGTCACTAATCTCCCGTTTTCGTTTGCTGTTGTTTTTGTTGTCGTTTTCATTGTTGTTTCCACCCGTGCTTGCTGAAGCCTTGCCCTGAGCTTGGATCGCACCCTTCACAAAGAACTTGAGCCTCCACAATGTAGTTTCGCTCTGACAACAAATACGTGCACTTGAAAACCGAGAAAACTGGGTGCGTGTGAATTGATAATGAAGCACAAAGAAGATTTTTGATACCAGTGCATCAATGTCAAGGTCGACTTCTTCAGCTGTTGCTAGGAAGGAAGGATTGGCCTGAGCAACAATATCTAGAGCCTTGCTTAGATCTTCGATGGTTAACCGGGCTAGGGCATTGCCTAGTTGCCTTTTCTCCTCTGTGGACATCTTTCTGAAGAACAATTAAATTATGATAAAATTTCTCATCAATGATCTCAAAATGGTCTTGGTCATTGCATTTCCAAGATGCCATAATATAATTATTCCATCAAGAAACACCAAAATGCTAGCTAGCTAGCCCTTCCGGTCCAAAATTTTAGGATTATAGAGAAATTAGAGCCCAGAAGTTTAAGTTTTGAGAGAAGATTCTGTTTGATTGCAACTATCTTTTATCAGCATAACAAATTTCAGCTCTAAGACAAAGCTATCATGTGAGCTTAACTTCTTCATCAAAGAACGAAATGCCAGTGAGAACCAAGGCATAACAAGCATTTAAGTTAATCTCATTAGCACACTAAATCACTAATTTGCAGGGGAAAGCACAAATGGCATAACCAAAGAGTGAGTATTTGACAATGGTACCTGCATTTCTGAACCACCAGTTCTCTAAGTTCTTCAAGTTGCATGTCCATCTCCAAAAGCTGCAAAAAGATGGGAACAATTAAGTGTCATCCTAACAACTTTTTACTAAAATGAATTGAAACTCATGCAACTCACTCCTTTTGCTCAAGTATTTGATCTCCAGCCTTTACATTAAAAGGGGAAAATAAAAGGACCAGCAATCAACACCAACAGTGTACCTCATCACTTGTATTCTTTGCCATCTTGGCATAAGCAGCTTCCTGAGCAAGCTGCGCAATCAGCTGGGCCTCAGCTTCCTCCTCTTCCAGTTTCTTCTCCTGAAGACAACAATGTTTCAAATTTCACGAAAAGAATAACCACTAAATAAAACTTATTCAGCATATAGCAAAGAAGTTTTACCTCTTCAATAACCTTGGGCAGAAGCTGCAGCCACTTCTCCTCAAACTTAGCCAGCATTGATTTGGCCATGACATGGAAATCATGCTTGTCATCATTATATTTCATGGCGTTCTTGAAAACCAATCTGACATCAGCACAGGCTTCCCGTACATGTTTATAGACACTACCATCTTCCAACTGTTTCTTGATGGTACTAAAGTCCATTGGCTTCTCAATTACCTAGAGGAACCACATAGAATGATGATAGATAGCAAATTGTGTTTTATAACAGCAATTAGCAAAGCAGCATGAGCTGAAGGTTAATTTGACATAACATTAGTCATTCTCAGCTTATATAGAGATACATAAGATGATAAGAACACCAGCCAGTGATATTTCTTTGCACACTTACTATGTTCATCAATTTAACTTTGTAAGGGAAAAAAACAAAAACAGAAATTAAATTACAGCTTACCTCTAAATAGTCATGTAAGCCAAGACCTTTGACATCAACAGGTTCCATGAACGGCCATGACCACTTGTGCTGAGTGATCTGCAAAACAAAGGCCGAAGAGTGAATAAAAGCAATGCCTAGGCATGCAGCTTTGCACTTAAAAGGGAGAGGTGACAAGCTAGGCGGCTAGGCCTCAAGATGTGCACTTCATCGACTTCAGGCAATATTATGTTTATTTTTTTAAAAAGAAATTAGTTACATTTGTAAGGATATATAGCAACATAAAAACAAATACGCACAACAACAGTTTTCAAATGTTCATATACCTTTGTTTTGTTCTTGGTGGATGTGTGTCCTCAATTTGCATGATATATTATGTGTAAAATACATATTCCAAAAAAATAAAATAAAAGTGTCTTGCATAAATGAGGCAATGAGGCATACTCGCTTGTTGATCTATGCCTACGCAATGGATGGACCCAAAAATCATTTGTTGTGCCACACTTTTTTTCATTATTGAGCCCAAGGCCCCCAAGCATAGTTTGGATAAGCAGAAAGTTTATAGCAAATGGACCATTAAGGCGAGCAATAAATAATTCTGTAATCTTATTACCAAACATATATCAGAAAATGTTAAGCATTATTATAATGAGAAACCCAAACGTGCAAGGGGATAAAAAAAACAAATTGTGAAGATTTTGAAAAAGACTACAGTCATGCAGTACACGACAATCATAAAAATTTTAGGATATAGCTAAGCTAACAGTCCAAATATGAAGATGTGATAATAATAGCAAAGCTACCTGACGCAGTATTGTACCAAACTGCCGAAGAAGCTCTTGCATTCTCTTTGAAGCATCAGGTTCCATATTTGTTGCATCACCTTGCTGATTTTTTATGCCACTAATGTGCCTTCCCTTGTCCTTATCCTTTACAATTGAGGAAGCTTTGGAATTGTTCAGACTCTTCTTGTTGTTTTCAGAGAAAAAGTTTTCAATCTCCTGTACTCTTTGCTCCATCTGTAGTAGAAAAATAATGAAATGTATTTTCAGATGAAACAATCACATTCATTGTTTTGGATTAGGAACAAGCGCACAACTTATCAAAAGCATAAACCATTACCAGTTCAGAAGTTGAGAAAATTATATTTTAATACAACAAAAAACTTGATCCATATTGACGATCATATGACTTCCATGTTTTTCCAAACCATTTCACACGAATAGAAGAATCATTGAGAAAATTATAATTTAATACAAAAAAGAATTGACAAGTTCAACGTTTAGAAAGTACTTTAATGGGAGGATAAAATAGATTCAATAAGATTGAATTTTGAAATTCAACTCAAATTTTCAGAGATTTGAGACAAAATTACGACAGAGCAAAGAGAAAGTTGAGAAGGTGTATTAAATTCATGCACTTTGCAAATGCAGGGAGTCGCTTAATTGGAAAGAGTTGTAGTCACAAAAAAATTTCTGGCAATCCCAATCAAGAGCCTTCCCAATATAGCAATATGGAAGCAGACGTTAAGCTGAAACAAGATCTGGGTAAAAAATAAGTACTCAAATCAATTTGAAAATAAAGTTACCTGATTGACTTGTAATAAAACTTCGTCTATGCGAAGCTTATAAACATCCATTTCACTCCCTGGCATATTATTCAGTGCCACGCTTTTGGGTTCCATCTACCAAAATCGTAATCAAAATTCAGTTTACAATTTCACAGATAGAGTTTTCCCCTTCAAGGAGAAGTAATTTCACCACCAAGCAAATTCATTCTTTTGTTTTTGGGCAAAATAACAATAGGTCTATAAAATTAAATGGGAAAACTCTAATGCACATTAAAAACCAAAACTTGCATACACCCTACCAAATTAAGGCCCTGAAGATAATAAACATGGAGAAGTGAGAACTAGGCTGTTGGTGTTGGAATGAGATTTCCGAAAATGCAAAGGAAAAAAAAGGACCTAAAAGGGACAATGAAAGAGCTAGGGGCTAAACTGTTTTTTTTCCTCCAATTTTGTTCGGTCTTGCTACGGTGGAGTTGTGTTAAAAACTCTATAGATAGAGGTACTAAACCCTCTAACAAAAATAATAAACCCTTTAAAAAATATAAAAAGAAAAAAGATTTGGAGAGATAAGGAATGAATCTCAACTCTTTAATTGATAATTAAGGGTCAAGATTTGTTACCTAGAGGAACTCTAACTTTGCTAAATCCGGAAGCGAAAATTGCCTAGACCCTTTACTTTTATCTTGCTTGTTAACAACCTAGCAAAGTTGCAGTTGTTATTCATATCATAAATCAATGCAAATAACAAAGCAGCAATTACATGTCAGCTAGATATAGAGCTGTCCCTGGGTTGGGTGTTGGATGGGTGGATCATTTCACCCGTTGCCAGGTATACCCCTCACCAACATCTCATTAACCAATTAGTCGATTACCCACAAGTTCATTGGTCGGATTATAAGCTTTCAATCCAAATTCAATAATTATAAATGCATTCACATCTAAATGAAAAAAAAAACACAAAAAAACGTGTATTTAAAATGTACAATTCACTATGAGAACTAATTCGATGGAATTAAAAAGTTGGCAACAAGAACAAATCAAGAGCAGAAACGTTATCAAGATAAACAGAACAGAACCAAAAGCCACCTGAGATGAATAACTTCAATTGCGGCTAGGCAGTGTCGGAGGCAGGTGGGGGGGCGGCCGCCCCCACTGGCGGCCAAGTGAAAATTTGGATCTTTCTCAATTGAGAAATATGAACCACGATTGACATAAAGACATTAGGAAACAAAATTCAACTGAGAACGGCAAGTTCAAACTGATCAATTTTGGAGACGAAATTGTAGACTTTTGACGAGGCGGAGAAGATATGCCGGCGGTGAAGAACTCGAATTCTTTCTCCCGAGTCCGTCGTTTCCGTCCTGATTGTCTCTCTGGCTCCTTCTTCCTAGGGCTGTTTATCAGTTGAATGTACTCCTTGGGCTTCTTTAAAGACAGGCCCGCTGGACCCAAAAAAAAAAAAAAAGAAGAATACGCTCGTTTTTTTAGAAGGTAAAAATTCGGTATATCGAACAAGCCTGATAATTGAGATGCCGTGAAACGGAAGCCAGCACAACAGGCTAGAAGAGACTGAAATAACTACAACATACACGTGAATACGCTCGTAATTGACCGTTAAGCGTCGATGATCTAAAATTTTCCTCAAATTCAGTCAAACTCCGACAGATTTTCTATTTCGGATAACACTGCATTTAATACTTTTATTTTTACCATATAAAATATTTTACTATACATATTTAATAATTAATCAAATATTATCTTACTTATTAAGATATAAAAAAATATAAAATCTTAATCTAATAAATGATAAATTATTTGTTATTTGACTTAAAGAAAAATAAAATATTAACCTAATGATTGATAAATCTACCCTAATCCATTATAAAGCAGAACCCAAGTCTGTTATAAAATTTGCGCCACGTGGCATTTTTGAATAAATTAATGTAAAATTATATTTTAATAAATTTTGTAACAACTTAGTATTCTTGCTATATATACTAAATAGATAACATGTTTATATAATTTTTTATGTATATAGTTTTCTATCTATGGACTATGTATTAGTTTACTACAATAGATAACATATTTATATAATTTTATATACATAAATTCCTATGAGATGATATTTTTCATATTAATTTAATATTTTTATCTCTTAATAAGATTTAGGGTCTTAATATATTTTTGTTTATCTTTTAACAAGGCTTGAGCTCCAAGTCTAAAATTTATATCTATATAATGATATAATTTTTCATGATATATTTTGTTATGTTGATATATTTTTATTTTGAGAAAAAGATATAATTTTATGTTGATGAGTGATGACTGATGACCGATGACTAAGATTATATGTAAATTCAAAAAAAATCGAATTTTAATTTAAATTAATAAAATCAGATTTTCTTTATCTTTTTATGCATTTATATTTTTGATAAAAAAAATAGAAAAATTTACAAATCTTGATGTATACTTTCTTAAATTGAATTTTGATAAAAATTACATTATATTTTTCTTAATTTCCTTTTTATTTTTATTTATGTAAATATAGAATTTTTTTTATCTATCCCCACCTTACATTTAAATTTTTTTATCTCTATGTTTTTTTTTAATTTAATATGGATGATAGGTTGATTAATACATTGAATTTTGTAAATTTTCATATAAATTAATTTTCTTTATATTTTACTTTTTTGTTATGTAAATTTAGTATGGAAAACAACTTTATAGATGGATTGAATTTTGCAAAATAATATATAGATAATTTTTTCTATATTTTATCTCTTAAATCAAGAACAATGTTCTCTTCTATACTAATCTTTATATTGTATTTTTCATATTTACAAACATTCTTATTATTATAGAGTAAAAGATAAGAATCCTAATATATAATTTTAATAAATTAACTTTAAAAAAATATTTTAATAAATTATATTATATTTTGTAGGTAACATATCCTAATTATTATTATTTTTGTAAAAAACACCAAGTATTTTATACATATTAGGGTCTAAAAAATAAGAAAATATTATTTTAAAATATTCAATAAAAGGAAAAATTAATATTTTAATAATTTCAATCTAAATTTGGACAATATCTCCACAAATAATGAAAAAATATTTAAAAATATATTCAATTAAAAAATATGGAGTACAATCCAAAAAAAATTGTCTATTGCATAATTTATTATGATATTATATAAATATATTTAGTATTTTAAATTAGTATCGTAGAATTGTATAGTTTTTTAGTAAAATTATCCCGTGAATATCACGGGATTTCAACTAGTTTGTTATTTGACTATAAAAAAATAAAATATTCTAAAATTTTAAGGCATTTTCAACAAATCCTCTATACTTTTTTCCAAAATGAAGAACTATTATATTATCTAATTTTATTACTTCAACTCTAACAAATTCTCTATTTTAGAAAATTCTACATATACTATAATTAATATTTTATGTATTAAAATATTATATTATAAAATTAATTTGACCAATAGGAAGAAGCTATAATTTATTATATATATAAGGCATTCTCCAAATGGCTTTAGGGAATTCCCTAAATTTGGGGAGATTTCTACCCATTTTGGAGAATTATTATATAATGGAGAAAGAAATAGAGAATCTGTTGGACAAAAAAATAATCCAAAATCTCTAAAAGCCCAATTTTTTAGAACTTGGGGATGCTCTTAGGAGCACAACAAGTTGGTGTTTATCAAGTTTATGGTGTTGCAAGTGTTGAAGTTTGTCGTGCTGATATTAAAAGTATGTGCTGAATTGTATGTTTATTTTTCAAATAAGCTAAGGGGTGTTCGATTAGGATTTATTTATGGTTTTTTTTATAAAATACCAAAAAAGGTATGTAGTATTAACAAAATAATGATAATAAAAATAAAACACCCTAAGGGCCTGTTCAATAACATGCTTATTGATAGTTTATGGGACTTATCACTTTTTTGAGTAAAATAAGCTCTGTTTTACGTGTTTGGCAATACCAGACTTATGAAAGCCTATCAAACTTATCTCGATCTTAAAAGATAATCAACACCCCTAACCTTATCAAACTAGCTTATCTTTTCTTTTCATTTTTACTTTGTTAGGGGTTAGGGTGTTTTATTTTTAGTTCGTTTTATCTTTATTTCCCTTATGGTAATTTTCCCTAAAAATGAACCTCCATAAAAAATGTCCCTACCGAACACTCCTAGCTTATCTGAAAAATAAACACTCAATTTCAACACTTAATTTCAACATTAGCACCAAAAAGCTTCAGCACCGTCAGCATCATAAGCTTCAGCATCGATAAGTACTCAGTTGTCGATTGGGCCTTAAACCCTAAAAAGTCAAAAAGAATCGATAAGCTAGCTCGATAAACGCAATAAACTAGGGGTGTTGATTGTTTTTAATATCGATGTTCAATAATTTAGAGAATCCCGAAGAGACAACCCTTATTGAGTCGGTTAGGTATGAGACACCAATTGGATCCAACAAGATTTCGACCACCCGAGATAAAGCGCACCTTAAGAATGTGATGGATGAGTATGAGAAGGAGCAACAACACAAAAAGACAACGAATGTGGGAACAAAGCAAACACATCGGCGCCATCACGTTCATAGGGACGATTGGGAGGTTCTAGGAATAAGAAGGCAATCACAAATGATATGTCTCTGGTTGTTGCTGCATCTTCAGTGGGCGTCGCGCCTCTAGTTGATCCCACGCTCCTGCTTGGGAGCAACCAGGTCCCTCTGATGTGCGTCGTCTAGCATGAGGTTAACTTTGGCATCGGGAATGTGGATAGTTTTATGTTTCTATAATCGATGATGCTATAGACGTGATATGAGACGGACATTGTGGCTTTCGATCTCTTGCATAAGTATTGGGCAAGGGACAAACTAAGTACTATAGTATTCGATGGGATCTTTAAGGAGAATTGATTCGAAATAGAGATATTTACGGAGTTTTGACTCCTCGGGGCTTTAAATTGTTTCAAGACCTTCTAGAGAATATGTAATAGCTGCGGTTTTTAAGGATATTTTCGAATTTTTCTCGGATATCTTTTTAACCTTTTTGTCCGTTTTAACGCTTAATCCAATATTTTGTTGGAGATTAAATACTAGAAAATTCTTGGTGATATCCTAAAATCACAAAGAAATGATTTTATGGATCGGTGTGAATTCTAGGATTTTTCAGTGGAAAAAGAATATTTATTGGATAAGCCGTCTTTTTAATTATGTACCGGAAGGAATGTAAAATACGAAACGGAAGCCTTAAAAATTGAAGGTAGCAAGATAAAATCATGGAAAATTGGTTTTATTGGTCTACATAATTTACGGGACGTTTTTCGTTTAGTGAGTTTTTCCACCCGAGGTACATAATTTTGCCGCTTTAACGCGAGTCCCGTTCCGGGACGGAAATGTGCATTGCCGCCTCTTGCTTAGATGCTAAGGGATGGGAGATAGATTTTAGTACAAAGCCATTTTGTTTGACTTTTCAAACCTCATCTTCTTCCATTTCAAATCAAAAACCGAGAGAGAGAGATAGAGAACGGACGGAACGACGAACTCGGGCGATAGAATTCGACCTCCACTGCCGGCCATCGTCCTCACCACCACCTTGCCAGCCACCACCCTTAACTCCTCCTTCATCACCTCCTATTCTTCATGTGAGACCGAGCTGTTGGAAGCCAGAACCAGAGAGCGAAAATAGGACGGAACAGACTCGGGAGAAGGAGCGTCGCCTTCATCTTCGACTTCCTCTTCTGCCTCGCTGCCCCGCCGCCGGCGAGCAACTCGTCGCCCACCACCCACCACCAGGGATTGCCACCGGACACCACACCGCCACCCTTGGGTCCTTGGGTCGAACCACCATCGATCTGAACAAGCTCGAAGTTCGAGTGAAGGTATTAACGCTCGAAATTAATTAGCGGGGTGGTTACGGAGCCACCGAAAGAACCTTTCGGGTCCGCTTTACTAAGTAAATTTATGGTTTTTATAATCTTGACGTTGATACGGTTCCACAGGTTCAAACCGCTCGAGAAACGGACGTCTGGATTATTACTTATAGCGAAGACAAGTTTAAACATCGATTGTCAGGTAAAGGACTTCGGATAATTACTCAGGATTCGTTGTTAATCCGTTTGATCTGAGATTTTGTAATCTTGTAGAACTGCTACTAAAGAACAATTTTTATTTAGAAAATTGTTTCAAAAGTGAAGCGGATAACTAGTTATAATTCCGCCAAGATGGCTCCTTGAAGCATGAAAACTAAGGATTTATATATATATATATCGATATTCGGAAATCAAATCGTTTATCGATTAGGAAGTTGTAGAATTAGATTATACAACTAAGAATTGTATCCATGAGCTTGTGGTTGAAGAATCTGTTGTTATAATTCGCAGAAGGAAAATAAAGATTTCTGTTGGACTCGCTGAGAGCGTAAAGCACGCCTTATAAGGCAAGTGGACGGTTCTCTCTTGCATTATTGCTATTAAATGAGGAATTGAATCTCATTTAATATTTGTGTTGGGAACAACTTTTTTGCTTAACAAAATAAGATAGGATGTTATAATTGTTAGAATTAATGACCATGTTATTTATTCAATTTTGCGCTAGAACTGAATTTAGGTTCGTTGTTTGTGACCTTCTGTGTTAGTCGTCTCATGCTGAGACATGATTGTGAAGTAGAATAGTTCAAGGATAAATGATCATGGATGAAATAGGCCCCCTGATCTCGGTTGTTGGCCGTATCTCAGTTTTTAGCCGAGCACATACATTTAAAGAACCGTGAATGAAATGGACTTCTGATCTCGGTTGTTGGCCGAATCTCGGTTGTTGGCCGAGCATAAATAAATGATCATGGATGAAATAGACCCTCTGATCTCGGTTGTTGGCCGATTTATGTAAAAACTACTAAATGATGCAAATGCACAGTTTGAAAGTAATGAAAGATAAGTGCGTTAGGCACATTAATGCACCTGAATGGTTAGTCTATTCGATAACCATTCATACTCCCGGTTATGAATGATTCTTAATCAAACTCTAATTAAGTCAATCTGATTAGTCGATGAAGGCTTTTAAAAATATTGTGTGATTAATATAAGTTCACAACAATTGTTCATGTTTCATAATGGAACCGCAAGTTGTGGTGTCCTATCTTTTGATTATGCATGCCTCATTTCTTATCCTCTATGGGACTGCTAACTGTTGGATCATCGACCGGTTGTCATTCGGATTTCGATGCCAATATGTTTAGTCACTACCATAGGAACCAGTCATTTTCTCCACTTGCTTAGTCTTTCATTAGACTAATCCGACCACCTTATTCAATTGCATGGCCGGCTGGTGCCCACCGTCTGTATACGACGCATCAGCTACTAAAGAGGTTAATCCGCGAAGAGAAGGCTAGCCAAGGAGTTTAGAATGTAAAAAGGTTTTGAAAGTGGTCGCTTGAAGAAGAATAAGTCTGTTGTAAATATTTTACTTTTGCCCAAGTTGTGGTTAGGATTTTGTGTATGGAAGGAAGTCATACTATGGTTTGTAATAAAGTGTTGTAATACTTGTTGTGATTATAAGTTTAAAGCCTTGGGTAACCTTGAATTAGGACTAATTAGGGTTACTGGCGGTAACACCTCAAGTACAATAGGGAGGGGGTGTTACCGAAGTGGTATCAGAGCCGAAGGTTCTCTAAAAATAGATTACCAGTTGATATCTTTTAAACCTTGGAAATAGGTTTGAAGTTTTGATGAATAGAATTGTGGAGATTCTAAATTCTTTTGCTTGTTGTTTTTCCAAGGAAATGAAGAGGAACCAAGGGCAGCATAGTAATGATGAGCTCGGAAAAAGAGCGAAGAATGGAGCACCCACTGCTGATGAAGCAGAATCTTCTCGAGTAAATTCAATCAAAGGGTTTCCAGCTTCACCAAGAATGGAAATTGAATATGTAGACATACCTAGCGATGAGGAATTGGGTGTGGGAGTGAACCCTATAATCATCTCGAGTGAAGAAGAAGACCCTGAGGAAGAAGAGGCTCCACAATCAGAGCAGATACGGTATTCGAATTCCAGTCAATCTTCGTTATCTTCGCATGAGTCTGGAGTGTATACTTCATCTCAACGGTTTTCCCCTTCTATGGATAACTATCCTCAGCAGATAGTAGGGTCGGCAGGTCCTAGTTCTTCTGGTAAAGATCAGGTTCAGGAAACTGAAGGTGGAAATCCTATGATGATACAGTCTTGGGAGGATTGGATATCCTCTGGGAGAACTCAATTTGTGAAATTTGAGGTAAAGACAGAAAGGTTAATGAATGCCGTGCAAGCCTGGAAGCGAGAATTGGAACCTTATGAAGATCTTTTTATCTGGGGCATTGCGGGACTGCATTTAAGCCCTCCGCGTAGAAACCTCTTCTATAGGAAACTGGAGCAAGGGGAATCACTCCTATACGATCAGAATGCCTTAAAAGATCCTTTGCAGTTTGATGCTGACTTTTTAGATAACTTTTGTCATCCTCCCGCAATGTAGTGAGGAATGGATAAGGGCATGAACGAGTCGAGATGGATAAGTTGGTTTTGCCAGTTTTCTTAGATGTAAATTAAGGTTTGCTGTAAGGTCTAAGAAGTTATGGTTTTAAGTGTGCCTTTATAGAATGTAAATAATGGTTGATATAATGGTTTGTGGAAGTACAAGTCCCTTTATGTAAACAAGTTGGTTTTAACTTTGTTTGCAGAACAGAGTTGTAAAATAGAATTGGTGTATGATGTGATATAAATAAATGGAAGTTTTGTGTATATATGCCTCTTTGATTTCTTATCTTTGATGTGGAATAAAGGAAGTTTTGTTTTCTGTTGTTTCATTCAGATGGTAAACACAGGAAGATCTGAGCAAGGGGATGGTTCAGATAGGAATTCTAAGGAGAGAGGAGAGTCTCAAAATCCTGCGAATCAACCTGATCCGAAGGTTATAAGGAATATAGTTTTCGATGAGGAAACTATGGAGACTTTGAAGAATTTAATGCTTCAAACTATTCAGTCTGTTCTCCCAGCTGCTCAAAATGTTGCACCTGAAGTTGAAGAAAGTGGACATGTGGGAAATATAGAAGTGGAATACCCTCAAGAGCTTCCACCTGTTCAAAGTATGAATTTTTCTCGGGCCTTGAAAACTTTCCTGTCCATGAAGCCCGACAGCTATGATGGAACAGGTGAACCTGTTAAAATAGCATATTGGTTTTCCCACATCGAACAGTTGATGGAAAATATCTCATGTACAAAGTCTGAGAAGGTACGTATTGCTGCTTTACAACTTAAGGAAGGTGCGACTGAATGGTGGAAAAGTACTGGTTTGTCTAGGCACCCAAAACTGAGTTGGAGAATGTTTAAAGATAAGATGTTAGATAGGTTCTTTTCTGCTGCTATGAGGAAAGAAAAAGAAAGAGAATTTTCGTACCCGCAAGTTGAGGGTATGAAAATACCTGAGATGGCTGCCAAATTTAATCATCTTTTACAGTATGCTGGACCCGAAATCTCTACTGAAGAGCAGAAAATTGAGAGATTCTATGAATGGCTAAACCCGAAGATGAAGCCACTAATGGTCCATGTAAAGTGTTCAACTTTGGAACAGTATGTTGATGCAGCCTACCGCTTAGAAGTTTCTTTGGAAAGGTCTGATCAGGAAGCAAAGAAAGGGGAGCAAGTATCTCAACAACGTTCACAATCTAGTGGATTCAAAAGACCGGCACCCTCCCAGAAGTTTGAAAAGTCAAACCGGGCCAAAACTGAATCCGGATCAACTAAGTCTTTCCAAGTTGGACAAAAGAAGAGTCAGATGGTTTGTTATAATTGTGGTGAAGCAGGTCATTTTAGTAGGAAGTGCTCCAAGCCTTTAAGGAAATGTTATCAATGTGGGAAAGAAGGACACATACGTACTTTCTGCTCGCAGATTAAAGATGGCTCAACACAGTCGCGTCAAACCTCTGTTGCTCAGAATAGTCGTGTTCCGACTGAAGCTGCTAAATCAGCCTCTGTTCAGTCTACTGCTCAGAATAAGGGAAAATCGGCAATGACATCAACAAAGCAAGGTCAGCGTCTCTATGAGATGAGACGTAGTGATGAACCAGAAGCTCCTGTATGCCAAGGTATTTTATATGTTCAGTCAACTGCTGTTTTCTTGTTGTTTGATTCAGGAGCAACACATTCTTTCATATCTGAGAATTGTGTAGAGCAATTAGGACTAAAATGCACTAATTCATGTGAACCTTTTGTGGTGAACCTACCAAACAAAGAAAAGATCGTAGGAACCAAACAATTTAATAATTTTCCCATTAGCATTCAAGGTCGAAAGTTTAAAGCCAACCTTATATGCATTCCAATGGCTCCTTACGACATCATCTTAGGCATGGATTGGTTATTACAACATGGAGCTATAATAGACTTTAGTTCCCGAACGGTAACCATCCAGGAAGAAGGAAAATATGTGTGTCGTTTCAAAGGAAAAGGTGATGCAGAAAATGGGAAGCTGATCAGTTCTATGAAGGCTGCTAAACTGCTACGTCAAGGATGTGTTGGCTATCTGTGTTTTCTTGAAGAGTCTGATGAAAAGAAGGTAGATATTGAAGGAATTCCTGTGGTTAGAGAATTTATTGATGTTTTTCCCGAGGAACTCCCAGGTTTACCTCCAAAGCGTATTGTTGAATTTACAATTACGTTGGAACCTGGAACGGCACCAATTTCTAAAGCACCTTATAGAATGGCTCCTATCGAAATGAAGGAATTGAAGAAACAACTCGATGAGTTGCTGGAAAAGGGATATATAAGACCGAGTGCTTCACCCTGGGGCGCTCCGGTACTTTTTGTAAAGAAGAAGGATGGAACCTTCCGGTTATGTATTGATTACCGTGAGCTGAATAAGGTCACCATTAAGAATAAGTATCCTTTACCAAGGATTGATGATTTGTTAGACCAGCTAAGGGGTGCAAAGATCTTCTCTAAGATTGATTTAAGGTCAGGATACCATCAGCTCAGAGTATGTGAAGAAGATATTCCAAAAACAGCTTTTCGAACTCGTTATGGTCATTATGAGTTCTTGGTAATGCCTTTTGGACTGACAAATGCACCTGCAGTTTTCACGGATTTAATGCATAGATGTTTTCATGAATATCTCGACAAGTTTGTAGTGGTATTCATTGATGACATTTTGATCTACTCAAGAGATGAAGTTGAGCATGAAGAGCATCTTCGGATAATTTTTGAAATACTTAGGCATCATGAACTTTATGCTGAGTTGTCTAAGTGTGCTTTCTGGTTAAAGGAAGTGGCCTTCTTGGGGCATATTATCAATCAAGATGGAGTAATGGTAGATCCTCAAAATGTTAAGGAGGTAAGAAGTTTCTTAGGACTTGCCGGGTATTATCGACGTTTTGTAGAAGGATTCTCGAAAATATCTTTACCTATGACAGGATTACTTCGTAAGGTGAATAAAAAGTTTATGTGGGATGACAAATGTGAAGCAAGTTTTCAAGAACTCAAAAGACGACTTACCAGTGCCCCAATTTTGACTCTGCCAGATGGGAATGAAGGGTATGTAGTCTACAGTGATGCTTCTAAACAAGGGTTGGGTTGTGTGTTAATGCAGCATGGTAAGGTTATTGCATATGCATCTCGACAACTTAAGGTTTATGAGGTGAATTATCCTACTCATGATTTAGAACTTGCAGATGTGGTTTTTGCTTTGAAAATTTGGCGACATTATCTCTATGGTGTCAAGTGCCAAATCTTTACTGACCACAAGAGTTTAAAATATGTGTTTACTCAAAAGGAGTTGAATATGAGACAGAGAAGATGGTTGGAATTGTTGAAAGATTATGATATTGAGCTGCTATATCATCCAGGTAAAGCCAATGTGGTGGCAGATGCTTTAAGCAGAAAAACTGCGCAAGAAGCTATTGTAGCAATGTTGACAGTTCAACCAAGGCTACAACAGGAATTGATACAAACAGAAACTGAAATTTGGTTTGAAAGGCAACAAGGTTGTTTGAGTACCTTAGAGATTCAAGCTACTCTGCTAGATCAAATCAGGGAGAAACAAGCAGAAGATGTTGTTTTGATTAAGATTAGCGGAGAAGTGCAAGAAGGCAAAGCACCGGGATTTATTATTCAGGATGATGGATCTCTGTGGTTTCGGGATAGGATCTGTGTACCTGCAATTGAAGACATAAGGAAGATGATTTTGAGGGAAGCTCATTCCTCTGCATATTCCATTCACCCAGGTTCTAGCAAGATGTTCAAAGATCTACGCCGAAATTTCTGGTGGCCCAACATGAAGAATGATGTGGCAGAATTTGTGGCTAGATGCATGGTATGCCAGAAAGTGAAGATTGAGCATAGAAGACCAGGAGGAATATTACAACCACTTCCAGTACCTGAGTGGAAATGGGAAGACATTGCCATGGACTTCGTCACAGGATTGCCTAAGACACAAGGGCAGAAAGATGCTATCTGGGTTATTATTGACCGACTCACAAAGAGTGCACATTTCATAGCAATCAAGATAGCATGGGAAATCCAAAAGTTGGCCAAAGTCTTTATTCATGAAATTGTTCGTCTTCATGGTACTCCTAAAACTATAATCTCTGATCGAGATGGAAGGTATATGTCAAGATTCTGGAAGAATTTGCATAAGGCTTTGGGAACTGAATTGTGTTTCAGCACTGCTTTTCATCCTCAAACTGACGGGCAATCTGAGAGAACAATTCAAACTCTTGAGGATATGCTTCGTGCTTGTGTACTTGATCGAACAACCAGTTGGGATACCAGTTTAAGTTTGATAGAATTCACTTATAATAATAGCTGGCATTCTACGATTAAGATGGCACCGTTTGAGGCTCTTTATGGTCGTAAGTGTCGATCCCCGATATGTTGGGATGAAGGTGCAGATAAGATTCTTCTCGGACCCGAGTTGATTGAGAAGACTACAACTGATATAGCTTTGATCAGGCAGAGAATGTTAACAGCTCAGAGTCGTCAAAAGTCTTATGCTGACTTGAAAAGAAGAGATATTGAGTTTTCAGTTGGTGACAAAGTTTTTGTGAGAGTATCTCCATCTAAAGGAGTATTTCGTTTTGGTAAACGAGGTAAGCTCAATCCTCGATACGTTGGACCCTTTGAGATTTTAGAGAAAGTGGGTAAGTTAGCTTATCGACTTGCCTTACCTCCGGCAACACACCCAGTGCATGATGTTTTTCATGTGTCCTTGTTAAGACAATATGTGCCGGATGAATCTCATGTCCTTAGTTATGATGATATTGAAGTTCAACCAAATAGTACTTATGAGGAGAAACCAATCAAAATTCTGGAACGTCGTGTGAAGATGCTTCGTAGCAAAGAAATACCTTTGGTAAGAATTTTATGGTCTAAGAATGGTGGAGAGGGGACAACTTGGGAAACATGGGAAACAGAGCAGGAAATGCTAAGTCGTTATCCTGAGTTGATATCCACCTAGTGTGAATCTTTAAGGGGGTACTACCAGCTTTGCAGTCTTGTTCATGTAATTGTGTACATCGGTATCTTTTGTTTCTTGTAACTTGACCTTTCTGGTTTCGTGGTCGAAACCATTTTTAAGGGGGTACTAATGTAATAGCTGCGGTTTTTAAGGATATTTTCGAATTTTTCTCGGATATCTTTTTAACCTTTTTGTCCGTTTTAACGCTTAATCCAATATTTTGTTGGAGATTAAATACTAGAAAATTCTTGGTGATATCCTAAAATCACAAAGAAATGATTTTATGGATCGGTGTGAATTCTAGGATTTTTCAGTGGAAAAAGAATATTTATTGGATAAGCCGTCTTTTTAATTATGTACCGGAAGGAATGTAAAATACGAAACGGAAGCCTTAAAAATTGAAGGTAGCAAGATAAAATCATGGAAAATTGGTTTTATTGGTCTACATAATTTACAAGACGTTTTTTGTTTAGTGAGTTTTTCCACCCGAGGTACATAATTTTGCCGCTTTAATGCGAGTCCCGTTCCGGGACGGAAATGTGCATTGCCGCCTCTTGCTTAGATGCTAAGGGATGGGAGATAGATTTTAGTACAAAGCCATTTTGTTTGACTTTTCAAACCTCATCTTCTTCCATTTCAAATCAAAAACCGAGAGAGAGAGAGAGAGAACGGACGGAACGACGAACTCGGGCGATAGAATTCGACCTCCACTGCCGGCCATCGTCCTCACCACCACCTTGCCAGCCACCACCCTTAACTCCTCCTTCATCACCTCCTATTCTTCATGTGAGACCGGGCTGTTGGAAGCCAGAACCAGAGAGCGAAAATAGGACGGAACAGACTCGGGAGAAGGAGCGTCGCCTTCATCTTCGGCTTCCTCTTCTGCCTCGCTGCCCCGCCGCCGGCGAACAGCAGCTCGTCGCCCACCACCCACCACCAGGGGTTGCCACCGGACACCACACCGCCACCCTTGGGTCCTTGGGTCGAACCACCATCGAGCCGAACAAGCTCGAAGTTCGAGTGAAGGTATTAACGCTCGAAATTAATTAGTGGGGTGGTTACGGAGCTACCGAAAGAACCTTTCGGATCCGCTTTACTAAGTAAATTTATGGTTTTTATAATCTTGACGTTGATACGGTTCCACAGGTTCAAACCGCTCGAGAAACGGACGTCTGGATTATTACTTATAGCGAAGACAAGTTTAAACATCGATTGTCAGGTAAAGGACTTCGGATAATTACTCAGGATCCGTTGTTAATCCGTTTGATCTGAGATTTTGTAATCTTGTAGAACTACTACTAATGAACAATTTTTATTTAGAAAATTGTTTCAAAAGTGAAGCGGATAATTAGTTATAATTCCGCCAAGATGGTTCCTTGAAGCATGAACACTAAGGATTTATATATATATATCGATATTCGGAAATCAAATCGTTTATTGATTAGGAAGTTGTAGAATTGGATTATACAACTAAGAATTGTATCCATGAGCTTGTGGTTGAAGAATCTGTTGTTATAATTGGCAGAAGGCAAATAAAGATTTCTGTTGGACTCGCTGAGAGCGTAAAGCACGCCTTATAAGGCAAGTGGACGGTTCTCTCTTGCATTATTGCTATTAAATGAGGAATTGAATCTCATTTAATATTTGTGTTGGGAACAACTTGTTTTCTTAACAAAATAAGATAGGATGTTATAATTGTTAGAATTAATGACCATGTTATTTATTCAGTTTTGCGCTAGAACTGAATTTAGGTTCGTTGTTTGTGACCTTCTGTGTTAGTCGTCTCATGCTGAGACATGATTGTGAAGTAGAATAGTTCAAGGATAAATGATCATGGATGAAATAGGCCCCCTGATCTCGGTTGTTGGCCGTATCTCAGTTTTTAGCCGAGCACATACATTTAAAGAACCGTGAATGAAATGGACTTCTGATCTCGGTTGTTGGCCGAATCTCGGTTGTTGGCCGAGCATAAATAAATTATCATGGATGAAATAGACCCTCTGATCTCGGTTGTTGGCCGATTTATGTAAAAACTACTAAATGATGCAAATGCACAGTTTGAAAGTAATGAAAGATAAGTGCGTTAGGCACATTAATGCACCTGAATGGTTAGTCTATTCGATAACCATTCATACTCCCGGTTATGAATGATTCTTAATCAAACTCTGATTAAGTCAATCTGATTAGTCGATGAAGGCTTTTAAAAATATTGTGTGATTAATATAAGTTCCCAACAATTGTTCATGTTTCATAATGAAACCGCAAGTTGTGGTGTCCTATCTTTTGATTATGCATGCCTCATTTCTTATCCTCTATGAGACTGCTAACTGTTAGATCATCGACCGGTTGTCATTCGGATTTCGATGCCAATATGTTTAGTCACTACCATAGGAACCAGTCATTTTCTCCACTTGCTTAGTCTTTCATTAGACTAATCCGACCACCTTATTCAATTGCATGGTCGGCTGGTGCCCACCGTCTGTATACGACGCATCAGCTAATAAAGAGGTTAATCCGCGAAGAGAAGGCTAGCCAAGGAGTTTAGAATGTAAAAAGGTTTTGAAAGTGGTCGCTTGAAGAAGAATAAGTCTGTTGTAAATATTTTACTTTTGCCCAAGTTGTGGTTAGGATTTTGTGTATGGAAGGAAGTCATACTATGGTTTGTAATAAAGTGTTGTAATACTTGTTGTAATTATAAGTTTAAAGCCTTGGGTAACCTTGAATTAGGACTAATTAGGGTTACTGGCGGTAACACCTCAAGTACAATAGGGAGGGGGTGTTACAGAATATTGGTCGTGTGGAGTCTGCTTACTCATCTAGATACTTGATAGACATGCCTCTAAACGACCTTATATTTTCTATTTTTTTATCAAGTGCTACTTGTGTTGTTATCAAGGGATCAAGGCTCGCACATATGCTTACCTCTACAAATACTAGGGAGCAACCAAGGCCTCATGATACCGCTAGCATTTGTTGCGATTACTCACGTTGGTCGCCAAGACCACTTCATATCGGTGAGACATTTTTAATTACTTTAATAAACTTGTTTCTTTATGTGGTTCATTTCTAAAATTACTCTACACATCCTTGTGTTTTTTTAGGTATATCTTATGAAAAACGCACCTATCCCCCACCTTCAACTGCCCGATACACGTTTCACAACATTAACATCGACTATTGGCTTGACGCTCTTAACCCGAGGATCAAACATTGGAAGATGTGTCAAAGGAGGGCAGGTCTACATTCAAAGACATATGCGTAGTTAGAGTATATTAGGGTTCATGTATTATTTTCTCCGCCAAAGGGGATTTATTTACTATTAAGGTATTGATGTAAGGGGTCGAGCTTTCTCCTGTTTAAAGACTACTAAACTCAATTTATCTTATTGCTAATAAAACCCCCCTAAAGAGGGCTAAACCATAAACTACGATAAAATGTACGATACACGATAAAATGTAGCAAAACCAAAAAAGATATGCGAACACACATAAATGCATAAAAGTGGTCAAAATGTTGTAATGTACACAAATCGAAATCATCTAAAATACGATAAAAAGTAGCAATCCACTACCATACAAAATACGAAGGCGACGGAGGTGTTTTAGGTTTATATACAGGGTGTTAATTTCAATTCTTAATTTTTAATTACGAATTCATATTACGTCTACGAAATTACGAATTAAAAATCTAAATACGAATTCAAAGTATGAATTCAAAATCTAAATACCAAACTCCGCCTTACGTAAAGTTGTCAGAGTATTCTAGTGTCCTAGGCGTAAAGGAACCACATTAATCCATCATAAACTTGGTGGAGGGATTTTATCTCATAGAGTTCAATTCTCGTTCTTAATTCGAATTCAAAATTTAACTAGAAATTCACATTCTAACTATGAAATCAAAATACGAATTCAAAATCTAATTACGAATTCAAAATTTAACAACGAATTCAAATTCTAACTACAAATTTAAATTACGAATTAACATTCTAACTACGAAATCTAATTACGAATTCAATATTAAAAAAATATAGTACTAAATTAAACAAGTTTAAATTAGTTTGAATTGATTCGTATTGTAGCCATAAACGTTGATCGTGTGCGGATCGGAGGAATAGCAAATCCGAAGTCGTCGGAGCATCGAAGTTGCCTCCGCTTGGCGGCCGCCCACCGTCCTCCATCACTGCCTCGCAGGAGCGCCACCTTGTTGGAGCACCGCCTAGGCCAGAGCTCCTCTTTTTGCGCGGTCTTGTTGGTGCCCTGCCAATTGGATATGGAGATCCACCCGCAGTTGTCGAAGGGGTGTCGGCCACAAGTGGTGTCATAGATGGTGGTGGTGGTCGTGGAAGATGATTTGGTGGTGGGGTGGACATTGGTGGCGGAGGAGAGGTAGATCGGAGGTGGGGGAGGAGAGGGAGATCGGGTGGAGAAGGTCGCAGAGATAAGGATCGCTATAGATATTAAGGAGAAAGAAGAAGGAGGTGGCCATGACTGATTATAATGTGATGGCACGCTGAGGCTGAATTATAAGGCGTGTGTAAGCATTCGCGTAAATTGCCCCCACCTTTGGCGCATTCCCTTTTTGCTCTTCGCGAAGGTTGGATTCGCGGCACTACTCAGGCGAAGACTGACTTCGTGTAAGATTTATGTGCTTACCAAAAAAGCGAGTGCGTACACACGTCGCAAAATTAATTAAATTTTTTTTAGTATTTAAAAATAGATAATGAAATCATGATTCATATTATAAATTTACAACTTACAATTAATTAATTACAATCCAACTAATATTTATTAATTAACAAAATCCTATCTAATCCACCAATATACGAATCGAGTAAAATCAACCATCTTTAATCAACTAGTTCACACCCTTCACAAGTTCACAGGGTAATTGACCGACAATCTTGTTGGGGTCGGTGGCTTGTTGTACATAGGGATGGAAATGGGGCGGGGATTCCCCATTACCCGTGGGTATTTTCCGTTATATGTATGAGGATGGGGATTTTTAGTGGGAATGGGGGCAAGTATGGGGGAGAAAGTAATTACCCGCTAGGGTATGGGCATGGGGACGAGGATAGGTGTCCCCGCCCCACCACCCGACCCGACCCCGACCCCATTGGGGAACCCCATGGGGAATCCCCGCCGGGGGACCCATTGGAGAACCCCATGGGGAATCCCCGCCGGGGGACCCATTGGAGAACCCCGTGGGGATTCCCACCGGGGGTATATCCTTATATTATGTACTTGATACGTATGAATAGTATGATCATTGGATTTACAAAATTATTGTCTTATTTGTTTTTTTGAAGCTTTTGTTAAAGAGTTGTTAATTATATAAGTTTAATTGGTGAATTTTATAAATAGTGTATCAATAGAATTTTGTAAATGGTGAATTTTGAAAGTGTACATGAAAGTAAATGAAAAATAAAATGAGTAACTCGTGGGGATTATACAAGGTGAAAATCAAACGGAGATGAGGAGTCCTCGATAGTGATTATAAATGGGAAAAACCAAACGGAGATGGGGAATCCCCGACGGGGATTATAAATGGGGAAATCAAGCGGGGATAGGGAATCCCCGACGGGGACGCGGACCCGACGGGGATGGGGACGTGGACAAATTTTATTCCCGATGGGTAATGGGGAGGGTATGGGGAGCATATATCTAAACGGGGATAGGTAACGGGAGGGTATTCCCCGCCCCGAACCCGACCCATTGTAATCCCTTTTTTTATAAGGAAAGGAATTTGGGTGGTCACTAGCAGGCTAGTGATCGCCCAAGAGCATCCTGATGGATGAGGGTGTGCAAACCCGAGTCAACTGCAAGTGGAATAGAGGAGACGCGTCGGAACGAGCCAGCGATGTAGTCCGCCACTGAATTGCACTCACGGTTGACGTGAGCGATACCCCAATCCTGGAAACGAGCCAACAAGCAGTGGATGTTCGAACGAAGCAACTCAATCTCCCACGGGCAGCGCCAGTCACAAACAACGGCCTTGACTAGCTGCAAATTATCGCCTTCAATCTGGATCCGGGGAATGCCACGATGAATGGCCTCGAGTAGTCCCTGGCGTAAGGCGATGGTCTCGGAAGTCAGAACAGACTGATGACCAATCAATCCTCCGTCGAAATGGATGGGGGAGCCGTCGGAGTCTCTGCGAAAGAAACCGTAAGTAGCCACGCCATCCGCATTAACCACACCATCAAAATTCAATTTAGTAAAATCAGTTCTGGGTTTTGCCCATTTTGTGAGCTTCCTCTTAGGCCCATCTATAGCCGTTCCGGAACAAGGGTTCTCCGAGGCCGAGGCTTCCGCGTTTTTCCAATTTTTAATTTGATTGTGAATAAAGTCGCAATGTTTGCGGCTTTATTCAAGTTATTGTTGTCGAAAACTCTTTTATTCCTAGAGTACCATAGACTCCATCAGGTGTTAGCGAAGAGTTCCATTTACTCTTTTGTTAATCGCATCCTTATCTCATCCAGGACAACGTGTGGTTTTTTATCCCCAAAGGAAATTTGGTTGAGGATTAGCCCCATTGCCATCCCTGGTTGTACACATAAACCCTTTTATGGGTGATTTTGTATAATTTTATTATTTTACGTGTAGTTTGATGAAAAGGGCGAAATTTAGGTGGGGAGGGAGCTTCTGTATAATTTACCGCAAGACAGAAAAAGCGTGGGTTTTTTTGGTACCTTTTTTGCCGACTGCTAGAGCTATAGTACCACCAGTCGGGCGTAGGCATTTGGAAGCGATCATCCCTGCTAATCCCTCTCCAAATTACTCCCCCAAACCCTAACCAAACCGAATTTCTCTGTTGATTTCCTCCCGAGATTCGCTCCGATGCTAGATTTCTCCTGATCATCTCTTTTCTAGGGCCGACATCGATCAACTTGCGTCTCAAACCATGCCGTTGCTTGATAGCTTCATAAGCTGCTTTGATCGCCCCCCTTCCAAGCGGAAGCTTGAAGATTATGGAGCCACTGGAGAATATGGCGATGCCGGTGACGGTTCCTGTCGTGATGATTATTCCGAACTTGTGTCCTCCTGCAGAACGCGTCGCCTGGAGAACGACCCCCAAGTTGGAGACGAAAACCCCTCTCGGTTCGTTCCGGCGAGGGCGGACCTCGCGACGGCTAATTCGGCCGGTTGCAAGGGTAAGTCCCTCGCTTATCCCTCCCCCTCTCAAACCTCGTCTTCTGGAACCTTCTTTGAAGGTGAATCCAGCCGATCCAACAGTGGCGCTTCACTTGTTCATTTCTTCGTTAAAGTCGGTGGTAAATCGGTCACTCTCCACCTTGATCGAAGTGAAACGATCTCGGTCATACAAGAGATGCTCCAATTGCGCACTGGAATATGTACCGGCGATCAAAGGCTAATTTTTCGCGGGAAGCAACTCCAACCTGAGCAGACTCTGGAGGAGTGTGCAGTAGAGAAAGACACTACCATATATCTAATGAGCCGGCTGAGGAGCACCATGTGCCCTCTCGCTTTCCAGATAACTGAGGATATCGTTTGGACTGTGATGAACATCTATAAATGTCAGTCTTTACCGCTTTCTATGATGCTTCAATTGGTCAAACAGAAGGTGGAGCTGTACATAGAGGGTATATCTAACAAATGTACTGACGGAGGAAATGATATGTATTGCTTTCGAAAGAAAAATAACGAGTACGGGGATGTGATCATCAGTAAAGATAAAGACTGTTTGCCTGGTGAATTATGGGTCATTGAGTGTCTGAAAATTTTTCTGGAATATGGTGCTCCCAAGGCATTGGTTGCCCTATATAGGTCCTCAGTGAAGGCGAATAAGGACATGGCTGATGAGTGCATTCAGCTTCTCATCAATACGATCCATAACTTCTCTAATGTGCAGGTGAAGGCATTCTATGCGACCATAGTGCTGGAGTTTTGTAGGCTGCTAATGCCAGCTTTTGATGGTGATGGTGGTGATGACCCACTTTATCTACATTGCAGGTGTACTCTTGGGTCAGTGGTGAAGCTGGCATTTGGACCCGATGTTGAAAGGGACAGGTTTTCCATGACGGTTCAGGATTTATTGCCATTACTGGGTGAGGTGGTGAATAGGTTGAAGAAAGACTTATCTTTGAGTGTGGAATCAAATGGTGTCCATGGCCCTCTGTTCCGGCATGCAAGTGATTTTTCTTTACTTTTGGACCCTCTGCGGGCTTTTGTTGAGGATCAAGTTAAATGTCATGGCTCTGTTTCAGCCCCAAGCAAGGGTAAGAGCATATTGCGTCCTTATTGGGTGGAAATAAAACTTCTTAATGTGATTTTCACTGATTTATGTGATCTGATGGATCAATGCCTTGAAAAGATGGAAAAGCATGCAGCTGTGGTGAGGAAAATAGTGAAGGAAAATTTTCTATTTGGCTGGTCACAGTATCTTCTGATCTTGAAGCAGTTGAATATCATTGCCCCTTTATATCAAGGGGCTGAAGACCACTTTTGGAACATGATGAGGTGTAGAAAGGCTTCAGTATGTGCTCTCATTGTTAGATTTGCTAAGCTTATTGACGATCATGATTGGCTTTTGGTGCACAAAGATATGTTGGATTTTGAATCTAGGAGACATCTGGCAATGCTGATGTTCCCAGAAATCAAAGAAGATTATGAGGAGTTGCATGAGATGTTGATTGACAGGTCCCAATTATTGGCTGAATCATTTGAATATGTATCACATGCAGAACCATCCTCATTGCATTCTGGGCTATTTATGGAATTCAAAAACGAGGAGGCCACAGGGCCTGGTGTTCTGAGGGAGTGGTTTTTGTTAGTATGCCAAGCTATATTTGATGCAGAACATGCTCTCTTTATTGCATGTCCCCTTGATCGTCGGAGATTTTTCCCTAATCCAGGTATTTTGTCCACTGCTTAGTGCTTACTATGTGTATTTCTGTACTTATCTGCTTTTACTCACCCTTTTGATGACAATATTTGTGGATAGTTACGAACTAGTTTGGTTTTATGTGGTGGGGATTGATCTTAATTCCCTGAATATGTTCTTATTTACTCTTTTTTATATTAGGTTTGCAGTTTTTGGCATGGATCTCTAAATTGCTTATGAGCTATGCAAATAATTTCGAAGTGTACAATTGCTATGAGAGAATGACTACATGACATGTTTAAACCAAGAATAATGTTGAGGAATCTTAAAGCTCACTGTAGGCCACCTAACAAGAAAATACTTGCTTTCTCTTGTAAACAAAACTGTCAAGACATATTCAAGTTTGTACCTGTATCACTTGGGGAAAGGAAGTGTTATTGTTAAGTTACCATAGACATAGTACCTGAACTATACACCATTGATTTTAAATTTTCTCTAAAAGACAATTGTTCTTTGTATCATGTCCTTGAGTTACGCTTTTGGTGACTAGTCTTGTCTTAATTTAGCCTATTGAGTTCTTTCTCATTTTGAAGAAATATTTGCATTCAATATATTTCCTTTAGTTGTTTCAATGTCAAGCTTAGTTATATATATTAGTAGTTGTTTCTATACATCCTAGACAAACACATTTTTAGGGCAATGGTGATATGTGGCTCATTTGATAATCATTTGTGCATCATATCTATCTAGCTTTAACATGCAAAATTTTGGATGTATGGATATGGACTTTTTTTTCTATCAAGTGAGTATTCTACCTAGTAAACATTTCTCTTTATGTGGTGGGCTTAGAAAGTGTCTTGGGTAATAGAAAATTGATCAATCTATATTTTAATCAACCTATTTCTTGAATAGTTCTATCATGTATGTTAGGACCTCGAAGTTTGTAATGTTTTATAAATAACACTGTCATATACACAAATGCAATTAACAATCAGATTTTCTGATTTGTGTCCATGTAGCTTTATGATACATCTTTTCGGCATGTCTCTAGCTTATGGTGCATATCTCTAGGTTCGCAACAGAACAAAATTGAGGGATATTGAACCTTAGGAAACTGTAAAGAAGCATTAGTTGGAAATTGATAAACAAAAATGAGTTGCTTAAAATTTAATAAATTTAGTGACCACACTGCGAATCTAACCGTAGACTAGTCTTTCATATTATGAACTTTCTAAATATTTGCACAGCCACATGCTGATCTGCGGCTTCTGCCTCTTGCCACTGGTCAGACATACAAAAGTTTCTATGATTCATGCCACAGTGGTCTCTCTGTCAACATTTTTCCAATTGGACTGTCAAGATGTTCAAATTTTTCTACTGTGTTTATTGGATAGAATTGTGCAATTGTTTTGTCCTATTGTGTTTCCCATAGTTTACTGATTTATTTTTCTTCCTACAGCATCTAAGGTGGATCCCTTGCACCTTGAGTATTTCCGATTTTCAGGCCGAATTATTGCTTTGGCCTTGATGCACAAAGTGCAAATTGGGATTGTTCTTGATCGTGTCTTTTTTGTGCAATTGGCTAAAATGAATCTTGGTCTCGAAGATATTAGGGATGCAGATCCATTCATGTACAGTAGCTGCAAGCAAATATTGGAAATGGACCCTGAATATATAGACTCTGATGCCTTAGGGCTGACTTTTGTTCGAGAGTTTGAACAGCTGGGATCTAGAGAAGTCGTGGAACTTTGTGAAGGAGGGAAAGATATTGCTGTAAATAGTAGAAACCGGCATTTATATGTGAACCTTCTTATTCAGCACTGTTTCGTTGACTCTATCAGTGAACAAGTCTCCCATTTTACTCAAGGCTTTGCCGATATTATATCTAGTGATGACCAGCGAACGTCTTTTTTCAAATGTTTAGAGCTAGAAGATTTAGATGGTATGCTTCATGGAAGTGATTTTGCGATCTCTATTGAAGAGTGGAAGACTCATACAGAATATAATGGCTATAAAATTTCTGATCCTCAAATAACCTGGTTTTGGGAGGTACGCATTGCAATAGCTTGATGGCACTAATTTAGTTTTGTTTGCTTGATGTTCACATTATTCTCTTACAATACAAATCTTTTTCTTAGGAATTTTTTTCCTTCTTGATATCATTATATTATCTTCTAGATACCTTATTTTTGTATGTTTGTCGATAACCTGGAGTTTGTTTGTATCTTACATGTATGGCCTTCACACCCAGTTGCTAGCTTTATACCAACCAAACCTTTTTCCACCTTTGTCCTTGCTAAAGGCAAAAGGGAAAGGTTTTGTCTAGGAGTATAGTTGGTAGTACTTTTCAACATTAATAATAAATACAGCTGAAATTTCTCACATGATTATTGATGGAAGCACCCATCTCAAGCTTTTGGGTGTTGACATTTGAAACTGATCTCAGAAAGTCATATTAATATCATGGGGGCCTTGCATTCCATGATTTAAATAGCTGCAGAGATTTGCAACTTAGATGGGTTATGTAAGAGTCTTGTGCTACTTGCTCCTCCTGAATATACTGAATCTTGTGTAATAGTTTGGACTTGAGAGTTCATCGTAATGTCAGGGAGATAATGGGAATTTGATTTGTCTTTGGTAGGCCGGGAAGAGAAAATGGTAGCTCCCTATGTCAAATTGTTTCTGACAAAACATATGGCCTTTAGGGCGAACTGATCAAATGTAATCAGTGGACTAATGTGAGGCTTTGTGGAAGCAAATAGGTTCAATCTCCACTTTTCACTTGTGTATATGGAAATTTGTTAGATGTTTTTAAGAATGCATGAAATATCTCAAAATTCAAGTCTGCAGTCTACTATCACGATTGTATTGATTATGCTGTACAATCATGAGATGGTGATTATTGGCCAAGTAAATATTTATGTTGCAGCTCTCTGTACTTCTTTGATATAGGTGGTTGGTGAAATGTCAGAAGACCAGAGAAAACAACTCCTCTTCTTCTGGACATCAGTAAAGTATCTACCCATTGAGGGCTTTCGGGGGTTGGCATCCTGTCTTTATATCTACAAATCCATGGAGTCATCTGATCATTTGCCTAACTCTCACACTTGCTTTTTCCGGTTGTGCATGCCACAATATCCCTCAAAGCAAGTAATGAAAGAACGTCTAGAGATCATCACCAAAGAGCACGTTGGCAGCAGCTTTGGCACCTGGTGATGATATTTGCACAAATATAAGTTGGTAGAACTGAGATTTCAATTTTGTACATGGTAAACTGTACAGCTTAAGTTATGTTTCTTCAGTTTAGCTGGTTGTACTGGAGCAGGCAAATTGACCTTCTAATTTGCTCTTAATTAATGGACAAGTCCGTTCACCTGAAATGCTAATTTATAGCGGACCGTTTTGTAAATAGCATCAAGATGATTGTCATTGTCTGCTGCATATTACTGTAACTTGGTCGCTATTCTGTAGGAGCAGCGAATCAACTTGCGCATATGCTAATTTGGCGTCTCTCTGAAGCATACAGACCCTCGTCTCCATTCAGGTAACATGATGAGTGTGCTTTGCATGCTTCAAGCTAATTGCTTTTGCCTTTAGTCGTGTTTATTCTGAATCTTGCTTCTACAAAGATAGTTTCAACTTTCAAGGGCAACCTCCTTTAGAGAACCCAAAATTGGTTCACATTTCTATATATAGACAATAAAGCGAGTCCATTTTGAGCTGGAGTCTGTAGAACAATAGGAAGAAGAACACGATTGTGGTGGCGGGTGCTCTAAGATCATCTTAGTTTTCCATTGGAAGTTTAAAAGTTCTTGGGGTTGTATGAAATAGACAAAGGAAATATCACAAAAATAAATATATTAAGGTTTGAAAATCAAGCCTCATACAACCCAGCGGACCAAACTGATACAGTAGTAGTAGTAGTAGTAAAAAGTACATATAATTTATAAAAGTGACCCACTTTTGACATGCAAATATAGCACAGGCTAATAATAAAACCCACCAAAGAGGAGGAAAATCATGTTTAATATGGCGTTTCTACTCGGTCTTCTCTTCTGTGGTGACCTCCTCTGCCTTCTCCTCCACCACTGGAGCCGCCTCCTCGGTCGGTGCAGCTGTTGCCTCGGCTTCCTCCGCTGCTGCCTCGACTGCAACTTCTTCTTTCTTCTCCTCCTCGGTTTCTGTTGCCGGGGTTTCGATCTCAGCCTTTTTCTCTTCTTCCACCACCTCGGTTTCAGCTTCGGTTTTCACCTCAGTTTCTTCCTCGGCGGCTGCTGGGGCTTCCACGGTTTCTACTGGGGATTCTTCGACAACTGCTGGGGTTTCCTCAGTTTCTGCTGGGGACTCCTCGACGGCTGCTGGGGCTTCCTCGACGGGTGCTGGGGCTTCCTCGACGGGTGCTGGGGCTTCCTCGACGGCTGCTGGAGCTTCGACTTGCTCGACGGCTACCTCGTCAACCTGGGTAACCTCTGGCTTCTCATTCTCTTGTAGTGTTGTGGTGGTGGGTGCAACCTGCAGAAGAAACCCAGTTGTTAATTATTTCTATGGAGCACAAATTGAACTGATACTATATATAGGTGATCGAGTGACATGACTTTGGTATAAAATTCAACGACTAGATGACTAAAAGATTTTAAACAAGTAACGGACACATGGATCAGGTGCAAAAACGATTGGCGATTAATCAACTGCATACGCTAGGGCTAATATTTATGGTTTTGTTCATCACTTAGCTTTGTCGAATCCTTTGGTGTTTCAAGTATAAAAGATGAGATCATGTATCAAGGCACAATGATCGATCGGACCGATTTAGTATATCTTTTTCACTATACCCTTGTAGGGTCTTAAAAAGAACTAAATGAGATAAAAAGTAAACATAAACTTAGAAGACAGATATAACGCATGTTTAATTATTCTATCTGGAAGAACCATAAGATATATATATATATATATATATGCACTAGATGAAGCTACTATATATATATATACCTCGACAGTGGCCATTTGAGAGCAAAGGGAACGTACAAGAAAGAAGGAAGAAATCAAAGTAGGAAAATAGAGCAAAAGAGAGAGTGGAGTGGTATTGTTGGTAGTGCTAGTACTTAGTAGTGAGTGTGTGATGGATGAAGAGATGTTTTAGCAATGCAAGGCTATTTATAGAGGCACCAAAACTATGAGAGGTGGAGGATGGACCCACTAGAGGAATCTTTTTCAAATTGGCATCCTCATTGCCACCTCACTCACATGAAGGTGGTGGTAGTCTAGTTGTAAATGTATACGCATTTCATTCAAGTCATCAAAGTAGAGCATGTAAAGATGTGACTAATTACTCTAATTTTAGATTTAGCATAATAGGATAATATTATCTTCTTATCATCTTCTATGATATGTAGAGAGTTTTGCTATGTTCATAGACGGCCTGAGGTTTCTTAGGTTCCAAATATTGATTTATCCTAATATTGAGCAACAATGCTCCAAGCCACAAGATTGACTTATATCAGCATGCATGTACATTACAATGATTCAAATTGGTCTTAACAATTCTAAATAGAAGGAAATTGAAAAGTTTACAAGATTTGTACCCTAAAACAAGGACAAAGTAAAAGATAATGTAATTATATGATTAGATTCTTGTCCAGGCATAATAAATTAAACAGTATCTCACCATCATTCTCTCTTCTTCAGCCAATACAATCTCATTTAAGTTGAAGGCCAGGTGGTTTCATCAGTTTCAATTTACCGTGAATGTCACTGTCCCTTCCACAAATTACTACGGAGACCGGAGTACTATATTACAAAAATAACGGGTGATGCAGACAAAAGTTGTTTACTTTCTTACATCCAATCGTATAAAAAATGAGTTATAATCTACTGAGAAGTGAGAATAAAGTGATTAATTTCAGTAGAGTTGGGTTTTATTTTAAGACTTTTCTATTATAGGATTTTAGAATTCATGCAATCAAACCACCTAACTACTAGTAAAAAGCAACCACTTTTGCCCTGAAATCTCACCCAAACTCAATTTATCATCAAAATCTTATAAAAATTGATTCAATTTAGCTAAACAAATCCTACTGTATTTTATTAAAATTAAGGGTGAATATTCTTCGATCTGAAATGTAATCAACGATAAGCTGACGTGGATAGATCGACCTTTTGTAGTGGGCCCACACCATAGGTAGGCAGGCTGTGACTTCTTCTTTTGTGGGTTTGGAAACCGCCCAACTTATGGAGTAGGGTCCCACCATTTATATGATAGCCTGGTTTGCATTGATGACACGTCTGATTTTCCACGTCGGATCCTTGTCCAGCATGATTGTCTGCTTTGGTTTTTTCCTTGCAAAATTTAGCCCCCTATATAAGTAAGTGACAATTATGCGAAAATATAGCAGACCCTAAACTTAATGTTTCTAACTGTTTATTTTTTTTTTAAAAAAAACTTTTTTATTGAAGGAATTATATATGATAAGAACAACTAAACAAATTGAACCTTTGGTATAAGGTGTAAGCCAAAACTCACAAGTGTGCAAAATATTCATATTTTATCTATGAATCTTGTGTATTAACTTCTTACCTTTAAGTTCACTACACAAATAAATCGATTCGACATGCTAATAAACCATATATCAACATTATTTACAAGTTCAAAACCATTTATGAACAGTTATTATATATATATATATATATATATATATATATATATATATATATATTTTCCATTTTTGAAACCTTGTTTGTTATTAGAGACATCCTTAAATCCTTATAACACTATTATGAAAAATGTAACTACGTAAATATCGATTGAAAAGTGTATCATTAATAGCCCTCATAAGTCATATGTGAAAAAACAAAGATTATATATGTAAAATGGGGGTACATAAGGTACATTGATGAATATTTCATACAATTTCTTAACATATAATAAAGTAAAAATGTGTACAAATGTTGAATTCTTAATAGATTACAGATTATATATATATACAATTCCATTTGTAATAAATGTGTGATTTTTTGCAAATTGAATGTCTATATATAGTAATATAGGCATAAATCGATCAAGTTAAACGCGTTAAAAAGGAAAAAAAAAAAACGGTTAGTAGTAGCCTTGGATTATAAATGGAGATTAAGGGATGAACTGGATCCTACATGGCAAGCATAATTTTGCCAGGCCAAGTACAAAAGTGAATAGTATAGGTGACCCTTAATATATGTACAATATATTACGTACAGACCTCAACGCCCCATAATTATGATTTTGGCGATCGATCGAACTCATGATTTTGGATGCTACCCACGAAACATTATATTACCACAGATAATATTCCTCTAGATATGTGCCACCGCATTTTATTTTGGTTGTAACTTGTAAGCATGTGATGAGAGTACGTTTTATAACTCTTCATTATAATTCGCGCTATTTCCTTGCTTATATATATATATATATATAAGTCGACAATATTTGTAAACTTGAATGTTTTTATAGGAACTCCTCCCCTAAATTTTTTTAAATTTATACGGGCTAATGTTTTGTTACGAGCTAGCTAGCTAGCTAGTCTATTAAGATTTGACATGTCTAACTTTAGGTCATGTTTAATCAAATAATTTAAGTTAGGCATCAATCAACAAGTATTTGGACTCTCGATTATCTAGCTAGAGAGATTTAATGTGTATAATTAAAACGTATTCTTTCGAGTTAAGTCGGATTGGAACTATTATGTTAATTATGAAACTTGATCTTACGCTCTATATATTTTGTGTTGTGTCCATGTCATGCCATGTTCATAAAGCTGTTGTTTGCTTTGTATATGGGTTCACAGCTCAAAAGGGTTAATTTGGGGCAAATCGATCCCCTTAAAAATAATATCCTCGATCAACTTGGCTAATTACTTATACTAGTTAAGGCCTGCACATCATGCAATCTGTAAAGGAGTTTGGATCGTAAAAGTAGGCCGGTGGAAAGGACCCCACACCACCACCCCTATGCCAAATTGGCAATTATGCCAATTGGAAAGTTTTAGCATTTACATTACCTTACTGTTGTATGTTATATATATTTGCATTAGTTAGCATATGTATAGTCCATGATCCTGACGAGGGAAGTGCTCCCCTACTTTTACAATCAAATTCAACTCAATTAGGATTGTAATCGAGTTGATTCAGGCTCGACTCAAGTCCAAAATTTTATACGAGCTTGGTTTATTTAAAGCTGTACTGAACTCAAGCCCAGTTCACAAACCATTTTGTTTAGTTTATTCGTGAGACAAGCTCGCAAGTAAGTCGTTTACCTAATCATCTACACAAGTAAATGAAACTAACAATTGAACTATGTAGTTTAAAAGACTGTAAAAACTATGCAGTTTTACTTAAACTATATTATATATAACATGTATAGTGGAGCTTCTTAATGAATGTGTATAATCGAGCGTGTTCATGTGTTTATAATCGAACTTGCTCATGAACAAAAATAAGTTGAGTTTTCTTGTGCTCAATCTCGTCTCATTTATCTTTTGAGTCTTAAAACTGCAATCAAGCTCGACTCGTTTATAAATCGAGTCAAACATACATGAACGAGACTTAATTAAGCCAAACACTAAGTTGATCACGAATGACACGGTTCATTTACAAGTGTCAAATACCTTTGCAATGACCCAATGTTCTATGAAAGGTGATGTGAGGTACCATTTCATCAGAATTCATATTGAAGAGAAGTCACTAGAGGTCAAGAAGGTGTAGGAAAAGGAGAATCTTGCCGACTTTGAGACCAAAATTATGACAGCTGACAAGTTCCATTTTTGTAGGAATTTCCTGCATAGTTGGGATGAGCTCCTTAGCTCATGCGCGGATGTTGGGCAAGAGACAATGATACAACCAATCCACTACTGGTACTTAGGTTCTATTTCAGCAAAGGATTAGGAGGCCATTTATAATATTGCTAATCATATATGTTGTAATATGTAAAACACACACACACACACACATTGCTTAGTAATTGCATGCATGGATCTAGGTACAGGCTAGGACAAGGATTGACTCATGCTTGAGATGCCATGTACCACCTTGATCTGACCATGACTCGACCACTTGAGCCGCTTGATCAAGCCATGATAAAGTATGGCTCTTGTGATTGTTGTTTGGTTGATTTGTGCTAGTTTCTGAGTGACTTGGGCCATGTGTCACTTGACTTCTTATTGGGTCGATCTCCGCTTCTTATCTTGATGGAAAGTCTCCTTAAGCTAAACATTGCGTTTTTCTTGATGAGACGCTCTAATGAAGAACGTCGTCGTCTTGGAGATAGGGTTGATATATATACTCGTGTGGAAACATTAGAGCCTTGTCTTTGTCATTTCTCCGCGCCGTTGTGATTGAGTTAGGGTTTGAGCTCTTGAGAGCTTCCCTCTAGAAAACTCACCTTGGTGCTTCGAGATCTAGTGAAGTCCGAAGAAGAAGAAAAGAAAGGGGAAGAGAGAAAGAGAGATGAGAGGGTCTGATGCCCTGGTGGTTTGATCGAGCTCTTTGTGAGTTGGTCTGTTCCACTCTTTCTTCTTCCTACTTTGTGCTACTTTTTGGTCTTCGTCCTTGATTTTTAGCATTAGCTACTATGTTTGCTTGCTTTGTAAACTGTTGCGTGTGGCCTTCATTGCCTAGTGGATTGTGTGAGTCTCACCTATTGAGGCTTCGTAGAATAGGACTTACGTCCGAACGTTGTCAACAACTTTAGTGTTGCTTATGATTGTATTTGTTTAAGAACGTTGATCCGTTTAGACCTAGGTGTCAACATTGCGGGATGATATATAATTTGGATTAATGTGCGAGATAGTTTTTTTTTAATTATTTGATAATTGTTGCGATGATTTTGAGACTTGGGAAGAATGAATTGGAGGACAGACAAGGCATGTGTGATATGGGTACGTAGGCTCAAATGGAGTGGCATGGCCTAGTTTGGAATTTATGCTTGGTTGCACCTCATTAATTGATGAACAAAAAAACACTGCGTTACCAACTCCATGCATGAGCTGAGAGTATTTCAGCTTCTTATATTAATATTGAGTTGAGATACTTCCATTTGACATGATGGGTGGACGTGGCCCAACAATAATGTTCTTCTCTGGGGCCTACGTGATGACTCTGACCATGCACATTCCTGACCACACTGGCCAGTGATTATTTTCCCTAAAGCTGCGCATCACTTTCCAACTTCTCTAAGTTCAAAACAGTGCAACATGATGAATGTGGCAAGAGCTATTATTAAGTGCAAGAGGTTAAACCGTATTCATTCGAATAGTCATTAGTTCAAACTAGTGTATTTTTAGCATTTTAAAGCTAATAAGTTGAAGCTTAAAAATATTTAGTAGTTGAAACTAATATTGGAATTTAATTTTGGGGGTATGTGTTTTGTAGAGTTGAATTTACATTGTTGTAATCTCCTAATTAAGTTTGGACTTTGGGCTTGTAATTTGTATTATCTAGTGTATGTGTGTGTATTGCCTAGCTGGGCTAACTCTCGTTGGAGGCTGTATTGGGCCAAACGGCCTAATACATGTTCACCTGAGAGCCCAACTCTAGTGACTCGCGCTCATTAACTGGAACGACGTCGTTGAGGTTTTAGGGTTTGAGCGTGCCATATAAATGGACACTCTTCTCCTTTGTGCCTCTTGTTGGATCATTCTGAGAAGCTTCTAGGGTTCCCTTTTGAGAGCGTTTGCTCGGCCTTTGCTTGTATGAGCTTGACGCCGGTGACCTTGAGCTCCCTTCAGAAATCCAAACAAGGAAGAGAGAAGACGAGAGCACCTTGGAGACCTTTGTGGTTGTTCGACTTGTTCGAGCTGTGCTTCTCTAAACTTGCTTCTCTCTCCCGATTACTTACTTTGTCTTTCAGTTCTCTTTGCCCTCTGAACTCCCCTTGAATCTCTGGCATTTCGATTGAGGCTCAAAAGCTTAATATAACTTTGTTTGGTTGTCTTTGCTTTTCGATTTTTGTTTGCTTTGAATTCCTACGTTGTATTCCGCACATCATGTTTGATACATAAAGTTGATTCAATCTTTTTTTTTTTTAAATAATAGTAGTAAAATCATGCAAAAATATTAAAATTGATACAAGTTCTAAGTAAAATCATGTATCAATCCGTTTGATACATAAGGTTTGATGTAATTTAATTTTCCTCCATTTTATTTTTTAGGCTATAGCAAAACCTAGCTTTTCAATTCCTATTACTTACTCACACTCAGCCACCCCCTTCATTCTCACTTTCTCTTTCCTTTAAAACTTCACTTAATTTTGAGTTTTTTCCGTCCTCCCTCTCTGGTCTTTTTCTTCTCGCCCACACCCTCGAGATTTGTACTTTGTAATTACAAATTTGTTATTGTGACCCCGTTTCTCTAAACAAAACTTTGTGATATAGTAATCATTTAAATTTTGTTAACGTAATTAATTAGTAATTGCACTTTTTCAATTTGTGATATTTTGTTAACAAAAATTTGTTCTTTTCTTATGAAATAGATGACAAACAATATTAATGTGACAAAGATTAACCTTAATCGTACTGAAAAAGGTATTTTTATTAAAACTATGACTATTTTATTAAAATTATTTTTTCTTTTAAAAGTTTACTAACCGATAAATCGTATCGAATTTCGTGATTAACCGATATCAGTTAACTGACAACTAACAATACAGTTATAATTATTGAAATTTAATAACCGAAATTTCGATTAATCAATGTCCGTTGAAATTCGATTATAACAATACAGTTATAATCAATGTGACAAAGATTAACCGTACCGAATTAATCGTATTGAAAAAATTATTTTTATATTAAAACTATGACTATTTTATTATTATTTTTTCTTTTAAAAGTTTACTAATCGATACATCGTATTGAATTTCGCGGTCGGTTAACTGACAACTAACAATACAATTACAATTATTGAAATTTAATAACCGAAATTTCGATTAATCAATGTCCGGTTAACTGAATGTGCCACCCCTACCAGCACCAAATAAAAAATAATTTATTTTTATTCTTGATTCTATCTTGATTCTAGAGTAGCATACCAAATGACTCAAACGAATCCTGAAAAGGGGACCTATCTTCTTTTAATATTTTGATAAATATGATCGACCAACCTAATTAAAAAGCTAAATCCCTAATCAATAGTCCAGCAAGGAAGGGGCTAGTATCACTAATACCTATAAACTTTGGTTACTCGATCTAATCCCTAAAATTGCGCCACGGATGCACTTTATCTCTTCTTTATCTTACATTTGAAAACACAAAAGCAATTAATTAAGCAGCGTGGTCCATCCAGTTAAAGCATTAAGAATAATTGATCAAACACGAAAAATCCCCCAACAATTTTCGAAGATTCAAAAGTTTGAAACCGGCATTCAAGAACATCATGAAAACGAAAGTTACCCACCGGTCAAAAGCCACTCTTTCGCTCCCCACACATATCGCAAATCTTTTCTCAAAAGCCAAACGCAATCAATTCAGGTTTCTGTTGATCTGACAGCACCACAAGTTACTGTATTAAGTAGCTTAGCTTAGAGAAAAGTTACTCCAAATCAAAAATTCCATCAGTGTCACCGTAAAATTTAATCACTACGTACAGTGTGATTTGTCTCAAGATTCGGTCAATCCGAGCCATGATCAAGAATCTAGACACTTTAAACGGCCATATATTTGCATCCAAATTGTGTTGAGTAGGAAAAAGAAATTAAAACTGTCCAAATCATCTGTCCTATATTTTTCGATCTCATATGGTATTTCAGTGTTTCACTTTTGTGATTGGTGGGAAAACAATTCCTCAGCTATACCTATGAAGGTGTGGGAAAAAGTAATCAAAGTTAAACCGAAGAGGTTAATTACCGTGTCGAATAATCAGTTTGGTTTTATATTAGGACGATCGTCTATTGATACCATTCACTTAATCAAAAGGTTGATAGAGGGCTTAGAGGCTTACAAAGAGAGGAGGAAGAATCTACATATGACGTTTATTGGTTTAGAAAAGGCATACAACAGAGTACCTAGAGAGTTATGGGAGTGATTGGAAGCTAAAGAGGTTTCATGGACATATATCAAAATTCTGAAGGACATGTATAAGGGCTCATTGACAAGTGTGTGCACCCCGGAGGACAAATAGAGTACTTTCAGGTGAAAGTTGGTTTGCATCAGGGGTCAGCTTTGAGTCCTTTTCTATTTTCTATTGTTTTGGATGTTCTAACGAGGGAGTTCCAAGAAGAAATACCATGGTGTATGCTCTTCGCTAACGACATTGTGCTGGTGGATGAGTCAACGGAGGGAGTCAGTGGAAAACTGTAAGCTCGGAGAGAGAAGCTCGAATCGAAGGGTTTAAGTTGAGAAAGACCAAGATAGATTATGTGGAGTTTAAGTTCAATAAAGAGGAGGAGTCGGGTGAAGAAGTGCGCTTGGGAGGGGATATCATAGCAAAAAAGGAGATGTTCAAGTATTTAGGCTCACTGTTGCAAAGTGATGGGAGCATTGAAGAGGACGTAAGACAACGAATCCAAAAGGGTTGACAGAAGTGGAGGAGGGCATCAGGAGTGCTATGTGACAGAAAGATCCCACACATCTCTAGGGCGAATTCTATGAAACATTGGCTAGACTGGCCATATTGTATGGGGCAAAGTGTTGGCCAACCACAAAGGAGTAAGAGCAAAAGTTGATGGTAGCGGAGATGAGGATGCTGAGATCGACGTGTTGATGTGAACCTACTTGACTTCGGTCCACGAAGGGCGGATCTAGGTTCGAAACGCTCGGGGATCATCTCCGACACAAGTAGTCGGGATAAGTACGAGACGACAAAGTGGACTTGCGAGCCTCTAATGCTCGTCGGAACGAGGGCGGGGCGAGGCAGAGATAAGAGATGTTGGCCCAAGGGAGGACCGACGAGAAAGGGGTTTGGAAGGTTTTGGTGACGTCGGGCCAAATAAAGAGGAAACTCGACTCTACTTTTACTTGGCTTAATTTTGATGTGCATTGAAAGGAGTCTCGAGTGTCTCTTACATAGAGAGCAAGCTCGAAACCCTAGGTACAAAGAAGGGAATCAGATTGGACCTAGCATGCAATCAAGGCCCACATCCGAAAAGCCCATAAATCTAATAGTAGTAAAGCTATAAATAGAAAGGTGCAACAAACCCTAATGGATCTTATTCTACCATAATGGGCCGGCTCTTAAGAATAAGAGAACACACGCCTAAAATAGTAAAGACGGAAATAGAAATAATAATATAAATAATACATAAATGAGACTATGTCCTAAGCCAAGGGGGTAGGTCTAGGTCGTCTCCGAATGGTAGGAGTTGGGTCCGAGCTAGGGTAGAGTTGTATCACGTGTGGACACACGAGATTGAACAAGGTCATAAACGAAGTGATTAGAAGCAAGGTGGGAATGACCAACTTAGGGGAAAAGCTCAAGGAATTCAGGCTTCGATGGTTCGAGCACATAGAGAGGAGGCCAATAGATGCCCAGTACAACTGGATCGAAAGTCTAATCTCCAACAACTTTCGCATGGAAATGGGTCGACCGAAAAAGGGTTGGGAGGAAGTCATTAAACTAGATCTCACTTTCTGGAGGTCTTAGCAGATTTGGCCATGTACAAGGATCAGTTGCAAGAAAAGATTGCAATGGCGAAGTTGTAGTGGAGAAGACCGAGATGGAGTGTGTTGCTTGCTTCTTCTCGTTTAGTTTATTCCTCGTTTTCATGTGTTTCTTGCGTACTTTCTCGCTTTTCTGCCCTTTTTAATTTGCCCCTTTTAATTTAGTCCTTTTGCTTTCCCCTTATGTCCATCTTTGTTTTGTGCCCGTCAAACATACTCTCTCGACTCCCACGCAGGACAGGGTACATAAATCTAGACACTCAGATCTTTTTCGTATTACAATTCACATGTGTAAATGTTGTTGTTGTTGTTGTATGTCATAAAATAATAGTGAAAAACACTAAACTAATTACAATAAGTGATATAGTGTTTGAGACACGAAAATTTAACAAAGAATTTGCATAAAAAAGATAGGTTCTTTTCGAGAAGAACTTAGTGGTCGTTTGGTTGACAAATAATTTTCCAAGAAGCATGATATCTTAAGAAGTAGGTATCTTGAGAAGTTTAATCTTATAATTCAACTAAATATATATTTTTTTTAACAGACGAACACATGGAGTAATTTGTGTATCGTGAGTGCACTTTGAGATTTGTAGTGTAAATAAGTATTCCCTCAACTTTATTTTCCAATGAGACTTATAGCTCGAAAAAGCCGGTTTGGTATTTAGCCGACGAGGTTACATGCATTAAAGCGATAGGAGATTATACGTGACATAGTTATATGAAAAGAAAATGTAATCTCATAGGAATTGAATTATATTCTCATATATATCATAGAAATTAAGAGGAAACGTATACATTTTGGTGATGAAGAAAACCTGCCTACTTAATATCGGGATAAAGACTTCACCAAAGAAATAAAAATCAGATAAAGACGTCAGGTCATATTACCCTAGAAGGATCGAAGCCAAATCCACCCATCTTCATCATGTGCCGTGTAGCTTTGATGCTTGGTTAAAGTTAGGACAAGTAGCATTTGTATCAACATCTAACACTTATACTTGGCAACGTTCGTGTCATCGATTGTCAATGACATTTTATAATCAATAATGACAGTGGCGGATATAGGATTGTCTGGAAGGGAGGCAGACTCTCCACGGCTCCACCCCAACCCTCGGGCAGACCTCCAAATCTCATTACGAAGTGTCGCCTGGATCCGCCAGTGAGTGATGACAATGGTGTATTATTTTGTATAGATGTAGGTACTCGATCAAAAACCTAGTCCATTTCGAATTTGCAATGCCACTTGTTCATGGCTCTTGATTTGATCATTTCTCAATACAAACATGTTTTTTATGCATCAATTAAATCGCTTTGTTGATATGATTTGCGATGAAACTAATAGGGCATGTGAAATTAGATAGTTAATACAACAAACTGATTATTTGTAATAAGTTGGGTGGTGTTCTTCAAGCCAAAAATAATTTCAGAAAAAGCTGTGATCATTCATCTTCTTTCCAAATAAACTTGTGCCAAACACCAGAAGGAGGAGCCCTTTTTTTTTTCTCTCTCACAAATCAGTCCTATAACCTCCAAATAATAACTGCCGAAGAGATGTGAAGACATTATCTGATGTGGTCGCTCATCTAACATGTCTTCACCCTTCAGCCTCCATCATGGTAACCAGACATTGAAGCCTTGTTGTTTTCAAGCTCATTGGTTTCTAGTGTTTTAACTTTTAACTAAGTGCATTTCAAACCATGAATGATTTGGCAATCAATCATCTTGTCCCACAAATTTGAACCAAAACTAACGATCAAGAATTTTTGTAACTTTTTCCCAATTGGCTGAAAAAAATAGTCAAATCAATCCATTTTTTTTTGACACAGGAAATGCCTATGGGATCAAAATGGCAAATGATTGACCAACAAAATTGAAACCAAAGAATCATGCCAAGCAAGAAGAAGCTATATACTTTGTTGAATCACATTAAACAGGGTTAGTGATTCTCAGCGTTTGCAGTCTTAGCCAAATACTATATAACAAGAAAGCTTGATCCTATGATGCCAAGGCTACAAAAGGGGACTTCCTTTGCCATGGACAAAATATTTGTCATAAGCTTACATTCTTAGCAGTAAAAATTAACCAAAAAAACCCAGTTTGTCAGGAGCTTCACATAACAGTCAGTCCTGCACAAAGTAGAAACCAACTTCCTAGTCTTTACCATAAACATTACTACATTAGGGCCCAAAGATGACCCCCCCCCCCACATTCTACCTGCATAGAATATAAACCAAAGTTTTTATACAAAACGCAATCACCAGCAAACTGTCTCAATTGGGTTCTTTTTCATATATATGAAGAGAAACTAAACTCACCAGTTAGCGACGTCATTGATAACTAATTCTTGGAAAGATGATGGCGAACTACTATGTCAGGTACATCAGAGATGTCGATATTTTCACAGCCAAAGAGTTCTCTCAGCTTTAAGTCGCACATAACTGTCTTTGTATTAGGATCCTGAGAGCAAAAAGGGTTATTAGTCAACAAATTCTTCCATTGTACTAAGAAATGTACATAACCAACCTCAAAGCATGAATAAATATTGGAACCAGATTAATGACATGAAAATTGCAATTCAACATTGTGATTTGTGACGCTACCGACCTCCAACTGGTTAACTTTTATGTACTCTAATATATACTGGGTGGCCTCAGACTGAAGCATTTCCTTTTTGCCGGTGCCCAAAAACATCGCCAGTGGTTCAGAAATTGTGACTAAATTGTCAACAGACTCGGGATTTTCAGCAAAACTTTCAGCGCCAACCTTCAACCGTTTTGATGAAGTAGAATCATCTGTAAAACAGTATGGAATGAAGGGTTAACTTTGATACAATATTTATAATTTCATAAATAAGAAAAACTTTCTCTTCTTCTTTTGTAACAGAAAAATGGCCATAATAGTTTTGTCAAATCATTAACAAGCAAAAATCATTTCCGAATAGGCAAATATTGATTTGAAATTTGCCATCACATACTTGGAGAATTCAAAGAATGGATATGCTTAGATAGCAACTTGTTCATCTAAAACATGTCAGTGCAATCCGTCTCGAAGACAACACGCAAGGTTTCATCACATATAATCTTCCTCTTGTTACTTGGATCCTGAAGGTTGTGCTTCCTTATGTATGCCCATAGCTGCCTCACAATCTAAAACAAGAAAGTAGTTCCTCTCCTCAAAACTGTTCCAAGACTATATTTTATTCACATTACAAAAAGATGGCTGGGAAAATATTTTGCTATATAGATTATTAACCTCTGTCCTTGGAAGTGCGGCATCACCAACAACAGCCTGTAATTCTGGTGAGACGCCGCACACCTTATTAAGGCCCCCGCTCCACCTCTTCTTTTCGCTCCAACCTGACCACTGTATACAGGCAATAAAGGGATTGAGAGACCAATACAATTTGAAGGAATTTTAAAGATATCAATTATATGCAATAATCAAAGAAGATGAAAAAAAAACAGTAGCAACAAGTTGCACAACTTTCCTACATGCCTGAATCTTTAGAGCAACTATATAAGCTAACACCATGCTATCCTAATGTAAGTAAGCAGAGCAACTATATAAGCCAAACTTTGAAGCCATTTACCACTACTGTGAAAAAAGAATAGCGATGATCTACACAAAAACACCAGCAATTTAGCCCACTACGTTAACCAGCCTTTATAAGCAAAATCATTGAACTTCCCATTATTCATACTTCGACAGCAATTCAACACCTAAACCGCTAGTAAAATACTGAAGAAAAATACCCTTTAATTAAAGGATATTATGGGCATTCCATACCGTCCATAATTTGAAAAAGATATGGGAGTTGAGCTGCTAACAAAGTATAAAAAATATGAGTGGTGAAATGTAATGTTCTTATAAAAGGTGGTTTTTGCTAAAGTGAGCTGAATAAGTTGGCATTTTAAGTCAAGAAAAACACACAAATTTGAAATATCTATTTCAGGAAAAAAAAACATATTCTCACGTAGAAAATCAGCATATTTTTCATAGCATTTCCATCTCTACCTATTGATAGTATCATGATGTACACAGCTCAATCCTACAAAATCAATCAATAGACATAAGTTCATGAACAGAAAATTCCAGCATCCCAAATAACAAGCAACTAGAGCTAGAACTCCAGCATAACAGCCTCAGTCTCCTCAGTCTAGCAATAACAATGTTAGCATTAAAAAAGCGTTGTAGGAAGAGCTTCAAAGGTTATTCATCACTATAATCAGGAACGAATTTGGCTTGCAAAAGCAGTTTAAAGAGTGGAAATGTTAGAAGCTCATTCCATTCAGATGAAGTGCTTCATATAGATAATTAGGTGGGCATGCCCAAACCCAACTTTACTACAGAAGAGTATTCAAATGTTTTGAATCTACAATTCATGGTGGTCCTTGATTTGACATGTGGGATTTCAAAAATCAAAACCCCATACCTATTACCTAGTACCTACTGTTTGTTCTGTGTTTTCTTAATTTTGAACCAAATTTCCGAAGTTTCCATACCCAAATGGTGGGGCTAGTTCGATCATAGTAGTTTCTCCTCGTCTAATTCCTATAAGTCATCTTCAAATTTCAAACCGGTTCCAATTTTAAACTCATGCCCGATTTTTAACCAAACTCCTCATAAGCATGCATTAGTGCCTAATACCTCCAGTACAACCCTGTACAAAAAACAGAAAGCATGTATGGTTCTATTTCATGGCAAAGCGTACAGTTTTTCTATTTCAAATGTGTGGGGAGCCTCATAAGCCCCAATTTTTTTTCCCGTCTCTGCCTAACCCTAAAAATAGAGGAAGAAGTAACAACTCAGCAAGGATAAGGGAATTTTAAGCTCCAAACTCAAATTATTCAAGTTCCAGGGATGAATTAAACATGAACATAACACTTCTATGCTCTTACTATTCAAAAAAAATCACTATGAAAAGCCATAATAAATAAATAATAAAAAGGAAGCACTAGGCATAAAGAATAAACATTGGGGAAAAAAACAACTTTTGAAAGCAACCAGTTTCAGACACGACAAAACCCTAAAATTCCCATTTGTTGGAACCTAGACAGCAGAGACTAATTTCAAATTCCCCAAAATCAAAACTTGTAAAGAAAGAATTAGTCCGACCTGTCCTTGATTCCTTTGGCATTCTTTGGCTGCGGCGGATTTTGAAGCGGAGGCGCAACCTGGACTGGCGGCGACGGCGGATGAGGGAAGGGTCCTCGGAAGCCGGCGGGGAAGTTCAGGGCAAACTGAGAGGGAAATTGGTGGTTGACGTTGAGAAATTGGGGTTGGTTTTGGAGGGCAAAGTGGTCTTTTTGGAGGGGCGGCAGCGCCTGCAGAGGAAGAAGAGGAGGAGGAGGAGGGAACTTGTGGTAGCGGAGGATCTCCTGGTGGATGAGGGCGGTCTTGTGGGAGAGGTCTTGGCCGAACCTGTCGCCGAGCTGCTGAACGACACCGTTTAGGGAGTTGAAGGCGTTGGCCGGGGACTGACGGAGCAAGGTCTCCACTCCTATGGCTATTTCCTGGTCGGTTACCATTGTTGTTTCCCCCTTCATCGTTCTCTCTCTGGGGAGCAAAGATTGAAGCTTTTTTGGTTTTCTTCTTTGTAAACCCAAAACCCAAAAAGGAAGTGAAGAAAGCCCAAGCCCAACCACCCACCCACCCACCGCCACTGGCTTTTATGATGGTGGTGGGCCCCACTAATGAACATTAAAATAATAGCCCTTCAGGATTGGAGAAAATTACAGTTACATACCACGAGAAAGCACTATCCTCCTCCTCCTCTGAACTGAATCACCAAGTATTTTTTTGCTTTGGAAGCATCTGATAATAAGGATTTGGAGATTTGTTTGCCAAATTTGTGGGCTCTTTCCTATACAATAAGGAATAAAATAGCAAAGATGCATTCTTTGTGTTTCTGCCTATGAAATTTATAGTGGTTGGAAATTTTTGCTGGGTTTTTAATTACTTCCCATTATAAACTTGGATTTGCTTTGATCCTGAGAAGCCTACTCATTTGGTAATTGATTGATATCATGTGAAGCTGATCGCATCCTAGTATGATCTGGGCCACTGGAGATGTTCTTTTTGTCGGGCATTAGTAAAACATGATTGCAATTCCGCTCAGGATATCAAGTTTGCTATCTGTTCTGAATTTGCTCAAGAAAATCATCATCAAATTGTTTAGAAGTTGGGCAATCCGGCAAACTCTTGACAATGGATTTGGGTTTCTTTGTTATTAAGATTTGAATTTGTGGATAAAGAAGAAAAAAGTATATATCAAAGGCCTAGCTTGAACTGAAAGGAAATGACTTTTTTAAGATCTTATTAAGAACATGACATGCTATGGAGAAATCTGAGTGGATCGTGTGGTAGGTAAGCAAAAATAAATGAACTCAGTGCATATACATCAAGGTCTAAAATAAAGGATGCTATTTTCAGCTATGGTGTATAATGATTTTGCTTTTGGGTTGAAATGTAAATAAGTATAACTTTTTATGTTCATGACATTTGGATGAAATGAATTTCGTGGTAAGAGGTTTTTGTATGAGCTTGGAGAGCATAGATCTTGATATAACTTGGAGTAATACCATATAGTTTCAATAGTGTAATTAGAAATTTTTAGTACAATTATGTGAGTGTTTTAGGTTTATTTTGAGTGATTTACTACAAGTGTAACAAATTAGAAGAAGTGTAACAAAATCATGGATTTAGAGGAAAAATTCAGAAGAAGACATTCTAAAGAAGAACGGCAACTGCAGGTCCACAATCGCGATCGCGAGTGATCAACAGAAGCCTCAAGAATGCACAAGTGAAGAACTGCAACAACGGGTTCCAAACCGTAATCGCGAGTGAAGACCGACTCGGGAACTCTGAAGAGAACAGAATTGCGACTACGAGTTGCTATCGGGATCGCAGTGTGTTGGGCTGCGCAAAACGAGGTTTCCTTCCGAGTTTATTCTATCTTTAGTTTTTAGTATTGTTTTTTTTTGGATATTTTCAAGTTTTTGAGTTTCTTTAAGACCTTTGTTTCTAGGTTAAGTTTATTATTCTATCATCAATATTTTCCCATTCTAGTTTGGAGAATTACTTTTTCTTGTATGGAGAACTAATTCTTCCTTGTTTAATTGATTATTGAAGCTTAAGACTCGAAATCTATTGTGAGATTTATCTTCTACTTTTCTTTCTCTTGATTAATCTTAATTCTCTATGCTTATTGTTTATGATTGATTATTGGTTTCCCGAGCTTGGTGGAGTGAATTTTTAAGTTTAAGTTTGGATTGATCCATCTTGTGCCTCAATTCCATGGCTTAGTGGTGAAGATCCAAACAAGCATTTTCTTAATTTCATGTTGTTCGTACCAGCATGAAGCCAAAGCAGGTGACTGAGGATCAAATTAAGTTGAGAGCATTCCCTTTCTCTTTGAAGGATACATCCAAGGATGAGTTCTTCTATCTTCCCCCTAGCATTATTGACACTTGGGAAAAGATGAAAGAGACATTCCTAAAGAAGTATTTCCCTGACACTAAACAGACTAAGCATGAAGAAGGATTTGAGCAACATTGAACAAGATGCCAATGAGAGCTTATATGACTACTATGAAAGGTTCAAGAGGTTGGTTTTTAGTTGTCCTTACCATGGATACATTGAGAAGGATCTTATCTTCTACTTATATAAAGGCCTATTGCCTAATGAAAGGAGAATGTTGAATGTAGCATGTGGTAGGAGTATCATGAATAAAACTCCTAAGGCATCTTTTGAGATAATTGGTGAACTTTTTGAGGAGTCTAGGCAATTCAACAAAAGAGTTGGTTCTCGTTCAACTAAAGCAACCGATGTAGTCAATTTGAAGTCTTCATAGAATTCAGGGGTACAAGAGTTGAAAGTCATGATGAAGCAATTGATGTTGGCCAATGGTCATCACGTCAATAATTTTTATAAACACTAGAACCAAACTCAAACACTAGAACCACTTCAATAATCTCTATAAACACATGATGAAGAAAACAATTGAAAAGTCGTGTATGTGATAAGGTATTTTCGCAGTCGTTAATACCTACTAAAGAATTCTGACTAACCAAGCTAAGAAGAATGATAAGTAAGGGTCGATCCCACAGAGACTCGTGGATTTGTGTTCTTACTTGCGTGCCAAGTAAAGTAGATATGGGGGTTTTGAGAATTTTTAACTAAGTAATCTATTATAGAATGCAAAACTGAATTGAAAATTGATATGTAACAATATATGAGAGCAATATGTTCAACTAGTTAACTTCCATCATGATATAGCATTGTTGATCATTGATTCTCTTAGTTCTCACTTCACTTGAATAATCTATCTTGGATTTTGATCCAAACTTCGGATTTAGTTGATAGAACTACCAGTCTAACAACCCTAATCACCAAGTAACTTAGAAGACCTCCTAGATTCAACTTGACAACGGTTTTATGATTCAAGTATCGATAGAAACAATTATCCAAAGCAACCAGACATCTAAATAAATTGTGATTGACTTCTCTTCTTTAACCAACTAGTCCAACTGGTCCTAAGTTGATTAAAGTTCTACTCTCGATCAAATTAACACCGATCGGTATTTAACAAGATTCAGTTGTAACTAGAAATTTAATTAGGTAGCTAATATAACAAAATCCTAGATTAGATTTATTCAATTAAGCATAGAGAAGTCAAACTAGTCAAGGTTATTGGGAATCAATCAAACCTCACAACTTCAATTAACTAGTCAAACACAAGAGATTTAACAACTCATAATTAAATTAAGAAAACTTACAATAAGGTTCAGAGGTCTCATCTTGAGAAACTCTAGTTGTAATTAGAATTATGAAAAGAGAGAGAAAACTAAAAGAGTTTAAATATCTCTCACAACTAAAGATAGAATATCCCAAAGCCTTGCATCAAATCTATCCAAAAATACACACGAGGCCTTAAAATAAGGAAACACTGGGTCGGCCCAAGTCTCCGCGTAAAAACCTAAAGACGCGGTCTAGGTCTTGATCACGCGATCGTGTCCTAACTGTCCCAGCTCGCGTCATATCCTCGATTGAGGATTCAGGTAACACTTCAGAGGCTGTTTTGACCCCCTTCGAGTTGGAATTTGGAGCAGTAAAAACATGAATTATAGTTCTTTAATTTGAATATATAAGTTTTCCAATGATACCAAAATCAACTTCTTCAGACCACTATAGCTCCCAAACGAAGCATTGCAAGATAGAGGTGTCGAAACAACAACTTCAATGCATGACCCGAATTTAAGCGTTCCTTTCCCACAACTTCTCGGGCCTTAATGACCATTAAAAGTGACTTGCATATCCTTGGTCGAGCTCCACATACTAACCATGTCCAACCTCTAAACTCCACCTTTTTGCCTCAGTTCCCATCTCATCTATGCTTGTTTACCTGTAGATCTTGAAAACAACACAAAACAAGCGCAAAACCCGACTTTCATAGAAAAACTAAAAACCTAAGAACTAGACTAAACTAAGTTAAAAACTACAATATATAAACATAAATATGCATCATAAACACTACCTAAATGCAATCTATCAGTATGGTATGGCGAGTGTAACTCGTTTTACACTATAATCTCTATAAACACTAGAACCAAACTCTTCTTAATTATTATAAATAATGTAAAGGTTAGACACTAAAAATAAACTAAATATACAAGGTTAGAGACTAAAACCAGGGCTGTCCAACAGGTCGATCCGTTGACCCGTAAAAAAAAATAAACCCGACCAGCAACCCGTAAAACGGGTTACGGGTTTACGGGTCGGGTTACGAGTTGACCTGTTTGACTGGGTCAAATGTGTTGAAAAGTTTCAAATGGGTCAAATTTGACCCGTTCGACCGTTTTTGACCCGTGAAATTAACCCATTTCGATCCGTTTTAAGCTGTAAACTTTTATTTCTCCCTTCCAATTATTATAAAAATAAAATTTTATTTTTATTTTTTTAATATTACAGGTTAACCCGTAACCTGGCGGGTCGACCCTAAACTAAAAAACTCTGACCCATAAATCCATAACCCGACCTGCAACTCATAAACTAAAATAAATTTGACCCGTAACCCGTAAATTGCGGGCGGGTTGGGTTACGAGCAACCCGCCCGTTAGACACCAAACGTCGTGTCAACAGCGGGCTTTGTAATATCATGAGATTGGGGCAGCTGGTTAGCTTGTCGATCCAGTCCAGTCGCGCGGAAAACTCTCTTCATCTTTCAGGTCCGTACTGCGGTTCTTCCTTCAAACTTGCTTACTCTTCCCCTTTTTCTTCAATTTCCGATGCTGCCCTAAATTTCAAGATTTGATTTTGTATTACTCTGAATTCTTGTTCTTTCATACGCTGATATCTACCTGTGCACTTCTTCCTAATTTTTGTTAGTAGTATCAATGAACCCTAAAATTTGAAGCATTCTGTTTGTTTTCTTCTCGTGAAATCTGAATAGTTGGAAGTTCGTGGTTTCAATAAAGTTAGCGATTCAATTCGTCTCTTCTCGTCGAATTAGCGCTCTGTGAGACTAGCTATGCCGGCGGAATCAGCAAGACCGAAGAGTGATAAAGAGGAGGAGTGGGATGTGGACGCACCGGAGTTGAAACGAAAGAGAGTAGAGGAATCTTCTTCTCCCACTACGCATGCGTTCGAGAATCCTCTCCTCCCTCTAGCTTCTTACGATGACGATGACGAGGAAGAGGAGGAGAGGAGGAGGCAGGCGGCTAGCAGGCACCAGGAGCAGCTTAATGGTCGGAGTGATGAGAAGAATGGTCGAAAATATGAGGTCGAAAATGATGATGAGGAAGATGACGAAGATGATACGAGTAGACAGGGTTTTGGTCATGGGAGGGGCAATCGCCAGGTGGAGGTCCGGAGAGATTGCCCTTACTTGGATACTGTTAATCGCCAGGTATTGATTCTTTTAATTACATAGTTATACTAATCTCTTAGGAACCTGTTATCAGATTTTTGCTCTGATCAGATTAGGTTTATGACATAGGCTCTGTGGATTTGAGGTGATTTCAGGCAAAAGATTTGGTCAAGTCTCTAATATTTCATGATACTGATATCGAAGTTGCTTGCTTTAAAGTGCTTTGAACAAAATCTTGTTTTGATATGAACTGATAAGGTGTAGTTGGATTTTTTTCATCCTTTGTGACTGTAGAGGTGTATTTGATATGCTAGGATAAGAGGTTAGAATTGAAGTTTGTTGTGTGGTTTATGAATTCCTGTATTGCTGTATAAGACGGAGGTTTCTTCCATAAGATCCACAATTTCTAATGAAGGTGCTATGTGTGAAACAAGATGTCCATACTCACATAGCAGGATGTGATACATAATACATACTTAAAGGAGAATCTGAATGCACCTAAAACTTATGCAGTTATGCCATGATAAAGGGTTTGCATGAGCCAAAATTTCTAGTTTAAGACTTGCACAGATGAGTGTTGTAGTATACACTATACAGAGCATAATTTGACTTGACCTATCCATAGATGTTTATGAGCAGCATCTAGAATCTTTCATTCTACTATTCTGAATGCAAATTATTCCTTAACATAGGCATTTTTAACATTCAGTAGCTGCTAATGGCCCAATGTCCAAGCAAGGGTGTGCTGACAATTTTGGATGTTTGACATTGTGGCTTGACTGCTTGAGTGTGGTGCTTGACAAACTCATAGCTAGAGTCTTGAAGTTTTAACTATTCTTTACTGAGATTGAGTTTCTATTATAGTTGGACATATCTGTAATTGTGTAATGTTGGTATTTTAACGCTGTGTTATGACTTATGACTGAAGTCATTGGTGGCTTTATGATTCCAATGCTACATTATCTGATTATCTTCAAAAATTGTTGGTTAATGTTATTGTCAAAAGCAAACATTCATGTCTAATATATTCAAGGTGCCCTTTTCTAGGTGATTGCTTAAATGTATTGTTTAGTCTTGTTTCATTCACATATATATTCCTTTGTTGGGAAAGCTGTGTAGGTTTTTGATTACTTGCTTCACTTGCAGGTTTTGGATTTTGATTTTGAGAAGTTTTGCTCCGTCTCCTTGTCAAACCTTAATGTATATGCATGCCTTGTTTGTGGAAAGTACTTCCAAGGAAGAGGTCAAAAATCTCATGCATATACTCATAGCCTTGAAGCTGGGCACCATGTTTACATCAATCTTCGAACTGAAAAAGTTTATTGCCTTCCTGATGGATACGAGATTATTGACCCATCATTAGATGACATTCGGCATGTGTTGAACCCGAGGTTTGCTTTTAATTTTACTTTTGAGCATCTGTCATCTTTGAGTTATTGATGTCATAAATCATAATCACGTGTTTACATTAGATTTTATATGAATGTAAATTTTCTTCATCCTTCTATATCCTTTGCAATGTTTTGTTGAATATACTGCCGTTTAGCATTATAAATGCTTTGTGTTTTACTCATTTAGGGTTACCAAGGAGCAAGTTGAGCAGCTTGACAGAAACAAACAGTGGTCCAGGGCTCTTGATGGTTCCAACTACCTCCCTGGAATGGTATGTGTTTTATGTCATGGCATTTTCACACCTTTGGAGGGAAGTATGCGACCTAACTCCTCTTTTTCTTAATCCTAGGTTGGGCTGAACAACATACAGGAGACTGATTTTGTCAATGTGACAATTCAATCTCTCATGCGAGTTACGCCTTTGAGGAACTTTTTCCTAATCCCTGAAAACTACGAACATTGCAAATCTCCCCTTGTTCATAGATTTGGGGAGCTCACAAGGAAGATATGGCATGCAAGAAATTTTAAGGGACAGGTTTGGCATTTTGCACTATATTTACTTGAATTTTCTGCTGTATGCATTTTGGGTTTTAGCTTTCCGACATGAATTTTCTGATTTCTTATTTGTCTTCTATGCAGGTTAGTCCTCATGAATTTTTGCAGGCAGTAATGAAAGCCAGTAAAAAGAGATTCCGCATCGGTGCACAATCTGACCCAGTTGAATTTATGTCATGGCTTCTAAATACACTTCATGCAGATCTCAAAAGTTCAAAGAAAAATAGCAGTATTATCTACCAGTGCTTCCAGGTAACTCTCCAGCCATATTCATAATATTTGCTCACTTCCTTCTTGCTCTATGAAAATTCGTATCTAAGATGGTTGCTTGGCAGGGGGAGTTAGAGGTTGTAAAAGAGTTCCAACACAGAGCACTAGAGAAAAAGGAAAGTGGCGATGGCCAGGTTTCTGATGCTGGGTCCGGAAGTGGTAATGCCCTCAGAGAAACATCCAGAATGCCATTTCTAATGCTGGGGCTTGATTTGCCCCCACCACCACTTTTTAAAGACGTGATGGAGAAAAATATTATCCCTCAGGTAACTGAGGTCATATTTTTGACTTTTGACATGGATTATATCATTCTGTAGAGTTTGGAATATTATTTTAAACCCATAGTGTGGAATAATTACTATGTTTGGCCTGTTTTTGTGAGTCATGACCTTAGATACAGACTATTGACTTGAATGAGGGGAGAGGCTTAAATCTCATATTTTAGAAATTTATTTATAGACTAGAGGTCCAGTTTAAAATGTTAAACATGTATAATGTTGAGGAAATACAAGGGGTTTGTGGGAGTAAAGCGGAAACTTGATTTGGACTTACGATGACACGGATGGTTGAGGTGGTATGGGGTCAGGATCTTGGATGTTCATTGTACAGTCGCTCTTTGAGCTAGGATACGGACTAAGGGTTATATCTTTTGGTCCTTTCATATTCATGATAATTGGGTGCTCACATCTTGTGTGTTTTCATCTTTTCCCTTGTTGTCTTGGAATGAATGAATTATCCTGCTGATACTAATTCACCATGTTTGATCTTGTTCATTTAAGAGTGTAAGCAGGTTTTATATGATATTCATTGTTGTTCGTTTCCTTTAAATTGGGTGATTTAATATTTTTGGTTACAAAATGAAAATATGCTATCTTTAAGTAGGGAACAGAAACTCCTTTCTTCCTCACCCCTACCCTTTTTTTTTAAATGTTATTTTGATGTCATGGCTCAATGACCCATTTTATCTCTCCTCCTTAGGTTCCACTTTTCAACATATTGAAGAAGTTTGACGGTGAGATGGTTACTGAAGTTGTGCGTCCTCGAATTGCAAGAATGAGATACCGAGTAACCAGACTGCCACCTTATCTTATCCTCCATATGCGGCGATTTACAAAGAACAATTTCTTTGTGGAAAAGAATCCCACTCTTGGTAAGAATACATTGTTCCTATTTATGTAAATGAATTTCCTAGATCTTTGCATTTCATCACAGCTTAGAAACTTGACTTCCTGTGATTCTTCTATTTTCCAGTTAATTTCCCTGTTAAAAATCTGGAACTGAAGGACTATATCCCACTTCCAACACCCAAGGAAAACAAGAAGCTGCGTTCAAAGTATGATTTGATTGCGAATATAGTTCATGATGGTAAACCAGGTGAAGGTTCTTACAGGGCGTTTGTGCAGCGAAAGTCAGAAGAGCAATGGTAAATAAAACACTAAACAATATCAGGTCCTTCATCAGTTTGCATACTCTTTAGCAACTCCATCTGAATACTAAATTGTTTTTGTTTTTGTTGCTGTTGCAGGTATGAAATGCAGGATTTGCATGTGACTGAAACGCTGCCTCAGATGGTTGCACTCTCTGAGGCATATATGCAGATATATGAGCAGCAACAGTAAAAGTCAAGTAACTATGAAGACTTGTTTGAAAGCTTTTCTACCTTCATTAAGCAACTTAGAATCTTATATGCAGCGGTGAGTAGATGACCTGATTTTTGATTTAGAAAGACTGATGATTTGTACTTGGGCTTGAATTTTTCTGACTTGATTTCATTTTGATACAATTTTGATGCAAAATGAATAGAATCAAGATCCAAAATTTTCTAAATCAATATAAACTATACTTTACCGGTTTCGGAGTTTGTAGATAGTTTGCATTGAAGTATGATATTGTTTGTAATAAATCCAATCATATTTTGCAATTGAATCTAAATTTGCTGGATCTTTAATGTTAGTGTGAAAATTAAGGTTGATCACCTGGATTGGCATTCGATGATAACAGTGCATTAACACCTTCAAATGAGTGATATTTGAAAAATCTGTTGCTTAAAAGTTAGAATAGTATTTGTTTAGACAATCTAGAAGTAATTTTGTAGCGAAACTTAGGTAGGCTTATGCAGTACTACTACTAGTGTACTACAAAATCATAAACTAAAAACATAAAGAATGATGTTGCTGCCCAGGATCGAACTGGAAGTGTGTAAGACTAACGTGATAACCACAGCAACCTAAGTGGTAATTAAACATGGTTATTATACAATTTGTGAAAATTAAGTTAATTTGCTCATCTACACTAATGTCAATGTGGGTCACTCTGGTAGAAATGTCTTTTACACTGTAGTAGAAATGCCTTGTGCATGACTAATGATGGCAAAATAGAGAGGTGTATCCACAATTTAGTCCCTGTTGGATCCCCAATATCATGTGGATAAGTGGGTTGGCCTCCTCGTTTGATTTCCCCCTTTATAAATCCATACAAAAATTTCCATTTATTGACAAATTAATTCAATTCTTACATAAATTAACTTAATTTTCACAAATTATATAATAACCATGATTCATTGCCACTTCAGTTGCTGTGGTGTAGTGGTTATCACGTTAGTCTTACACACTAAAGGTCTCCAGTTCGATCCTGGGCAGCAACAGTGCCATTTATTTTATTTTTTCACTTTTTGCAATCACAGTTTAAACATTTTATTTAAAATGTTACTTACTATAACTATTTAGTTCATGTAATTTTCAAATTTAGTTAGTCCTTTAAACCTTTAAGATCACTAGTCACTGTCCACGCCACCTACAAAGGCTACAATCATCCCAACCATAGCAAAAGAAAAACGCTCCACTAATTCAAACAGGTGAGAAAGAATATGCAAACAAAATTTATTAAAACAATTCTGAATTTTACCAACCAAATTTATTAAAGGCAGAGACTAAAAACTAAATCCGTACACAAATATGGAAAACGATAAAACTTCACACCATTTACATGCATGATGCAATATATATAACCAGGCGTCCGTTGGGCTGAAGAATATGCACACAATAAGGGCTGAAGAATATACGTATTAACTTTTTTGATGTAAATTATCTTTATTATTTGGTTAGAAATGAAGAGGTTCATAATTTATAAACTTTATTTTTGCTAATATTTAGAATCCTTAAAAGTTGCGGTAAAGTCTGAAATGACCGTCCTCACTTAAACAAAGGTAGTAAATTCTGATGTAATTTCCCTAGTTTAGTCCTCAGTATTAGTACTTATGATCATCTTAAACTAAGTACCTCTTAGTTTAGTGGTAATTGGGACTAGGTCGCTTAAGTATTAGTCCAGAGGTCTCGAGTTCGAGACTCTCCGGCCGTGTGTATGCAGCAGAGAGACTTCAGAGGAACAACACCGTTAACGGGGTCCAACCCAACTCCGGTCCGGACGTAGGCACAAAGTGCCGAACCGGGCGAGCCCAACCTATCAAAAAACAAAGTTATGATGATCTTAAGCCGAAGAATTTAATGAAGGCGCTAACAACATATATAGTCTGTAGAGCGGACCAAAATAGCACCAATCTGGTCCAGTACTCCTTCTGGATTCAGTAAAAAGCATCTAGTAAAAGTTACATGCTTTATGCAATATAATGTATCTTATTTATAAATTACGTTTGGATGACAAAATTTTAAAAATATCATATCAAAATGCTTTACTGTATACTAAAAACGTATTCCTCTCATTTTTTTTTTATCAATGTATTCAAAAAATATAATAATAATCTTATCATTTTATCAATTCTTATATATGCTTTTGTCTATAAATTTATTCAAATTGTTAAATAATTTACAATCTTATCATTTTTTTGGTCTAATCAACTTATTATATAAGTATATATTATTATAAAATAATATCATAATACTAGAATAAATTAAATAGATTAGATTAGATGGGTATCCGAGTTAGGTGAGGCTTTAAGTTGTTAGAATGAAGTAATATTTTAATGAGTTAGTCACGAGTTTGTTTAAAGATACAATTTTGCTCATCTACCCGTACCGGTGACACTATAAATTCCGCCCTTTTTCTCACACACCTCTTCAGATTTCATCGTCGCCGAGAAATTAATTAAAGTAACTCCGACTCGTCCGGTCGATGGCGCCGTTGAAGTCATTCATCGAAGTTTCGGCGGATTCGCACTTCCCAATCCAGAACCTTCCGTACGGAATCTTCAAGACGAGCATCCGATCTCCTCGCCCTGGAGTGGCCATCGGCGACTATGTCATCGATCTCATGGAGATCGCTCGCAACGGTCTCTTTGACGGTCCCCACCTCTCCGGTTCCGACTGCTTCAACCAGGTCACCCTAATTTACCTAACTTAACTTAATTACCCGCCATAATATATTGCTCAAGTTCAAGACTTTTGGATTGCCTCATAATCAATTTACGTACATATTCTACCAAAAAAAATTACTACCACTTATCAAATATTCACCATTCTTTTTGCCATTGAATCAACAATTTAGAGAAAACTATATATGGATTAATTGTCGGGGAAATTATTAATATTATGACATAATTCTAATGTCATGTTTGTTAGAAACCAAACACTAGCTGATAAACTCTAACTACAGTACTTCTGGAACTCTAACTACTGCTTTCTTCTTTTTTGAAGTTTTTTTTAGTAGTTGTAGTAGGTAGTTTTAAGCATTACAAATAATAATAGTTTTTTTTTTTTAACTTTAATTATCTTTTTTTCAATCAAATATATAAAACTCAAACTATTTTGATATTCCAACCAATATTCATATTTTTTTTCAACTTTAACTAAGTATTTTTTTCAACTACGTACTTTTCAAACTCAACTAATTTTTGTTGATTAAGAACTTAGCAAAGATATTTTGCATTATGGATCATTACATTGAATATGTAGATGTTGAATGAAATTTCTACCGTATTGTTTAAAAGCTTTTAATATACAACTTATATCGTACCGTAGAATATATAGCATAGTAATACATAGTAGTACATGCATGTTTCTATACACTCGAAAGGAGAAGAAAGTAAAATAACATAGGAATTTCATTGGAATTGGCAGCCCACATTGAACAAGTTCATAGCATTGGGCCGCCCTGCCTGGAAGGAGGCTCGACAAGTGCTTCAGACACTCTTGTCTGGTATAATACATCCATATGCTTTTACATATTTCTTATGTGTTAGTAATTTAGTATACATTAATACAAGACACATTATTAAAAGAATTGGTCTTTTGTTATATAGCTGAGGAGCCATGGTTGCGTGACCACACCTATTTGCAAGAGAGAGCAATGGTCCCTATGGTAATTAAGACTCATCGAACATCTGAGAGGGAGGCTGCTATTTTATTTTATTTTTAATCCTTTTTATCCCTCCTAATATTTGAATATTTGTATAGAGCCAAGTGGAAATGCTACTTCCGGTACAAATTGGCGACTACACAGACTTCTATGCTTCATTGCACCACGCTACAAATGGCGGCAAACTTTTTCTCGGCAAAGACTTCAAAGTTGGTCTAAACTGGTATGTTAAACTTAATCTTCTCGAATTCTCTAGTAAGAAGATTAGTATGGGGGGGTGAGATTGTTAATTGTTCACATACTAACTTGTTTGTTTTAGGCTTTCCCTACCCATTGCTTATCATAGTCGTGCGTCGTCGGTTGTTGTATCGGGAACTGACATTGTTCGTCCAAGGTTACAAATTGATTAAGATTCTGGAATTTGCACTTATCCTCTTACTAATTCTAAGAATACTTATCAAATTATTTTGGTCTCTTAGGGGACAAGGCCCTCCAGTTGGTGACTCTCCGCCTTACTTTGGCCCTTCACAAAAGTTGGACTTTGAGTTGGAAATGGTTAGACGACAACTTTGAGTTTTGCTCAATGTGATCTAGAATTATTTCAAGTATGTTAGTGTGTTTGGTATTGTCACAGGGTGCGATTGTGGGTCCAGGAAACGAACTAGGAAAGCCTATTGATATCAATGAGGCTAAGGACCACATATTTGGACTTGTTTTATTGAATGATTGGAGTGGTAATTAAGTTGATTAATTGCTCCTCCAGATTCAATTCCTCTGTCTTGGATTTTTTTTTTATAAACAATAGTACAAATGTGTATGCAGCTAGAGATATTCAGAGTTGGGAGACGGTGCCTTTGGGACCTTTTCTTGGGAAGAGTTTCGGTATCAATAACTACGTTCCTAGCTTCTTCTTATTTCAGTTTAACTCTTCAATTAGTCAGACTTCATAATAATGATTAACAAGAGTTTTCAACCCTAATTCTAATCAGGCACAACTATTTCCCCATGGATTGTGACCCTAGACGCTCTTGAGGAGTTTGCTTGTGACGCCCCAAAACAGGTACTTCAAACAAAAAAGAAACAATATAATCTGAAATATATTCAACTGTTTAATGTATTATTATCATTGACAATTGAGCTGTGATTTGTTATGCAGGACCCTCCTCCCTTGCCATACTTAGCCGAAAACCCACACCATAACTACGACATATCATTGGAGGTACCTAGTTGTGATCTCATCGTGTGATAGTAACATTTCTTAATCCTTTTTCTTGTATCTTGTTCGGTTTTGATAATTTCCTTCCTTGGGATGCTAGGTTAGCATAAAACCCGCAGGACACGAGTCTTGTGTCGTCGCAAAGAGTAACTTGAAGCACATGTGAGTATCATGATCTCCTTATTGATTCAGCTTCCATTTTGCTATGCAATAATTCAATTCATTGAGCACCCTTTTTGCATTTGTTATGGAACAGATATTGGACATTCTTTCAACAACTAGCACATCATACAATCAATGGATGCAATCTAAGGCCTGGTGACCTCCTAGGGACAGGAACAATTAGCGGGCCGGTAAAAAGATTAATTATGAGTAATTGCATTTGTAAAACTAGTCAACAAGCTAATTAAGTAATGCCAATTGAAACTTGACAGGAACCTGATTCCCTCGGATGCTTGCTCGAGCTAACTTGTAACGGGAAACAAGCAATCTCACTGAATGGCGAAAACAGGACGTTTTTGGAAGATGGAGATGAAGTCACCTTCACTGGCATTTGCAAGGTACATTTTCCATGTACATTGATTGTCATTTAGCACTTTAGTCCTCCATTTCAGCAACTCCAAATTGGTTTAGTAATCTTACATAGTATGGTTGTACAAATGTGGTGGTTTGTAACAGGGGAATGGATACTGCGTCGGATTCGGGACTTGCACCGGGAAGGTGTTGCCATCAAACAAATGAAAATGACCAAGAAAGTTGTGCATGATTTCTTGGAGTGACTTTTTTCTTGTTTCCGATTAAGTACTATGAAAATAACTCAAGAGAGAATAAAACCAAGTGTCATAACTCGAGAGAGAATAAAACTAAGTGTTGATGCAAGATTTTCTTTTGATATTTCAGCCTCATTCACGTTTCGTTACTTTCCCTAGCTCCAACTGATTATGGTTCAAGTGTGAAGCTTGTTATCAAATTATTACTTATTAATCATATAATAAAGTTTCCAATTCATGAGCATTAACAAAATGTTTGCGACCTTCTGCCAAAAAAATTACAATAACAACATTGGCCTAGTGAGGTTTCGCTACTACAAAATTTGAGGGGCAACGAAATTTGGGGGTCAAGGGAAAGGGTAAGCCCGAAAGACCCGCGTGGAGCCCAAACTGCATAACTCGGAAAGATAGCACAAGACGTCGCAACACACAAAAAAGAAAAGGAGACACAAAGCGCAAAAGAGACGAAATTAACAAACAAAAGCAACAAATTTTTTGTTTTGTATCTTTATTGAATAAAATTATGTAATAAATGTTATGTCGCATCTATTTCATAGGAGGAGTAAGTGAGTAACTCAAGAATATATACTAGGCTTGTTTCTCTTTGGATTTTCAATGTGGGATATGTTTTTTTATTCTCAACATACCCAATTCTAAAGACTAGTGTAATATGCACACAAATGTTTTGCCCGACGGATAGGAATTGCCCCTCATCATAAAGTGACTCGTTTCACGCTGCCAACCATCAATGCATATCTAAATGAAACTTGATAGAAGTGGAAATGGACCGCATAAACGGCTCACATCATGATGCGAGCGACATCATGGCTCGCATCATGGTGCAAGCCCCTTCTCAAATCCAACATTTTTTGGTATATAATTTCCTCATATTGATAGTTTCAATTTGATAAATTATATTATTATAAGCTCCAATCCGATACCCGAGTAAAATGTTATAAATGTTTGAAGATTGGACATACACAAACCACTTTAACTTGCCTTTATTTAGCCCCAATGCGTTTATCTTTTGCTAAACTTTATACCTTCATACTGCAGTTGAACCCGAGATCTTCGCACCATGATACAAGCCAATGCCGCATCATCCTTCTTAATACGAGCCATCACAATTGCCCATGCTCTCTTCGAAATTATATCCTGGAGTTCTTAGTTTTGTTTCATTTTTAAAGGATTTAGATAACTATTTCTAATTGTATCACAACTAACTATGACCTTAAAACCTTACCCTAAGCTCTAACCTAAGCCTTATCTTAAACCATGTACCTTACCTTAAGCATTGCCTTAAACCCTACATTCAAACCCTATCTTAAATCCTAAACACTATACTTAAAAAAATAAACTCCATCCTAAACTATATACCCAAACTCTAAACCTTACCCAAATACCACCCTAACCCTAACCATTACCACAAACCCTAATTCTTATCACAAACCTTACCATAAAGTCTTACCCAAACTCTTATCATAAACCATAAAAGCTTACCCAAAATCCTTCCTTAAGACATTTAAACCCTATACTCAAACCCTACCTTAAACCCTAGACCTTACCCAAAATCTTACCTTTAAGCCTTGCATTAAACCCCACATCCTAATTCTATCCTAAATCTTAATACCCTAAGTTTTAAAAATATAAACCCTATTCTAAATCCTTTACCCAAACTCTAAACCTCACCCAAATTATATGTTAAACCTTAACCCTTATCATAAATCCTAAAATTCACCCCAATTTCTATCCCAAAGTCTTACCCTAGTCAAAGCCTAATTAACCCTTACCATAAATCTTAACCTTACCTAAAATCCTACGTTAAGCCTTATCCTAAACCCTACATTCAAAACGTACTCTAAACTAGGGTTGTCCAATGGGTCGACCCAATGACCTGTAAAAAAATAAAGTCAACCCATGACCCATTTGATTGGTCATTTGACCCGTTTCGACCTGTAAAATTGACACATTTGACCCTTTTTGTGTTGACCCATTTGACCCATAAAATTCTATTTCTCCCTTTCACTAACTACAACAATAGCACTTTATTTATATTTTTTTTAATATCACAAGTCGACCCGTAACCCAACTCATAACCCTAAACTAAAAAAATCTGACCCATAACTCGTAAAATTGTGGGTGGGTCGGGTTACGAATCGACCCACCTATTGGACAACCCTACCTTAAACCCTAGACCTTACCTAAAACCCTATCTTTAAATCCTACATCCAAACTCTATTCGAACTCCTATACCCAAACCTTAAACCAAATCCTATCCTAAACCCTAACTCCAAAAAACCCTAAACCTTTCCCAAACCTTACACTAACTATAAACCCTAATTCTTATTATAAACCTTAAACCTTATCCAAAATCCTATCCTAACCCTTATCTTAAATCCTACACCCAAATCCCACCCTAAACCCTAGACTTTACCTAATATCTTACCCTTAAGCCTCGCCTTACATTCTAGCCCTATCCTAAATCTAAACCCTAAGTCCTAAATATATTTTAAAATTTTATAATATTAATAAGCAATTAATTTGATAAATTCTCCTAAATGACTTACAAAAACATGATAAAAAGGGAGTTAAAACTACAATGAATATGGATGTTGGGCGAATGGAGTGAAGGTCTCGTGTTCAAGTACAATATGATGGCATGAAGTTTAGCAAAAGATAGAAGGATACTAATTAAATAAATGTCATGTGAGAGTGGTCTACGTACATCCAATCTTATAACGCTCATAACTTTTTGCTTGGGTGCCGGATTGGAACTTATAATATATCAAATCGAAACTATCGATGCGGGGAATGTAAATACCAAAAACGTTTTAATTTGGAAAAAGGAATCACACCATAATGCAACTTATATTTTGTCTCTTTTCACTTTTGTCAAGTTTCATTCAATTACCCGTTAATGGTCGCACTATGAAGCGACTCCGCTTTATGATGCAACCTAATTCCCGTGCACCGGACGACAATTTATTGATTCTAAATTACCATCTATCGTAAATTATAAACGTTGAAACTTCAAGACAAATTCTTTTTTTTTGGCCTGGACAAATTCTTTGTCCTATTTTCGTCTCCCAAACATTGATTATTTTAATTATTTTATTAAACAAACAAAAATATCGGTGATGATTTTTTAATATTTTTTCACCAATCAAAGTAAATAAGACACAAAAAATAATAAAAATAGGATAAAAGATTTGGGCTGAGAAATTAGAGCTAAATTACCTCTAGGTAATTTTCGATCTAATACAACCCATGTTACCATGGAATGCATATTTATGTACTCCCTTTGTATAAGTCTATTTGTCCTTTAACTATTTTACACAAATATTAAAATAAGTACTATTCTTATTAAAATATCCTTATTAAATTATCAATAAATATAATTAATTGTCCTCTTTTATTTATTCCAACCTAATTAGTTGAGAGTAAAACTGAAAATTATTAGATAATATAGCTAGAAGGCCAAATAGAATTAGACAATTAACTAGTATAAGTACCCGTAACTTGTACGGGTTTATTCAAATATAAATTATTTATTTTAAAAATAAATTAATTTAATTTTTTATGTCAATATTAATAAAAATTACACATTATTTTAATATAAGACCCAATATTTTCTTTTTTCCTTTACTAAAAGAAAATGAATTAGTTTAGCAATTTTTAAATTTGTACACATATGTTTAAATTTAAAATCTATACATATAATATCAAACAAAAGTTTAATTATAACTTACATAAATTTTTTTCATTATAATATGAGATTTGAAATTATAATTAATCAATAAAATATTTATACTAATCAAAGTAGACTAACATAAGAATGAATCTAAGATTTAGTTATTAGTTTGTAACAAACCTATATAAAAATAAAACAAAATAATTATAATTATCTTATTTAATTTTAAAATTAGTATTAATATGGAGGCAACACATATGCGAAATGAATGTGAGGCCGACATGTGTCAGAAAAGTGACTTCTTTAGTATATGTATAAAAGATTAAGTTTAAAAGGCCAAATAGACTTAACGAAGGAAATATCGTTATTTTTTTATTACTATTAATGGATCTACAACATCGAGATATTTATTAAAAAATTAAAATTTGAAATTTGTTTCCAGTTGCACATTGGTAAAAGTACTAAAGTTGTTGATGGTGTGCAAAATGGCGGAGCATGAACGGTGGGACCAGAGTACGAGAAATGGTGGATCTGGTGGGGTTTCCGAGGTTAAAACTCGAGGGCCTTTGCCATGCCCATCTAAAAAAGGCAAATCCCTGCCCAAACGAAGCCTCATAACCACGATCACGAGATCCAAACCTCATTGAACTCTCCCCAATGAATAACGAGGCCCAAACCTCGTTGTTCAAAAGCTGACATCCCCGCCCCATTTAACCACTCAGCGGCCACCATATTCTTGACCAATGACCGACTGCCTCACTCTCGACCAATTAGAGGGCTTGACCTCGAGCGTCCCACATCGAGCAAACGGCAAAACCATGTTCCTCAAACCTCTATAAATAGAGGAGAACCTCGAAGTTAAGGTAGCAAGGGGTCGAAAAACATCTTGAACTCAAGAACTATCTTGTTTGTTGAAGATCGACGTGTTGAATCATCGTAAAAGACCGCACTACAGTCAAGCGGAGGTCCATAAAAAGACTTCAAGTCGCCCAAAGAGACCTCGTCTCAATCAAAGACCTCGCCACATCACTTCGCAGACCACAATCCCCACATAAACAATCAAGTGTTTTCCTAGGTTTGCAACAGGAGAAGAGCTCGTCAATAGTCTATTACTGATAGAATCTCGCAGTAGCTAGGAGGTCTCGAACCTTGTTAGATAAGAGACCTCGAATCCTCCAAAAAGAGATCTAGGGCATAACCTCGCTATTTGTAACATCGTTCGAAAAGATATAAATAAAAGCAAGTGTTTGCCTCGTCGAATAAAAGCAATCTCGTTCTTGTCTTTTAGCGCTGGTTTATTTCGGGTTTCATCACTGACGCCGTCTGTGGGAACTTCTTCACCCTAAGCAGTTTCCTGACTTGCGTAAACCTTGGCTTTTGAATCCCTCAAAATGGCATGTCCAAACAACTTCTTCCCTCAACAACCTGATAATATGCCTGAAACCTCGCAATGGATGAACATGGGACCACCGCCAGGTTGTCCGTTCGGGGTCCCCCGGGGTGGGTATACAACGTCCCGCAAAACCTTCACCCATTCCAGGGGTACGAACCAGGCGACATTCCCCCGAACCCATATCCCTACCCGGGCTATGGGCAATACCAACAAGGCTTCACCCCTTCGCCCGTCCACTTCCAGGCACCTCCGATGTTCGCATACGTCCCCGTCCCCAGGCCTGGCCAGCCCCATTCTGAGTACGTACCCACGTACGTCCCCGGGCACGTGCCAGGGCATGAAGCATCAACTAACGGCTCGTCCATGGAGAGACCGCCTCGGGACCCCATGTAGATTTCAAGGTCTCGCTCGCGATGCTCCCGGATGCAAGATCCGGAACTGTCCGAAATAACGGGGAGCGTGATGCATACCCTGAAGCCACGCTCGCGACATCGCCATGCTGAGGCTGGGAGCCTCTCACCTTTCGTGGACGAGATTCAAAGCGCATCGATGCCCAAAGGCTTCCATAGGCCGCAAATGTGACTCTACGACATCGCGACAGATTCGGATGACCATGTGAAGCATTTCGCTGTTTAGATGAACGTCTACTCTTACAACGATGCCATCTTCTGCCGCGTTTTCCCAACCACCTTGGAGAAGGCCGCGATGACGTGGTTTATAAGCCTCAAAATCGGGTCTGTGGCCTCGTTTGCTCAACTGTGCAAGTCCTTCAGGCACACTTCAGTGGCTCGAGGAAGCGCAAGAAAAACATGCGGGATCTCCGTGGCATCGAGCAGGGAGAGGGCGAGTCGCTGGGCACCTTTTTCACAAGTTCACAACCGTAGTTGACAAGATCACGCATATCGACGAGGCTTCAGTGCGAGACACCCTCATGGGAAATCTATGTCACGGGGCCTTCAAGAATTACATTTTCCTGAAATGTCCACCGACATATGACAACCTGTGTGCCCGGATTACGGCCCAAGTATACACCGAGGACGCCGCCAACCAAAGCTCTCGACCGAGGACCGACAAGGAAATCGTGGCCAAGGCTAAGGGAAAGGAAATGGTGTGTGTGCCAGCCGCCAAGGATGCTTATGTGACGCAGGTCCAGAACCCCGTCAATAACAACACCAACAAGAACATCAACCACCACCACAACAACAACAGAAACAACAATAACAACAACAACCGCAACAACAACAACAACAACAGAAACACCGGTGGTGGAAGTTGGAACTACTTTGGAGGGAGGCAACGAGGTTACATGGGAAAGGGCGGCCCTCTGTATAACCCAAACGAAAAGGGGCGCGCCAACCCCGCCTCATGAGCAAACAACGTGCCGCAGGGCCCGAGCCAGGCAAGAGCCAACAACGTCGAACAACAAGCTCCCGCAAAGCAGGCACGATCCGGGCACACAACGACACCCGATGGATATATTCACACCATCTCGGGTGGCCCCTCATTGGTTGGCTCAAGCCAGGAAGAGAGAAAAAGGTACGCAAGGGCAAGCCATCATGAGCCCTCGGTATTCAGTGTCGCACAAACCTTGCGGTCCCACCTGGGGCTAGCCTTCACCTCCGAGGACGCCGAGGGCCTGCACATGCCACACTCTGACCCTTTAGTGGTGCACGCTCAGCTAGGCTCGAAGATGGTAAAGCGGGTATTGGTGGACACGGGATCTTCCGTGGACATCATGTATTACGGTGTCTTCGAGCAATTGGGCATCTCTGCGACGTCCCTAAAGCCCTACACCGGTAAGCTAACGTCCTTCTCTGGCGACGAGGTCGATGTCGCGGGCCTCATTGACCTCTGGATGACGTTGGGTGCTGGTTCAACGAGGCGAACCGAGATGGTGGAATTCACCATGGTACGTTTGCCCTCGGTGTATAACGCTATCATCGGGAGAGTGTCCCTAATGAATTTTCAAGCGGTAGTGTCCATCTACCAACTAAAGATGAAATTCCCCATCGAGGTCGGGGTCGGTGAGGTCAAGGGCAACCAAGAGGAGGGACGTGTCTGCTACGCGACCTTCGTAAAACAAAAATGTCTGATATTCATGGTGGAGGCTACTGGGGAGACTGATCTCGAAGTCCGGGACTTTACGGTCCCCATCCCAAAGGCAAAAAGAACGGTTGTCACGCCCTTCGGTAGCGAGGCAGAAAAGATTTACTTGGGCGAGTGCCTCTCCGGGGAGTCAGCATCGTCGCTGGAGACCCTTCTTGCTGGCTCCCGCGACGTGTTCGCATGGACAACAAAAGACCTCCGCGGCATCCCGTAAACTGTGGCCCAACATTCCTTAAACGTTGATGTCATCGCCCGTCCCGTGGTATAGCGCCGAAGAAAGATGAATGAGGAGAGGGTAAGCGTCGCGAATGCCGAGGTAGGAAATTAAAGCTGCTGGCCGCGGGGTTTATCCGCGAGGTCCAGTACCCTAGATGGTTGTCTAACGTTGTGCTGGTAAAAAAGGCCAACGGAAAGTGGCGCATGTGCATGGACTTCAAGGATCTAAACAAGGCCTGCCCCAAAGACAATTACCCCCTACCCTCGATCTTCAAGCTGGTCGATTCCACGACGGGTCACGAGGTCTTGAGCTTCCTCGGCGCGTACTCAGGTTATAATCAGGTTTTAATGAGCCCGCGAGATGAGGAAGAAACATCCTTCATCACGCAGCGAGGGACCTACTGCTACAAGGTCATGCCATTTGGTTTGAAGAACGCGGGTGCAACCTTCCAGGGACTCGTAGATCGAATCTTCAAAAACCATCTAGGGAGGAACGTGTCGATATACGTCGACGACATTGTGGTCCAAAGTAGAACCCCAGAGGAACATTTGGTCGACCTCGCCGAAGTTTTTACAACACTCAAACACAACCAGCTCAACCTAAATCCTGAGAAATATGTGTTCGGCGTGTCGTCGGGGAAGTTCTTGGGATTCATGATCAGCGAACGGGGGATATATGTAAACCCCTCCAAAATAGAATCAATTTTTTCGATGAGGTCGCCCCGATCTTGAACCGAGGTACAACGGCTCAACGGCGCTATAAACTACCTGGGGAGGTTCTATTCCCGTTTGGCGGACAGATCACTACCCTTCTTCGCGACCCTAAAGAAAAACGACAAGTTTGTGTGGGACGAAGAACTAGAGCTCGCTTTCTCTAGGATGAAGGCATTCTTGTCAAAACTCCCCACATTGTCGCCTCCAAAGGCGGGCGAGAACCTGCAACTGTATGTGGCCGTGAGCTCGGAGACAGTCAGCGCTGTGCTGACGAGAAATGCGATGCACCCTGTCTATTTCATCAGCCACGTGCTCCAACCTGCGGAGCAACGATACTCCCCGGTAGAAAAAATGGCCCTGGCAGTGGTGACTGCCACAAGGCACCTGCGCCCCTACTTTCACGCACACCCTATCCAGGTCCTTTTTGATCTCTCTCTTCGACAGATCCTCCATCAGCCCGCCCTTTCCGAGCGAATGACGAAGTGGGCGGTCGAGCTTTCCGAATTCGACATCAGTTATACCCAAGACCGCGATGAAGGGGCAGGCCCTCGCTGACTTCATGGTGGAAGTAACCTTCCCCGAGACCAACGAGAGCGCGGAAGAGTGGAAGGTCTTTGTCGATGGCTCGCGTTGCAACGCTGGGGGCGGAGCAAGCGTGTTTCTTGCCGGTCCCTCAATCGAGACAGAGTATGCCCTTAACTTCGCCTTCGACGCCACCAATAATGAGGTCGAGTATGAGGCCATGATCGTCGGGATAGAGATGGCGCTACTTAGTGGGGCTCACAAGATCAGGGTATATATCGATTCCGAATTGGTGGCACGACAGTTGAATGGACAATATGATGCCAGAACGGGGTTCTTGCCTGCGTACCGAGAAAAGGTCAAAGCCTTGGTATCTTGCCTAGAAACGTTCGCGGTAGAATCCATTCCACGCGCTGCGAACACAAAGGCAGATGCTCTCGCAAGGCTGGGGTCGGCCCTTCCCTTAGAGGTTGGCAATTGTGTGATGGTAGAGAGAAAGCTCTCGCGAAGTGTGACCAGCGAAGTCCTCTCCATCAAACTCGGGGACTGGAGGATTCCCATCACGCGATATGTGGAAAGCGGTGTCCTTCCTGAGGATCCCGCAGAGGCTAGAAAGCTCAAAATGTAGGCGGCTCGTTACTGTGTCGTCGGAGGGTGACTCTTACGTCGGGGTTTCGCAGAGGCCAACTTGTTATGTGTGCCAACCGAGGCCGTAGAGCACATCCTGTTCGAGGCACATGAAGGGGTCTGTGGCAGCCATCTGTGTTGGCGTGCCTTGTCGCACAAAATCGCCCAATTGGGGTATTTTGGCTCACCCTCATGCAAGATGCGAGGGCTTACGTTCAGAAGTGTGATGGATGCCAAAAGCACGCCAACTTCCAGCATGCCCCGACCTCGCGCCTGCGCTCGATACATGCACCTTGCCCCTTTGCGATGTAGGGAATGGACATTTTAGGACCCTTCCCCAAGGTCATGGGGCAGGTACAATACATCCTGGTCATCGTCGACTACTTCACAAAGCGGGTCGAGGCAGAGGCGATGGCAAAAATCAATAGGACAAAGGTCTGTAATTTCCTATAAAAAACCTCGTATATCGCTTTGGGGTCTCCATGACCATCATGACCGACCATGGTCCCAAGTTCGATTGCGAGGAAACTTGGACCTTTTGCTCCTAGCTTGGCATAACCCTAAAGTTTTCATCGGTGGCCTATCCCCAATCAAACGGCCAGGTAGAGAACGTCAACGCCCGTATCCTGTCCGATCTAAAGAAGCGGCTGGGCGTAGCACAAGGCCGCTAGGCGGAGCTTCTCCCGCTTGTCCTGTGGACATATCGAACGATCGCGCGTCGTGCCACGGGGTAGACACCTTTCACTTTAACCTACGGGGTGGACGCGATGGCCCCGGTAGAAACCTTGGTCCCTTTGGCAAGGGTCTTCGACTTCAACGAAAAAGAAAATGATGCCAATCTCAAGGTAGAATTGCAGTTCAGGGATGAACTTCGCGAGGTCGCAGCCCTGCGCTCCATGGAAGACAAGCGGCGAGTTGCGGTGTATCATGACAAGAAGGTTAGACCCCGGGTTTTGGTCTCGGGGAATCTCGTTTTAAGGTAAACCGAAGGCGGCAAGCTGGATCCAAACTGGGAGGGGCCGTACCTCCTCGGGGAAGAAGTCGTGCCGGGGCTTTTAAACTTAAAGATAGCGAGGGGCGCACTCTAAGCAAGACGTGGAATGTCGCTCGACTCAAAAGATATTATGTGTAAAATTTTTGGATTTTTATCGTCACTAAATTTTGTGTATAAAGGGTGGCGATTTATTTTACGATATTGACCCAGGTTGGAGATTCTCGGTTCTAAGTGTGCGAATCCACCCCTCGCTTCCCGCTTGGGGTTGGAGATTCTCGGTTCTAAGTGCGCGAATCCACCCCTCGCTTCCCGCTTGGGGTTGGAGATTCTCGGTTCTAAGTGCGTGAATCCACCCCTCGCTTCCCGCTTGGGGTTGGAGATTCTTGGTTCTAAGTGCGCGAATCCACCCCTCGCTTCCCACTTGGGATTGGAGATTCTTGGGTCTAAGTGCGCGAATCCACCCCTCGCTTCCCACTTGGGGTTGGAGATTCTCGGTTCTAAGTGCACGAATCCACCCCAAACTTCCCATTTGGGGTGATCAAGCGAGGTCGCGATCATTGTGTCAATCCCAAGTGATCGTCACAATCTATCCACCCCAAACTTCCCGCATGGGGTTGGAGACAATCAAGCGAAGTCGCGATCATTGGGAGCAATCCCAAGTGATCGTCACAATCTATCCACCCCAAACTTCCTGCTTGGGGTTGGAGACAATCAAGCGAGGTCGCGATCATTGGGAGCAATCCCAAGTGATCGTCACAATCTATCCACCCCAAGCTTCCCGCTTGGGGTTGGAGACAATCAAGCGAGGTCGCGATAATTGATAGGCGTGAAATGGTCGTGCAAATCACGGCTATGCAAAAGAGTCCTAACAATCCTAAAGATTGTAGTCTTAGGGAAGTAAGGGTCGAATCCACAGGGAGGTTGGTTTAGCTTTCTATGTAAATTTAATGACAATTAAAGTAAAAGGGGTTTTATGAATTAAACTACTATCTAGCATGCAAAAACTAATAAAGCAATTAAAGTTTGGTTTTTTTTTATCAATTTAGGGAAAATACTTAGTCAACCAGAGATCCACATTCGTATGACAAGTTGATCATTGATTCACTCAATATCGCATGCATATGGAATTCCAATTCCTTTTCAAAGATAATTAATAGCACAACCAGATACTATCAATCCTAACTAATTGAATAACCCTGAAACCATCAAGATTCAATTCAAAAGCAGCATTAAGAATAGGAATATAATCAGGATACAATTCTAGCATAAAACAACCAGCTTTTATACTAGAATGCAATTTAACTCTCTTCTACAATAGACTAGCACAACCAGATACTAGTACAATGCAGTTTGCTACTATGAAATAGAGAAACTCAACCAGTAATTTCTCTAAATCTAGCAATTGAGATTCAATAACAACAACCCTAGAAATTGCTGAAATCAATCACATAAACAATACAAACAAGAGAGTAAAATAATTCCACGCAATAGATAAAGAGTAGAAATCTCACAACTAAAAGTCAAAATGAAGCTTCAAACTGTCTGACTAAGAAAAAGGGCTTAGTTCTCCATGAAAGGCTAAAACTCTGAAAGAAAATACGATAATAGTCTATGAATGCGAGATGCAACTCTCTAAAACCTAATATATCAAATTAAGTCTAAAAAGTCTATCTAAAAATACATATATCTCGGATTAAAGCTGACATAGAAAGAGCCAATAGAAATAAAACACGTGTCGACCAAAGGATCTCCGCGTCGGCAGGGGCGGCGGGCGCCGCTGGGTTGGCCGCGGGTGCCGCCAACACCTCGGTTCAGAACTCAGGTCACACTTCGGGGGCTGTTTTGACTCACTTCGAGTTGGCATTTGGACTCGGAGTAAAAACATGAATTGTAGCTCTTTTAACTAGATTTCCAATGATACCAATATCAACTTCATTGGACTACTATAGCTCCCGAACGAACCCTCACAAGACAGAGGTGTCGAACCAGCAACTCCAACGGATGGCCCGAATTCAAGCGCTCTTTCCCCGGTTTCCATTCCTTTCACACTTGTTCACTTTAAGACCTGTAAAACAACATAGAACAAGTGCAAAAACCCAAAATTCCTAGACACTCTAAGACACTAAAGAAACTAACTAAAACTACCTAAAAGCAACGCAAAAGAAACGTAAACATGCATCATAAATACTACCTATATGCAAGCTATCAAATTCCGCCATGCTTAACCCTTTCTTGTCCTCAAGCAAGTCATAAATCCAAAACACACCACAGAAATGCAATCATACATCCATCTCAAGTCAAAGAAGCATTTCACATATAATCAAAAACCCGACCAAGACTTCCTAGCATGTATTATAATAAGCAAAATGTAAAGCCCATTCATTCATTCTAGACCTCACCAAGGTAAATTGTGTTTGCACTCAAACTCTCAAGTGTTTAAGGATAGGTGTTTCGCTCAAGATCAACCATGAAAACTAGACTGCCATAAGCTTGCATCAGAGTTCTAAATCTCCACCGCTGGGGATCAAACACATAACAAAAATCAAGAGGTCTTTTCAAGGGTTGTAATGGGGCCAAGGCAAAGAGAAATTTGGAAGGGATCATATTTGGCATGGGTGCTAAATCCGGGATAAAGAACTAATCCTAAACCCAAACTTCAACACACTTTCTTTTCTTACTTCTCCCAATCTTTTCTTTCTCAACGCCATACACATTTTTATACACTTTGTTTCTTTCTTCACTTTTTTTTTCTTTGCCTCTTCTTCAAATCTTTCTTTGCTTTATGAAGACTACTAACAATTAAACTGAACTTTTTCGTTTGCTTTGCACAAACTTTTCATCTTCACCATTTTTTTCACTTTGCAACCAAGAGTTGTATTTCCTCTTTTTCCACCTTTTCTTCCAACTCCCCCATACTTATACATAACTCACACAAAAAAAACACAACCTAAAGTCCTAAATCCCGAATGGGTCAAGCTTATTTAGCTAGGAAAATTTTGTGGAGTTATCAAAAATAGGCTTAAAGCTCAAAAGAAATGGGGTATCAAGAACATGGATCTCGTACGGTAGGAAGGGACATAATAGGCTTATAAAGAAACATTGCCTCAATCATTTTAATGTCATGCATTTAATCATATAAAGCAGCCTTGAAAAAGAGTCATAACGCAAGTTCTAGAGCTATATAGTCATGGTGATACACTGAAGAATGTAGAGAACAAATATAATCATGAAAGGCCAAAAATATCTCACAAGGCTAATTGCTGTCTAGAACTTCAGAATGAATCAAATACCCAAGCTAAATACATGCTCAGTCCTATAATCAAGGTAATTAATCAATGATCATGCTCATATCATATCAACTTCAGCAAATCATGCAAATCATGGGTTAGAATTCATACTCAACTTAGAGAAACAAGAAGAATCAAACAATGGAGAAATATGAACCTAAATGCAATATTTTTGTATTTTTATGATTTTTATGATTTTTTTTCATTTTTTTCAAGAATTTTAATCAATGCAAAACATAAATTTAACATGCCTAATCTAATGAAACTACATGAATGCAAAACAAGTAATTCCCTTCCCCCATTCTTAAATCTTACATTGTCCCCAATGTAAAGTAAAAGTAAAGAGAAAGAGAAAAACTTACAAACCAACAACTAATTTGGGTCAGGGAACGGTGGTGGCCGTGACGGAGGTTGCAAGGGTGGCGGAGGGGGTTGCCCTATGCGCTCTGGAGGTTTCTTCAACTCAACTACCTGTGTCTGCATAATAGAAGACAAAAGCTTCTTGTTAGGCAAGGTAAGTGGTAAAGGAGCTTGTCCCAAAAATTCAGGAGGAAGCTTATAGTAAGCATCCAACTTATTAACAGTGTCTTGCATATTAGGTGATAAAGTGAAATCCAAACTAGAATCAACAAGAGATTTCATATCATCTAGGTGGTTTCCAACAAGAATATCTTTCACAACAGGCTCAAGCACATCAACAACATACACATAATGATTATTAGATGAAGATTTAATGGCGTCGTAGATATTATGATTTATAATCTGGCCATCAAATTCCATTGTCAGTGAACCAGTACTCACATTTATTTTGGTATTAGCTGTTTTCAAGAAGGGTCTCCCTAACAGAATAGGGATTGCATGATTATCATGTTCCATATTAAGCACATAAAAATCAGCAGGAAAAGTAAGATTACCAACCATAACCAAAACATCCTCTACCACTCCTATAGGATGCACAGTGGACTTATCAGCTAACTGAATAGAAATATTAGTTGGATGAATAGGTCCCAGTTTCATAGACTCACAAAGAGAGGAAGGTATAACATTAATGGAAGCACCTAAATCTAACATAGCCTTGTAAAATTTAGTACCTTCAATAGTTATAAGGATAGTGAACATACCTGGATCCCCGCATTTCTTGGGTAAGTGCTTTTGAAATATTGCTGAGACATGTTCGGTCACCTTCACCTTTTTCTTGCTTTTCTCATCCTGAATCCTCTTTGTAGTGCACATCTGCTTTAAGAACTTAGCATAACGAGGAATTGACTTGATCATATCTAGTAGGGGCATGTTGACCTCAACTTTTCTGAACATCTCAAATATGTCCTTGTCTTGCTTCAATGGCTCTGTACGCTTTAATGCAGATGGGAATGGAGCAAAGGGCTTCCATTCAGAAAAAACAGGAGTTTTAGAAGCCTTCTCAACATTTGAGGCATCTACAGATGGGCTCTGAGTAAAATCAGAAGGGGAAAAAACAATTTCTGAGAGGCGGCGGGTGCCACCAGGGGGTGGCGGTCGCCCTTTTTTCGGAAATTTGAGCACCGTCGCGGCGGTCGCCGCTGTCTTGGCGGCGGGTGCCGCCATTTAATTTTTTGTCGCCGCCAATTAATTCCAATTTGCCGTACCAAGCTCCTTTTGGCGGCGGTCGCCGTCGTCGTCTTCGACAGATTCGTCCACTTCTCTGTCCTCAAGTTGTCTCCCACTCCTTAACATGATGGCACTGACATTCCGAGTATTAGGGTTGACTTCTGTTTGAGAGGGGAGCTTACTCGAATCTCTTGCTTCCAGTTTGCTTACAGCTTCAGAGATTTGACTCATTTGTCGTTCCAAGTTGTGAATGCTTGCTAATGTAGTATCTTGGAATTTGACTTGATTTTGAGCCAGTTGAGTGATACTATTTTGATGTTGAGTCATACTATTTTGAAGAGTGAGGTTACTTTGCATCAACATCGTCATCATGTCTTCCATAGAAGGGGATGCATTGTGATTCTGTCCTTGAGGCCTTGGCACATGTGGTTTAGCTTGTTGAAACTGATCTTGTTGCTGCGTTGACTCAGGCTCTCTCCACCTGAAGTTCTGATGATCTTTCCAGCCTGGGTTGTAAGTGTTTGAATAGGGATCATTTCTTGGCTTCATTTGGTACCCTCCAACTGCATTCACCTCCTCTTGTAGTGTAGGACATGAATCAGTAGGATGAAAGGCGTCATTACAGATTCCACAAGCCTTAACCTGTTGAGCAATACTCTTCAACTTCAACCGCCTCACTTCTTCTTTCAACACATCAAAATCAGCTTGATCAATTTTAGAGTGAGAGTTGGCGGCTGACAGGTTTTTAGAACCTCTTCTAGTATATTGCCTAGACTCATCAGCCAGCATAGAAAAAATGTCTAGAGCCTCTTCATAGGTTCTTTTCATGATGTTTCCACCACAAGAGGAATTGACCAATCGCCTGTCCTCCTCACAAAGTCCTCCATGGAGATAGAGAATAAGATCATGATTAGCATAACCATGGTAGGGACAACTCTTTACCAGCTTCCTGAAGCGCTCAAAATATTCATAAAGCGACTCATTGGGGAATTGCTCTATGTTACAGATCTGCTTCTTGAGTTGATTAGACTTGATTGTTGGGAAGTATTTGTCCAGAAACAACTTCTTCTTGTTCACCCAAGTAGTAACGCTTCCAGGAGGTAGAGCATGATACCAGTCTTTAGCGGATTCCTTCAGAGAAAAAGAAAACGCTCTCAACCTCATATGTTCTTCAGTAATGTCAGAGGGACACATGTTGGTGCAGACATCAAGGAACTCATCAAGATGTTGAATGGGATCCTCAAGTGGAGTTCCGTTGAATTTTGGGAGTAGATGGACTACTCCTGTCTTGAGCTCAAACTTCACCCCATCACCAAGGGCTGGGAATTGCACTGCACGTGTAGGCTGATTCAGATTAGGAGCTGTCAAGCTCTCAAGAGTAACTCGTTGATCACCCATTGCTTCAAACTCTTGTAATAATGCACGCACAGCTCGGCGAGTTCTAAACAGAGTCCGTTCAATTTCTGGATCAAACAAAAGATTTGAAGTATTAGTAGCACGGGTGTGAACCATAAGATAGGTCCACACCAAAATTGGCACAAAAATCACACAAAAAGACAATTGTTGCCAACCCGGCAACGACACCAATTTGATAGGCGTGAAATGGTCGTGCAAATCACGGCTATGCAAAAGAGTCCTAACAATCCTAAAGACTGTAGTCTTAGGGAAGTAAGGGTCGAATCCACAGAGAGGTTGGTTTATCTTTCTATGTAAATTTTATGACAATTAAAGTAAAAGGGGTTTTATGAATTAAACTAATATCTAGCATGCAAAAACTAATAAAGCAATTAAAGTTTTTTTTTTTTTTTATCAATTTAGGGAAAATACTTAGTCAACCAGAGATCCACATTCGTATGACAAGTTGATCATTGATTCACTCAATATCGCATGCATATGGAATTCCAATTCCTTTTCAAAGATAATTAATAGCACAACCAGATACTATCAATCCTAACTAATTGAATAACCCTGAAACCATCAAGATTCAATTCAAAAGCAGCATTAAGTATAGGAATATAATCAGGATACAATTCTAGCATAAAACAACCAGCTTTTATACTAGAATGCAATTTAACTCTCTTCTACAATAGACTAGCACAACCAGATACTAGTACAATGCAGTTTGCTACTATGAAATAGAGAAACTCAACCAGTAATTTCTCTAAATCTAGCAATTGAGATTCAATAACAACAACCCTAGAAATTGCTGAAATCAATCACATAACAATACAAACAAGAGAGTAAAATAATTCCACGCAATAGATAAAGAGTAGAAATCTCACAACTAAAAGTCAAAACGAAGCTTCAAACTGTCTGACTAAGAAAAAGGGCTTAGTTCTCCATGAAAGGCTAAAAACTCTGAAAGAAAATACGATAATAGTCTATGAATGCGAGATGCAACTCTCTAAAACCTAATATATCAAATTAGGTCTAAAAAGTCTATCTAAAAATACATATATCTCGGATTAAAGCTGACATAGAAAGAGCCAATAGAAATAAAACACGTGTCGACCAAAGGATCTCCGCGTCGGCAGGGGCGGCGGGCGCCGCTGGGTTGGCGGCGGGTGCCGCCAATACCTCGGTTCAGAATTCAGGTCACACTTCGGGGGCTATTTTGACTCACTTCGAGTTGGCATTTGGACTCGGAGTAAAAACATGAATTGTATCTCTTTTAACTAGATTTCCAATGATACCAATATCAACTTCATCGGACTACTATATCTCCCGAACGAACCCTCACAAGACAGAGGTGTCGAACCAGCAACTCCAACGGATGGCCCGAATTCAAGCGCTCTTTCCCCGGTTTCCATTCCTTTCACACTTGTTCACTTTAAGACCTGTAAAACAACATAGAACAAGTGAAAAAACCCAAAACTCCTAGACACTAAAGAAACTAACTAAAACTACCTAAAAGCAACGCAAAAGAAACGTAAACATGCATCATAAATACTACATATATGCAAGCTATCAATAATTGGGAGCAATCCCAAGTGATCGTCACAGTCTATCCACCCTAAACTTCCCGCTTGGGGTTGGAGACAATCAAGAGAGGTCTCGATCATTGGGAGCAATCCCAAGTGATCGTCACAATCTATCCACCCCAAGCTTCCCGCTTGGGGTTGGAAACTTTGAAGCGAGGTCAAGATCATTGGGAGCAATCCCAAGTGATCGTCATAATCTATCCTCCCCAAGCTTCCCACTTGGGGTAGGAGACAATAAAGCAAGGTCGCGGTCACTGGGAACAATCCCAGGTGATCGCCGCAATCGAACCTCCCAAAGGTGATGTGCGCGATCCGAGCAAGGCTCGTGATCGCTGCATATAATCTAACATGCGCGATCCGAGCGAGGCTCGTGATCGCTGCATATAATCTCACATGCGCGGTTCGAGCAAGCCTCGGGATCGCCGCATATAATCTGTGTGATATGCGCGATCCGAGCGAGGCTCGTGATCACTGCATATAATCTAACATGCGCGATCCGAGCGAGGCTCGTGATCGCTGCATATAATCTAACATGCGCGATCCGATCAAGGCTCGTGATCACTACATATAATCTAACGTGCGCGATCCGAGCAAGGCTCGGGATCGCTGCACAGTTGTAAGATAAAAGAATGACCCAATATGGCTCGAGCATTCTGCAAGTCTTGCAGCACTCGGGCCATGGAGTTGGATCGGGATAGAGCGGGCCTTTGGAACCCTCGAAAGGCACGCGATGTAACCACAAGCAAAGATAGAAAGAAAAATGCATAGCGAAGGCCGTGAAGGCCAAAATATTATATTACAAACCCCAGCGGGGCTACCAAATGTTTGAAACAAAAAACAAAGAATTACACGAGAGCGCCTTTTATTCGCTCGACCTGTCAGCAGGAGGGCCCATGGAGATTTGGCGGAGGGGCGAGGCAACAATAACTTCAAGCTCAGAGGTGGACTCGGCCTGTGTGGGGTTAGGATCACCCAGGGCGGGGTTCAAACATTCCTAGGCCGAGAGGTCTGCGGCAGGAACTACATTCTCGCTCGGTGCAACCCCGGTCTCGTTGTCGAGGAAGAATTTGCATTCTCCCTCGGGCTCCTCCCCGGTCTCCCCCATGGTCAGTCCAAAGTTGGGGATGAAGAAGACGATGTGGGGGTCGATGTACTGATACTTCGCCACCACCTGTTTCACCCCTACGCGAATGGCCTGCCAGTACATCCCATCAATGTTGCTCAACAACTCTTCGTGGTACTCAGCTGACTTGACGTATTTGGGCCCTGCAGCCTCCAACTCCTCGTTGAGCTCCTTAACACGGTGGTGAAGGTTGTTGTTCTCCTCCTCTACCTTCTGGAGCTCCGACTCTTTCTCCTTGAAATATTTGTGTTCCTCAGAGAGTTTGGTCCGGAGATCCTCAACCGAGGCCTGTAGGTCCCCAACCATGGCCTTCGCCTCCTCCTCCTTCGCCTTGGCCGCCCCCTTGTCCTCATCCTTCGACGCGACCTCCGCGGCCCGAACCCGCCTCTCAGCTTCGGCGAGAGCCTTCTCCTTCTTCGCGCACTCCTCCGTGATGGCCTTGAGCGCTGCCTCCATCTTATCCATTCTCTTATGGAGGAGGTTGATGCAGCTACAGTTGTAGTTCTAGAAGAAGTTGTGTTGAAATACCAAAAATATGTTAGGGGAGAACAAGTATGAAACTTTCAAGCGAGGCTTACAAAGGAAAACAAAACATACCATCGCCGAGTAGCGGAGGGCCTCGTCGTTAAGAGCATCCTCGGAGAGATTGTTCACCCACGCAATCTCCTCCTTCCAGTCGTCCTTGTTCCAGTTCTTGAGTGCACCCCGATACGGCACGAGGCAGTGGAACTTCGTGGCAGGAGGGTCAGTGGAGGAAAGAGCCCGCCCCTCAAAGCTGGAGCCTGGGACAATCTCCCTCTCCGAGGAGTTGCGTTGACCGTCCCCCTTGTGCTTCTTCCTTTTTTCCCTGGGAGGCGACACCTCCGCTTCCTTCTGTTTGGCCCCGGTCCTGTCGCCGGATTGTGGGGGAGCCTGGGAGGACGCTTTGGTAGCGTCTCCTTTGGATGGTCCCCCCTCAATAATTTTTACCCCTGAGGCCTTCGTAGGGGCCGACGCCTTCGCCGTCGGGGCCTTTAAGGCCTGAGATATCTGCGCAGCGGAGACCGCGACCTTCTTCCCCTGTTCCCTCGAGGCCAAAGCATCCAAAAGATTCGCTGTGAAGGAAAAAGCGAGTTAATAAACGAGAAAAGGGGGGAAGGTCGCAAACAATCAAAATCTAAGAATGCGTGATCCGAGCAAGGCTCGTGATCATTGCAAACAATCAAAACCTAGAATGCGTGATCCGAGCGAGGCTCGTGATCATCGCAAGCAATCAAAATCTAAAGTACACAACCTGAGTGAGGTTCAGGGTTACCGCACGCGGTCCAAATCTAATACAAAGCAAAACAAGAAACAAATGCAAGGGCGAGAAAACATAGAGATAAGTACCCTCGTGGTTTGGGAAGGTAAGACTAAGACCCGCCCACTCGAGCCGATCCTGCGCCAAGTATTCCCAGTACGGCGCCTGGTGCGGCGTTGCGAACCGAGTCTTGATCTCGGTGACATCTCGTCAACCTAAGTTTGCCCATAACAATCCTGAACCAAGAACCACTTGTCCTTCCACTGGCCGACGTTCGACTGAGTGGTGGTGATCTTGATTCCGGGCAAACTTAGGTTGACGAGACATATTTTTTCTCTCGTCTTGCTTGGAACAGGCTTGTTATGACATCCATGTCAGGCCCCTCCCCGAGCTCGTAGCTTCGGAGGGTGTACGCGCACAAGTGCCTCCATGCGTTGGGAAATAGTTGCGCAGGGCATACATTTATTAACCACAATAAGTCGGCTATATGCCGAGCAAGCGGCAACCGGAAACCGGCCTGGAGGTTGTGCAGATGCACAACTGCGCATTGCTCGTACAAGGCCAAGGAGCAGACGTCCCCCTCGGGGAGCGCGAGCTCAATCCCCTCGGGCCAGGGAAAGTCCTTCGCGATGTTTTCTAGGGCCTCCCTTTTGAGAACTGTGGGGCCCTCTCGGGCAGAAAGATCCCTATCGCGTGGTTTGGGGTCATCGGTATCCGCTCCTCAAGTACTGGAGGGACGCATGACACTGAATCAGTAATATGTCGTGCGAAGAAGCTCGACTGATCGTTGGAATCAGACGACCTCACATCGGAGCCAACGAGTTCTTCATCAAAGATCGAAGATGAGGCCATCTCAACCCCGGAAGACATGTGTAATCGGGAAAAGCGCGAGGTAACAGAAGTGTCTGAGGCACTAGGTGAAGGGTCGTTGAACACAATCGAAGGGGACCTCAGGTTCTAGGAGTCGTTGGTTTCAACGGTCCCTGCGGTCTCAGAAGATTCTTCGTAAAAATTCTCCCGAAGCTTGAATGCGAAGCCCGGTGGAGAGCTCAGAGAAGCTCCTCTAGGCATGAAAAGCGAGGTCCAGGTCACGAAAGGCGAACACCTGGAAAAGGAGAAGTTTTGATACATCGAACAAACCAAAAATGAGAGGAAAAGCGAGGTAATGACGTAGAGGATGCGGAACCCTAGGGCTACTCTAACAGATGGGATGGCCTAGGAAGAATGTGAAGCGCCAAAACAGAAGGGCAGAGTGGAAGACATCGGTTGGAAGATCAAACGTCCCATCGCCCATGCGGCGAGACGTTTGGTTTCCCAAGAAGCATCCAAAACTCGAAAAAGAGAAGCGACGATGAACTCAACCGTCGGCCGACACACCAAAAGGCTTGATAACATCGCCGGACTGCCAACGCCACCCCCGCTCCCACCGTTTCGCTACCGTGAAACCGGCGCAAAACACCGGGAGCCTACCGCCTTCGCCTAGGGCACGAGGCGGAAAAAGAAAAAATGCACCAAAAACATATGCAAAGAGAGGATCGAGTGCTTACTTGTCAGAAATTAGTGCGGGGAAGACGGTTGCGGGCCTTGAAACCGGTCAAAACGCTTCGCCTTCTTGCTGGAGGTCGAGAAAACGGAAGAAAGAGAGGAAGGAGTTGCTTGGGGAAGAAGACGAAGAATGAGGAGAAGAGGGAGGCGTAAAGGCATTTATAGAAAGCGGAGTTGGGCCTCTCCCAGTTTGAAAAGTCTTAATGGGCCTAATCTCCTTCGGAGGCCCATTCATGGAATAGGGGAGAGAAGGCCTAGGGCTCATCAAGTGCGTGACAGAAAGAAAAAAACCTCCAAATGTTCAGCCTCGTAAAATGATCCTCGGGCCTTGTTGCCCCCAAACCTCTAAGCTCGCAAAAAGATCCCCGGGTCTTGTAGCCCACAAACCTCTAACCTCGCTGCCCATAACCCTGAAATCTCGCACACAGAGAGCTCCACAAAACTAAGACTTCGCACCCTGTGTACGGAGGACCGAACATCGCGCTTATATGACCTACGACCCTTGGGCCGAGACCCCCAGGCCATGGGGTTGTGATGGTGTACAAAATGGCGGAGCATGAACGGTGGGACCAGAGTACGAGAAATAGCGGATCCGGCGGGGTTCCCGAGGTTAAAACTCGAGGGCCTTTGCCATGCCCATCCAAAAAAGGCAAATCCCTGCTCAGACGAATCCTCAAAACCACGATCACGAGATCCAGACCTCGTTGAACTCTCCCCAATGAATAACGAGGCCCAAACCTCGTTGTTCCAAAACTGACATCCACGCCCCATTTAACCACTCAACGGCCACCATATTCTCGACCAATGACCGACTGCCTCACTCTCGACCAATTAGAGGGCTTGACCTCGAGCGTTCCACATCGAGCAAACGGCAAAACCCTGTTCCTCAAACCTCTATAAATAGAGGAGAACCTCGAAGGTAGCAAGGGGTCGAAAAACATCTTGAACTCAAGAACTATCTTGTTTGTTGAAGATCGACGTGTTGAATCATCGTAAAAGACCGTGCTACAGTCAAGTGGAGGTCCATAAAAAGACTTCAAGTCGCCCAAAGGGACCTCGTCTCAATCAAAGACCTCGCTACATCACTTCACAGACCACAATCCCCACATAAACAATCAAGTGTCCAACCTTGTAATACCCCCCTTCCTACCCTGGAGGTATTACCGCCAGTAACCCCGATTAAGGCTAAACCGAAGCTACTTAAGGCTTTATACTGACTGAACAAACTAAACAAAATTGAAAACTGGATTCATTTACATCAGAAGTATGAAAATGAAAGACCATAAAATGTTGTAAGAGAACTTAATCTTTATTACTTGATAACTCAAACTTTACAAAGTTTATGAAAACGTTACAACGGAATAAATGTAAATGGTCTTAAAACAACATTAGCTTTTATGACAAAATGATAGAACCGTCTTCTATCTGAACAAAGTCTTTAATATGTAAGCTCTTAGCTTCTTCTTTCCCAACATAGCTTTGTAGTTGGCCCAACCATAAACTTTGCTTCAAACACAACTTCTGGAAACTTTTCTTCAACTTCTTGATCTACTTCTTAAAACAACTTCCAGGAAATACCTGATGTGTCGTATACAGACGGTGGACACCAGTCGGCCATGCAATTCAATAAAGTGGTCGGGTTAGTCTAATGAAAGACTAAGCAAGTGGATAAATTGATTGGTTCCTATGGTAGTGACTAAACATATTGGCATCGTAATCCGAATAACAACTGGTCGATGATCCAACAGTTAGCAGTCCCATAGAGGATAAGAATGAGGCATGCATAATCAAGAGAGAGGACACCATAGCTTGTGGTTCCTTTACGAAACATGAACAATTGTTGGGAACTCATATTAATCACATCACATTTTGAAAAGCCTCCGTCGACTAATCAGATTGACTTAATCAAAGTTTAATTAAGAATCATTTATAACCGGGAGCAAGAATGGCTTTCCGACTGGACGAACCATTCTGGTATATTAATGTGCCTAACGCACTTATCTTATATTACTTTCAAAACTTTTCACAAACAGGTTGGTGATTCATAATCGTCTCAAACTACTGCCGAAATATTTTGTATTCTAGAGATCATCGGAGTATTTCATCCATGGTCATCTACCCTGTACCAAGATCACAGGACTTAAGCTATCCTTGATCTTTCATTTGCATATGGTGATGTAGAGATCAGAGAGGCCTATTACCCTGTCGTCTACACTGCACCATACCAATTGCACTTAGCTAGAGTGCGCATCACCCCTCTCACACGAAGAGCAGGGGAAGAGTCATGAACCACCATTAGGATTAGGCCCCTCCTAATGTAATCTTTTTAAAGAGAGGATATGGAACCACGTTCCCCTCCCTGAAACTACCTTAATTCAACAACAATGTCTCAGCGTGAGACAACATACAAGGTCACACATAACGGACCTAAATCCAGTTCTACCGCAAAATTGAATAAACAACATGGTCAATATTTCTAACAAATATAACAACCTATCATATTTTATTAAGCACACAAGTTGTTCCCAACACAAATATTAAATGGGATCCAATTTCTCATTTAATAACAATAATGCAAGAGAGAACTGTTCACTTGCCTTAGAAGGCGTGCTCAACGTCCTTAGCAATTCAACAATAATCTTTATCATCCTTCTGTCAATTATAACAAAAGATTCTTCAACAACAAGATCAAGGATACACTTTTTAGTTGTATACTCAATTCCTACAACTTCCTAATCGATAAACGATTTGATTTCCGAATATCGATTTATAATAAATCCTTAGTTATCATGCTTTAAGGAGCCATCTTGACGAAATTATAACTAATTATCCGCTTCACTTTTGAAACAATTTTCTAAACAAAAAGTGTTCACCAATAGCAGTTCTTAAAGGTGACCAAATCTCGGATCAAACGGATTAACAACGAATCCTGAGTAATTATCCGATATCCTTTACCTCCCAATCGATGTCAAAACTTGTATTCGCTATAACGGAAGATCTGGACATCCGTTTCTCGAGCGGTTTGAACCTGTAGGACCGTATCAACGTCAAGATTATAAAAAACATAAATTTAATTAGCAAAGCGGAACCGAAAGGCCCTTATGGTGGCTCCGCAACCAACCCGCTAATTAATTCTATCGTAAATACCTTCACTTGAGCCCATGGCTCGTTTAGCTCGATAGTGGCTCGATCCCCAAGATCGAGGGTGGTTGAGTATTGCCCGGCGGCAGCCCTCGCAGTGGGTGGTGGTCAGAGGGACTGGTGGTCGCCGGCGATGTCAAAACAGAGGCGGGATACACCAGCGGTGATGAGCTGAATTCTTTATTCCCGAATCTGTCGTTCCTCCCGAATCTCTTACTGGTTCTGCTTTTACAGCAGCAGCAACAAGCCTATAACAAGGAGGAAGAAGAAGGTGAGGTGGAGAAGATGGCATAGAAGATTGCCGGCGGTGAAGAAGTCTTCTCCCCAGTCCGTCGTTCCGCCTAATTCTTCATGTCCGTCGTCGTCCTGATTCTCTCCCTTTCCTTAAACGAGGCAGCAGGTGCTGGTGGTGGGAGCAAGGGCGAGGCAGAGAAGGCGGCTGACGGTGACAAACTCCGTCCCGAGTCCATCGCACCGTCCTGATTGGTCTCTCTGGTTCGTAGCTTTGATGAGGCAGATAAAGATATGCCGGTGGAGAAAGAATTCTTTTACCCAAAACTATCGTTCCATCCTAATCCCATTCTCTTTCGGTTCCTTCCTTATTAAGAAAGAAAAGATATGATTTTAAAACTCAAAACCCGTCTCGGAACGGAATTCGCGTTAAAGCGGTAATATTATGTACCTTGGATGGAAAAACTTACTAAATACAAAACGTCCCGTAAATTATGTGGACCAATAAAATCAATTTTCCATGATTTTATCTTGCTACCCTCAACTTTCAAGGCTTCCGTTTCGTATTTTAAAACCTTTACAATACATAATTAAAAAGACGGCTTATCCAATAAATATTCTTTTTCCACTGAAAAATCCTAGAATTCACACCGATCCATAAAATCATTTCTTTATGATTGTAGGACATCACCATAAATTTTCTAGGATTTAAATTCCAACAAAAATATTGGATTAAACGTTAAAACGGACAAAGAGGTTAAAAGGATATCCGAGAAAAATTCAAAAATATCCTTAAAAACCACAGTTATTACAAACCTCGCCAAAGGATATCGCGCCTAGGTTTGCAACAGGAGCAGAGCTCGTCAATAGTCTGTTAGTGATAGAATCTCGCAGTAGCTAGGAGGTCTCGAACCTTGTTAAATAAGAGACCTTGAGTCCTCCAAAAAGAGATCTAGGGCATAACCTCGCTATTTATAACCTCGTTCGAAAAGATATAAATAAAAGCAAATGTTTGCCTCGTTGAATAAAAGCAATCTCGTTCTTGTCTTTTAGCGTTGGTTTATTTCGGGTTTCATCAGTTGTATCTTTCATTTATTGTCATTGTTTTTCTCTTTTTTCTTTTCAGATTCTCCTATCCTATATTAGTTAGGGTTGTGCAAACATAGAGGGGACCAAATCGTAATATTATGGTTCGGTCCACGGTTCACTATATTTTAAAATTACGGATTACGGTCTTGTCTGGTCCAGGACCGTAATATATATTTTAAAAATTATATATAAAAAATAATTTAATATATATTAAAAATAAATTCTAAATTTTTAAAGTTATATTTGATATAAATCTCAATTTTTACGGTCCATTTACGCTAAAAATTAAATCGGACCGCAATTTAACAAATTTTAACATAAAACATTAAAATATTATAATAAAATATGTAAACCCGATCCTTGTAGTCCAAAACCGGACCCGACCTTAATAAGATCAGACAGTATTAATTTGGTCATGTCCGGCCCATGGTCCATATGTTAAAAGTATTACGGTCCATCGATCCGGACCGGAACCGTATATTTTGGTCCGATCCGGTTCAGACCGATTGAACACCCCTAATATTAGTTGATTTATAAAGATATCTTTTTATTTTTATTTAATTTTCCAAACGAGCTAAAGAATCGAAATAAAAAATATTAAATTAACATGCAATACATGTGATGTACAAACATAATTTTTATGCTATATAGATTTTATGTTATATATAGATATAGAATAAATATTTATTTATGAATCCTTTTGTTTTACAGTACATAGGTTGTTTTTAGTATAATGGGTTTTTAGATTCGAGCATCATTAAAGTTGTTGTTGCTCTGGGCCTATTATGAAGCGGGTCTGAACCGCTTGGGACTGCTCTGTTGGGCCTGATGCTCACCTTCTTAAATTGGGCTTCGGCGTCAATGTTGTTACTCTTTGTTAATTGTGCTTCACCGAGGTGGTGGTTGTTCTCTAAATATGTTGAAATGGGTACTGAAAATGTACGAGCATGGCAATAGATGAATACCATTGACATCAGGAGAGTTACCGAAGAAAAGATTTTAATGAAAATCATTGCTTATTTTTGATATTTTACTCTTCACAAGAAGTGATTATATTTAACTTTTGGTGTTCCTTGAAATTATTTATTTATAGGGTAAGGCATGATAAAAGTTCATGAATATCTTATTTATACTTTTGGCATAAATTCAATATATTCGTTGAACCTACTACAATATTAATCTTTTTGACCTTTCTCCCATTATGTTAGTATCATATATCTGATATGCATTCATGTATTTTTCAAAAAACAAGAAGAAGAAAAAATACGCTTGCAAACTTTTTCATAATAAATAACTCATATGAGTGATTAGCAATAATTTTTTTATATAAAACTAAATACATCTTAACCTACTAGAATTATAATCTTTGTTTTAATCTCCTGATATGCTAATAATATATTTTTGATATACATTCATGTATTTTCATAATGTTAAAGAATGTGCATACAAACTTCCCCATAGTAAATAATGTTTTATGATTTCTAGCCTAGTTCAATCGGCTAAAACCGCTCTATGTCCAGACCAGGTATTGCAGAGATCTTTATGGTGGTGACCCTTCCAATTCAGTATTTCATACACAACGCTAGGGAAATTCGAATCCGAATTTTTGGACAAACATTTAAAAAACCTAGTGTCTCATCCCGCTAAAACAACTAGTGATTGATAGTTGATACTCCGTATTTTTTTTGTTCCAATTTCTCATAGTAAATATTACTCCCACTAAATTATCAAATGTTGGTGATAAGTTCTTGCACTTTTAGATGAACAACAAAAAGAAAGTATAGATACATTGTTCGATCATCTATTTTTGTTAGAATCATCTACTAGTATGTACGATTTTTTGTTCTAATGGTATTGGATGAAATGAATATATATGGACTTTAGGATGAAAACTGAGCCAGCAAGATCTCATTAATCTGATCTGTTTGTAATTTTTTACGTTTTAAATTTTTTAAGCGTTTTACGTACGTTGAATGATATAGTCGAGGATGAACCCGAGACCTAAAAATAAACTTTATAGTACTGACTTTTGAAAATATATGAGATCATAAATTAATTTGACATTAGCAGTAAGAACAAGGATAAATAAGATATATGAAAATAATTCACGAGTTAAATATTAACATACAATCAATTCTCTTTCTCAATTATTTTAGTCAAACGAGTCTTAAAACAATGATTATGCTATAAAGACTAGACTTTTCAATGAGAAAACCTAAATCCTATGAATAGAATATAATCAATCTCAAATAGTTGATCAAAATAAAAGAAATCGATAAAATTCAATATCAATTAAGCACAAGAAGAATTGATATATTCAAATAAATAATACTTGAAATTAAATCTCACAACTTATTTTAATTCAAAAGCTTCATCTAGGGAATGAAAACAAAGATATAATTCTCCATCAAAGAGTTTCTCTAAAACTTAGAATAATAAAAGTGGAATTGCATAATCCGAAAAAGGAACTCTAAAAAGGTCTTGAAACTAAAGATAACACGAAATCTAAAAGGTAAGAAAAAAGAAGTAAATAACATAAACTTGAAAAGTCTTCCGCGCGTGTAATCCGGTAGAACCGTGGCCGCGGTGGTGGAAATTGCGGTCGCGGTTTGACTTGTTGACTCCTCCGAGGCAGCGTATTACCGCAGCAAAGGAACCCGCAGTCGCGGACTTCTAACAGTAAGTCCCTAGTTGCTCTACGATCACGATTCTTTCTTGTATCTTCTAGATCCTCAGCGATGTCCATCATGATCGCGGTAGTGGTACTCGCAAACACGGTTCATCTACAGACCGTCACTTCTTTGAATTTCACTTAAGACTTGGATCTCAAACACTTGGTCTTCAAATCTTGATCTTCAACAAAAGACTCTAAAAGAACTAAAACTCTCTCCAAATATGCACTAAAAAGTCCTAGTTACACTGTAGAAAGTAGAAACTACAATGTGTCAAACCCTAATTTGTAAGTTCTTAATTATGAGTAGCTAATTTCTCTTTTGTTCAATAATTGATTGAAGTTATGAATCACATATTATTGTGAGATTGGATTGGTTCTCTATAATCTTGATTCTTAAATAGGGTTTTTCCCTTTGCTTAATTGAATATTGGTTTGTCTAGGGTTTTGTTAGAGTAGCTACCTATTAATAGTTCTAGATTAATATATAACTAAATCTAATTAATTACCGATTGGATTTGATTAGATAAAGTAAAATCTATAATTGTTTAGATCCGGTCGGGCTAATCTGTGATAGAAGGGGATAAATTCACAAATCGGTTAGGTGTCTGGTTGCTCTAAGAATTTGTTTCTATCGATACTTGAATTGTAATGTTGTTGTTAAATTGTAGATGATTTGTAGGTTGTTTAATGATTAGGGTTGATAGACTAGTAGTTCTAATAACTTGGATTGAAGTTTGGGATAGAATTCCATGATAGATTATTCAAGAGAAATAGAATCAAGATAATCAATGACAATACAAAGATTCATAATGGATATTAATTAGTTGAACAGATTTCTCTCATACTTTATATTCACATTCACATTTGCATTAGTACTTAGTTCTAAAACTCAATCAAACCCCTCTTCATATTCTTACTTGGCATGCAAATAAACACATAAATACACGAGTCTATGTGGGATCGACCCTTACTTACCAACTTTAATAAGTTTGGTTAGTTAGGATATTTGGTAGGTGTTAACAACTTCAAAAAATACATCATCAAAATCGGCTTCGTTGTCAGGGACTTGTCGCTATCTATGTGTTTATTTTTATGCTAATTTGGGTGTGAACCTGTCTTATGGTTCATACATGTGCTACTAATTTATCTCCCTTGCTATTCGATTCAGATATTGACAAAATACTTTTCGGATTAAGGTAGGAGATGCGTGATCACTTTTGCGCATTACCATTTGATCTTGAAGGGACTGAACCAATTGATATGGGTGATCAAATATTGAGACAACAACCCCTAACGATGCAATTCCCTGAGTTGGCAAATGGGGTCAATTTTGAGCTAAAATTTGGGTTGATCCACCTTCTATCCCAATTCCATGGGCTGAGTAGTGAGGATCCCAATAAGCATTTATCTGAATTTCATGTCGTTTGTGCGAGCATGAAGCATAAAGGAGTCATTGAGGACCAAATCAAGCTGAAGTCCTTTCCTTTCTCACTCAAGGACCGGGCTAATGATTGGTTCTACTAATTGGCTTCGGGGAGTACTGACACATGTGCCAAGATGAAGAAAGAATTTTTGGAGAAATACTTCCCAGTTACAAAGCTCAATAGTCTGAAGAAGAGCATCAACAACATTGATCAACGCTCCAATGAGACCTTGTACGAATATTATGAGAGATTTAAGTGGCCGATCTCCAGTTGTCCTTACCATGGGTATTTAAATAAGGATCTTATTCTTTATCCATTTGGAGGCCTCTTAGATGATGAGAGAAGGATGGTCAATGCTGCGTGTGGGGAAAACATTCTCAATAAGACCCTTGATGGGGGCATTTTAGCTATTCATTGTGTTGTATGAGGGCTCAAGATAATTCAACAAGACAACTAGCTCTAGATCAACAAATGCAATTGTGGCTAATTCATGATTTCAAGAAGAGATGTCGAAGCTGAAATATATGGTTAAACAGTTGATGCAAATGGGTGGGAGACAACAAGTGAAGGACTGTGGAATCGGTTCTGATAGTATGCACCCGACTAATGCGTGTCTTAGACTCCAAGAGCCACAAACAAATGTAAATGAAGTGGGAGGTTATGGCTCACTAAGACCGATGTATGATCCCTACTCATACAGCTAAAAACCAGGATGGAGGGATCATTCCAACTTGAGGTGTGGGAAATGTAATAATTAGAAACAGTATAATCAACACAGTGGTCAACTTGCATATAGGCCACCTTTTAATCCTCGATCTCAACGGAACAATGAGCCTCCAGCGTTGTCCATAGATGAGATGATCATGACTCTTGCACATGGTATGACCACGATGAAGAATTCAATGAGCCAATTTCAGCCAGAGACAAGGTCAAGTATTCAAAGCTTGGAGAGCCAAGTGAGTCAAATTGCTAATGATGTGAGTAAACTGGAGGCCATGGACTCAAGTAAGCTTCCTTCCCAAACAAAACTCAACCCGAGGCAGAATGTGAGTTTCATATCGTTTCATAGCGGGTTCGTGCTGAGACCGTTGTGCAAACTAGGTCAAGAAGAGCAAACAGAAGCAGTGAACGACAAATAAATCCAAAAATGCGGTCTAGTGCGAGAGAACAAGCCTGCTTTCTTGCCCCCGATCATGCATTTTGATGATAGAGTCCAAGATGATACTACACAGGCTGCTCACAAGTAGAACGCAGACCCGATCCCGCACTTTCGAGTGATGAAGTGATTTCTCCGACAACTTCTCCGACGAATTATAAACCGCCTCGCCATTCTCGAAAGCTCTAAAAGAGACCCAAAAGCTGGAATTGATAAAGAAATCTTTGAGACGTTTAGCAAGTGTAAGGTGAATGTTCCATTATTGAAGTTGATCAAAAGTGTGCCTCGCTATGCTATGTTTTCGAAAGAGCTTTATATTATCAATAAAGGCCAAAAGGAAAGGAGTACGAAGTAGGTGAAAGAAAAGGAACATGTGTCTGTTGTGTATCAAAGCGAATGCCCAAGAAGTGCAGTGACCCTGGCATGATCACCATTCCATGTGAGATCGGAAGCACCAAGGTCGATGAAGCTTTAATCGATTTGGGTGTTCGGTCAATATCATGCCTTGCTCTTTATACAAAAAGCTTGATGTGGGTCCTTTGCAAGAGACCCGGACCATTATTAAGATGGCAGATAATTCCATTGTTAGACCAAAGGGAAAACTTGAAGATGTCTTGGTGAAAGTGGACTCATTAATTTTCCCAACTGATTTTCTAATTTTGGATATGGGACCAATCAATGACAAAGCTTCTATGTTTCTCGGGAGGCCATTCTTGAAACGGCCAACACCAAGATAGATATACCTCAAGTCATTTGAAGATGGAGTTCGATGGGAAGGAGGTTGAATTTCATAGCTACACTCCTTCATGAGTTGTAATGCATCAAACTAACGACGTTAAACAAGCACTTATTGAGAGCCAACCCAGTGATTAGTTTAGTTTAATCTAGTTGTTTTCCTTAAAAAAATTGAGGAATTTTGAGTTCGAGTATCAGGTCACAAAATGCGGGCTGGGACACTCTAGAACGCGACCATATTTTTGGGGTCCAAGCCGCGCTTGGCGATAGAGAGTAGCAAGAACAAAACATGGGTTGGACACGGGATAACACAACTGCGCTTTTTTTGCCCTAGACCATGTAATCCCGTGTTTCCCCAACTTATCTCAGCACTCGTCTGTGTCTTCTAATTTTACCTAGCCCGAGTGGATTAGCTTCTTCACCTCTTCCTCCATTGCTCCTCTCTTCTTCCACCACTGTTGCACATCCAAGCTCCATTTTCATATCAAATTCAATCAAGGAAACAACAAATCTACCGGATTCAAGTAACATTCACTTTTCTTCTCAGTTCTCATCTTATTTGCTGAATTTTTGTCCTAGTTTCTAGATCTAGGGTTTCATAGATATCTTAGATTTGCATGTTTTTAGTTCAAAATTTGCAAAATGCTTCATGAAACTTCGTTTATTACATGATTCTAGGTCAGTTTCATGTATTAATTGAATTATTTTGAAGTTTTAAGACCAACTCTAGAATTGTTTGCTTAAATTTGTTCTAAGTAGTGGGGGAAGAGAGTGATTGAGAGTTATTGCTTGATTCTCTACAATTTTGTTGTGGTTGTCATGACAACAAATTGTGCTTGTTGTTTGTTTTTTTGGTTGTTTAATTTGTGTTGGTAATTAGTGATAGTTGTTCTCATGAGTCTTAAGAGGAGAGGAGTTGATGGGGCTTCAACGTCCCGTTCAGGCCGTTCTGGGGTTCACTTGGTTCCACCAACAAGGGTTGGGGAGGAGACTCTGAAATCTTAATGCTTTACTTTGAGAGAATGTTCTCATTTACACAAATTTTATTATTTGAGGAAGAGGGAATCGCACTTGGTATATCAAAAGGACATTCAAGGACTCTCAATGGTGTTAGGAAATTCGGGCATGAAGAGCATTCGAGGAGAAGTAAAGATTAATGCACTAGAATGGGTCCTTTCTAAAACAATCAAGGTACATTTTTCATATATTTTGATGATAATTTACCATTTCTAGCATTTTGCAAGCATATTTGAACTATGTACCTAGAAGAATATAATCTCCATCATGCAAATTTCTTATTGTATGAACTTTGTGCATATGCACCTAACTTGAACATTTTTTAAAATTTTAATGTTAAATATAACTACGACACAAATATTTATTCATGAATCCCTTCGTGCACACTATACAAATTAACTGTGGAAGACAGAAAATTTTCTTCTTCATTTCTTGGAGATTCTGAAAAAGTCAATGCTAATTGTTAAACTACCATTGTTGTACAAATCACTTGTACTGAACTTCTTAAAGCTTCCATTGTGTTTTTTTTTCAGGTGATTCGAACTATGGGTGAAAATTAAGGTAACAATCAAGAAAAGAAGGAATGTTTAGAGCAAGGGTTTTAAAAAAAGAAGAAGAAGAATGTATGTAGAGTCTAATAAACTTTAAAGTGTCAAATAAGCTGAAAAATACAAAGAATAAAATTTGTGTAATACTTTCATAAATGTAATCAAAAGGAGAGAAAAATAAAAATTAGAATACTAAATTAGCATGCAATATTTGTAATACAAACAACATTTTCATGCTACATAGATTTAACATTATATAGATATAGCATACATATTTATTAATGACTAGGGTTGTTGTTACTCTTGGATTATGTGGTAGTGGGCTCATTTTAAAGTGGGTCTAAACGGTTTGAGATTGTTCAATTGGACTATATCTTCATCTTCTTAAATCGGGCATCTTCAATGTTGTTATTGTTCTTTGAAGGAGGCTTGACCGGGATCACAGGATTATGAATTGGATTGGGACCACTTGGGACTAGTCTGTTGGGCCAAATCTTCAAATTCTTGTATCGGGTATCTTCAATGTTGCTATTGCTCCTTGAAGGAGGGTTGATTGGGACACCCGGATTATGAATTGGGTCTGGACCGCTTGGGACTAATCTGTTTGGCCATATCTTCATTTTCTTGAATTGGCCATCTTCAATGTTGTTATTGCTCTTTGAAGGAGGTCTGATCGGGATTACAGGATTATGGATTGGATCTGGACCACTTGGGACTAGCCTGTTGGACCTTTCCAATATTGTTGTTAATTGTGCTTCATCGGCGTGGTTGATTTCTAGATGGGTTGAAATGGGTATTCAAAATACATGAGCATGGCAGTAGATGAAAATCATTGACACCATGGCAAACGTAGCATGAAATATTTTAAGGGAAGCCATTGCTTTCTTTTCAAGTTTAACTCTTTTGCATGATTTGAGTCTTGGTGCTCCTTGAAACACACAGTTTATAGGTCAAGGCAAAAATATAATTCATGCATATCCTTTTTTTTTTTAGGAAGTAATTCATGCATACCTGTGAATTCATATATACAGTTAACCTACTAGAATCTACAATAGTAATCATGGACCAAATCAATATTATACATATGATAATACATTCATGCATTTTACAAAAGAGAAATGAATCTACACATATCTTCATAATTTGGAATAAGTGTATAATAGGAGAATTTTTTTGAAATGAACAAATAATTATTAGAATCATTCAAATTAGTATTCCAATTCTGGTGATATACAGTCTATAATGTAAAATGAGAACAAATACGGATCATTGGATTAGAGAAATGGATGGTGGAGATTAAACAATATTGGTTTGGGGGGAAATAAGATAATATGATGTGGTGACATATATTGTAATTTTGCTGATTTTTTAACTCATGGACAAAAATGGCCTGCAAAAGCTAATATGCCCAAATTCAATGAAGGCATATTAGATCCCGTTTTTTCTCTCTCTTAAAGAATATTGAATAACGCTCGCTCGATCCATTTCGCCCCCTCCCTTGTCTTCTCTAGTTTGATTTCGATCGATTGATGCTTCAAATCAACAATGGTGAAAGCAATTGATGAAGGGTATAAACCAATTTTTACTTTTCTAGGGTTTAGGGATTCGATTATAGCTTCGTTATTTTGAATGGGGGGATTTTAACTTGTTGCACTTCAAATTTAAAGGTCTCTATTTGATTTCACTTGAACGGATAATTCGTTTCAAATATTGGAACAAGTTAATTCTTTCTAGGATGTTGGACACGAACCCTAACACGAGGATTACCATTGATGAGCTTACAAGGGATTCGTGGTTCATAAAGGGCGCGTACAAGGAATTAAGCATTCTACTAGAGTTAGAGTTCTTCGATTACAAGAGGGAAAATTACGATGGTGATGACGAACTTTTGAAATCCAACAATGGGGGTGATGAAGAGAGTTGCAACTAAAAGCTCAATGCCTTTGTTCAACAATGGTGAAATCATGCTTCTTTGAAGCCCAATAGAGAGCAAGTTTCCTTTATTCAACATCAGGCTTTAGGCTATATTATGTCTAAGGGGTTGACTGGTGAGAATCGTCCAGCAGGTCATGCAGTCAAGCAATACATTCTATGGAACCGGCCAAGAGAAGGGTGTATTAAGCTTAACATGGATGGCTTAGTTTGAGATGGTGGTTTAGCGATAACTAGAGGAGTCATTCGAGACATTGATGGTAAGTGGATTATTGGTTTTGTTCATAACATTGGGATTTGTACTGTCCCAATGGCTGAGCTCTGGGGAGTTCTCCGGGGTTTGACTCTTGCTTAGAGCAAGGGCTACATGAGGGTCTCCTTAGAAATAGATTCACATCTTGTGGTTCTTTTTCTTGGGCGGCCTATGGAGCGTAATCATCCACTCTATAGTGTATCTAGATGCCAAGACTTTATTCCTAGAGATTGGGAAATCCAATTTCGTCATATCTATAGGGAAGCTAATAGTGTAGCAAACTATCTTGTTTCTTTTGTTTTTTCGTTTAGTATAGGTTTTCATGTATTGCTTAATCAGTCGGAGGGTGTTATTTCTTTGTTTTCTGATGATGTTAAAGATCGGGTTATCCTTCATTTGCTGACTACTTAAAACTCTTTCCTATTAATAAAATTCGCCTAGAGGGACCGAAGAGTGTCGCCTCTCCTTCTAATAAAAAAAAGAAGCCTAAATAAAAACCCAAAAGGAAACAAGTCTCGTGGCAAAGCATCGAAAAATAGCATAGCTCATGATTGTGACAAGGCGTGCCATGACTGTGACTCAAGGTTGAGGACAACAGCTCGATTGCGAATTTAGATCTCTATCATGTTCACGATCGTATGGGTCTCACGATCATCAATGTACTTTGAAGCCTAGTGATACCTATCAAAGAATCATAACTAACAAAACTAATGTAGTTGACAAGTAAGGGTCAATCCAATAGAGAATTGATGTATTCGTATGCTCGATTGTATACTATGGATGAGAAGAATAGGGGTGTTGATGAACTACTACTACTAATAATAATAAATGCAAACAAAGTAAAACAAGAACAAATGTGATTGTTGGAAATATATGAGAAGTATGGTCAATTAATCAATTTCCACTTGCAGACACAATTTAACGATCATTGAAAACCTAAAGTCTTCTTGAATAACTAATCGTGGAGAATATTATTCCAATTCCTTCTCAATTAGTAATTAGGACAAACCAAACCCTATAAAACTTTATCAACAAACCTAAAAGCCATCTAGATTCAATTCAATAATAGAAATGCACACCAAGGAAATTCGATAAGAACAATCATTATTATGCATCCAATCATAAATCAATTGTAAATTAATTCTCTTTGTAATAAACTAATTCAACCAGTCTTGGCAAATTACAATTGTTGCTTTAATCTATGTGATTCAACAAAAAAATCAAATAGAATTAGCAATAGATTGACTCAAGAGAGGTGATCAGTATAATTAAACTCAAAATCAATCATAAATATTCAAACGCAGAGAATTAAGATTATTCAAGAGAAGAAAAGATTAATCTCACAGTAAAATCTAAGACCGAAGCTTCAAATTGATTAATCAAGCAAGAGAAATTTAGTTCTTCATGAATTCCATCAGAAAATCCAAAAGTTTTAATTAGGGCTTTAAAGAGTTCTCAATCTAATATATATTAGAGTGCTAACTCGTCCGTTGAACGAGACAAGGTTCATATCATGTGTTTGTTATTTTCTTAAATGTTTGGACTTTTAGACAAGGTTCATAATTGATTGTATACAAAAAAAAAAAAATATTAAAAAATACGGAGTATGTATATAAAATTATTTGACCATTTAATTAGTGCATACTAATTTAAGTTACAATCCAAGCATTAATTTCACTTTATACTTAAACTATTGTCAATTTTAGGTTTATTTTAACTATTTTTTAAGATTTAGATTAATGTGATTCTTGTGCATATAAAAATGTGAATAATCAATAATATTGCATGTTTAATTTACTTTCTAAAATATAAGTATTTTTCATTATTTTATTTTATTTTGAAATAAGGAAATTTGAATCCCTTAAAAATGAATAGGCAATTGTAAGTATTTATTTAATTTTCTTCAAAAAAGCATTTATATTTTTGTTGCAATTAAATATTGGTAGAATTATTAAGAGAATGAAGCATTTATTAGAAATAGAGGGACAACTTTTGTAGTTGCTAAGATAAAAACAAAAAGGTTTTGGAGCAACCACATTGCGCCATGTCATCTTTTGCCACATGTCATTCCTAAAATGCGCCACATTAGATTTTGACATGTGTCATCTCCTCATTAATTCATATAAATTATAAAAATAAATTGGTTGTTTTGGAAACAAATCTTATGAATTCAAATATTAGATTTGGAAGTTTTAATATTATCCAATATTTTAGAAAGAATCCAAATTGTAATTCTGAAAATTTCCTGCATATTTAATTAGAATGTTAATTTCTATAAAAAAAATTATGGTGGCTTTTTTACAACTAGATTAGCTTTAATCTACTATATATATAAACTAATATGATTTGAAGTCATTTCGTTGTGCCACATCAGCATTGTATATATGTCATTTATATATTTCACCACGTCGAATTTTTACATGTGTTATTTTGTCATTAAATCATACTCCCTCCGTTTCAAAATAGTTGATCTTAGACAAAACTTCACACATATTAAGGAAAATCTTTTTTTCCCAAATTACCCCTATAAGTAATCTTTATTTTTTTTTCAATTATCAATGGAAATTTTGGGATATGTGTAAAGTGGGGTATATATAAGGGTATAAATGGAAAAAAATTACATGAACATCTATTTTGAAACAAAAAAAAATGTCTTTAAGAACAACTATTTTGAAACGGAGGGAGTATAATTTACACATCATTTATTTTATAACCACATTGTATGTCATGTGTGTTTTTTCAACCTCATTAGCAAACAAAATATGTTATATATAGAACATAGCTCTATTTAATGTCTTTGCTATCGTGTTCAAGTAAAGAGATTTAGATTTGCAAATTATTACATTAAAGTCATGAAAGAATGAAAAAGAAAAAGATCAGCATATTCCCACCGATTTGTCAAACTTGATGAATTTAATAATGGTTTGATTGTCGATCAAATAGTTAAAATTAAAAAAAAAAAACAAAGTCAATTTTGTAAGCCTATATGGTTGTTCCTAGCTACTTATCCTCTTTACTCTTCGAAAAGCTTTCTCTAAATTCGGTAGAAAAGATGTGCACAACCATGATAGATCACAAGAGTTTTCCAAAACATACCTATAAGACTAGGGATAAAACTTAAAAAAAATCGTAGAAAAGTTTTGCACAGTAAAAAAAAACATGTATACACTACTCTAGCCAAAATTAATTCATTTTTTTAGTATTTTGTTATTTATGTCTTACCTAGAAAATATTTATAAGACTCCAAACAATATATGCCAATAGATGTTATTCAAAATTAAAAAAAATAAATAAATTGGGTTAACAAATCTCGGTGCCATTGAACCTATATACTATTTTTTTTAGTTTCTGTTAACAAATCCAATAATTACCTAAGATAATCAGTCAACTACTTAGCTTCCTTGATATAATACACTTTGAATATTATCCTTGGAGATTATCCATTCCTTAAATATTCCTAAAAGATTATATTTAAATATTATCCATTCCTTAACTATTTCTTAAAGAAGTTATTCATAGTGTTTGATAAACACGTATACAATTTTTTTTTATTCTTTATATATTCCTTAAAGATTATCCATTCCTAATATTTTGGTTCCTATTATTTTAATTTTTGTTATAAAATAGATAGCTTCAATAGTATATTTTTTATTTAAAATATATAAAGGATTTTGGCGAAGATAATACCAACTTAAACTAAAAAGATAATACAAACTAAAATTGTGTATTTCCAAACTACAAAATCGTGTATTAAATATAAAAAAATATAAAACAAAAATATGTAAAAAAGATATACCAAAATGGAGAAGATATTACCAAATTAAAATATAGAAAATATTTTTTTTAATAACATCTTATAAATAATGGAGATTGTTTGTTAATATTTAAACAATTATAATCATTTTTTTATAAAATCATTATAATTATAAATGAAAGATGATATATAACTTATAAAATCGTTATAATGGAGAAAATAATTTGGTTACAATATCGACAATTAATTTTATTTTAAATGAAAGGTGATATATAAGTTATGATTATTTTTTAATTTATATAATCGTTAATTACCATTGTTTTGAATTACACAAAAAATTGACATTATTTTTTGTAATTTACTAGCCTTTTTTTCATGTTAATATATTGTGTAACAATTAATATCGATCCATTTTAATCTATTATGGAGTATATAAAAATAAAGTTGTAACATATTATATCACATGGTGAATTCACATTCCACCTCACTTATAACATGTCACGTCATCTAACGATATTTTATTTAAAACCAAATATTAGAACAAAAAAGTATAAAAATAAGAAAATGCTATATAATTTTTCATTTATTACGCAAGATATCCATTTCCTCCGTTCAATATTTGGAAAGATAAATTGGCTATATTAATATACTTTCATTATTTTTTCAACTATTTTTAAAATTATAAAGTATTATTTAAGTGTAATCTTTTTATTGGATATTTGCAACAAAGAAATGTGACAAACATATAGACCAGTAACTAAAGGGTAAAAAATTGCAATCAAAATAACAAAATATTATATATAAATGTGACTACAACTATAAGAGATATCAAACGTATAGAGATCCATAATTAAATGTTGAATTTCTTATGTCATATATAACATTTGTTATATCTCTATGTTATATGTATAAGAGATATATAATCCAATTAAGCTAGATGTTGATTGGTTGTATAGATAATAAAATATAGTTTTTATTATCATGTTGCATTAAAATCACGCGTCTTTTTAACATATTCAAATATATGTATGAATAAGCCATTGTGTCTTCGTCACATGTTTTGGGTAGAAAATAAAGCCGTCAAATTAAGTCGCCTCATTTTCACCACATGTCGTTCCCACGTTAATCCACCTAATTTGTGTCACATAACACGGGTAAGAGATAAGGACATCAGATTAAGTCGCCTCATTTTTATCATGTGTCGTTGTCATGTTAATTCACCTCCTTTTTTGTCACATGTATCGAGTAAAAAATAAGGTCACCACATTAAGTCATCTCATTTTTCTTGTCGCTCTTCCTTAAGCCACCTCATTTAAAATATTGGACCTTGCATTAATTATAAAATTGATAAAAAATCAATTACTTTAATTAAATAGAATTTACATTCAAATATTTTATCAAATTTTGTTAAATGTTAGTTGATCATCATATTCAATTTGTAGGTCATACTTAATTCATTTTTGTATTTAATATTAGTATAGTATACGCATAAGGACATTTTATTTTGTATATTTAGTCTATTAATATGACTATGCATTGAATGAATATGCAAAATGATACATTTTCGATATACAATTCAAGTTAAACTTTAACAAGATCCGTGTATGGTGCGGGTACATAAGCTAGTAGAGTAGAATAGTAGATAGATGAATTCTCCAACAAGTCTGAACTATATATAAATAGTAGGGTGAAATATTTTTGTAAACACATAAAATAGACAAAGCGGCACGGGTAGAAAACGGCGCGGCACAAAGCTCGACCCGAAGCTCGCTCGAGCTTCAGACCGAGCCTTTTCCCGTCCTTCAACTCACTGGCAGACACTCGACCGGACTCCAATTAAACTGTCACTATATATATATTTCCTGAGTGTCAATTTGATTCGCAGCACAAATGATCAAACATCATTGGCTCTAATTTTAATGAGTTGAAAAATAGAAGAATGAATATTTTGCAGATGCAGATGCACAATTCCATCTAATTCCCGCAATAAGAGAGCGAAACTAAACCGGTTCTATAATTTGGTTGCATTTTGATTCAGGTTCATTGATCGTCTTTGGCAGGCTCCATGTTCAGGTCAGAACCCTGTTCTCCTTCCTGGGACGTCAATCCTAAGCTCAAATCCAATGTGCTTTCGTTCAGATCCTGACGTTCCTTCTCTGAATCCTGAAGGGGAATAATATTCTAGTTATATAGAGGATCAATACTAAAGCTTGCAGAGAGTGTAGAAATTGAAAATCACATAGTGTAAACGTTTTATCCTGAGATGTTTCTCTACAGGGAAGAAAAAGCCACGGTGAGAAGAGACTTCATGAATACAGACTGAATTAGCCAGTAGCGTCCAAATGTTAAAAGAAATTTGATAAGAACGGACTCTAGATGTCTATGGTTTGAAGTCAAATACAGTACCTCATTTTCTTCCACGGGGACGTCATTAATGTCAGGTTTCTCATTGTGACCGTCGCTATTGGATGTCGGTTCCGCTGCATTTGCGTCAGTATCAGCTGGCTTGGCTTCATCATCATTGTTCTCTTCTGTATCCTTTTGTTGTTCCTCCAGTGCAGCAACCTGCATAATGTTAGAGCACTTTTTGTTGGTATGAAAATGGCAATAATACAATAGTACATATGTTGCACATCATCTGTGAGTGAAGACTAATATTATTTGGCAAATAGCCAATCCAAATTAAAAATGCAAACAGTATATATTTACCTGCTTGAGTATATAATACCATCACATTCAAAAAACAAAATACCATCAAATGACATGTCTATGAATTACCAAGGATAGATAAAAAGATCAGCATTCAGAAGAGGTCTTAGAATGACTACGGTGTAAGCCAGTAAGCATATGTTCCTTATTCAGAGGAGGTCTTAGAATGACTACAATTCTTACCTAATACATGGGTTCATTATTAACACCAGATATTCTAGAGCCAGCTAGCTGAGTAAAAAAAAACATCATGCAGAAGAGTTTTTAGCCTTGTGTAAGAAAAAAAGCTGAATAGTTTACAAGATCATTATAAAAGGCACTAGTAACCGTTCTATCTTTCAGGATAAACAACTTCGTTATACAAGTCAAGTAGTATATAAGCTAAACAGGGTTGCACAGAGCTAGGATCAATAGAATCGAGTAGCATTCCTGAGTTTCTAAGTTCCCACATTCTGTGGTCTTACTGCCGAAGGGTTAGTTTGTGAATTCCCACAATCCGAGTAAAAGATAGCTTTGAAAAAAATGTGAGGCTCATCTTTTAATGCTTTTAGGAATAACAACCAGGTATACTACTGTCCTCCAAGTCACACAAGACTGAAGAGTGATGACCCAATCAAGCTGCAAAATACAATCAGTAAACAGAAGACCCACAGAAACAAAAGAATAAGACAAGGATGCTCAGCATGATAAACTTCCAAGTCCAACATGGCTTAGAGCTCAAACAAAACACCGTCAGGCTTAAATCCATGGAAACATCAGTAAATAAATAGATACAGAAATAAAGTCCAAACAAAACACCGATTACTATATATGGAAAATGTGTTAGTGTTGGAACCAACACTAAATTAATCTCACAGCTAAAGTTTTGAAATTGCTCCTTATAGTCCTAAAATTATAAGATGACCTCATAAACACTCAGCCACTCCACTTTTAACTGCCATATCAGCAGCTGACTTCCTCTGCCTTTTTTTTATTGGCATGAAGGAGAAAGAGACTTCACCTTTTATGATAAACTACAGTGTACTAAAAGCTCCAACAGCAGAAAGCATTCGAAAATCTCCCAGCCAATTAAAAAAAGCCATGTGGCAATTCACCGATCAGTTGTTGTCCAAAACAAAGATTCTAAGTGGGCATCATCCAGGTGGGCAATCTGGAGGCTCGTATTCACAGGCAAGCGTACTTGTAGTATAGCAAGAATAGCTTAAGTAGACCCTTCTCTGTCTCCATCAAAATCCATTCTTTCGAAAACCCCAAAAAACAAAAGCACCATAAAATTTCGACACTTCAGATTAGAAACGGGCCAAGTTGGTTGATTACAAATGAAACCATATTCAGTCAGAAATCGCATCAAATCACAAAGAGAAGTAGAGAGCAGCCAAAATCGCCAACTCAGGGGGGATTCGAATTCTGAATCCCTTCCCCTAATTCCTAAAGAGGATTGGAAATACGTACCGGGACATATCTGAATTTCTTTCTCGGAGGCTCCTCAGAGGCAGCGGCAGCAGCCGATTCGGGATCGTCTTCCTCGGAATTAGGGCTTTTATTCTCCACATCGTCGTTGTTGTTGCTCTTGGAAATCGGGGTCCATCTGTAGAGTAGGAGGCGGGAGGAGGTGTTACTACGACCGTTAGCGAGAGAGGAGTGCTGGCGATTGGCGGCGGCGTTTGGGTGGTTGGAACGCGGCGCTATGTGGACCCATTTCTTCTTCCACTTTCTCACCGGACCGGTGAAGACCGTGGTTGTACCGTAACGGCTGGAGGATCGGCCGAGACGAGCTCCAACACCCTCCATTTGATTCACCGGTGAAAGATCGACGATGGATCGGCTTCGTCGGGAAAGCTCCGATCTGGTCAGAGCCCAAGGTAGTTGGGGGTTTGGGGTCAAACTGAGGAGCTCTTTTGTGTTTTCCGGTTTCTCACGCGTTTCACGAGGCCTAGTTTAAGGGAAATAATCATGAAATATTTACGAAAGCATCATTTATTTAGTATATAGATTAAAGATTAGTTTCGACCAAAAAAATAGATTAAAGATTAATTAATTTGTTTATACAATTTCACTTTTTTAGAGAGGTTATACAATTTAACTTCTAACTCATAATTCTTGTTTCAAAATATAGTTCCTATTGCTGTGGATTTCGGAGGAAATTACAAAAGATTAAATTTGATTCAGGGATTTTATATGTTATTTATAGGCTAGATATTTTGGCTTGAACTTGTCGTATAAGTACAATACACTCAGAACGTAAGCAGGAATAAACATTACGGTGGGCTAGATTATAGGGCAAAAAATAAAATAAGAAAAAATGGGTTAAAAATTATAATTAGTAAAAAAAGTGGGGTAAAAAAGCCCAAAAAGGGGGAATATATGAGGAAAAAGAAAAGCGTAAGGTGCTAGCGAGGAGATTTGAACCAGCATCTCCCTACAACTATACAACATATACAAGGAATTGTCACTTGAACAAATCTGCAACATTTTCACTTGATCGGATTTGTTGGATTTCGATCATGCTCTCCTTCTCTAGATCATAAGTTGAGAATAGTTTTGGCGAAATATGTTTCGTCCGATCTCTTTTGATGTAACCTCCTTTTACTTGTATGACACATGCATAATTGTTTTCATATATCATGGTTGGATTGTCTGCAATTGATCTTATTTTGCATTATTTTGTATGTAGTCAATCATTGAATCTTAACCAGACACATTCTCTTTCTGGTTCATAAAGAGCAATTAATTTTGCATGGTTTGATGATGTAGCGATAAACATTTGCTTTGTTGACCTCCATGAGATTGTCGTATCTCCATAAGTGAATATATAACCATTTTGAGATTTGCTTTGTGTGGATCTGATAGATATTTTGCATCTGCATATCCAACAAGAGTAGCATTTGCATTTCTATGATAATATAACCCAAGGTCAAGAGTACCTCATAGGTATCGAAACACATGTTTAATTCCGTTCCAATGTCGTCTTGTTGGTAATGAGCTATATCTTGATAACAAGCTTACATCAAGAGCAATATCTGGTGTAGTATTGTTTGCATGATACATTAATGCACCAATTGCTCTTAGGTAGGGAATACAAAATTCGGTTCTTCCAAGATCTTTCATTTCAAATTCTTTCATCAAATATTTTGCAGCATTTTCAAGTTCATCGAAAGATACTCACTAAGCCGATTGTACCACATCCTTCCAGATTGCTTTAGACCATATAATGATCTTTGCAATTTTATAGAAAACATTTCTCCAGGTTTAGCTTTACATACCTCGGGTAATTTTAATTCGTTGGAAACTTTCATGTAAATATCACTATCAAGTGATCCGTATAAATATGCAGTTACAACATCCATAAGTCGTATCTGTAGTTCCTCTGAAATAGTTAGGCTAAATAAAAATCTTAATATAGTTGCATCAACTATAGGGAAATAAGTTTGCTCATAATCTATCCCGAATATTTGAGAAAAACCTTGAGCTACAAGTCTTGTCTTGTATCTTACAATTTTATTTTTCTCATTACATACAATGTTCTAAAAAGCGTTAGGCGGACACTCGGTGGAGAGGGACTGCCTAGCGCCCAGATGGTCTGTACGGTGGCCTAGGCGGTCCTATACGGATGCCTAGGCGTTCTGGACGGCTAGGCGGTCTAGGACCTTCCAGCGCCTAGGTGGGGCCTAGACGGGGCCTAGAAGGGATTTTTAGAACAGTGATTACATATAAATACCCATTTATAGCCTACCGGTTTTACGCTCATTGGTGTGGGCTTTATTGGGCCAAAAACATTACGTTTTTCAAGCGGTTTAATTAAAATCATTCTTTTGAGGCTGGTCTTTGTTTTTTAAATGAAGGATTTCATACAAGTTTTCCCTATAACATTAGGAGGTTGGTTTTGATGGAAATGAGTGTTAAAATGAAAACTAGAAATGATTTTGGGACGTTAGATTAGAAAAATGAACGAACAAGATTAAAAACGGAGGAAAATGTAAAAATAAAACACGTGTGCCTGTTTGTTCTTCATTAATGGCAATTCTATAAATATGCTAATAAATTCTGATTTGTCTCAAAACTACCCTTGTGTCTTATTTATTTCATTCACCCCAAATCCCCAAATACATAAACCTAAACGCTCTTCTACAAAGATTCAAATCTCCATTGAAGACACAATATCAACCTCAAATTTCCATTCAAAGCACAATCTCCCTATAAGTTTCAGATCTCCATTATTGAAGACAACAAACTCATCTTCTTTGCTTGTAAATCACAAAAGAAGGTAAGAAACATAATCTCTATTTTGATTTTTCAATTTTAGAGTTCATACATATTTCTAGGGTTCATTGGATCGATTTTGGATATGAGTTTAGAATTGAAATTGTTTGAAATTGAATTTTTATTTTGGATCCAAGCTTTAATTTGATAGCGTTTGAGTTTGGGTGTTGATTTTGGATAATTGTTTGGATTTGAGTTTCAAATCCTAGGCTTCGTAAGAAGGTGAGAAAAAATTCTATGATTTGTGTTTCAAATTCCATTAGATTTATGTTCTTCTTCTAGCCATGTACCTCATGGTTCGTTGTTTGTATTGACTATGATATTTTATCTAAGTTCATATATTTTATCTATGTTCATGTATGTTAACTATGAGGTTCACGTTTTTCTATGTAAATGGGGAAAAATTAAACTGAGATTCTTTTTGAAACATAGCTATACTTCATTAAAATCATAATGTCCAAAATAGAGGAAATTTGATTTTTGTTTCTAAGGTTTATAAAAGGCCGAAAAATCATAGGTGAAATTGATTCATGTGGTTCATAGAAATACAAATTCATAAATTAGGTTTCATGATTATGATGAGAGGAGTCATTGTAATGATTGTGACGAAAATGTGATTAGAATAGTATCTTATGAAAATGAGAAGAGATCATCGATTGAGCCTAAAAAGGATGAGACCATTGATGGTCAAGATTTGGTAGAGGAAGAGTATGAAGGGATTGAGAAGAATGAATTGAAGAACGATTTTGCAAGGGCTTTGAGTTATGTTGAGCGTGTAAAGAAAGAAGGTTGGTTGAATAAGATTTAGAGTGATGTAATTGTGCAGTTTCATGATGTGCAAAAGGTTGCCATCGGAGGTTCTTGCCTTGAGCCTAAAATCTCTTCTCGTGCAATGTGGTGTATCTCGATATTCGTCAAAGTGGGAAAATTTCCCTCCTTATCTGACATTTTAGAGTTGGGTTCATGTATAACATTGGAATGTTCATATATAATATTCCAATGTTCATTTATTGTATCTGATTTTGTCACTCTTGTTGCTAATTTCTTTTAGGTGATTGTCCTCTTGATTAAATGTATTTGTTTGGTCATTACAGACTTTTGTCACTATCTTGCCCGTATATTTGTTGATTTTCGCTTTTGTTCTGTGATGGCTTCTACTACTTTTTTTGTTGATGACTTAAACAGTTAAGCTATTTGATGTTTCTCTTTCATTATTGTACACTTATTACTCATTTCTATTTGGAAATCTACTTTATGTTGGCAACATTTTTAAAGTATTTGATTCTTTTCAGGTTTGCTTAATGTGGTGTTAATTTTGATGCAAAGATCATTATTGTTAAACTATTTTATGTGATTATTTTAACTCTTGTTTTGCGCCTTATCTATGTCTGTTTTATTTATGTTCATTTTTAATTGATTTGTCATAGTCTATTTGCTCAAATGGTAGAGCAATATGTTGATACACATGGATGTGGGTTCAAATCCCTTATAGGCTACATATTGTCGTTGTGACATCTCAATTCAAAGTCGAGTTTTTTTTGTATCATGTTCATATATATTATCTTAAAATTCACATATTGATTATGTATGTTCACATAATCACATATTTTCCGACAAGATCCTAGCATTCAAGCCTTTATTGCAATTTTTCAGCCTTGGCTTTCATATTGAGCTCTCTTGCTACATTAAACTTGTTCAAAATCTCATTGAGAACGTCTCTTAGCTTCTTTATTTCTTCCCTTGCTATAGTTAAAGAACTCAGTACAGGTTTAAAATGGTGGATTTTGTGTCACATTTATGATGTTGCACAAACATTTTTTCATGAATATATTATTACTTCGCACATTCACATATTGAATGTGTATTTTCATTTATTTTCAAATAAAGTCAAGGTCTATATAATATAATTTATTCATGTTTGTATATATTAGTTTAACTTTCATATATTGATTGTGTGTGTTTACATATTGACTATGTATGTTCACATATTTTCAAACAAGGTCTTTTTGTTTTACGAAGTCAAGTACTAGCATTCAAGCATTAAGTTGCAATTTATCACATTTGGCTTTCATTCAAGCCTTGGTTTAAAAACTAATTCCTTCCTTTAATGCAATGAATCACATTTCTATAGTAGGTTTGATATTACACGGGCAACCGAGAACAAAATACGGCGATCCGCCTTGATAAAGTTATATTTAATAATGCAACGTAAATTCGACTATTCAATATTGATATCTTCAACACTATCCACACTATATCCATGAGACAATTCACCTCTCACATTAAGTTGGGTTAATGAACAAACTACAATAGAGGAATAATGTGAGAATTATCAACTTAAGTAGAATAGGTTCACAATATACTACTATAAGGTTCACACAAAAACATACGAGGTTCATATAATATAAAATTAAGTTCCAACTTGATCATATATAATAAAAGTAGTTTTCTACTCTTGAAAGCTCGAATTAGATGAAGATTGATTGTATTGAGACTTTTCTTCTTGAAAACCCAATGAAGAACCAAAGGCATTAAGAAGATTATAGTGTTAAATGCTTGCAAATCATGATTATGTGCATCAAACCTAATGTATTTTAATGCTTTATATACAATTTTAAGAAGCTCTTGACTCTTAGGACTTTCATCGAACAGTTTGTGTGCATCTCATAAATCATACATCACAACATCATAAAATTCAAAAAAAAAAACTATGGGAGAGTGTACAATGATAAATAACATGAAAACAATGACTACATGAAATTTGTAATCGATTCCAACTCATATATATGCCAAATCAACTTTAATGGTGAAAACCATCCAAAACATAAGAGTGAAAAATAACCTTTGAAAAGAATAAAAAAAAAGTACATAAACTTGAATCCATTAAGAAGGAAAAGCAAAGAAACAATGATTTCAATGTTCAAATAGGAAGAAACCAGATATAGAAATTGGATGAATTTTTTTTTTGTAGTACAACCATCGTATACATGGCAGGGGGAGTTGGAGAAGAAGAGTTAATGGGCAAAAAGACAAAAATGCCCCCTCAGACTTAAAAATTAAAAGAAACGCGTGAGCATCTGAACCGTTCAATCCACTAGATCCAAAGGCTATCAAACGTTTCTAGTTTTCACAATAATCTCTATTTTCATATGATTCAATACCATAAAATTAGGGTGTATTTGCAATTACCCAAAAAAAGCGGGTAATAGGACCGAATATATAAACACTTGCTAGTAGAAGATTGAAGGCATGAGATTCAAAGTCAATTCAAACCCACCAGAGAAACAAAACATAACAAAAAAGCTGATCACGGTTAGGCATGGGCGTGATCATCCTCCTAGCTAGCATTCTCCTGTTGCAAGCGAGGCGGTGGTGTACCAAGTGAGCGACTCAGCGAGTTCGACCAGGCTGGTTTCAACAATGAGGTGGGAGTGGAGTACTCCCGCCAAACTCTGGCATCGGCCTCGAGTGTCATCTGGAGCACCTTCCAATAGATGTCGTGTGGCAATGAAATGAGAATGGCCGACTTTGTGAGGCTCAGGCCCCGATCCCCTGGCTCAAACCAAGATAGGGAAGTAGCCGGGACCAAGGCTACGCCGTTGCCTCTTATTTTCTCGACTACTGTAATGGACTCCATAGCTGCTTCGTGGCTCAGCTCAATGCCAAGCAGGTTCAGATACTTTGTCGGTTATTTTAATGTTGATCTTTTTACATGGCCAAGTATATTTTTTTATTTCACTTTTCACCGAAAATACCTTTCATTCCAAAAAATACATTTTTAAACGCATGCAATTCTTTCACTTTTCACATTTTTTAAGACAGATAAAACTAAGTCTTCACTCGCAAACTAAAACAAGGGGGACACCAGGCCAATTTTAGCTAGTAAAATAAGGAACCAGATATATTGACTGCTAGTATGATCCAGATATATCGTAATTTACATTCCAAAAACTAACCCTATGATCTGGATTAGACTAATGCATTTACAACGCAGCGTGGAGCAGTTGTTCCAACAGGAATCACCGTCTTACTCCAAAAGCCTAATTTCAAAAGAGAGTGATCTATAACATAAAAACTTGACAAATTCCAACTTAGCATGTAAGAATGTTGCGACAAAATGGAAGCCTTCTGAAAACTGCTGCCACATGCAAGTTAGATTGCTAGGACTAGGGAAAGTATGATTTCCACACTTGACGCCTGACACGAGATTCACAAGCCACAAAAGAAAAAGGCTACCTGCATCGCAATTCAAGTTGTGACGGGATATATCTTAGATAAGGCAAGTATTATCAACTTTCAAGTTGCCACGAATGGCAGCATATGATATGATTAGAAAAGAAGTAAACTGACCTTCTATGCAAAGCCTTGACATCCCCAGCCAAAGCAGGGCTCCCCAGAAACAAATCACCGCAATCCTTGATATCAACCTCCTCCATTTCAAAGTCCAGGCTATTTCCAGAGTAGTCATTCCACTCGAACCACCTCTTAGCAATAAGCTCCTTCTTATAACAAGTAAGATGGTCTTCTTCTTCCGGTGACTCAGCAGCCACCAATCTGTAGGAATAGACCTTCTTTTCCTGGCCAGGCCTGAAAGCACGGCCTATCGCCTGGCGGGACACGGAAGGATTCAAATGAACATCCAGGATAATGATCCTGGAAGCGCCCACAAGAGATATTCCCTCACCACAAGCCTTGATCGACCCAAAGAAGACCCTTGCATCTGACGACTTATTGAACCTTTCCATAGACCACTCCCGCTGATCAGGGAGAGTGTCACCAGTAACCTCAAAGATCTCCCTCCCAAGCGTCCAGCCCTTGACTTGCATTGCAAGTCTCTGCAGAAACTTCAGTGGAAGGATATACTGGCTAAACACCAACAGCTTCTCACTTGCAGCTTCACATAGACGCAGCATGCTCATGAAGAATTTGGCCTTCACCCCTTCCTGCACGTCTATAGTCTCAATTAGCTGGTCTAGTCTCTCCTCAGACACCAGTGTACTACCCCTCTCCCCAGTAGCTGCATTCATCTCTGTGAACTGCTTCAGCTTTGGATGCACATACACTGCACACCCTTGTGCGTTTCTCCTAAAATGTCCTCTCTCAGCCCTCTTTACTTTTTCAACTTCCGAGCGCTGTCCCGGGGTCAGCTTGACCAGGACGGTAAAGTCAACAAGCCCGGGAAGCTCATCAAGGAAGTCTCCCCTGTAGTAGTGTAGGACTCTAGAGGTCATCTCTCTCAGATCCCTGATCACTGCTGCTTTTCTTCTCGTGTCCTTGTCTTGTTGGAGAGTATACTCCACCAGCTCATAGAAGGGAGCATCTCCAGTTCCCTTCAGGTGTTTCCTCACCCCTGAGAACTCTACAAAGCTCATTATTCTCTTCCTTATCACCCTGGAAGTTTCAAGCTTCAAGAATTTTGGCCGGACAAGGTTGAGGATATTAAAGACTTCCTTGACATGGTTCTGGTAAAGTGTCCCAGAAAGGACGACTTTTCTTGGGGTCTCGACCTTTGCAAGCGAGTGGAGCACGTCAGTGTTTTCATTTCTTGGAGTGTGCCCTTCATCGAGGATGAGGATAGTAGGAAGATGCAGTAGAATCTCCTGGCAGCCCTTTGTTGCATCGCTGTGACTGTTGTCAGTAACAATTGTTGAAAATTGTTTATAACCTAGAAACAGAATGCTCCTCTTCTCTTTCCACTGCATTAGGACTTCAAGCTGTTGTTTTCTACTGTCTGCTTTGACCGAATAGAAGTCTAGTAGAGGGAAATCTTCGATCTGCCACCTTTGGAATTCCTTTTTCCAAGTAGATAAAATGCCCTTCGGCAGCACAACCAAGGGCCTTCCGTTAGGATATTTAGCAAGAAAGCTCTGCATGAAGCTTATGATCATGAAAGTCTTGCCGGATCCAGGAGCATGTGCCAGAATGCAACCGCCAGGATTCTCAGCATCCAACAAATTACTCTTCAGAAAATTGAAGCCCTCTATCTGATGGGGCTTCATTTGTTTCATATGCCTAGGATGAGCAATTATCTCTTCAGAATGCGAAATTTTGTGTGCAGAAAAATTCATACGTTCAAAAGTTGCATCATGCTCTTCATCTTTTAATCCCCGCCATTCAGAATGATAAGCCTGTGACCTTGAAGGCTGTAGATACAAGGAGACATACAACCAAAAGTGGTTACATTAAAGAATGTTCAGCAATTCTACAGATACATAATCAGCAGCTTTCAATCCATTCAGTTGACATGAAATACTTACAAATGAAGATAGCTAGAGCACAATTTATAGATACAGATGCAGTAGGCCATATGTTGAGAATAAAACATTAAAAACGAACCAAAATGGATCAGGATAGACACTGGTGTATGAAAAATATAAATATATTCATGAAGACAAAATTATACCCACAAAGAAAAACACAGTATTAAAAAAAGAGATGCCTAGGCGCTCGGCCAATGGCTATACCACCTTTCATAGGCTAAGGAGTGCGTTTTCCTAAAGGCATTTGCCTCTTAACTGACTGCTGAGCGTTTTTTCAGAAGCAAAACAAATTTGTTTTATGAAATAACTGTTACATTTCAAACATTTTTAACCTTTTTTCTTTTCAACATAACTTTTAGCCCGATATAGGGGGAAAAATAACGTTAGTGTTATCCTCAAGAAATGTCTTTTTGCAACAATAGACAATATAAATCAAATAAAACCAGAAAAGTCTTAACTAAAAATTATGCAAAATTTATCAGCCACAGCTGAAAAATAGCAAGTGATGAAAGAGTGTTTTTTAGGAATCAATCGGAACATCTAGAGATTATCTTAACGAAAATAGTGGCAAATGTAATGAGAAATAAAAGAGTATGGAGATTGTTTACCTTTTTGTACTGGATATCAATAATTGTTTCAATTCCTTTATCAATAATTCCACAAACACGGCAAACATAACCAATGTCATCCTTCAAAACATATGAATGATCACAATCGTGTTCATCTTCGTCTTTACGATTGTCAGATGGTTCACCAAATGGAACATCCTGTTAAATGAAACAGAATGAAGCCAACAAGGAAGCAACTTCTCATAACATCAATAAAATATTAAAAACCTAAAACCGAAGAAAAAAGTCCAACTATACATCAACCACTTTGTTATATGAATTATGAAAAGAATGATTTGAACAAACATGTTAATGAACGTTAACAAAAGACATCAAGGACAAAACACCACAATGACCTGAGTTTGCTATGCTCCCTCCTTATCTACATGTCAAAAGAGTAGCAGAATTATAAAAATTTGACCACAGGTTTTAGAAGAATAAGGACAAAACATGAGCCAGAAATAAATGAATAAATAATTAAAGATCTTTTTACTAGCTCGTTTTATTAGAAGATCTTCTGTCCAACTAGTACCTGTACAATATGAGTCAAAATATGATGTACGACTTAAATATAATTGTTTAGAATAATAAACTGATGCCTTGTTGAGGAATGCAAGCAGCCCCTAATAATTTTGATACAAACAATAGCGAAGACTACGTGTGCGCTTGGATTACAACATTTAATGCATTATCTTGCATCAAACTGCATTGAATGCAGAATTTTATGCACTTTTATGTTCAATAATGCATTAAATGGTGTAATCGAAACACAACCTAAGGTGAGTTGTTAAGTTTCAAGCATCATCAAGTAAAAAGGAATGATCACAATTTATGAATATCGCAAAACTATACAGCTGGGTAAGAACTTATGAACAAATGTCATTATATTAAATACCTTGGACACTTCTAGAGCAACTGTCATCTCATTCCACATGTCACCTAGACCATTATCTTCAGCACCGTTACCATGATCATCTTCCTCGAAATCAACCCCGAGATATAATCCTTTGTCTTTTTCTTTAAGTTCCTCACTTTTCTCCTTCTCTTTGCGAACCCTCGTTCCTGGCAACTTGCAAATCTCGTAGCTCTTCCAAAATTAAATAAAAAGCAACCAATAAATAAACATAACTACTATGCATAACCTTCTCCTACGCTTAAAACAAATATCTCCTTCTGCCTCTTGATTAATACGCATAAAGAAAACTTGATTATGCTATTTAGCTTTAACATTTTCCAAGCCTAGGGTGACTAGGCGCGCGCCGACAAGGCCACCGAGAGGCCCATCGTCTAGTGTTGCCTGGCGTTTTTAAAAACACTGGCCAATCATTATGGTTCTTTGTACTTCTATAAAGTTCATCAGCTATATGAGACGATAAAGATTGAGAATCTATGTCATTCCATTTTCTTTACCATAGTCAATGATGTCCTATCAAAAAATTGTTCTCGGTTCATCAGCTATATCAATTTTGGTGCATTCTAACTAAATTCAGTTATTATTGTCACATAGCTGAATTTCAGTTTTTCTTGGGTCTATCGGGTGTACCCCCTTTCCCTTGGGCAGGGGTACCCCCATCTTGACCCCCCCCCCCCAGATTCCGCAGTAGCGGAGCCTCACTGGGTCGATGATGATGATGGTTTATTTTAGAGGAAGTTGCCAAATATATCAAATAAAAATTATTATAGAAAATGTAAAAGCAACATAAAACAAACAGAAGTCAAAAGTCTCACCACTGATCTCTGCAATAAAAGTTCTTCAGCTTGCTTTTGTAGATCAATCTGCTGGAGCGGATGAGATGGATTTTGGACTGCATCTTCTTCATCATCCGAGTCAAGAATCACTACAGGTGCCACTGGCACTGATGGGACGTCATTTTTGGTGCTTATGGTTTTATCAATATGCAAAGCAACTGCACACCGTGACCTACTAGAGTTTAATACTTGCATGTTCCTGGCAAGCAATGCTTCTATATCCTTTGTCGCACTTCCGTATTTGCCAGAACTAATTGATTCCAACAAATTAGGCACAGCAAATGGGTCTGAATAATCAATCACCTTACTTACTTCATCTGTTAGCTTTCTCCTTTTAGGGCGTGTACAGTAGTAAGGATCTGTTCCAAAGCAAGGACCAACATCAGTCACATCAGTTGGAGATAACTCACAGAGATTATCACCCTACATTCTAAATCTTTTTTCTCTCCCACCATACCCAGATATGGAAGCAAATATAGCTACATACAAGATTTGCAATTAATCAGATATTTCGAAAGAAGTGTAAAAAGAGTGAATTTGCAACTCATACTTGAATCACATAAGCAAAACTATAAAACATTAAGATCTACATCAAAAACATGATCAAATTGCAAAAAGCTAATGTATAAGTTCAGGAGATCAAACAATTTCTTTTACCATCTATTATCCATTGCGGACAAAACATATTGGAAAATAAGAGTGATGTGAGATGAGGTATTACATAATATACAAGGACACATGGGAAAATATCATCAATGACATAAGCTTGAAGATCCAAAACTTGATGCATATACCCATGCCCCGATATAAAACCGAAAGGGTGTGCAAAAGGCCCAAAGACCGAGTGAAAAGCAAAAAGGGAAACGGAAAAGCAAGGTTATAAAGATGCAAGAAACTCAGAGAAACGAAAAGAAAACCGAGGCTCTCCCTAATTTCCTGGTCCACTAACGCTCCTCCGCCATAATTCTCTCCACTAATTCCGGCACTCAGCCAAATCTATTGAAACATCTAAAAGAGTGAGATCATGCGTTATAACATCCTTCCAGCTTTTCTTCAATCTACCTCTACCCCTGCGAAAATCACTAAAAATCAAACTCTTGCACCTTTGTACTCCTCTGTATGTGCCCAAACCAATGGAGTCTCAATTCGCAAAGATTCTCCCCTATACTTTCCACTTTCACCTAGCGGCCCTTTTCAATATCCTGAAGATGACACTGAAAAGGGCCGCTAGCCAATCCAAGATTTAAGCAACCCAAAATTTAGTTGTCCTGAAGATGACAGTGGGATCAAACAGCCCCACACAAAATCATATATACCAACCCAAAATTTACATAAGATTGATTAATTAAAACATGAATCGATATAGGGAAACACTAATTCGTTCCACAAATAACAAGATTTAAAGCACCAATTTAATAAATTCGTCAAATTCTGGTCCTAATGGGTAGAAATGAAAACTTGGGTTTTTGGTATACAAACCAAATTGGGCTTTAGACAAATTCAGATAAAACCTCATAAATCCACATGCTAAACACTAATTCGCACAGGAACAAGCACAACCCAAGCACCAAATGAATTCCGGTCAACAAGATTGAAGAAATAAAATCTTCCATGAGCACTCGAAGAAATCAAATCAAATTTGCACTGGAACATGATTTTGAGGAAATCAAATCAGCCATGGAAACATAGTTAAGAAGCAATAGTAGTGGAGAAGATGATTGAAGAAATCAAACCCTCTAGAGCTACGGTTTGCTACATAGAAAAGAAGAGAAAGAGATCCTCTTTTGTTCTAATTTTTATTTATTATAAACTATAGTTCATTAAAATATATAAATAGATAAGGTATTTCATCGCTTTCACCAAGACTTAAAAGGATGGGTATCAGATCATCCCGTCAATCAGGTGGTTTTCAATAAATATGAGATCGACGGTTTTGGGCAATATGAACTAATCTATGTGTGCTTTTTGGTAATTCACCCTTATAATATTTCTCATAGAGCGTTAATTTGCCTGATATTTTGGGAGTCTAATATATATATCAAAGACCAATATATGCATACAAATAAGAGTTTAATAAAGTCTTAAACATGAAAACTTTGTTCATTATAAAATAATCTTCCTATGTTAGTGATAAACCACTTATAGTATTCTTTTGAGGGGAAATCCAAGGCTGTGCGGGTGTTTGAGTAATTGACTTCGCAAGGGAAGAATAGGAAAGGCAGCCTCAGCTTGTTAGGAGTCCAGAAAATATTCCCAGCAGTTGGCATCTTTACCAATTTTAGGCCAGATTGAGAACAAAATCATTCTCGTCTGGTGCGTAATTGATTTCCCCGCGAGCAATATAGCTTGACTGGCTTTGGTATTTTTTGTGGTTTGTGTGTGTTTTGTGATGCGTTGTTCTTAACTTTATCAATTAGACCTACTTTTGTATATTTCAAAATATATTGACATGATTTGTAGCTTTAGAGATCATTCCACATATATATACATGTGAAACTAGAGTCTAGTAGTAGTAGCCAAAAAAAATCATTTGCAGCATCGAACATGCATACAGTTTCAGTAAATCTCAAACATTGAGAAATTACTAAAAGTTCAAGGGCAATACTCTGCCGATACAAGATTGCCAAAAAAAAATTCCAAACGAAAAAAAGTGCTAATTACATTAAAAAACCAGTTATGACCTATATACAATCAATCAATCATGCAGATTAATAAGACCAGGTAGTAAGAGAGCATAGTGGATCATGAAGCAAAAACATCATAGGGAAGTCCAATTTCTTGCTAACTTTGATCAAAGGAAACAAAATGTTTCCATTATATATTTATATGAAATTAAAATCATTTGCTGACAAACCACAAAAGTAGCCCTTGCATCTTCCTAAAGAATGATTTTCAATTGCATTCAACAACTCACCCATGTTTCAAATTTTGGTACTTGAACAAAACCCAAGTTGACACATTGCTAAAGCAACGATTGCATTCCAAGTTTGCATAAACACCAGAAGCACACCATTAGCACAAATCGTTGTATAAGAACTATAGAACTTTCTTCCTCGTATATTAATGCAATGTTCTAGGACACTATCATATGTAGCTACTATCAACTTAAGTTGTAAAACTCCCTGTACACCTTCCCACGAAACAATCATATACTTGCATTTTCAATTAGTGAAACAGCCAACTAATCATTTGAACAAGGACCAAGGTTGACCACAAATATTCACATTGCATCTTTGACAAAATCCTTAAATACATGGACTTGAATAAACAAGATGAAAATTTAAATCATGCAATATTTCATAAAACAAATCATCAGTTCTAATAATTGCAGTATTACTATTTACAACATAGCAGTTGCTGTAGATTTAGCCTGAGAAAAAAAGATATTACCATAAGGACTCCGCTTTCTACTTGAGTTACTCCTGTCCTGGACTGGCTCTTCCATATTTCACTAAACTCCAACAAAAAAAAATCAAAATTAAAACAGAAGTGTTCCTTGTTTGATAAGTATGACTATTTTGCTCAAAGAAATTCTCCTTTAGGTGAACACATTTAGGGCTGGGTACAGTGTCGGATGCAGGTGGGGGCGCGGTCCGCACCGGCGACCGGGAGTTCTCAGCCCAGCGCCAGCGGCACAAAACAAGTGAATATTTGGATCTTTCTCAATTGAGAAATGAGAACCACAGTTGGCATACAGACATTAGGAAACAAAATACAATTGAGAAGGACAAGTTCAAACCGATCAATTTTGGAGACGAATTTGTAGACTTCGACGAGGCAGAGAAGAAATACCGGGGGTGAAGGATTCTTTCTCCCGAGTCCGTCGTTCCGTCCTGATTCTCTCTGTTCCTTCCTAAGGTTGTTTATCAGTTCAATGAACTTGGGCCTGTTTAAAGACAGGCCGGAAAGAAAGAAAGGACTGGCTCGTTGTGATCGGCCCAGCTATTTAGTTTAACTTTGTCATTTGTGCAATGTAACAATGGTTTAAGGCAATGATTTTAAATTTGAGTTTTTTTTTTTTTATGACGGATTTGCAGGGGTACCCCTTCCAAAAAAAAAAATTTGCAAAAGTACCATGTATTCTATCAAATTGCAAATCATGCCTTTTTCTATTTTTGAAATTAATTTTTCTTTATTTTATGGTTTAATTATTTGAATTTTAAATTATTAATGAAATTTATAAATGAATTGTTAAATTGAAAGAATTAAAATCAAAAAACGAAAATTGAAAAAAAAAGATAAAAGAAAAGTAAAAGATATGGCAAAATATACTAGTTTGTTAAGATTTCCGTTAAAGTCTACCAAGGTGAGATTGTACACAGTCAGTCTTGTATATTATACCGTCATACTTCTATAATATCATGCCCGTACTTAAAAAGGAAAAGGATAAAACATACGTTATTACATGTATTACGAAATCTTATGTTTCTTTTTACAAGTAAAATGAGAAATATTATGAGAATTTAGAAAGATATCAAATTCTTGATTTTGCTTACCCTCGTCGCCATGAAAAATTGGCATGGTCATCAACTCGGCGTTAATAGTGCCTTCTTGAATGGTGATTTGATCGAAGATATTTATATGTCACTTCCTCCTAGTTTCGAACAAAAGGGGGAAACCCGCGTATGAAAGCTCCATAAAACCATCTACAAGCTCAATCAATCATGAAGACAATGGTTCATATAATTTTTGAGTGTGTTCAAGAACGTTGGATTTTTTCAAGCATACTCTAACTACTTGTTATTTGTCTGAAACAAAGGAGGTACATTTCTTGCTCTATTGGTTTACCTTGATGACATAATTCTTGTGGGTGATGACTTGCAGGTTATAAATGAAACAAAGGCATCCCCCTCCAGCAGATTAAAACTCAAAGATATCGGGCGGTTTTGCTATTTCTCAGGCATCGAAGTGGTAAGATCAAAACAAGGAATCATCCTAATCCAACAGAAGTACGCCCTCGAGATACTTGATGACACGAGTTTCAAGGGTTGAAGCCATCCAAAGTCCCCATAGACCAACACCTCATGCTAAGGCAAGACGAAGGTGAAGCGATAAGAGACCCTGGTCAATATCAGAGGCTTATTGGATGCCTAATTTACCTCACCTTCACAAGACCCGACTTGGTGTATGTTGTCCACATCTTAAGCCACTTTGTGATCAAGCCTCGACAACCTCACATGGACACATCTCAAGAAGTGCTCAGTTATATTTAGAAGACCCAAGGACAAGGACTACTATTGCCATCAACCGGAAAAGTAGAGCTAACAAGGTATTGTGACGCAGATTGGGGACATTATAAGGACACAAGGAGATTGGTTATCGGGTACTGCATATTTCTTAGGAATGCATCCATCTCATGGAGAACCAAGAAGCAAAATATCGTCTCCTGATCAAGCACCAAGGCAGAATATAGGTCCATGGACACGATATGTTGTGAAATAGTGTGGTTGTGGAATTTACTAAAGGACTTAAATAATGAACACAAATGCACAACCAAGCCATTTTGTGACAATCAAGCAGCGATACAAATATCCTCTAATTCGGCCTTCCACGAAAGAATGAAACATATCGAGATCGATTACCATGTTGTTAGAGAAAAGATACAAGCAGGGATTGTAAAATCTTTTCACATACAAACAAGCGATCAACCAAAAGACTCATTCACTAAACCATTAAGCTCAAACCAATTCACTTCTCTACTAGGCAAGTTGGAAATCATCAATAATTCAACATACATTCCAACTCCAGGGGGAATATTGAGGAAAGAAATCACAAACGAATTGGCACATGAAGATATGGTTCGGATCACATGGCACGCTCCCTTAACTTCTACATAATATATGTTCAAAATGTGTTGAGCATATTTAGTTCCCTTTGATACATTATTCTTACTTCCTTCATTAGTATAGCTCCATATATACAACTTTTAAACTCACCAGTAAACATACAACTCTTTAACGTCATTCTCGATTCTCTTCAATTTCCTTAGTTGTAGGTGATTTAATACATAATATTAGTATTATCGTTGCAAAGTAGGTGATTAGTGTTTTCGACTAAAAATATATAGTGTTTTTATCTAGTAATTAATTTAGATTATTTATGCTTTTTATTTTAAAAAGTTTGCATTTAATTTATAAATTCAAAACTAAATAACTAGATTATAAATAATCATAGTATACTTGTAGAAAATGTTATGCATAAAAAATCCATGGTCGTAAATTGTACTTAAATGACACTAAACGCCAAATCAAGTATAGGTCTTGTGCAACTAAAGAGTTTTTTATTCAATAATACATATATGAAAATACAATGATTGAATTATTTGGATAAAAAATTTAACCAATTTTAATCTATCATGGTATATATACTGCTTATTTATTTTTAAATAGAGCTTTCTTGATGCTTAAGAAAGTTTATGACTAATAACACTATCACTATTGGTCGCCTTAGGGGGGTTGTCGCCTGATCTACACTTATCAGCTTTTCGGCATGGTCTAATCTTTTCATCTTCATAGGATGATGACGATGGGTCTTCAAAAATGTCAACATTTTTTCCATGCACGGGTTCAAGTATAACCAGAAACAAAATCATAAGACAAGCAAAGCAAACCATTGTAGTCTTTGAAATTGCCATGGCAATATCTTGTTTTTAGTAAGAAAATTGACCTGTGAACAAGGAGATGGATAGTGTATAATTTGATGTTGGGAGATAAATGATGTTTGCTCAGCTTGCTTGTTTTTTTTTTTTGAATTTATAGGTAGATTGGTGTAGTGTTCTAAAAGTTATGTTCCTTCCCTTTTCTGCTTATAATTATCATGATTTATTACCTAAGTTAGATATTAATTTCGTTAGATTTATTTACATTTTTAATTTTCAATGCATGCATGTGTGTATGTATTTAAATCCTCTCTTATGAGATGACAGTAAATATCACTATGATATATTGCCTTAATTTTTATGTTTTGGTCTAAATTATTCTAATGTTATTATTTTCTATGATATATTCTATATTTAGATGTGTTGTAAATTTGTAATTAGCATCATTATTTTATATCAAAAAATAAAGGATATTTATTTTGGTGCCTTCAGTTTTCGACTTTTCCTTTTGGTGTACAAGAAAAAAAAAACTTATTTCTTTTGGTGCCCCTCTCTACTTTACATAAATGTGTCCCCGTAGCCAAAATCCATTTTCCATCCATTTTTTTTATTTTCGTGGAAAAAAAAATTAAAAATAAAAAACCAACATTTTCATATTTTCTCTACCCAAACTTAAACCTTGAGTAGTACTTGGATTATCTTAAACCTCATCAGATTAAAAAAAATGTATATAAAGTGGATGGTATGTATTTTTATTTAGGATGTGTATAGAAAATGTCATTTCTATTTTTAGGGTTTGCGCGAATATGATTAGGGAAAACTTATGAACAATGTTTAAGACTATGCAGTTTAAGCCAGATTGTGTATATGGTTCAAGTTCAATCTTATAGGCAGAGGTGGAGCGAGGTTGGGCAAAGGGGAGAGCCTCCCCCCCCCCCCCCCCCCACCCCACCCCACCCCACCCCTTTCCACTGTAGTTTGAGATGTATGAGGCTATTTTTAGGGCCAGCTGCAAGAGATTGCCTAAGGTTGAAGATGACAGTTGGAAGTTTTTTTTAAACAAAACACCCAAATTGGCGTCGTTTTGGACTTGGTTTAAAAAACGCCCAAAACAACGTCGTTTTGGTATGTTTAAAAAAAGACTTTTTTCCCTTTTTACAACGTATTGTCGTAACAAGCGTGAAAAAAAATTGTAATTCTCTTAATTTTTTTCGCATCCAGTGTCGAGGTCGTTTCCACATCTTCTTCATTCAAAGTTTGATTGCTTTAACGATGTAGCACTCACCAGTCTGCAGCCAGCTCACCGCCTCCCAATGCGTTGTGCGCCCGCGATCCGCCTCTTGGAATCTTCCTTCTAGTTTCACTGTAATTTGATTTGTAATTTCTTTAATTTCAATCTTAAATTGAAAATCAATAATTTTAACGTTTGAATGTTTGATTGTAATCTGTAAATTATTTGTAATTTTGTTATATAAAAGTGTTAATTCAAATTATTTATACTTCATTATATTGAATTGTTTATGTTTAATATGAATTTATTTTGAATTGATATTATAGGGTTTGTAATTTCAATGTAATTATGTAAATTAGATAACTTTAGATTAATTTTTTTTTGATTTTCTTAGTTGAATTGAATTTGATTATACCATTTCATTGTAAAGTTAATAAATTTTGTTTGAATTGAAGAAGTGAGTTTGGTAATAAAATTGAGGTGTTCCAAGTTGAATGGTTTAAGAAATGGGAATGCTTGGAGTATAACTTTTCTAAGGATGCCATCTTTTATTTTTGGTGTTGTCTTTTTAGAGGGGATAAAAACAAAAGAAATGGGATGATGTGTTTGTGAAAACGGGATTTCATAATTGGAAGAAGGCTTGTGACAAATTCAAAGATCATGTGGGAGCGGTTGGTAGTATATACAATGATGCTCGAACAATGTTTTTTGCCTTCAAAGATCAAAGACAAAGTTTGACAATAAAGATGACTTTTGGAAAGAAAAAATAAGATGATGCATACCGCACTCGTTTGACCGCAGCTGTGGATGTTATTAGATTGCTACTTGGACAAGGGTTGGCCTTTCGGGGGAATGATGAGTCGACAAGTTCACTAAATAGAGGAAATTTTCTTGAAGTTCTTGATTGGTATAGCTTACGCAATGTTGATGTTGGAAAGGTGGTGAACACAAATGCACTGACAAATCATCAACTTAGTTCTCCTCGCATCAAAAAGAAATTATAAGTACGTGCTTGTGCATCAGAGACAACAAAAGCTATTATTCGTGATATTGGAGACAAGTTCTTTTCTTTATTGATTGATGAGGCTCGTGATAGTTCGATAAAAGAACAAATGGCTATTATTTTGAGATTTGTAGACAATCGTGGAATAGTGATGGGACAATTTCTTGGAGGTGTTCATGTTGTTGACATCACCGCGCTCTCTTTGAAAAGTGGCATTGATGAGGTTTTTGCTAGACATGGATTATCAATCTCTAAGCTAAGAGGCCAAGCATATTGTTGAGAGGGTTTTAACTGACAACAAATAAATTTGTAGTCAAGACCCCGCTGACTATAAGGAGGTCAGGATCGTCCACGGGAAGCAAGGTTATTTGTTTACCGAACTAAAAAAAAACAAGAAAAAAAATCAAAACAAAAGCAAACAGCTACGACAATCCTCAGTACCGACCTTGTCAGGGTCGGTAACGATGCTGGGTTTCTAATAAAACAGAGCAAATAACATGATTCAAGTGCAGGCTCGGTACCGATCTGTGTACCTCGGTAACGAGTATATTTGAGAGTAAAAACGAAGGAAAATCAAGTGATAAAAAGCTCTAGGACAAGGGTTACACGACATAATTATGCATACAAACTCATATGAAGGATAAAGATCATGCCTTTAAAGATAAATCTATCAACTTTTACTGACTAATCAAGCAAATCAATCAACTTTCATAAATCAATTCACTTTTCTACTTTTTTTGAATCCAAAGATCTAAACTTTCGTTATCGAACAATGTCTACATTCAAGTTCACAACTTTCTCTTTCGATCAAGCAACAAACTCAAATTACTTTGACTATCGTCTAAGTATAAGAATAAACAAGTAATTTAAAGGATAGAAGGCATTCAAAACATCAACACATTCATTCAACCATGCATAACTATGTCGGGTTTCAACCCCGACCCTAGACAAGGGAACTACTCACTCATAATTGAAACTAAACAAACAACTATATTGAAAGAAAGCATTGAATTAAAACTTACTCGAAATTAAAGAAATCTTGTCTTACAAACCACACGTTCACGATCAAAGTAACAAAGAACAAGAAGGATTCGAACTCTCTCTCTCGATCGAGCTGAACAACAAACGTCTTCCCTCAAAACTCGTGAACTCTAAAACTAACGAATCCCCCCTTTCTACTAGGCTAGAACAAGGGTATTTATAATAGAGAAAGCTATCTAATAAAGATCTAAAAGATAAAAACGTTCTAAACTAAAAAGATTACAAGATAAAAGATATAATTTCCGAAAGTCGGCGCCGCTCTGCCGACACATGTCACCTCGGTAACGACCTGCACAGGGTCGGTAGACACTTGCTGAATTCCTTGGATAAAAACTTGTTGCACAGCTCGATACCGACTCTCACAAGTCGGTAATGAGGTCTTTGTTTCGCCTTTTTGTACTCTTTCCATGGCTTTTTCTTGGACTTCTTCGAGATCTTCAACACATATCCTTCCTTCCCTTCCTTCTATGCACTTTATCATTCACCACTTGACTTCAGCTTTGCTTGAAAATACTCCTTTCCGCTTCAAAAACCTACAAAAAGACACAAAATGGAGTAGCTTCCATGCTTTTCACAAACTATGCAAACTTACCCAAAAACACAGAAAACTAACTCTAAAACTTACTAAAACTAAACTAAACAACCTAAGAAAAACAACTAAAACTATACTAAAAACACGAACATCAGATATGATGGGGCTTCTAATATGCGAGGCAAGCTTAACAGATTGAGGACTCTTATATTGAATGAAAATCCATGTGCAAGGTATGTTCATTATTTTGCTCACCAATTACAGTTGGTTGTTGTGGCGGTTTCATAAAGTAATCAATCTGTGACTGATTTTTTTTAGATTTGTCCATGATTGCAAATATTGTTGGAGCTTCTTGCAAAAGAATAGATCAATTCCGACAACAACAACATGAAGACATGGTGGAGAGCTTAGTAAATGGTGAAATTTCTACCGGAAGAGGATTGAATCAAGAAAGTAGCTTAGTTCGACCGGGAGCTACTTGTTGGGTTCCCACTTTACCACAATTATTCGTCTTTTATCTTTGTAGTCATCAACAATTCAAGTGCTTGAAACTATTTTTGATGATGTAACCGATCTGAAAGCTCGAGAACTTGTCGTTAGCTTAGGTGAAAAAATGGAAATTTTTAAATTTGTTTTTGTTGCTCACTTCATGAAACTGGCTTGACAAATGTTTTGTCACAATTCTTGCAACAAAAGGATCAAAATATTCCCAAGGGCACGAGTTTGGTTCAAAGATCTAAGAGAAAGTTGCAAAATGTGAGAGATGAAGGATGGGATGAGCTACTAGAAGAAGTCAATAATTTTTGTGTTAAGAATGATATTATCATTCCTAATATGGATGAAACTATTTCGGGTCGTTTTCAGTATAGGTGTGTTGGATATGCGGTAACATACCTCTACCACTTTAAAGTTGAGATATTCTGCCAGGTAACTAGTTTCTCTCTATTAACTATTTAAAATTTTGTCTTTTTTATGATAGATTTAATTTTATGCTACATTTCTAGGTTCTTGATCAAATTGGTGAAGAGATGAAGCATCGTTTGAATGAGTCAAGCACAAAGTTACTTACATGTATTATGTATAGCATGTCTTGATCCGGAGAATTCATTATCTAACTTCAATGTTTCAAAGCTACTTTGACTTGCAGAATTGTATCCACAAGACTTCTCAATGTATGATCAAATGGAGCTTAAGGGACAACTCGAGTTGTGGATTTATGAAATGAGAGAAAATGAAAATTTTGCCCAATTGCAAAATTTTGGAGCTCTTGCTCAAAAGATGATTGAGGTTGGAATTCAGAATGCTTTTCACTTGGTATATCACCTTATTGAGTTGATTTTTGTGTTGTCTGTTGCTACTGCTATAGTTGAAAGAGCCTTTTTTGCAATGTCTTTTATCAAGATATATTTGTGCAACAAGATGGGAGATGAATTCCTCAATGATTGTCTATTGTGCTATATTGAGAAAGAAGTTTTTAGAGTCATTGACAATGAAGTTATCATCCAACGTTTTCAGAATATGAAAACTCGTATGATGGATTTACCACCTCTACAAATTGAAGAGTCAGAAGAGACATAACGACCTCACTAATGATGATCTCTTATTTTGTTGATATCAATCTTTTGTAGCAAATACTTTAGGGCGAATAGCTTAAAACCACCCGTATAATTGGTGATATTTCACTTAACCACCCTTATATTCCGAAATTATGGAAAACCACCCTTATTTGACCATCCGTTAGAAATGAACCATCCTTCCCCACTTGTCGTTCAACTCCGTTTGAATTTTAATGACATGGCACTTGCTTTTAACTTGTTTTTTCTTTTTTTTTTAGCTTATGTGGACAAATGATTTAATCCATGTCACTAAATGATTGACCACATGCCTTTATTAAACCCTTCACTACTAATTAATCAAGATCGAGATTATAAAAATCATTGTGAAGGTGTTTGCTTAAGGTTGTGCAAACTTAGACCGGACCGGCAGATCGGACCGGAAAATTACGGTCCGATCCAAGACCGGGACCGGTCCGATCCTCGATCCTAATATTTTGAAAATTTCGCTCCCGGTCCAAAACCGAGACCGGACCGGGAATTTACGGTCCGGACTGTAGGACCGATTTAGATATATGATATAACTAATATTAGGCTTACTGACAAATTAATTGGGTTGGGCGCTTGGGAGTTACGGCCCAATTTCACCTCTTCATTAAGAACAACTGGATATATATATACATATATTCTTTCTTGCTTAATTTGCAATAATTTATTATGTTAATTTGGTGTACAAGTATACAACAACGAACATGTAATGTATAACGAGCATTGATTTAAAGTGATGAGATCTGTTTTGTATTGAATCGATCTAATATTTGATGGATGAAAATGATATTGTATTAAATCGATCTAATATATGTTTAATTAATTAATTAGTCATGCAGTTTCCCTTTTTAATTTGCAGCTTACCATAATTTGACAATGTTTGGTCCAAATCCGGGACCGGACTGTAATAGGACCGGACCGTAATGGTTCGGTCCATATTTGTTTTAAATTACGTTCCACCGATTTGAACTGGGCCATATTTATTCGGTTTGGTCCGGACCGGATGCACAACCCTAATTTTTCTCTTCCAAAGCCATCTAGCCCCTTTCTTCAAACTCTATGCCGTATTCATACTTATACACAAAGGTCACATCAATCGTCTCAAACACAACGAGTAACTCAGTTGAGTCGACTCGGTCACAACAGTGCAGTGGCGGAGGAGACAAAAGAGTCAGCGAGTTGGGGAAATTGGAACATGTCCTTGTCATCATGGATGCGTGGGGTTGCCTGTCCTAGGCTCTTAGTGCCTCCTATAGAGTGTTGAAGGTTCCGATCCAAAAGGGAACACCTTTCCTCCAATCTTGGCGGCCCATTCCTCCATGACATCCTCTTCATCCCTCTGTACACATTCTTCTTCATCAGCTTCGGATCCCCGACGACTTAAGTTGCTCTGGCTTCGTTGCGCTTCTTCTTCGCGCCGACGGTAGTCTTCTCGTTGCCCGCTACCAATTTCGGGATAAAAACACTCCTAGATATGCGATTATAGGTTTTGAAATTCTAGGGTTTCTAAACTATCTAAAAGGTTGTGAGTAGAAGATCAATTCACAAATTCGACTGTACATATTAAGTATGTGACAATAGGTGTGAATAGAAGAGGAATTCTCTTCTCGTTTGAAATTATATATACGTGAGTCATCAAACGTCGTAGGAACAATGAATTCCTCTTATCGTTGCTACTTGAACTAATCATAAATGAGTAATACTAGCAAATGAGAATCCATTTTTTCATACTTAAATAATGCATTTTTTATAATTAATAGTGCACTTTTCATACTTAATAGCGCACTTTTCATTCTTAATAATGCACTTTTCATTTGTGTATAGAGAACATATATGCGACCGTATATCTAATTTCATTTGTTATAGAGAACATAGTTTATACTTAATAATCAGCCTTATAATACAAAAATATAATAGTTAATTATATTGTGATTTTGGTAGTAAAGGTTATGACATTGGACTTCAATGTGGATATGGACTAAATGATCATGTCTTTGAAATAACATCTTTTTACTACATTTTTCGTAGTTTGTAATGCACTTTTATATTTTTGTAGTGCACTTTTTCTACTCAATACCACTTATATATCTTTTTGTAATGCACTTTTCACTGATTTGAGTTAGCGGTTTTTGTAATGCATTTTTGCTAGTATGTACTGCACTTTAATATATTTATAATGCACTCTTATTGATTTTCAACTAACACCTTTTGATTTCCGTTTATGCTGTAGTGGGGACATCAAACTCTTCTTCAACTACTATTCTTGATGGTGCTCCAAATAGTAGAACAAGAAGTGGGCCCGGGGTACAAGGAACAAGCGAGCTCGACGGGATTCCCAAGGTGGATTCCGGAGCCCACAACCAGGCCCCCCTTTTATTTTAACAAAATCCCTATCCACGCGAGGTCTGAACCTCGGGGACGAGGTCCAAACCTCGTTGCCGACTTAGCTGACATCCCCACCCGCCTGAACCACTCAGTTATCGTTGTTCCTCCCAACCAATCATCGGTTGCCTCACCTCCGGACCAATCAGAAGCCCTGATCTCAGGCGTCCCACATCGAGCAATAACCAAAACTCGGCTCCTCAATTCTCTATAAAAAGAGAAGAACCTCGTAAGTGGAAGAGGGTCGAAAAACATCTTGAACTCAAGAACTATCTTGCTCGTTGAAGATCGACGTGTTGAAACATCGTCAAAAGTCCTCGCTATAGACAAGTGAAGTCCACAAAAAGACTTCAAGTCACACAGAGAGCTTTCGCTCACACCAAAGACCTCGCTGCTCCATCTCACAAGCCATCATCACCACACTCGAACTCGAAGCTCAACCTCGCTACCGGAGTCCGTCAAGCGGCATGTGGATAGTAGAATCTCGTAGTGATTAGGAGATCTCGAACCCTGTTAGATCGAGATCTCAAATACTCTTAGGAGGTCTAAGGTATAAACCTTGTTCTGCTTGTAAACCTCGTTGGCTTGTAAACCTCGTTTGTTTGTAACCTCGCTGTAAGAAAACAATAAATAAAGAGCAAGCGTTTGCACAATCGAATAATAGAATCTCGTTTCTTTTCTTTTAGCGACGTTTTATTTCGGGTTTCATCACTGGCGTCGTCTGTGGGAACCTCTTCATTCTAAGCAGTTTCTCGATTTGTGCAAACCTTGGCTTTGATCCCCTCAAAATGGCTTGCCCAAACAATTTCTTTCCCCAACACCCCGATAACATGCCCGAAACCGCGCAATGGATGGGCGCGGGACCTCCGGGCTGCCCGTTCGTGGTCCCCCCGGGTTGGACGTACACCGCTCCACAAAACCCCTACCCATTCCAAGGGTACGAGCCGGGCGGTGCACCCCCCAACCCATATCCCTACCCGGGCTATGGGCAGTACCAGCAGGGCTTCGCACCTTCATACGTCCCTGTCCCCCCCTCTCGCCCTCGGAGCAACCCCACTCCGAGTACGTACCTGCGTACGTCTATGGGCATGTGCCGGGACACGAGACCTCCACCAACGGCTCATCGACGGAGAGGCCTCCCCGGGACCCCATGCAGATCTCGCGGTCCCGCTCGCGACGTTCGAGAATGCAGGACACGGAGTTGTCCGAAACAGCGGGGAGTGCTCTGCATCCCCCCAAATCGAGGCCAACGACGTCGATGCACCCTCTGAAATCGAGGTCACGCTGACAGCCCATCGAGACCGGGTGCACCTCCCCCTTCGTGGACAAGATTCAGGGCGCGCCTATGCCCAAAGGTTTCCATTGGCCACAAATGGGACTCTACAACGGCACGGCTGACCCGGAGGAGCACGTGAAGCACTTTGTCATCCAAATGAATGTCAACTCCTACAATGACGCCATATTCTGCCGCATCTTCCCAACCACCCTGGACAAGGCCGCGATGACGTGGTTCATAAGCCTCAAGATAGGGTCTGTGGCCTCGTTCGCTCAGCTGTGTGAATCCTTTGTCACACACTTCAACGGCTCGAGGAAGCGCAAGAAGAACATGCAGGATCTCCACGGTATTGAGCAGGGAGAGGGCGAGTTGTTGGGCACCTTCTTCACAAGGTTCACCACCGCAGTAGCGGAGATCGCACACATCGACGAATCATCGGTGCGAGATACCCTCATGGGCAACCTGTGTCCGGGGCCTTTCAAGACTTACATTTTCTTGAAATGCCCAACGACGTACGACAGCCTGTGCACCCGGATCACGTTCCAAGTATATGCCAAGAATGCCGCAAACCAGAGCTCGCAACCGAAGACCGACAAGGAAATCGTCGTCGAGGCTAAAGGAAAGGCGAAGGTGGCCGCACCACCCACGAGGGATGCGTATGTAACGCAGGCCCAAAACCCCGTCAACAAACACAACAATAGGAACTACAACAACAACAACAGAAGCAACAACAACAATAACAACGGGAACGACGCCAACCGTAACAACAACCGCGGTGGCAATTGGAACTGCTTCGGCGGAAAGCAACGAGACTATAGGGGCAAGGGCGGCCCTTTGTACAACCCAAACGAAAAGGGACGTGCCAACCCCACATCAGGCGCCAACACCGTACCACGAGTCCCGAGTCAAGCTCAGGCCAACAACGTCGAGCAGCAGGCTCCCGCGAAGCAAGCACGGTCTGGGCAGACAACAACACCCGATGCGTATATCCATACCATCTCGGGCGGACCATCGCTGGCTGGATCAAGCCAGGCAGAAAGAAAGAGGTACGCGAGGGCAAGCCATCATGAGCGTAGGCTTGGCCTTCACCTCCGAAGATGCCGAGGGACTCCACATGTCGCACTCCGACCCCTTGGTGGTGCACGCTCAAGTGGGCTTGAAAATGGTGAAGCGAGTACTGGTGGACACGGGATCCTCCGTGGACATCATGTACTACGGCGCTTCGAGCAGTTGGGCATCTCCGAAACATCCTTGAAGCCCTACGCTGGGAAGCTCACCTCCTTCTCGGGAGACGAGGTCGACGTGGCAGGTCTCATAGACCTTTGGATGACGCTGGGCACCGGCTCCACGAGGAGGACCGAGATGGTGGAGTTCACCGTGGTACACTTGCCTTCGGTGTGGATTGCAATCATCGAGAGGGTATCCCTGATGAAATTCCAAGCGGTAGTCTCCATCTATCACCTGAAGATGAAATTCCCCGTTGACGGCGGGGTTGGAGAGGTAAAGGGCAACCAGGAGGAGGGTCACGTTTGCTATGCGACCTCGGCAAAACTAAAATGCTCGGTGTTCATGGTGGATTCACCCGGCGAGGCCGACCTCGAAGTCCGGGACTTCATGGTCCCCATCCCCGAGGCAGAAAAAAGGGTGGTTACCCCCTTCGGGAATGAGTTCGAGAAGATCTACTTGGGAGAATGTCTCTCCGGAAAATCGGCGGAATCGTTGGATGCCCTGCTGTCTAGATTCCGTGATGCATTCGCTTGGACCGCCAAGGACCTCTGTGGCGTCCCGCGCACCGTGGCCCAACACTCCTTGAACGTCGACGTCACCACCCGCCCTGTCGTGCAATGACGGAGGAAGATGAACGAGGAAAGGGCAAACGCCACGAATGAAGAGGTGGCTAAGTTGCTGGCCTCAGGGTTTATCCGCGAGGTCCAGTACCCGAAATGGTTGTCCAACGTCGTGCTGGTCAAAAAGGCCAGCGACAAGTGGTGGATATGTGTGGACTTCAAATACCTCAACAAAGCGTGCCCCAAAGACAGCTACCCCCTGCCCTCGATCGAAGAACTAGTTGATTCAACCGCGGGGCACGGGGTCTTGAGTTTCCTCGATGCGTACTCAGGATACAATCAAATCTCGATGAGTCCGCGTGACGAGGAGGAGACGTCCTTCATCACACAGCGGGGTACGTACTGCTATAAGGTCATGCCCTTCGGCCTTAAAAACGCAAGGGCGACCTTCCACCGTATCGTTGACCGGGTCTTCAAAAACCATTTGGGGAGAAACGTGTCGGCCTACGTTGACGACATCGTGGTGCGGAGAAAAAGCCCCGAAGAGCCTCTGGCCGATCTCCACGAGGTCTTTGTGACCCTCGAGCACAATCGTCTCAGCCTGAACCCCGAGAAGTGCATCTTCGGCGTGTCGTCGGGGAAGTTCCTAGGCTTCATGATCAGCGAACGCGAGATCGACGTCAACCCCGCCAAGGTCGAGTCGATTCTCTCAATGAGGTCGCCGCAATCTCGCACAGAGGTACAACGGCTCAACGGCGCCGTGAACTACTTGGGGAGGTTTTGCTCCCGCTTGGCGGACAAGTCTTTGCCCTTCTTTGCTGCCCTCAAGAAGAACGACAAGTTTGTTTGGGACGAGGGCCTAGAGCTCGCTTTTTCCGAGTTAAAAGCCTTCCTATCAAAGCTCCCTACGTTGTCACCTCCAATGGCAGGCGAGTACTTGCAGTTACATGTGGCGGTGAGCCTGGAGACGATCAGCGCGGTGCTAACCAGAAAAGCCACGCACCCAGTCTACTTCACAAGTCGCGTGCTCCAGCCCGCGGAGCAGCGATACTCCTCGGCGGAGAAGATGGCACTGGTCGTCATGACCTCCGCCAAGTGCCTGCGCCCTTACTTCCACGCGCACCCTATTAAGGTCCTCTCTGACCTCCCACTTCGACAAATCCTCCACCAACCCGCACTCTCCAAGCGAATGACGAAGTGGGCAGTTGAGCTCTCCGAGTTCGACATCGGCTACCTCCCTTGAACCGCAATGAAGGGACATGCCCTCGCTGACTTCATGGTGGAGGTCACCTTCCCCGAAACTGACGCGAGCTCGGAGGAGTGGAAGGTATTCGATGATGGTTCACGATGTGATTCCGGTGGCGAGGCTGGCGTGTTCCTCGTCGGTCCCTCGATCGAGACGGAGTACGCCCTTAACTTCGCCTTCGATGCCACCAACAACGAGGCCGAGTATGAGGCCATGATCGCCGGGATAGAGGTGGCGCTCCTCAGTGGAGCCCGCAAAATCAGGGTTTACACCGACTCCGAGCTAGTTGCCCGTCAGCTCAATGAGCAATACGACACCCAGACGGGGTTCCTGCCTGCGTACCGAGAGAAAGTTAAGGCCTTGGTGTCGTGCCAAGAAACCTTTGCGGTAGAGTCCATCCCGCGGACCTCGAACACGAAGGCGGATGCTCTCGCGAGGTTGGGCTCTGCCCTCCCCTTGGAGGTAGGAAATCGCGTGATGGTAGAAAGAAAACTCTCGCGGGGTGTAACTAGCGAGGTTCTCTCCGTCACCATTGGGGACTGGAGGACCCCGATCACGCGATACGTGGAAAGCGGCGTCCTACCAGAGGACCCCGCGGAGGCTCGAAAGTTGAAAATGCAGGCGGCACGCTATTGTGTCATCGGCGTCCGTCTTTATCGCCGAGGCTATGCTGAGCCCAACCTGCTGTGTGTGTTGACCGAGTCTACGGAGCATATCCTCTATGAGGCACATGAGGGCGTCTGTGGCGGTCACCCAGGGTGGCGAGCCCTATCACATAAAATCACCCATTTGGGATACTTTTGGCCCACTCTCCGGCAAGACGTGAGGGCCTATGTCCAGCGATATGACGGGTGTCAGAAGCACGGTAACCTCCAGCACGCCCCGACCTCACATCTTCGCTCAATCCACGCGCCATGCCCCTTCGTGATGTGGGGGATGGACATCCTCGGCCCCTTCCCCAAGGCTGTTGGCCAGGTGCGGTATATCCTGGTCATCGTCGACTATTTCACGAAGTGGGTCGAGGCACAAGCAATGGCAAAGATCACGGGGACAAAGTTCTGCGACTTCCTGTGGAAGAACCTCGTTTGCCGCTTTGGCGTTCCCATGACCATCATGACTGACCATGGCCCCCAATTTGATTGCAAGGAGACCCGGACCTTCTGCTCCGACCTGGGCATAACCCTCAAGTTTTCCTTCGTGGCCCACCCTCAGTCCAACGACCAGGTGGAGAACATCAATGCTCGCATCTTGTCCGATCTAAAGAAGCGCCTAGGCATGGCGCAGGGTCGCTGGGCGGAGCTTCTCCCACTCGTCCTATGGACATATCGCACCACCGCGCATCGCGCAACTGGAGAAATGCCTTTCGCCCTAACTTACGGGGCGGAAGCGCTAGTCCTAGTAGAGACCTTGGTCCCTTCGGCGAGAGTTTTTTATTTCGACGAAAAAGAGAACAAGGCCAACCTCAGGGTCGAGCTGCTATTTAGGGACGAGCTGCGCGAGGTGGCGGACCTGCGCTCTAGAGAATACAAATGGCGCGTAGCGGTGTATCACGACAAGAAGGTCAGACCCCGGTTCCTGGCCACGGGTAGCCTCGTCTTGAGGTGTACCGAGGGTGCCAAGCTGGACCCTAATTGGGAGGGACCATACCTCCTCGGGGAGGAGGTGCGCCCGGAGCTTTCAAGCTCAAAGACAGCGAGGGACATACCTTGAGCAAAACATGGAACATCGATCGGCTCAAAAAATATTATGTGTAAACTCTCCAAACTCCGCTTATTTCCTACAAAATTTGTGAATAAAGGGTTGTGAAATTTTAAAATCTCTCTCAAAAATAAAAATGTCGTGCGAAGTCCACCCCTCGCTTCCCGCTTGGGGTTGGAGATTCTCGGTTTTGAGTTGCGAAGTCCACCCTTCGCTTCCCGCTTGGGGTTGGAGATTCTCGGTTTTAAGATACGAAGTCCTCCCCTCGCTCCCCGCTTCGGGTTGGAGATTCTTGGTTTTAAGTTACGAAGTCCACTCCTCGCTTCCCGCTTGGGGTTGGAGATTCTCGGTTTTAAGATACGAAGTCCTCCCCTCGCTCCCCGCTTGGGGTTGGAGATTCTCAGTTTTAAGTTACGAAGTCTACCCCCTCGCTTCCCGCTTGGGGTTGGAGATTCTCGGTTTTAAGTTACGAAGTCCACCCCTCGCTTCCCACTTGGGGTTGGAGATTCTCGGTTTTAAGATACGAAGTCCTCCCCTCGCTCCCTGCTTGTGGTTGGAGATTCTCGGTTTTAAGTTACGAAGTCCACCCCTCGCTTCCCGCTTGGGGTTGGAGATTCTCGATTTTAAGATACGAAGTCCTCCCCTCGCTCCCCGCTTGGGGTTGGAGATTCTCGGTTTTAAGATAAGAAGTCCTCCCCTCGCTCCCCGTTTGGGGTTGGAGATTCTCGGTTTTAAGTTACGAAGTCCACCCCTCGCTCCCCGCTTGGGGTTGGAGATTTTCGGTTTTAAGTTACGAAGTCCACCCCTCGCTTCCCGCTTAAGATTCTCGGTTTTAAGTTACGAAGTCCACCCCTCGCTTCTCGCTTGGGGTGGGAGATTCTCGGTTTTAAGTTACAAAGTCCTCCCTTCGCTCCCCACTTGGGGTTGGAGATTCTCGGTTTAAAGTTATGAAGTCCACCCCTCGCTTCCCTCTTGGGGTTAGAGATTCTCGGTTTTAAGTTACGAAGTCCTCCCCTCGCTCCCCGCTTAGGGTTGGAGATTCTCGGTTTTGGGTTGCGAAGTCCACCCCTCGCTTCCCGCTTGGGGTTGGAGATTCTCGGTTTTGCCCCTCGCTTCCCGCTTGGGGTTGGAGATTCTCGGTTTTGCCCCTCGCTTCCCGCTTGGGGTTGGAGATTCTCGGTTTTGAGTTGCGAAGCCCACCCCTCGCTTCCCGCTTGGGGTTGGAAACGACCAAAAATCATCGTGCGAGACCCAAGCGAGGCTCGTGATCTTGGCATAAAAACCATCATGCGAGATCCGAGCGAGGCTCGTGATCTTGGCATAATAACCATCATGTGCGATCCGAGCAAGGCTCGGGATTGCGGCACAAGGTAAGTGCCCGATGTGGCCCGAGGCTGCCACAAATGTTGTGACACTCGGGCCCTGGGGTTGTATCGGGATGTATACATACAAGTAAACTAAAGTAAGAAACACAACATAACCATAAAACAAGGAAAATTGCATAAAATAAGGCCACAAGGGCCGAAGTGTCTTAATTACAAACCCCGGCGAGGCCACCAAAACAGCGAAAATAAAAAAAAAACATTAAAGGGTCAGGGGCATCCTTCATTCCTTCGGGGCCTCGGCGGCGGTTTCCTTCAGGGCCTCGGCGGCGGGTTCCGTGAGAGTTTGGCGGACGGGCGAGTCAGAGATCACAACGGGCTGGGAGCTCGTCACGTCGGTCGCGGGATGAGAATTTGTGACAACGGGGTTCGGGCTTCCCTGGCCGAGGTGCTCCGCGGGGGGTGCCTCGGAAGTAACGGTCCCATCCTCTTTGAGGAAGAACTCGCATTCCCCCTCGGGCTCCTCCCCAGTCTCTTCCCCGATAGTCAGTGCGTAGTTGGGGTTGAAGAAGGTAATGCGAGGATCCATGGGCCCGTATTTCGCGACCGCCTGCCTAACCCCCATGCGGACGGCCTGGCGAAACATCTTGTTCACGCTACCCAACAACTCTTCTTTGTACTCCGCGGACTCCACATACTTGGGCCCCACAGCCTCCACCTCCTCGTTGAGCTCGATAACGCGTTGTCGGAGGCTGCTGATCTCCTCCTCGGCCTTCACGAGCTCCGCTTCCTTCTCCCTAAAAAATCTGTGCTCCGCGGACAGTTTACCCCAGAGCTCCTTGTTCTTAGCCTTGAGGTCCCCAACCTCGTCCTTAAGACCTCTAATGGCCTTTTTCCCCTCCTCCTTGGCCTTCTTCGCCTCCTCCTTGGCCCTGGCGGCATCCTTGGCCTCGTCCGTCGCCGCAACCTCCGCGGCTCGAATCCGTCTCTCGGCCTCCGCGAGGTCCTTGTTCTTCTTCTCGATCTCGGCGTCGCGGGCCTTGAGCTTCGCCTCCATCTTATCCATCTTCTTGTGGAGGAGGCTGACGTGACTACAGTTGTAATTCTCGAAGAAGTGATGCTGAAAAACCAAAAAACGTGTTAAAACAAAGATGATAATAATGGAACCAACAAAAAGAACAACCTCGAAGAAGTAGGGCATACCATCGCCGAGTAGCGAAGGATCTCGTCGTTGAGGGCAGCCTCCGAGAGGTTGTTTGCCCACGCAACCTCTTCCTTCCAGTCCGCCCTGTCCTAATACTTGGGCACGCCTCGGGCGGGTCCAGGGCAGTGAAACTTGTCGGTAGGAGGCCCAGTGGCGGACACAACCGGCTCGCGGGGCCGGAGCGGTGTGCCATCTCCCCTCCCGAGGTCCCCTTCTGGCCGTCCCCCTTATGTTTTTTCTTCTTGTCCTGGCGGGAGGGATCCTCGGATTCTTTCCTCTTTGATCCGACTCCATCGCCGGATCCTCGGGCGGCTTGGGAGGACGTTCTCGCAACGTCCCCCCTAGACGAGCCCCCCTCGGTAATCTTCACCCCGGGCGCCTTCATCGGCGGGGGTGCTGCTTTCGGTTGCGAGGTCGGTGGCCTCGCTTGGGGGGTTGGTTCCTTTATAACGAGGCCCTTAGAGCCTCGTGGGACCTGGGAGGTGGAGGTGGAGGTAGCAAGTTTCTTTCCCTGCGCCCTCGAGGTCAGAGCGTTGAAGAGATCCACTGTCAAAAACACAAAAAACATGTTAAAAAATAAGTTAGATAAAAGACAAGAAGCGAGATATCACAAACAATCAAGGCATTATGACCCGAGCGAGGCTCGTGGTCAACACTAAACAAGCGAGGTATTCTCTTGGGGACATGCGTTGCCCAGAACCAAAAGCAAGTAACAAAAACAAGCAACAAAAGGGAAAGTGAGTACACTCTTCGCCCTCACGGGGTGGAAGGGTGAGACTCAGGCCGACCCGCTCAAGCCGGTCCTGTGCCAGGTATTCTTGGAACGGTTCCTGGTACTCAAGAACGTATCGTTTCTTGATCTCATCGGCCCTTTGTGTGCCCTTGGGCCGAACGAAGTTGTCCGGGGCCGTGGGGATGTTGAGATACCTCCCGGTAGGGTCCCAGACCAAGAACCATTTCTTCTTCCACAGCCCGAGGTTCGAAGGGGCCGTGGTGATCTTAAGGTCGGGCAAGTTGAGGTTGACGAGGCAAGACTCGTGTTCCCTCCTCGCTAGAAATAGGTTCGACATGGTGTCGAGGTCGGGTCCCTCCCCGAGCTCGTGGCTGCGAAGGGTGTAGGCACACAGGAGCCTCTACGTATTTGGAAAAAGTTGCGCAGGGCAGACATGCATGGCCCACAAGAAGCTGACGATGTGCGGGGCCAGGGGTAGCCTGAAGCCGGCCTGGAGGCTGGGCTGGTGCACAACCACGCATTTGTCGTAGGCCGCCAAGGAGCAGCCTTCTCCTTCGGGGAGCGCTAGCTCAACCCCCTCGGGACAGGCGAAGTCCTTGGCGATCTTCGCGAGGTCTTTCGGCTCCAGGATCGTAGCCTGCCCTTTGGATAGAAAGGTCCCTTTCGAGTCCGGGGACATAGGAATCCGCTCCTCGAGGACGGGCGACACGCTGGACACGGCGTCGTTGATATGCTCCGCAAAAAAGCTCGCCAAGTCGTTGGAGTCGGACGACCTCGCAATAACACAAGCCACTTCCTCATCAGAAATCGAGGACGAGGCCATTTCAACACCAGACGAAGCACGAAATCGGGAGAAGCGCGAGTTAACGGAGACGTCGGAATCACTGGAAGAGGGCTCACTAAAAATCAGCGAGGGAGACCTCGGTTTCTGAGAGTCACTAGTCTCTACGCTCCCTACGGTCTCGGAAGCCTCCTTGTAGAATCTCTCTTGATCTTTGAACACGAAGCCTGGTGGGGGCTCAAAGAAGCTCCACTAGGCATGAAAGAGCGACGTCCAGGCCACGAGAGGCGAGCACATGGAAAAGAAGAGTGTTGAGACATCGAGCCAAGCCACAAAAAGAATACGCGAGGTAAAGACGAGAAGAAAACACGTGGTACCCTAGGGCTACTCTGATAGATAGGACGGCTAGGGAAGAATTTGAAGCGCCAAAAAGAGGAAAGAGAAGGCGGAATGGAAGCCAGCGGTGGAAACCTAAACGTCCTGTCAGTCGGGCATCATGACGTTTGGGTTTCTGAGGAATTCGAATTCCGAAATAGCGAAGGGGGCGCAGAAACCCAACCGTCGGTTGGCAAACGAAAGGTTCGAGGGCATGGCAGTCACCACTCTCGCCCCACCATTTCGCCGCCGTAACGCTGGCGCGAGCCGCCGAAAGGTCACCGTCACCCACTAGGGCACAAAACCATGAAAGAGAAAACGCGAGAAGAAGAGGTTCAAGAGCGTCGCTCAGACGCGAGCGTTGCCCTCATCCCCTCTGTTTCGTCGCCATAACACTGGCGCGAAACGCCGGAGGGCAACCGTCGCCCACTAGGGCATAAAACGAAGAGCATCAAAGACACGAAAAAGGGAGGGTCGAGACGCTTACTTGCTTAAAGATTGACGCGGATGGTGCAGTGGCGCTCCTGGAGTGTCGGAAGATCGTCGGTAACCGTCTCGAAAAATACTCGCCGGAAACTGGAAAGGCAAGAAAGAGAGGGAGAGAGAAAATGTTGAAGGAAGAAGATCGGGATGAGGCGTGTGAGAGACGCCTCTTATAAAGAACGAACTTGGGCCTCTCCCTGCTCCCGAAAAGTTTATTGGGCCTGGTCTACCTCGACGGCCCATTAAGCGAAATACGGAGGAGCAGGCCCAGGAAGCATCGCACGCATGAACGAGAGAAAAGCCTTAGTGTCAGACTTCGCAAGAGAGTTCCTCGCAATGTGTCCACCCAACCCCCAGACCTCGCACCTCGCAATCCTAGGAAGCATGAACCCCGCACCCCTGGGTTCAATGAACCAACTACACCTCGTGTTTATGACCTGCGATCCTCGGGACGAGGTCCCCAGGCCATGGGGTTGTGATGGTGCTCAAAATAGTAGAACAGGAAGTGGGCTCGGGGTACAAGGAACAAGCGAGCCCGACGGGATTCCCAAGGTGGATTCCGGAGCCCACAACCAGGCCCCCCTTTTATTTTAACAAAATCCCTATCCACGCGAGGTCTGAACCTCGGGGACGAGGTCCAAACCTCGTTGCCGACTTAGCTGACATCCCCACCCGCCTGAACCACTCAGTTATCGCTGTTCCTCCCAACCAATCATCGGCTGCCTCACCTCCGTACCAATCAGAAGCCCTGATCTCGAGCATCCCACATCGAGCAATAACCAAAACTCGGCTCCTCAATTCTCTATAAAAAGAGAAGAACCTCGTAAGTGGAAGAGGGTCGAAAAACATCTTGAACTCAAGAACTATCTTGCTCGTTGAAGATCGACATGTTGAAACATCGTCAAAAGACCTCGCTATAGACAAGTGAAGTCCACAAAAAGACTTCAAGTCACACAGAGAGCTTTCGCTCACACCAAAGACATCGCTGCTCCATCTCGCAAGCCATCATCACCACACTCGAACTCGAAGCTCAACCTCGCTACCGGAGTCCGTCAAGCGGCCTATGGATAGCAGAATCTCGTAGTGATTAGGAGATCTCGAACCCTGTTAGATCGAGATCCCAAATACTCTTAGGAGGTCTAAGACTCTAAGGTGTAAACCTCGTTCTGCTTGTAAACGTCGTTGGCTCGTAAACCTCATTTGTTTGTAACCTCGTTGTAAGAAAACAATAAATAAAGAGCAAGCGTTTTCACAATCGAATAATAGAATCTCGTTTCTTGTCTTTTAGCGACGTTTTATTTCGGGTTTCATCAATTCTGAATGAGGAATCTCTTAAAAACAGTTTTGAATATTCCATTGAGCTATCTCAAGAGAAAACGACATATTATTTGTTCATGTGTCCATCCGGGTTAAAACCATATAAAGGTAAAATTTTCACCACTTTGGATGAAAGTGTTGACTTCTACAAAAGATACGCATATGCTTGTGCATTCGACGTTTGTCACGGGAGTAATCATACAAAAGATGACTTCTACGAAAGGTATTGACTTTTACACAGTGCACTTTTCATAGTTCATAATGCACTTTTCATTAGGGATGCTCACGAGTCAAGTCGGGTCGACCCGCGACCCGAAATTGTGGGTTGCGGGTCGACCCGCGACCCACAACAAAAATCACTTTTGACCCGCAACCCAACCCGCGACCCGACCCGCGGGTTGCGGGTCTAACTGTTCGGGTCGCGGGTCGACCCGCTTGACCCGTTACATATATAATATAGTATTAGATTTCACCAAAAAAATAGACAAGTAAAGGCCATCGGCAAGACAACTACTGCCTGCTGGAACTCATAGAACCACAAATTGCCACCCTACTTTAGAGGCAATACGAAGACCGGTTAATTAGCCACACCACACACACAAAATCACAAATTGCAATTCGTAATTAACTACTTACATACTAGAATACTACATACTCAATTGTAAACCAATTCGTAATTAATCACAAATTGCCACACCACTTTAGAGGCATCAACAAGTACAAAATTGGAGCGAACTGTGCGAAGGTCGGAGTCGGGGAAGCCGGAAGGAGCGGAGGAAGAGGAGAAGCGCCGCCCTACGCCGGCAGGCGAGGCCGAGCGAGCGCACTATGCACTTACGCAGAGAGGCTTGGATCCCTTGGAGCGAGCGAGCGTGGAGATCTGGAGGGCTGAGCGAGAGCCGGCGACGGCGTGCGAGCGCCGGGCAGGAGGGAGAGGGTTGAGCGGTGGCCGGATGGGTAGATCTAGGGTTTCACGGGTGAGGTACTCGAGGGCAACATCGGGGAATTCGGGGTGAAATGGAGTCGATCTGTTGAAATATTAATAGTCCCCACTTTCCTACTTTACAAGCAATTTCCGAAATATATATTTTTTAAAAAGGGTGCGGGTCGTGCGGGTCGACCCGCAACCCGTCAGGTTTGCCCGACCCGACCCATAACCCGAATTGTTAGAAAAATCGACCCGCGACCCAACCCGCATGGGTCGCGGGTCGACCCGCAATCCGCAATTTGCGGGTCGGGTCAGTGCGGGTCACGGGCGACCCGACCCGTTGAACATCCCTACTTTTCATACTTTACAATGCACTTTTTATACTACACAATGCACTTTTCATATTTCACAATGCACTTTTCATATTGCACTTTTCATATTCCAAATTAGCTTATATAACTACCTATTTTAAACATTTAAAACAATCACACAGGAAGCCACACCCTAAGTTAATTCTAAAATTTCGGAAGTACCATAAAATTGTATGATATTATCTAATTAGTAATTGTTGTGAATGATGAATCACTTAAAAACAGTGTTGAATATTCCATTGAGCTATCTCAAGGGGAAACAACATACTATTTGTCCATGTGTCCATCCGAGTTAAAACCATATAAAGGTCAAAATTTTGTTTTAGTATAAGTAGCCTATTAGCTCAAATGGTAGAGCAATGTGCTTTGTGCACAAAGATGTATGTTCGATTCCTACATGGGCTAATATGATATCGTACACAAATTAATTCTTAATGCATTTATTCTCAACCTAACTACCTAGGTAGTAAAAGAAATTATATTTTATCGTTGTGTGATAAATAATTAATTAACCACTATTTTTCAAAGAAGGTCATGATCACATTAGCTTATATGGGATTCGAACCCAAATCTTTGTGTGTAAGCACATTGCTCTTCCATTTAAGCTAATAAGCTTTTCTTAATTATGTCTTTAAACATGCATTATAAATCCATTAAGTATAGATTTTTATTGTAATCCAATGTAGGAAGTAAAACTCAACATAGTTAGAAAACAGTTTTTAAGACTCTTCAATACACTTTTTTACATTTAAGAATGCACTTCTTTTGAACTTATCATAAAGAAGAAATACTAGCAAATGAGAATGCACTTTTCATACTTTATAATGCACTTTTCATAAATTAGAATGCACTTTTTATACTATGCAATGCACTTTTGTTAGTTTTAGGTTGAGACATAATACTAAGATATATCACTCAACTATTATCAACATAACTATTTTATAATTGTCTCTCAATGCAAATGCATAATAGGGATGATAGTTACAGATATATCACTCAACTATTATCTTAGTACAATATTTCCAAGACCAAGACAGAAAGATTTTCTTATATCCAAATCACACCAGGCACCAATTCCATTTTGAAATCCTATTTGGAGTCCGTGCAACAAGAAATCAAGAAATCCTATCCACATTGATGTTGCATTCATTCCAATCTCCATTTATTTGGTGAACAGCTATGAGTTGCAACAAGTCTTCCTTATAACATTGTAATTCTATAATTCAGTTTCAACCCCAACGTGCTCAACCATATAAGCTCATAACCAACACATCAACATGTGAAAGAGCTATCATTATTTTCCACATAGACATTCTATCCAAACTAAACTCACATTACAACTTATGTCATTCGAACTGCACTTTTACTATTTTTGAATGCACTTTAGACTTCAAATTCACTACTCTATGATTCACTTCTTTTTTTTATCTAAATGGCATGCACTTTTGTTACTTTATAATACACTTTTAATACTTTACTACTCTAGGATCTCTTTGTAGTGAGCCTTACCATACAAGTTCAAGACTATAGATTAATCTACCAAACATAATTGTTTGTATCCTATCTTGTTTAAGGCAAAATATTTGAGCATTTGATCCTTACAGCAAACCCACAAACAAAAACCAAACAACTTATAAGCTAACTCCAAAATCGTTGTTTCAGCCTAAATAAGTAGATCGAAAGCAAGTAATTAGTTCTGACCATCATGAGCAATTTCGGTTTCCTAACTAGTGATACCCAAATCTGGCTTCCACCATTCCTAATATTTATATAAGGAGAACTTGCATTAGCAATTCATTTCTTAGCCTTGTACATGGTCATAACGAGCAAGCAACATCAAGTGGTATATTCACTATTAATCACTTCAATTTTCCATTGTTTAGCCGAAGAGGATAAGAAACAAAGCATAAACAACATGTAGGAAGATGGAGGAAATATTGGTCTTCATGTTCACAAAATCGATCAGATTAACTCCCAGAAACTTAATTTTAGGGCACAAACAAGAACCAAACAAAAAAATTCACAACCAAACACCAAACACCTAATTTTAGGGCTTTAGAGTTTAGATCTACCTTTTGTTTTTTTTTTATTTTGGAGGCATTTTAAAACGGAAATTCTCGGCCAAACATCGTGTGGGAGCGAGAAACAAATCGAATCTCCGAGTGTGGAGTGCGTGTTCTCCCTTCACCCTTCGTCTCTGTCACCCTTCTCCATGTGTGGAGTATTGATTCTCCTCCAAGTGTGTTTCGTCTAAAAGAAGGAGGTGAGTTTTTTTCTCCTAATTTAGGCTAGGGGTAAGGAGTTGGTCGTATTTACAAATATGCCATCGTTTAAGTTTTTTACAATTTTTTTAAAACAAACTAATATCTAATCTAGATCGTGGATTGATTTTTTATTAGATGTTTCAATGGCTAGCATTTCTCCGCATTTTTCAGGATAAGAACAATGTGTACAAGAAACGCACTCATATAATATAATATTAGAGTTGAGATTAAATGAGAACATGTCTTATAGTGTAAAATGAGAACAAATGTCGAGCGTTGGATTTTGGGGAATCAATGGTGTAGATGAGTGTTTCATTAATGAGGTTTTTTTTAACCAGAGGAGTAATTTCGTCATTCCACCCCCAAATAAAACCCCTCCTTCTCCCCTCTTTCTTCTTCTTCCTTGGAGCTTTTTCAATTCTTTCCTCCATTGTTGGATTTCGAATTTTCTCTTCTCTTTCATTTACATGTTTTAATTAGATTAATAGCTATTTTCGAACTCATTTTAGTTGCTTCTAGGTATTTTTTGTTTACTTAGGGTTTGAATGTCTAATTTAGGATTTTTTCAAATTTGGGAGATTTCAATTAGCTTTTTAATTTGAGCCTTAATTTACCATGAATTATATGGATTAAAACATGTTATTGCATTATTTCATTGAATACCTTGTCATTTAACCAAAATTATTTGTCACTTCAACATTCTTAGAATCCAAGTCGATATTTGAATTTACTGGTTTCATATGAACCGCCACTTGTAATACTATGAACCGACACTTGTAATTCTATGAACCGAAAATTACGATACGACTTTAGTTTTTTTTTTGGGGGGGGGGGTTATTACTTTTAACTTTTATGAATTTGTGAATGTTTTTGTGTTTTTATATATGTTTTCATTTATTTTGAATCTTTAATGTTTTGTGATATTATAAAAGAAAACAAAACCTTCTTATTTTTATTATTTAGGTCTTTTTGGTTGAATTTATGAGGTGCACATCAAGTGTTTGATAAATTGCTAGTTTCAATAGAATGTATTATTGAATTAGCTTTGTTGGTTTTACTCAAACTTATGAAGTTTGTGCATGTTTTGTTTTACAATCTGATTATTTTATTGAAAATAAAGGCTAATGGTAAATTTTATCAAATTGTCCACCATGTGTTTGATAAAATGCCCAAATGATAAAATTTAAAATTATGTCCTCTTTTTAGATTCTTAATTTATTTTCTAATTATATTGTTTCTTCTTTGATAAAATGATATGAACCATATTGAGATTTCGTGTGTTCAAATTGCAATTAAAGTCATGACACAACTACGAGCAAAAAATTCATGAACCGTAAGAACACTTATTATGAACCTTAACATTCAAATGTATGAACCGACAAAATGTCATTTATGAACTAGAATACATAACACAAATAACGAGTATGGTGAATTAAATTTCATGAACCTTTATGACAATTGTTATGAACGGATGAACCTAATCTTAAAAAGAAATGAACCCATAAAATACCATTTATGAAATACGATACATGACACGTACAACGAGTATTTTTTAATTAAATTTCATGAACCGTATTGACGGTCGTTATAAACCTAATCGTATAAAAACATGAACTAACATAATGCTATTTATGAACTATAATATGTGACATACATGAACCTTAAAATGATATGGTTATGAACCATAAGATGAAATATTATGAACTTATACTTATAAATATATGAACCGAAAGAACAATTGTCATGAACCAAAATAACTAGAATACTTTAAACACATGAACCGTAAGATAAACTACTATGAACCCGAGCTTACAAAAACATGAACCAAAAGAAGAGCTATAATGAACCAACCGTATGAAGTATTAGCCTATGTGGGATTTGAACCCACATCTATATGCACATGCACATTGCTCTACCATTTGAGCTAATAGGCTTTTAATATGATAAATGATTTTACACAAACACCACATCATATGCAAGTAGAGCTGTCAAAAACCGACCTAACCCGTTAACCCGACCCGACCCGCCCGATAGTTTTAGGATCAAGACCCGAAAATTTGAACCTGAAATCCGAAATAAACCGAACTCGATAGAACCCGAACCCGTTGGGTTGAAACCCGAAACCCGTTGGGTTCACCGATTTTAGCATATTTATAGAATTTTTTAAATTTATTTTAAAACTTATAATATATTTTATTATTAAAATAAATGAAAATAATATATTATAATTAAAAATTGATTTTAATAATCATAAGAAAAAAGGATATTTTAGACCTGCTGGTCAACCCGACCCGACCGAAAACCTGCTACAACCCTACCCGATTGACTCATGACCCATATCGACCCGAAAACCGATTTAACCCAAACCCGAAATGACCGAACCCGAACCCACCCAACCCGACCCGATTGACAGGTCTATATGCAAGTAATGTGAATTTTCTCTTCTAACCCAATAAATATCATCCATTTAGTTGTTGTCTACATAGAAGACCATGATATATTATATACAAGTTCTTACCATCTACAATACAACAAGAAGTGACAACCTCCTCTCCTCACTAAACCCCGGTGCTTTCAAAATTTCTTAGGAGCAGCAGAAGGCTCGCACTCGGTCCTCAGCAGTGAAACCAAAATGAATGAAGATGGACTTTCCATAACTTCCCATTTTATATGTGGATTTGACAAGCTTGTAGTCATTGTGTTGCAAAGCCATAAGTTAAACTGAGGGTGAATTCCCACAAAATATATACTAATTAATTGTTCAATAATTATGAATTAATCTAGTAATAATAAAGAGTACGTTGATCCACCACCTAAAAATATATAAAAATATATAAATACTAATTAATTGGTCCATCATCTAATCAGAAAGCAATGGGTACCAATAAATAAAATTCATTCAGACTTTGCTCAAGGAAAAAAAACATTCAAACAAGATGGAAGTGCATATCTGAAGTAAGATAAGATCATCCAGGTAACTTGAACAACAACAATTACTCTTTCAAGCATATATAAGATCCAAAATATTGAAGCTTCAACTTTTTTGGTCTAGTAAGAGACACTTTACTTTCTGATTAGATGTTGGACAAAAATCTAAACGAATTTTATTTAGATATTACATAGTAGTAGTCAGGATGTTATTACCTAGCTCATACGGTTAAAAATTGAAATCTCATAGGTACGAGTTGATGATTGGCGGGTCTAGGCTGACGACTTCGATTGGTGAGTCCGGCTGATTAGGGCTTTCGTCTTCCACCACCCAGAAATTGCTTGGAAGAACGACTCCACCGCTACCAAATCCTACCTTTGTAGATTCATCGATACCACAAAATTGCAATAGAACTCAATATTGTATACTACAATTCACAAATTCAACAAAAAAATACTCTCACAAGAACCTTACTACAAACTGATTAGGCAATTAGAAAAAAAAGATATTGAAGTCGATCAATAATAAAATAAGACCACACACATAGAAGAAAGATGAAAAACAAGATGGCAAACACGGATATCAATCAATCAAGTGATAAACAATAAAGAAGGAACTTTCTAATCAACTAATTCCAAAATAGTAAATAGACGAGGTGTACAAGTAGCAAAAACCAACAGATCAAAGCAAAGATATAGAGTGGTACCAAGTGTTGGGTGAGCAAGTGAGGACAGGAAGAGGAAATCAACAGATCAACTTTCCTAGAACAAATAAACAAATTAAATCAGTTGAATGAATTTGACGTGGCAGAGAAGATACGAGTTCAAACCGATCAAATTTGAGGAATTTGTAGAATAAAATTCAGTTAAGAAGTACGAGTTCAGACCGATCAAATTTGGAGAAGAATTTGTAGATTTTGATGAGGCGCCGTCTGTCGCTCCATCGTGATTCTCTCTCTGTTCCTTCCTAGGGTTGCTTCAAAGGGAGAAGGAGAAGGAAGGGTATTTTTGAAAGATTTTGATTTTTTTCTAAATTAAACTCCGTGCCATTTATTAATGAATTAACCCTTTTTTTAATCTAATCTCATCCGTTGATATTCCTGATCCAACGCTCTAAATTTGTTCTTAGTTTTCACCCTAAGTAATGTATACATCAGAACCCTCCTTTATAATATTATTGCTAATGTTATTAATATATAATTGTATCCTTAAATTATAGTTTGATTTTTTTTATCAATTTTCCAATATTATATGTACGTTCTTTTTGACAATGTATCTTAATTTTTTTCAATGATAAATATTAAATTTAATATCATGCTACATAGATATATTTAAATGTTCATTTATCTCTTTGTCCTTAATATTTTTTAGAATTTACACTCCCTACATATTATAATAATATTATCTCATTTATCATTATTACTTACCATAGTGAATTAAAAAATTCAATCAACTATGTTATTAATAAGCATTATTTACATATTGTAATAATATTACCTCATTCATTACTATTAGAGATGTCAAACGGGTCGGTCAGGTCGGGTTCGGGTCTGGTTATTTCGGGTTCGGGTTGAGTCGGATTCGGGTCATAACGGGTCGGGTCATTTCGAGTTTTCGGGCAGGTCGGGTCGACACAACATGTCAAGAAAATCGAATTTTTTACAATTATTAAAATATTATTTTATTTAAAAATGATATTTAATAATAATAATCTATTTTTATATATTTTAGTAATAAAATATATTATAATTTTTAAAATATGATTTCTACATAATTTTTTTTCAAATCATCGTCTTGCATGACACGATCGGGTATTGCTATTTTTGTAATGTTTTACTCCAATATGTATTGTATTTTATAAGTTGTCACTTAAAAAGCATAAAATAAAACAAAAAACCGGAAAATAAACAAAAGTTGTATGCTTTTAAAGAAGAAAAAAGTAGTCATAAAACCCCCCATCGAAATCGAAGGGGGTTTCAACTTTCACGCGTGTCTTTGTGCGAGCCACTTTCCCCCTCTCCTCGTCGTCCCCCACTCTCATCAACAATTCAGGGCCGTACGGGTTCCTCTGACCCTGTGGGCCCATCCGTCCTGGCTAACAACAAAAACCAGGGCCCACCTCCAAACAGCTCCATACAATAATTACAAATACAGTACACAATACAACTCTTTTTCTCTTCTCTTTCTTTTTCTTTTTTTAAAAAAACGGAGCAAACAAATAAACAAACTCGCTCTTCTCTTGGCAATTGATTGCAGTTGCAGATCTGGAGGAGTGCAAGTGCACATGAAGATGGGTTAACAGCCAATGAGATGCTGCCACTTGTCTTGCACATGCATGATATATGCACAAGCAAATTTCATATCCCCGTTGACTTTTGGTGGAAATTGCATTATAGGACACACACCCCCATGTGTCTCTCCCTCTCAATAGTGTTTTAAATCCATGATAAAAATAAATAAAATTTGGAAGTTTACAAAATACATACAGTAGTATGTAGAATGGAAACCTGTTCATGGTCGTTACAGGTTCTAGCATATCCATCTTCTTCTATTTGTATTTCATTTTTTATTCACTGAGCTTCCCCTCTCTTCAAAGCTAATTCATTGTTTGAGATTCATCACTCCCTCCTTTTGCAAGTAATATTTTGGAAGATCAGAAAGGTATTGACAAAATATATATAGTGCTAGGCACTATTTTTCCTCAAAAAAAAAAAAGAAAAGAAAGAGTGGCCTGAATTGTCCAGATTAAGACAAAATATAAATAACTTAATTAAGAGTATGCTTTTTTTCATTTTTATTAATCGGTGCCATGTTTCATAAATTTGAACAAATTCACAATCAATACTTGTTAATTCTACATAACAAACTTGTTCATAAATTTGAACAAGTTCATGAAATGATCAACTCAATAGAGTGAATTCACAGTTGTTGTTGTAGTCTAAGAATGAAAATGGATCGATGATCCCATACTATCACTCGATCCGCAAGGTAAATGCTCCACCTACCCGTCCATCATCAACGAAAGTCATCATCTATCAACTGTCCGTCTCTGTGTGGGTCAGCTGAAATAAATAGGTGTTTAATTTATGTAGTATTTTTTTTGGTCTATCCAATCAAAACACATATAAAAGCTAAATCATAAAAAATACTCATGTAATGAATAAAAATTAAAAAAATATAAAGATAAACCATTATCTAAAATCCAACTTACTAAAATATAACAAATAGTTTAAATTGATGATTTTTTTATACAAATTCAGTACCCTAAGATAGAATATGGAATAGACTCAAGAGTGTATATAATTAATAAGTGGATGCAGGCCAGGTGATTAAACAAGTGATGGATCGAGTGGTGGGTTGAATGACCCTTCATCCGATCCACCTATTATTTAATCCATCTATCGCCCATCTTAGATCGGATTTTTATCCGTATATTTAGAATGCGATGCCAATCTACTCATATAGTCCTTCCTCCATCATTGGCTCCTCTGATTATGAGAGGAACTCTTTAGACTAAAGGAAAATTGGTTGTTGCACACTTTCTCTTATTGTTCATAACATTCCCTTTAGTGCTAGGGGAACTCTTTATAAAGTTCCATATAGTGTTAGGGAGATTTGTTGTATAACTTCACAAATATTGAGAAACAATATTTTCATTGTCGACTAACGGGGAATGCATTTAGATTGGGGTACATAACAAAAGATACAACTTTGGCACTTTTGTGAAACTAAAGGTAAAACAAAGCTGGTTATACCATAAAATTGTAATAAAATTTTCTTTTTGTAAAAACAAAACTAAAGCTTAGATCGTCAAATACATCAATTCATCACCCGAATTCATTTGCTCCTTTTCTCTCCGCCACTTAGATTTAGTAAAGTGTGAAGTTAACAATTATTTGTCCCGAAGTTAACTTTTAGGGTTCACAATAGCATGTTTAATTCGAAAGTCAATGATTTTCGTTTCCATAATTTCATTTATGGTAAAGGGAACTGTTTCTCCTTTTCTATAGGCTAGCATAGAAGCATTCATCAGAATACCTTTAAATTGAGCGTAACTATTTTATCACCTACTTATTAATAAATGTGGCATTATACATAACATATCTAAAATCAGTAACATTTGAATATCTCAATAAAAGTCTTTGTGGGCTCCATCCTAAAACCAATTGGCAATAGGAGGAGTAGCCCAAGGGTATATATGCCCATGGGTATATATACTAGGCAAGATATGTCCCAACTTTAGATGTGGGAATGCATTCTCTAATACTAAGAGTTTATAAGTTATAAATCTTAGTCCGTATTAAATATCAACACAAGGATTCCCAAAGGGGATAACAACAGTCCTCTGCCTAAAACCATCACAAATACAATGGGTCCGTTCGGCAATGATGTACTTATATGAGTTGATGTTGATGTAGTTCATGCTGATGGAGTTGATGTTGAAATTATGTACTGAAATTAGTAGTTGAATTGAGATGTTTATATTTTATATAAGCTACATGGTGTTTGGAAAAATAATAGTTTATAAGAGTTGAAAATGATAGAAAAAAGGTTGATTTAAATTTCAATTAGTTCAAATAAACTCATTTCAACTCCATAAGGTCCTCCCCCTCACCTTATTTTTTTCCTAAAATTTCAACTACTATCAACTACTATAAACGCATATCAACTACCACACCCGAACACCCATGTAGTTGAATTTTTTTCATTTCAACTACATAAGCTCATTTCAACTCCCATTTCAACTCTAACGAACAGACCCAATAAATTTTAGGGAAATTCCTTTTGGTGCTCCTAAAGTTTTGCCTTTTTCTCTTGGTACCCCTGAGGTTTTGGTTTTTCCCGTTGATGCCTCTCTCCGGTTCAAATTAGCTAAGTTCAAGCTTACCATTATGTTTATCACCCTTAAATTAGTAGGATTCAACTCTTAAAACACTTAAATTCATAACCAAACTACATCAATTTGAATTTTTAAACAATCCTCTATTTTAAGGGGTTGTTTACAAAATTGTTTAAAAATTCAAATTGATGTAGTTTGATTATGAATTTTGATGTTTTAATAGTCAAATCCTACTAATTTAAGGGTGATGAACATAATAGTAAGCTTGAAATTGGCTAATTTGAACCGGAGAGGGGCGTCAACGAGAAAAGCCAAAACCTTAAGGGTAGTAAAAGGAATAAGTTTTTTTCTTGGATACCAAAAAAAAAGGCAAAAATTTAGGGACACCAAAAAAAATTTCCCTAAATTTTAAAACTACGAATTAACCTACAACTTGGTTTAGGAACTAAGATCTTTATTGGAGTATCTAATTTCGTGTGTACAGGCACTGTCAATATCCACTCGAAAACTTTCCTATAGGGAGGAAAAAGTCCAAAGCAAGGCATGAACAAGAAATCATTATGTGACCAAAGTTTCACTAGGCCAACATGATTGCCACAATAGAGAAAGGAAAGAAGAAATGGCAAAAACAGTTGTCACAGGCGCGTGATGTCACGCTTTTCAGTTACTTCAATCATGTCTTGATTACTAAATTTACAATACTCCTACATTTTATCCATCACATTCAATAAAAAAAAAACAAATCATAAAAGTAAGAGAAGAAAACAAGACAAGAAAGAGAAAAAGAAAAAGGTGGAGCACTCTGGTAAGTCTGACCACTCTGCATGCTTAATCCAGCTTTCACAGAACCATATATGGTTAAGATTCCATTAAAATTCCTTTTAAAAGGAAATTAAAATACCCTTTTTCCTTTTCTTTTTTTCCCCCCGGTTTCTTCTTACAATTAACACACCCATTCAACTTTTATTATAGGCTCAAAATCTTTTACTTTCTTACAGAAATTATCCTGTTTCAACTCTCCCAATTCATTTCCTTTCAAGAACTCCAATCGCCTCAATCCACCCCTTCCTTTGCCCAAAATCTCCATAATCTTCATTTCCCCCTTATTCAAATTTCAAATTCGAACCTTTGTCTCCCTGTTATATTCTTTCCAAGATTGTGTCTTTTCTTCTCCTGGTATTTGCTCTACTTCTGAACCGACACAGGAACAGAGCTCATCAAGGGCAAAATCAAAGAAATTTGGAATTGAAATCTTCAATTTTCATCTTGGTGATCGGGAAAATGACTGTTGAGAGGAGAAACGATGAGCACAATGACCAATTTCCCGTCGGCATGCGAGTTTTGGCCGTTGACGACGACCCCATTTGCCTTAGGCTACTTGAGACCCTGCTCCGAAAGTGCCAATATCATGGTTTTTTACTCTCCTCTTTCTCTCTCTCTCTCTCTCTCTCTGTTAGGGTTTTGTTTGTCAATACAAATTTGGTTTTTTTTTGGAGGGTTTATATGGGCATATAGATTTGGTTTTTTTTTTGTGAGATCTAATAGTTAATGATGATTGACCATGTTCTTCTTTGTCTATGGTTGTGATTGCTCTGGTAGTTGTTGGAAAGATTGGGGATTTCGGATTGTATGCTTATACTTGTTTTTGCACCAATGAAATTTGGGGGTTATGATTAAAAGACCAGTGTTTGTAGATTCTGACCATGGTGAATCGGGGATTGTATTTCTAGTTTTACTTATTTTGACACCATGGAATTTGGTGATTGTGAATCTGGTGTTGATACTCACTGGTTTGATATTGAATGACATCTTACTCTAAGATAGTGGTTAGTTTGGATCTGAAATAAATTTGGTGATTGGTTTTTCTGTACAAGTTATGGTATGTTGTATTGTTGATTTCTATACCTCAAAGATTTTGCCTTTAAATTTGCAGTTACTTCAAGGGATCGAGCTATCGATGCATTGGAATTATTGAGAGAGAACAAAGACAAGTTTGACTTGGTCATCAGTGATGTTCATATGCCTGATATGGATGGTTTTAAGTTGCTTGAGCTTGTGGGGCTTGAAATGGACCTACCTGTAATAAGTAAGTTCTGTCACTTTTAGCTTTCTGTTGTGTTTTTGGCTAAAGTTTCATCTTTTTGGATCAAACTTGTTTCACTACTTCAATGATGGTGATTATTTTGAAGTAAAAATTTGTCTTTGAAAGAACTGCTATAGAAGACAAACAAATAATGGTAATTCAGTATATGAAATGCATTGTATTATCCATTCTTTTTTTTCCCTTAAATGTAAACCACTTTGTCAACGCATACTTAGATGTATACAACTTATATAGATCTATTGTGAGAGAAATAGGTGAAATTAATACGCCCTTCTCTTGGTAAGAACTTATGTGGTCTATTCTGACTGTAGAGCTCATTTTAATGCTAAGCATACCACTAGTTCTTTTTCCACATCTGCAAATTTTGCTTTTTTTTGTTCAAACTAATCAAACTTTCACCTCAGATGGTATTTATTTAACTTGTATTTATCTGATTGTGCCCATACCATGATAGACTTTTTAGGGTAAAACATCTTTGTTTATTGGGAACTTTTCAGTTAGATAGGTGCCTTGATGTTTAGCAAATGGAGAAGCTGTAACTGCTAATAGAATCTTTTGAATTTAGCAATTGTCGCTTAATTGAAACCTATTTCAAACTTCAGAGTGCCTAAATGACATTTGAGAATGCCATGTATCCACTTGTAATTATGCCAAACATCACCTAACTAGAATATCTTCTTGTTTATTTGTTTTTTTTCAGCCTTTTTGCTTTTTTAACAAAGTATATTTGATGCCTAAGTCTGAATTTTTGTTTTCTCAGCTTATTCATTCACTAACACTTGATTCTCTTCTAGTGTTGTCTGCAAATGGTGATACCAAGATGGTTATGAAAGGAATCACTCACGGAGCTTGTGACTATTTGCTCAAACCTGTCAGACTTGAAGAGCTGAAGAACATCTGGCAGCATGTTCTCAGGAGAAAGAAAAATGATAAAAAGGACCCAAATAATTCTGATAACCGAGAGAAGAGATCAAGTCAAGGCGATGAAGGACAGAAAAGCTCAAGGGAAGGTGACTCTGATCAGGATGGAAGGCATGGCAAAAGAAGGAAGGACCAAAATGAGGATGATGATGAGGAAACTGATGAGAATGGGCAAGATAATGATGATCCATCTTCTCAAAAGAAAGCTCGGGTTGTTTGGTCTGTGGAGCTGCACCGCAAGTTTGTTGCTGCTGTTAATCAACTTGGCTTTGAGAGTATGTCACTGAGTTCTCCCTTTCTTGGTCTTGAAACTGAGTTCATATCCTTGTTCAACTTATGGAAATTTAGCTAAACTTTCATTTGAATATTAACAAAAGAGGAAACGGGGTGTATTGATGCTTGATTTATGTTCCTTTTCGATTTAGGGGCGGTGCCAAAGAAGATACTGGAACTGATGAATGTTGACAAGCTTAGTAGAGAAAACGTGGCTAGCCATCTCCAGGTAAAAGATTGTTTTCCTTCATCCTTTGGTTTGCTTTTTTACCCAACATTAGTCCTTTCTTTTCTTTTTTCGGTTCTCACTCTTCCTTTTTTCCCTTCAGAAATATAGGCTATACCTGAAACGACTAAGCTCGGTGGCTAACCAACAAGCTAATATGGTAGCTGCCTTAAACGGTGCAGATCCAGCCTATCTACGAATGAATCCCATGAATTTCCATAACTTCAATGGAAATGGACCGTACCAGAATAATGCCTTGAGATCTCTTCCACCTGCCGGAATGTTTAGTAGATTGAACTCGCCAGCTGGTCTCAGTATCCATGGATTATCCCCTTCAGGAATACCGCCACTTGGACACGCTCAACTGACTCAGAACCCAATCACTGACTCAAGCAAATTTCAGCTGCCTAGAGATCATCAGACTGGAAACATACTCCAAGGGATGCCAACATCTTTAGAGTTTGATCAGCTGCAGATTCCTCTCAAGAAGGGTGTTGTTGGAGTTGCTGGAGACTTCTCTTCCACAAATGAATCAAGTGGGCATTTTTCGGTCTCTAATAGCAGTAACTCAGTTATCACCCTTCCAAACAACTCTCTGTTGCTACAAGATCATTCTCAAGGAGGTTTAGGAAACCAATCTTCTGTGGCATATAAACCGGATCCGGGATTTGGGTTTACGGGGTCAAATAGAAGCAATGGGAATTGGCCAAATTCCGTGCACTCGTCTGTTGTTCAATCAAACGATGGCTACCCTCAACTTCCTTTGGTGCAAGCATTTAGCTCAAGCAACAGCAACATCAATTCGTCTTCTTTAAACGGAGCAACCGACTTGCACAACATCCAATCCAACATGTCAAGATTCGATACAAGATGTCAAGCAGCTGTTCTTGGTAACACTGGGCCACAAAGTATAAATTATGCCTCAAGACCAATGTGGAGTAACTCAATGAATAGCCCAATGAATCCTTCTTCAATGGGTGTTTCCCAAGGTGCTTGTTCATCAACCCAAGTTGGAGATGTGACAGGTGTGCATTACAACAGTAGCAATGAGCTCGGTGTGATGGGGCATCCAAGCATGGATTCTTCATCTAACTACCATTCATCAACAGCTGGAGTTTCTGGTATAGGTTTGAATACAGTTCCGGGTCCGTTTGCAGTTAATGGTGCTGGCTCCTTGGAAGATGTTGTGACTTCAATGGTCAAATGGGTATAATTTCATTCTTGTCTATCCTCTTAAGTGCATTGTTTAGGGTATGTTTGGATTGCACTTAATATGTCATTAGAATGCATTATCAAGTGTAATCCAAACGAACCCTATAAGGGTGCTTCAAGTTCTATATCTTAAGGCTAGATAGAAGAGTCATAACCGACTTGTTAGGAAAATGGATAAATTGATTGCAATTTGCAGTGCAAGCAATTCCCTTGATTTTGGCTTGAACAATGTGTATGACTCTGCAATTTGTTTCAGGAACAAGGTGCTACTGTTTCCAAGGGATCTGATCTGGGCAGTTATCCACTGCGAACCTGCATCTGAGAAAAGCGAAGCGATGTCAAAGGAATGGGAATCCATCCAGATCTCTCTGTAAAAACAGCCTTGGTAGTTTTCTTGTTTAATTTTAAGGCAAAACTCCTTGCCGTTATTATTAATAATGATAATGTAATTGGTAGGCCTATCAGAACAATCGACTGTTTTATGTTTCATTTCACAGTTCGACTCTTTCAGGCAACAGCAATGTTGCTGGAATAGCTCCTGTTGTTCCCCTTCATTGTTAGTATTAAAGATTGAAATTGTTAATTATGATCTATCCATGACATTTCTGTTTAAAACTGCCAAGCTTAAATAAGCTTTGGCTAATCATCTATAGCTAGCTTTTGGTATATTGGCTACCATTTGATGTAACTAAAAAATAGGCTATCATTTATGAAAAATCATACTACTAGATAAAATCTCAAAGCCAATTGCATCATCTTTTACTCACTTGATTTTGTAAGTGATCTCTTGAAACGCTCTCTCTTGAAACACGATGACGGAAAACAATCCTGGACCAGTTACCGATGGTGGATGGCCACCGGACGTTAGAATACAGGATAAACAAACTCAAAGACTGTATACAGTCAAAAGGGCTAAAAGGAACAAAACAGGGGAAGAAAACCTTGAAGAAGGGAACATCCTATGGAGCCACGAGAAAGAACAAGGCATGGAAGAGGATTACCCATCAATCAAGGAGGCCTATGGTAGGACAGAAAATGGAATTGGTAGTCAGGAAAAGATGGGAATGGTACTGTTTCGAGACAAGGTAACAGGAAACAAAGACTCGGAAGGGTTTACCCAGTACAATAATCCGTTTTGGGATGATAACTCCAAAGAGGAAGACTTGCTTGATGATCCAATACCAGAAAAACAAGACCCAAAATGTCCCATAATCCCTTTGACGGCAAAAGACAAGGAGAGGATCAGGAAACCTTGGAGAGATGCCATAATCATAAAGGTTTTCGATCAAGCAATTGGATACAATCATCTAAGGAGGAAACTAATGCTGAAATGGGCTCCGAAAGGTGAAGTTCTCATAATAGATGTGGGGAAAGACTATTACATTGTGAAATTTCAGAATGTACATGATCTACATCATGTGATGACTAATGGCCCGTGGATTGTTGGAGATAGCTATCTTACAATTCAAAAGTGGAGACCAAATTTTGTGGCTGAAAATGAGAAAATCAGATACTTGGCGGCATGGATAAGAATCCCAAACCTGTCCATGGAATATTTTGATAAAGCAATTCTTACCATGATTGGAGAGAATATGGGCAAAATTCTGAAGGTGGATAGGACAACAACAAACCGGGAGAGAGGAAAATACACACGTATGTGTGTCGAATTAGATTGGGAGAAACCTCTGCTTTCGAAATTCATGATAGATGGGATAACATGGAAAGTGCAACAGAAGGGTTGAGAATGGTGTGTTTTGAATGTGGAAAGCTGGGACATCAGGATGTGCAATGTCCGACAAAACATCAGGAACCAAGCAATGAGATTACCGCACCCAAAGGCAAGGAGATAGCTCAAATTCACCCGGAAATGCATGAAGATTTTGGACCATGGATGATAGCATCAAGAAACTACAGGAAAAGGGTGCCGACAATTCTAACGCCGGCAAAGGGGCCGGAAAGCCAGATACCGGAACCGACGAAGAAAGAGATTCAAATTTGAAAAAGGCGGGAGAAGCGCCAAAGCAATCTGGTCACATTGAACAAAATCCATTTGGTTCAGCGTCCAAAGGAAATACAATTAACAAAAAGGCAAGTGGATCAAGATACCAAATATTATCAGATGAGGAAGATAATTTGGAGGTAAACGAAAATCAAGGGAAAGATCCCACGCAAAAGGACACAAGTTTGAAAGGAAAGGAAATAAATGGAAAAAGGAAAGAAAAGGAACGAGAAGAGGATGACAGAGGACGACAATATCGTGAGAAGGATCACAAGGATAATCAAAAAGGAAAAGTCTCCAAAGCAGCAAATCAATCAGAACTAGTGATCGGCGTGATTGAGGAAGGAAAAACACAAGAAGGAAAGGATATAATCCTTGGAGGGAAAGGCGAAGTTACAGCAGAAGGAAAAGATAACACTAGGACGCATATCAAAGGAATGGGTGAAGAAAAAAATAAGGAAAAATCAGAAGAGAGAATCGACAAGGAAAAGGAAAGTGACAGCAGTAGCCCAACCAATGACAAACTAAAAGCGTTGATACATGATACTTTTGAGTCACAAAAAAACGTCCAAACTCCCAATTCAAGTATCCCTGTAGAACCAGAAAAACCGCCGGATAAGAGAGATGACGACTTGGTCATGGATTATTCCGCGCCAGAAGATGAAGATTGGCCACATTCCGAAGATGATGTCGGAACGGTCGATCAAAATATCAAAGACACAAGAAGTAACAACCAGGAAACCAACTATGCTAATGGTGGAGACGTCGTCATGGACGGCTGCCATGATTGAGAAAGTTGTTGCTTGGGCTTTGGAGGATACCAACCTTAATAACTTGTTATCTATGGTTGTACCTACTATAAAGATCATGACTTGGAACGTCCAAGGGGCGGCTAACAAGGAGTTTTTGTGTGTCCTCAAGGACATGGTTAGAGAACATGACCCATCCATTCTGGTGCTTCTTGAAACAAAGATTAGTGGCACGCATGCGGACAAGGTGTGTGAGAAAATTGGGTTTGATGGTATTGTAAGAGCAGAAGCGAGAGGTTTCAAAGGACGTATTTGGGTACTGTGGAGGCGAGACATGGTGCAATTAAGCGCCTTTGACGTGCATCCGCAAGTCGTCACAATGAAAGTCACAAGGGCAGGGGAAGCCACATGGTTCTTCTCGGCCATCTATGCAAGCCCTCAGCCAAAAGACAGGGAACATCTGTGGAAGAAGCTCATGGAATTCAGTCAGCCCGATGCTCACCCTTGGCTCCTCATGGGAGATTTCAACAAGACTATAAGTATGAAAGAGAGGACTGGAGACTCAAAAGGCATGGAAAGAAGATGTCGAAAGTTCAGGGAGTGGATGGAAAACATGGACCTGATTGATCTAGGCTACTCGGGCCCCTGTTACATGTGGAATAGAGGTGACACAGTGGATACAAGATCTAGCGCGAGACTTGACAGAGCCATGTGCAATGTCGCTTGGAGAGAACAGTTTGAAGAAGCAGCGATTCGTCACCTGCGGTCCAATCAGATCACAATCCAATCTTTATGAATTCGGATGGCTTTGTTGGGAAAGGGCTTGGAGATCAACCATTTCGATTTCAAGTGGCTTGGTTGCTCCACGAGGAATTTCAAATTTTACTTGCAGACAATTGGGATAAAGGGATGGATTTGCCAAAAACGCTTCAGAGTTTGGCGACTCAGTTGCAAATCTGGAACAAAAAAGTCTTTGGTAATCTCTTTCGAAGAAGGAACAGGTTATGGAAGAGGATAGAAGGAGTACAAAGGAGACTTTGCGGCAAAACTACCAGAAATCTCATTCTGTTGGAAAGCAAACTGAGAACGGAATTAGAGGATGTGCTTCAGCAAATATATCTGTTTTGGGTGCAAAAGGCAAGGACAGACGCTTTGAGAGACGGGGATAGAAACACTAGATACTTCCATGCATGTGCAGTTATACGCAGGAAGAAAAATAAGATTGATGGGCTCCAGGATGCAAGGGGTAATTGGTTTTTCGATGCAAGCAATCTTAGGGAGATGGTTACGGAACACTTTCGCAGTCTCTATACGGAGGAGAACGGAGACTCTGGCCCGATTGATTTGCCAAGAGGACGATTCCCAAACATATCGATCTCGGACTATGATGATCTGTTCAGAAGGTTCGATGATAAAGATGTCAAGGAGGCTCTCTTCTGCATGAATCCACTTAAATCCCCAGGACCCGATGGGTTCCATGCTGTATTTTATCAGAAGAATTGAATTCTTGTGAAGGAAGAAGTTGAAAGAGAAGCTTTGAAAGTACTCAATGGGGGTCAAATCACAGCTGGCATGAATGAAACTCTCATTGCTTTATTGCCGAAAGTTGAAAGCCCTATTAGCGTCAACCAACTTCGACCAATCAGCCTAGTAAACGTTGCCTTTAAGATCATTACCAAAGCCATTACTACTCGTCTAAAGGGGATTATGAGGAAGATTGTGGCCCCGACACAGTCCAGCTTCGTTCCGGGGCGCCAAATCCCTGATAATATCATCATAGCACAAGAAGTAATGCATACAATGAAAGCCAGAAGAGGAGCACACATGATGGCATTGAAGATAGATCTTGAAAAGGCATATGATCGACTTCGATGGTCGTTTATATACGATACCCTGCATGACATGAAGCTTCCAAGTGATCTTATTGATGTCATCATGAACTGTATTACTTCGTGCAACATGAAGGTTTTATGGAATGGAGAGGTGGGTGAAAATTTTCGTCCTAGCTGAGGTGTTAGACAAGGCGATCCACTCTCGCCTTATCTATTTGTTCTTTGTATGGAAAGACTCGGTCATGTTATCGATGAAGCTGTTGCTAGTGGTGTTTGGAAACCAATCAGGTTGGGTGAAGGTGGTCCAGATATTTCACATCTATTCTTCGCCGACGACCTTGTCCTATTCGCTAAAGCAAGTAAAGAGCAAATGCAAGTGATACAATACTGTTTAGGGAAATTTTGTGAGGCATCGGGCTCGAAAATTAACTTCCAAAAATCAAGGGTGTGCTTCTCCAACAGCCTGCATAATAATATGGCTGAAGATATTGCTGATTTCGGGAATATTCCTTTAACAGAAGATCTTGGAGTAAATCTCAACAAAAATAGGGCGTCCAAACTACAGTACAAGCACATTGTTGAGAGGGTGAATAAAAAGATCAGTGGTTGGAGATCCAAGTATCTGTCGATGGCTAGAAGAATTGCTCTGGCTAAATCGGCAATCGAAAGTGTCCCTTACTATGCTATGCAGTCCAACCCACTTCCTCTGCATATTTGTGACACGATAGAGCAAAAGACAAGAAGCTTCGTTTCGGGATCAACAGAAGAGAAGAAAAAGATACATCTTGTAAGTTGGGAAAAGATGAAGCAACCTAAAGAGAATGGAGGAATGGGCATGAGAAACATGAGGCAAGTCAACAATGCTTACATGTCAAAGATAGGGTGGCGTCTTTTGAAAGAGCCAGAAAGCCTATGGTCAAAGGTGGTGAGGGGAAAATATTGTCAGGGACGGTGTGACAGAGACATGTTTCAACAGAAACAAGGCGCTTCTAAATTGTGGAATGGGGTGGTGAAGGCCAAAGGAACTCTGTTTTAGGGTTTGAGAACTGTTATTGGTAACGGGAGAAGCACACTTTTCTGGTCGCATAGTTGGGCTACTGAAGCCCCGCTTGAAGATATGGCCATTGGTGTTTTATCAGACGAGGAACTAGCCAAGACAGTGGATGAATACTGGGATGATGGTAATTGGATGTGCGACGCTTTCTCGTTCAAGATGCCGGCTCATGTGCTGAATAAAATTGCAGAAATCCAGTTGGTCGAGGAGAATGTAGGAGACAACTTCTATTAGAGTGAATCTAGGAATGGCGATTTCACGCTCAAATCGGCGTTGGAAATCATTCGAAAGGATCAAGATGGAAATAGCAGTCCAGTGTGGAAACGTGTGTGGAAAGTTGATGCTCCAGAACGTGTGAAGGTTTTTCTCTGGCTTCTTGTTCATGATTGCATTCTCTCCAATGCACAAAGGGTTAGAAGACACATCAGCGATAATCCTTCTTGTGCTGATTGTGGGGCGATATCCGAGACTGATGTTCACATCGTTCTTGATTGCCCTAGAGCGGGTGAAATCTGGAATAAGCTGGTGCAAGGCAATCTCAGGGCTGCATTTAACCAGGGCACAATTCAGGAATGGATCGAAATAAATCTCCAACAAGGAGGCTCTTGGCCGACGATTTTTGCCTCCGGTGTGTGGTGGTTGTGGCGCTGGAGGAACATCCGAATTTTTGGAGACACACAACATCCCTCAAAACAGAGTTCTCTTTATACAGCAAAAGGCGAAGGAATACCTAACTGTGCAAGGAAAGCTTGAGAGAAAACTTGGTGAAGGAATGAGTAAAACCAGAGATATGCTGCTATGGAAGAAACCACTAGTGGGATGGGTGAAATTAAACACGGATGGCTCTTTTGTGACTGGAGAGGAGAAAGTCTGGGCTGGTGGGTTGATCAGAGACCACACCGGCAAATTTGTGAAAGCTTTCACTGTGGGGAGCACTGCATTCAGGGCGGAACTGCTGGGAATTCTTCAAGGGTTGACGATTGCAAAGGAAATTGGGATCAAGCAATTGATCCTTGAAGTCGATGCTAGCGAAGCAGCCCGTACAATCACTGAAACTACAACGCCATCCAATGCCTCTGTTGCAATGATTCATAAAATCATGGGAATGGTTGCTGAACCAGGCTGGATGGTGGAAGTTAACTTAATTAGAAGAAATGCCAATAGTGCAGCTGATTGGTTGGCTAGGGCTGGGGGAAATTTTGCGGGGGATTTTATTTTGTTTAATGAACCCCCCGGAAGAGTTACATACTATATGTGAGACGGAAATGTTATATCCTACTATGTAATTTTATTTCTATTAAATAAAACGGGTAGGGCTGGGCAACGGTCCAAGACCGGACCGGACCGGACCGGGACCGGATTCTTGAAAAAATTGGACCGAGGACCGGACCGGATATTCTCGGTCCGGTCCGGTCTCGGTCCCGGTCCGGTCCAGGTCTGGACCGGTTTTGGACCGAACTATTATTTTATCAATAAAAAAATTATTTTGTCTACAAAAATGTTTTATTTATTTATAAAAAATATTAATTTTAATAAAAATACATATATTATATCATATAAAAATAAAATTTATATTTTTAACATAAATTTTATAATATAAGTATACATATTTTTTTACATAAAATAATTTTTTTTACTACTAATACAAAAACCCGGTCCGGACCTGGACCGGACCGGATTTGGACCGGACCGGATCGGGGACCGGCTTGTAATTTTTTGTGGACCGAGGACCGGACCGGATACCCCCCGGTCCGGTCCGGTCCCGGTCCGGTCCACCCCGGTCCGGTCCAAAAATCCGGTCCGGACCGGATTTTGCCCAGCCCTAAAAACGGGTCTATAGCCCTCCGTTCTACCAAAAAAAATACAATGAGTTAAATCGACCTTCATATAAACATACCGAATAACAATCCATATATGAATAATAAACTAAAAATCTACATTACGGATTTTTAGAACCACAAATGAGTAGCAAGTTCAACTAAATAATAATTTGGATGATATTCTAAATTTAATAGATTAATTATGCACATAGGACTAACAGATTAGAGTGCATGTGTAGGCATAAACAAACTGAAAAGGCAGTCTTATATGAATTAGGCGGATTTGCAAGGGTACTTCATGTATAAAAAATGTTTGCAAAAGTACCCCATATTCTAACAAATTGTAACTCATGTATTTTTGGTATTTATGTAATTTTATTTTTCATTATTTTATTGTTTAATTATTTGAATTTAAATTTGTAAATTTTTTTTAGAAATGAATTATTAAATTGAAAGAATTAAAATTAAAAAACAAAAATTGAAAAAATAAATAAATAAAATTCACATGAAAAGATATTTTTAATTCATGCAAAAAAATAAACAAAAATTGAAAGAAATAAAAGTCACATGAAAATAAATAAACAAAAATTGAGATTTTCGTTAAAGTCTACTCGAGCTAGATTTTATATTGTCATGCTTGTCTATTCTACTGTCATACCTCTATATGATTCTATTACGGACTTAAAAAGGAACAAGAAAAGGAAATTGTAAACGGATTAGATTTGTTACAAAATATTTTGTTTCCTTTAAATGAGAAATGTAACGGATATTAGAAAGATAACAATCTTAATTGTTTTTAATTCATGCCTCTTAATTTAATTTAAAATTTTTAAATCTTGTTTTTTAATTAGTAGAAACCATTTTAAGTTTTGAATTGAAAATAATTTTCATAATTTAAAGTTTCAAAAAATGAATTATTTTAATATTTGTCTAAAAAAGAAAAGGGCATGATTTTGGGCATTTTTGCTATATTTTTGGACATTTATGCTATTATTTTGGACATTGATGTAACATTGGAAATAACAAGGCATTTTTGCAAACAAATTTATAAAGCGGGGCATGGGGTACTAATTTCTCTATGAATTATTTAAAAAATCAAATAATGAATAAAATATTAAAATGTAATAAGTAGAATATATTCTTGGTATGCAATACCAATTTAAAATAATAAGAATAAATTTAGTAAAATATATTATTTACCCAATAAATACCAATTTGAATGATTCTAATAATTATTTGATCATTTCAAAAAAAATCTCCCAGTATATACTTTTTTCCAAATTATGAAGATGTGTACATTCGTTTCTGTTTTTTTTTTAAATGCATGAATGTATTATCATACGTATAATATTGATTTGGTCCATAATTACTTTTCTAAAAAAAAAAGAAAGATATGCATGAATTATATTTATGCCTTGATCTATAAATTGTGTTTCAAGGAGCACTAAGACTTAAATCATGCAAAAGAGTTAAACTTGAAAAGAAAGCAATGGCTTCCCTCAAAATATTTTATGCTACTTTTGCCATATGATGGTGTCAATGGTTTTCATATACTGTCATGCTCATGTATTTCCAATACCCATTTCAACCCATCTAGAAATCAACCACGTCGATGAAGTACGATTAACAAAAATATTGGAAAGGCCCAACAGACTAGTCCCAGATGGTCCAGATCCGATTCATAATCCTGTAATCCCGGTCAAACCTCCTTCAAAGAGCAATAACAACATTGAAGATGCTCAATTCAAGAAAAATGAAGATGGGGCCAAACAGACTAGTCCCGGATGGCCCCGACCTAATTCATAATCCTGTGATTCCAGTCAAGCCTCCTTCAAAGAACAATAACAACATTGAAGATGCCCAATACAAGAATATGAAGACGTGGCCAAACAGAGTAGTCCCAAGCGGTCCAAACCCACTTCATCATCCTATTATCCCAATCGACCCTCCTTCAAAGGAAAATAACAACGTAGAAGATGCCCAATTTAAGAAAATGAAGACGTGGTCAAACAGAGTAGTCCCAAGCGGTCCAAACCCACTTCATCATCCTATTATCCCAATCGACCCTCCTTCAAAGGAAAATAACAACGTAGAAAATGCCCAATTTAAGAAAATAAAGACGTGGTCAAATAGACTAGTCCCAAGCGGTCCAAACCCACTTCATCATCCTATTATCCCAATCAACCCTCCTTCAAAGGAAAATAACAACGTAGAAGATGACAAATACAAGAAGACGAAGATATAATCCAAGAATAAATATGTATACTATATTTATATAATGTTAAATCTATGTAGCATGAAAATGCTGTTTGTATTACAAATATTGCATGCTATAATTTAGTATTTTTATTTTTATTTTGCTGTCCTTTTGACTAAATTTATAAAAACTTTACACAAATTTTATTCTTTGCATTTTTATGAGCTTATTTGACATTTTAAAGTTTATTGGACTCTATCTACACTCTTCTTGTTTTTTTTTTAAACCCTCTCTCTAAACATACCTTCTTCTTTTTTTTTGGTAAAGAAAGGTTTGGGGCCTTTCAAGAGATAAGCTAACAGAAAATTACAACCGAGTCAGGTGAGGGAAGGCCCTGCCCATAGCATCATCTAGTAAAACAGAATTCAGTCCCTCAGGGGGACGATCCAGATAGTGAATCCCAATTGGAAAGGAGAAGGCAAGATCGGCGAGGGAGTCGACAAGCGAATTCGCTTCCCTAAAGACGTGTGCAAAGCGGGTATCCCAGTCCTGCTTAAGAAGGTTTTGAACTGATCAGTCCAAACAGTGGGTGACATCGATTCACCCCTTTGAGAACGAGATCCACCACTAATTTGGAGTCGGTTTCGACGCATACTTTCTTGTATCCTCTGCTCCAGGCTATGTTTAGTCCATCAATGACTCCCCAAAGTTTAGCTCTAGGGACCGAGCAAATGCCGACATTGTGTACAAATCCCCCGAGCCATCTTCCATCGGCGTCTCTGAGTGCTACTGCAGCAGTGGCTCGACCCTCCTTGTTCACGGCCCCATCCGAGTTAATCTTGATCCACTCGTGGGGGGGGGGGGGGGGGGGGGCGCTCCCAAGCGATTTGGATCTCCGTCTTTGTGGTGCTTCCATTGTTTTTGTGTTCTTTCAGCCAAGCCTTATTGTATTCTCTAGCTTTGGTCATGACAAAACCAGCGGGGTCCTGAACAAGGTGGGCTCTTCCAAATACTTGCTCGTTGCGCTAACGCCAAATCCACCACAATGTCGTCGCATACACTACCGGCCATTCGACTCCATCTGAGAGCTTCCATGTTGACATCACATTGGTACGAAGCCAACCTGCAAATGGAAGTTGGAAAAAGTCAGAAATTGTAGGAGGAAAATTAATGGCGTTCCACCAAACCTTCACTGTCGGGCAGTCTCGGAAAAGGTGAATGATGGACTCGTCTGCAGCTTTGCAAAGTTCACACGTGGCTGTTGACGCGAGGTGCCTTCTCCGACGTTCTTCATTTGTGAGGATGCTCCCCCGAATGATAAGCCACATAAACGTCCTTATTCTTTCCTGAATCTTCAGCTTCCAAATTGTTTTGAAGACCATGGCATCGTTCCAAACAACTGAGCCCTCATTAATCGCAAATTTGTATGCTGATGCCAAGGAGTAGTTGTCGTCCAAAGTTAGGCTCCAGGTGAGGTTTTCTTTAGCCTCCTCCGTGTCCATGATTGTTGTTGCTGCTAATCGGAGTAGTGATGAAGTTGGCAGCCAGCCAGTCAACCGCTCCCAGTACCAACCTCCGTTACGCCATAAGTCCCTCACAGAGTAGCTTCTTTCAGCTTCATTTATAGGGGTTATGGCCAATGATCCCAGCGGCTCTTCTTGCAACCAACTGTCCTCCTAGAAGTTTATCGACCGCCCATTTCCCAGAGTCCAATGGAAACCACTGGAGATCGCTTGTAAGCCCTTTTTTAAGCCCTTCCAAACCGGAGAAGCAGCGGTGACCGGGATCCCCGAGTCTCTCACATATTTAGCCTTGAGAATTGAGGTCCACAAACCATTGTTGTCTTAAAGGTACCTCCACCCAAGTTTGCCAATAATTGCTAAATTGAGTTGTCTCATGGTTCTAATGCCGAGGCCTCCGGACTCCTTGGGTTTACACACTTTCTCCCAAGAGACGAGGTGGATGTGATTCCTCTCTTCCCTGGAGTTCCAAATGAAGTTCCTTGTAATGCGGTCGATCTTGTCGCAAACCACTTTTGGAATGATGATGGTTGACATAGTGTAGACTGGTAAAGAGGTGAGGACGGATTTGGCAAGAGTGATTCGCCTGGCTAAGCTAAGGAATTTGCTCTTCCATGAAGCAAGGCGCACTGTGAATTTGTCAATAAGCAGGCCAAACGTCTCCGCTGTCACTCTCTTGTGAAGTATCGGCATTCCGAGGTAGCTCCCAAGGTCTTTCGTGACCTCAAAACCACACTCCAACTTGATTTCTTCTATCACAGTCGGGTCAACATTCTTCGAAACAAATAGTTTAGATTTGGCACAATTGATTTTTTGTCTTACCGCTTTGCAAAACAAATTTAAGGATTTCGTTGATCACCTTGACTTATGCAACTGACGCTTCTGCCACTAACTCAACGTCGTCGGCGAAGAAGACATGAGATATATTCGGGCCATTCCTAGTGATCCTTGCCGGTTTCCATTCACCCGTCGTGACTGCGTTCTGAATCATGTGACTTAATCTCTCCATGCATAAGACGAAAATGTAGGGGGAAATTGGGTCGCTCTGGCGGATTCCTCTTGAGGGTTGAAATTGATTGGTAAGCTCACCATTCCAAAGGAGACTCGCGGTTGGTGATCTTATGCATTCTTCAATCCAGGACGTCTACACCGCGGGGAACCCAACCTCTGTGAACGTATCCACTATGAAGTCCCATTTAAGGCGATCGTACGCCTTTTCCAAGTCGATCTTCATGACCATCCAACCCTTTTTGCCTTGCTTCTTCCTCATAGAGTGCACTAGCTCTTGCATAACCACAATGTTGTCAGAGATGTAGCGCCCGAGCAAGAAGCTTCCTTGTGTAGGTCCAATTAAGTAGTCCAAAATTGGCCGCATTCGGTTCACTAGAATCTTAGTGACGAGTTTATAGATCACGTTGCACAAGATGATCGGTCGGAACTGGGTGATGCGGTTCGGGTTTGCTGTTTTAGGGACAAGAACAATGATGGTGTTGTTGACTCCTTTCGGCAATTTCCCCGTGCTGAAAAATTCTTTTACAAAGTCAATAGTCGACCTTCCAACCGTACCCCAAAAGTTTTGAAAGAAGAAGGGTTGGAATCCGTCGGGTCCTGGCGCTTTGTGTCCCCCCATTTGGTTGATAGCAGTAATCACTTTCGTGTTGGAGACCGTCGTCGTGAGTGAATGCCAGTGCTCAGCTTGGATCCCCGGGAAACAGTTCCCCCCAATCCTCGTGGAGGGATTCTGTGTGTCTGGCTCCGAGAAAAGCTCCTTAAAATAGTCCAACGCAAATTTCTCAACACTCTGTGAATCCGTGATTGGCCTTTCATCATTATCCACCAGGGAGTCGACTCGGTTGCGTCTTCTTCGGATCATCGTAGATAAATGGAAGGAGGTATTACGATCCCCGGATAAGAGCCAATTTTCTCTTGATTTTTGAAACCAAACCAGTTCTTCCTGGTCAAGGATTTTTCCGAGTTCTGCCTGGAGCTCTGCTTCAAGCCGGAGAAGGTGATTAGACACTCCATTAACAAAAGATTTCTGGACACCCGCCAAACGGGCGAGGATTCTCTTCTTGCGTGTGTGGATGTTGCCAAATACTTCTTTGTTCCATTTCAGCACAACTCCACGGAAGAAATCGAGGGCAGAAGGGGCACTAACGGATTCCTCCCAGTTTTTATTTAGCAGATCAGAGAAGCCCTCGTGTGTGGCCCACGCAGCTTCAAAGCGGAACGAGATGGTTGCTGAACCAGGCTGGATGGTGGAAGTTAACTTAATTAGAAGGAATGCCAATACTACAACTGATTGGTTGGCTAGGGCTGGGAGAAATTTTACGGGGGATTTTATTTTGTTTAATGAACCCCCGGAAGAGTTACATATTATATGTGAGACGGAAATGTTATATCCTACTATATAATTTTATTTTTATTAAATAAAACGGGTCTATAGCCCTCCGTTCTACCAAAAAATCGCATTAAACATGTTGGATCTTCTCAAATTGAGTTAGTTATGGTTCGTTCAATCGTAGCAAATTACGAGTACAGAAATTTTGAACACTTAACCAAATTACCAATGATGGGTCGGATGCATATCTTTCTTATAAAAATAAATAATCCTTGAACTACACAATTCCAAAGTTACAATTATAATACAACTGGGTCAACTGAAAGTAAGTGTTGCAGCAGCAGCAGCAATAATAATATAATAATAAATGTGATGATGATGATACAGTTTTTTTGTAATTAAAAGTGATACTACAAGATATTATCAGCCGCCATGATCTTAAAATGATATTCTAGGGCAAAATTGCTTTTAATTACATTGAATTTTCCACAGCAAATAGAAGTAATTTTTGGCTAAAATGTCATTTCAACTCCAAACTAAAACAAAGTACTACATTCAAAGACGGTAAGAACTAGGGATGCTCACGCGTCGGGTCGGGTCGACCCGCGACCCGCAAAATTTTTTACTTTTGACCCGCGACCCGACCCGCAACCCGACTTGCGGGTCGCGGGTCGACCCGCAACCCGCAATTTCGGGTCGGGTCATTGCGGGTCGGGTCGGGTTGCGGGTTGACCCGGTTTTTTTATAAAAAAAATAGCTTATATATTAATAAAAATTATAAAAATATACATATTTTTAAAATTATTGCGGGTCGCGGGTCGACCCGCAACCCGCGCGGGTTTAACCCGACCCGACCCGCAACCCGCAAAATTAAAAAATTCGACCCGCGACCCGACCCGCACGGGTCGCGGGTCGACCCGCAACCCGCAAATTGCGGGTCGGGTCGGTGCGGGTCGCGGGTGACCCGACCCGTTGAACACCCCTAGTAAGAACATTGAGTAAATTGCTATAGGATTTATTTTTCAAAAATTTGAATTACGATTTGTTTTTTTTTTCCCTATGGTGGATGACTCTGGAATCTGAATCTAACAAGTCAATCCAAACAAGTATCGTTTCAAACTCGAGATAAAATCAACGCATGACAAAAGTCACCAATAATGGGACAAAACATGTATATGAGTCGACTCCAGTTGGACTTTGGGGACAAAAGGAATAAAGATTTAGGCAGCAAGTGTATGTGATCATATTTTTTGAGAAGGATGAGATGGCAGAATATTTATAGTTGGAGCACCTATTCAGAATTAGGTACATTTCCTTGTTCTCACTTTCTGAGTCAGTTGAGCGATGAAATACAACTAAGCATGCAAAACCAGAAAAGAACCAGCTCAAACCTTGATTAAGAATCACATGACCAACTCAGCTTTTAAAAAAACAATAATAGCTGTCCAAAACAAGTTTACAACACACCACAGGCTTTTGTCCATAATACTACACTTCCCTTTTGCAGGTTAACGAATGCATTTCCATAGTAAGCACTCTATAATTAAATTCTAGGCTCCATCTCCCATTGTCCTCTTCGATGTACTGATGTAAAGCACTGCATTCAGGGAGAAAACGTGCATGTAAGCATCTCATCTCATAATACCATACTAGCAGTCAGAAATAATAAGAAAACTTTGATGGTTTTTACCATTGTTTCCACGAATGAAAGCATCTCCATACTTATTCTTCAGCTGTCCGTTGACATACTCTTCTGTTTGCTCCATAGCTATATTCATGTATCCATCAAGACAAGCTAAGATACCTGCATAAGAGAATAAACTGAATGAATATGCATATATGCACAGACTAAAAAAGAGTTTAGATCTTCTATATACATATTGAATTATAGAGGAATACATGAAATCATTTTTAATGGTTCAAACTGAGTATTGTCGCATTACAAAAGGCCTAGTCTACATATTATTGAATTGCCACTATTGTTTCCCATACCCAGGTCATGATCCCATGTCATTGGTGACTTGTACAGCAAATGATGTCAACAGTACCCCAGGCTTGTGAAGTTATAATTCATTCATTGCTATCTTGGAAGCCAAAGCAATTGCACAACCTTCATAATGGAGGATCTAAAGTCTCTTATTCTCTACCCTAGATGTTTAAGGCTTTATAATCCATCACAGCAAAATCCAAGATACCACCAATGCCACAAAAGCCAAAAACTTGAACCAACTTACCAACATCCTGGTACCATTGCATGAAGTCATATAAAAAGACAAAGAAAACAAAATAAAAGGCAAAATGAACAGCATACATAAATCTACTATCATGTTTATTGTTCATAAGAAAAAGGAAAAGTAATGTTTATTGATTAGGGATTAAGGAACATGAAAAAAATCCAAGTGTAGAGCCCTCCACTTTAGCACCCCTCTTTCTCCAATTGCCTTCATCAACCTCACCATCCATAAATACCCCTCCCTTGCTCACCTAACTAAATTAGTAAATTTTTGCTTAAAATTTTATACTTTCTGGACAATTTAACAACAATTTGACTAGCTTATGAGCTTATCTACCACACCGTATAAGACACTTAAGTCTTTGGTATTTTTAACAACCAATGCCATAAATCACTAGCAATCAATCCCATCAGCTTTGTGACAGTTGTAATGCCATAGTCCAAGTATCAAAGCCATATAACCAGTAGCATATATTTGAAGATCACACTAGACAACTGCTTTTCAGGTAATTGAAGGGTTACTGAAACATGCTTCCAAATAAAACTAATCCTGTTTACACTTTTCAGCTACTAAACAGCACAAATAGCTTAAATCCCCATCATAAGATGACTAGATGAGTACTTTGTGAAACTGGGCAGCGAATAATGCCAATCCTATCACACTTCATTTATATCCCTAGATGCAACCAAACCCAATTTCTCCTTCCACAAGTTCCGCAAGACTTTCACCTAAGGAATCTCACTAATGTAACAAAAATGAACACTCATCAAGAGCCTGACAATCATTTGATACAAATATTTCTAGGGTAGAAGATTATATAAAATATATGTATAAAAAAAAAGAAGAGAAGAAGAGAATCCTAGAGATGAATCCTAGTATTAAACCTCAATTCACGGCAATATACATCCAAGTACACCAAAGCTACAGAATAGCACCTTCCCCGCCCAAATAAGAGTTTAATACTAGCACATCCTCACACAAGTGTCCTTTTTTCCCATTGTCAGACAAATTCCAGTCTTCTAGGTTTAGAAACTCCGGTAAGCAACCAAGCGAAAGCAGTATAACGATGATTTTTACAGATACCAACAAAAAGGAAGAAGAGAGGCAAGCTTACCACGATAATCAACGCCGGAGTTGAGCTTGACGACGACAGGTCGGCCTCTTATCGATTTGAGAAAATCAGCAGGCGTCTTCGTATTCGCCGAGCCTTTTTCAGAACCACCGCTCATCTTGTCCCACAGAGACCTCAAAAGCAAACCCTAGAAGGATCACAGAGGAGAAGGCAATATTCAAAACCACCAAAGATTGTACCATTGATTCACAGATTCAAACCCCAGGGAAGGAAACAGAAAACTATGAATCGAAGTACTGAATTTACCTCCCGATTGTCGGTGGATTGAGCGAGAATGACACAGAGAAGCTCAACTCCAGACTTGAGACTTGAGTTTTCAGAGTTCAACCCGCCAAAAGCCCTAATTATGGTTCGTGACTCGCGACTTGTGCGAAGACGGCGTCGTATGATATGCTCACACACTCATTTAGGCATCCAACCCGTTTCGTTGGCTTTCACACTTCTAATAAATATTAGATGGAATTTTTTTAAAATAAATATTATTCTATTTGTTTAAATAAAATACTATTATGTATTGTCGTAACTTGTACGGGTTTTGCTTAAACAAAATATTAATAATAGTTTTTTCAAATACATGAATTATCTAGGAACAAATAATTATGATCTAAAGACGCACGTTAATTTTTAATTTGTATAACTAAGATAAACTTAAAAGGTTTTTTAGAATCTAGAACTCTTTTTTATTAGTAATATCCCAATTTAATAATAAATCAAGCTATCAATATATATCTTCTAAACCTGAAGCATGTTTGGGCAGTTTCGTCATTAAGAATTTATATCCCAGTCACTCTATTTTTAATAATGATTTTTTAGTTAATTATATATTATGTAATTCAATCACCTTATGGAATTTCCAATTTTATACACTCATCTTATTTAATAATTATTTTTTTTTATCAATTTACTATGAGATCAGATAAATTTTTATCTTTACCCATTATTTTTATCTTTGTAAATGTTTAATGTTCATTATATTATAATATGTAATTATCTTCTATCCATATTTAAATAATGATTTTTTTATTAATATATTACTATTACGTTATCTTACATATAATTTATACACATACTACTTAATTTATTCACGTAATTGTTTTAAAAATTTGCCTTTATTTGATTTTTTTATCCATATGACAATTTTTATATATGATAATTAATTTTCTATCCATAAAAAATGTAGTTACGTAATGTTTAAAAAAAATTCCTTTATTCTAAATTTCAATCCATATGATAGTTTATTCAATTTATATGGACCATATTTCTTAGTAGATTTTTATTAATTTTATTTTCTTATACTAATTTTTTTATCTTTAAGTGTGAATTTTATTAATTTTGTACTGAAGTTTTAAATTAATCTTTAGATTTTTATTTTAACTTTTTATCCATAACTATATGATAACTTTTTTGCAATATAATTTTCTATCCATAAACATGACTTTCTTATAATATTTTCTATACATAAGTGATAAGTATGATAGCTTTTTAATTATTATGGAACATATTTTTAAACACAAATTTTTATATTAACTTTCTAACCATAAGTATGATAATATTTTTAATCAATATAGACTGTATTTTAATCATGAATTTTTGTATTAATTTTGGATTTGTTTTATTAACTTTCTATACATAATTATGATAATATTTTTCTATTCATATGTGTTAATTAGATTAATTTTCTATCCAGAATTATGATTTGTTTTTATATTACTTTGTAGTTATATGTATGTATGAACCATAATTTTGATTACGGATTTTTTACATTACCCATAAATATGATATGATTTTTAACTATTATGGACAATATTTTTAGTAACAAATTCTAATATTAATTTTTGAATTTTTATATTAATTTTCTTTCTACAATCGTGACAACATTTTTATTTAAGTATGAACCGTATTTCTAATCACAAATTTTTAAATTAATTTTAGAATTCTTTATATTAAATTTTCTATAAATTAAAACTTCAAAAACTTCATCCATAATTATGTTGAGTTTTTATGCTAATATTCTATCTATAAATATGACAATTAAAGGTTGCATTGTTTTTAAATTTTAATATCTCAATCACTATATAGTATATACGTAGTCATAATTTGGTTTATATTTATTTTCTATTTCATAAATATGACAACTTTTTTAATTGATATGAATAATATTTTTAATAAAATATTTATTATTATTTTTTGGATTTTTATATTAATTTTCTAATCAAAAGTATGACAACTTTTTAAATTTTATGTCCACAAGTATGTTGATTTTTATATTTCAGATTTAAATAAATAAAAAAATAAAAATTAATGATCCCTTAATGTTTAACTAATTAATAGGGTTGGTTCATCGAATTTTGGTTTGACCATTTCGGATTAGGGTCGAGTACGGATACAAGTTGTTAAAATTTACAAATTGATTAGGTCATTTTTTTGAGGTATTCTTGCATGATTGGGTTGACTAATGGGTCAAGATTATTGATTTTTTTATATGATTATGAAAATAATATTACAAGTAAATAATACTTATAATAATAAATATTATTTTAGATATTTTTAAAATTAAAAATATTTTAATAATTAAAATAAATTTTATACATGGAATTATTAGTTTCATTATTTGTATGATTATTTTTACCTATCTAAATTATAATACCTATTTCATATGTAAATTAATATATTATAAAATTTCTTTTAAAAAGCCCCCGGGCAAGGCCCGGGTCATAACTAGTTTTTAGTTAAAAACGATTCTATCTAAAAATAAAATAAATATTCTAGAATTTGTATGATAGTATAAAATATATTCTAATGATCTTCCTATCTATCATATCCAAAAATAAAAAATTATTTAATAATGAGATTTTCTATCCTATATTCTAAAAATATGGATAAGAATTTATCATATCCAAAAATAAAAGATTATTTTAAAAAAAAGGTGATGTGGTCCAATCTAAAAGTGACATGTGTTGTTTAATAATTTTTTTAACCTCCGCTTTAGGTTATAGTTATGATAGGTCATTAGATATAAAATTAAAGAATAAATTAAATTATAACTTATAAGTTCATATTAATAGTTTACGGTATATAAGATTCGTAAATAAATATATATGAAATTTATTAGGAATATAAAAATAAATAGATGAGCAAATTTTATTATCATAATTAAACAAATATAAATTTTTAAATTAGAATGATAATAAACTTGAAATTTTCTTCAAATATTGATATAAATCGTATGCAAATTAAAGCCTACAATGATAAATAACAAATCAAGTATGTCTAAGTTATAGTGCTTCCCTCTAATTAGAAATAAGCGTCGTTTTAGCTTTTGACAAAAGTTAAAAAAACGTTAATTAATTCAGAGCTTTAAAATTTTTCTCAATCTTATCACTTTTTAAATAACAACTATTTTTTGGGCCAATGAATATAAAATATTGGCCAAATTAAACAAATTTCAATAACGTTGCGCCACTTGGAATTTCAATATAAAATATATATAAAAGACACAAGGAATAAGGCTACCACGTTGCGCCACCTGGGATTTTCCTACGTGTCGCTCTCACATAAAACCATCTAGGATTTCACCACATAGGATTTTTCATTTTGAGAATTTATTTATGTTGATATTATTTTAAGATAATATAGAAATAAGATAAATTAATGTAGGAAAGATTCAATCTAAAATAAAGATGTTATCTATTATATATTAGGAATTAGAATAGATCTAAAAGATTTTATCTAAAATTAAAATAAATTTTAGAATATTAGATATTATATTTTTAAAATTTTCCAATTATATTTTTCCAATTATATTTTTTGGGCCAATGAATATAAAATATTGGCCAAATTAAACAAATTTCAATAACAATCCTCAAACCTCACTCCTAATTAATTTCTTAAAAAACCTAAGATGATACATAAAGTTGATTAAAATTTAAGTGTAAAAATAACACTTATTTCTTATCACAGGGAGCATATTATAAATCTATAAGTTATAAAAAAAAAATATTGTGCATAAATCTATGTATATATATATATAAGACACAAGGAATAAGACTACCACGTTGCATCACCTGGAATTTTCCTACGTGTCGTTCTCACATTAAACCATCTAGGATTTCGCCACATAGGATTTTTCATTTTGAGAATTTATATATGTTGATATTATTTTAAGCTAATAAAGATGTTATCTATTATATATTAGGAATTAGAATAGATCTAAAAGATTTTATCTAAAATTAAAAGAATTTTAGAATATTAGATATTATATTTTTAAAATTTTCCAATTAAATTTATATCTATTATATGAAAAAAAATTCGAATTTTATTTTAAAATTAAATAAAATTATTTTATCTTTATTTTTTATCTATTTATGTAAATATTTATCTTAAATAAAATTTTGCTAAAAAATAGAACTTTCAATCTAGATAATTACTTGCCTAAATTGATTTTTTATAATAAAAAATGATGTTATCTTTTCCTTAATTTTATTTTTAAATTATTTATGTAATGTAAGTGATTTTCTTATCATTAAAAAATTCATTCTGTATTTATATTTTTTCATCGTTTCTCATTAAGTATTTTTTTTATTCAAATTTTATTAAGGAACTGAATTTGATAAAAAAAAATTACAAGAATTTAGATTACTTTTACTTTTTATATTTTTTGTAAAAGATTTTTAAAATTAAATGATTCTAATTCTTTTTATTTATATTTTTTCATAAATAAATTATCATTAAGTCATCAAAATTATAGTGGGCTCACCTTAATAATTTTGGTCTCGTTTCACATGACACCAATTATAAAATTTTATATAACTTTGTTTTCTAATATAAGAGTTTGTATATTGTATTAAAATCATATTCATTAAATAAATTAAGTATAAAATTAATAAAGTCGTGCATGGCACGACGGTTATAGCTAGTATATAATTATAAATATATGTGTTATATGGCTTATTGACCCTTTCTATCTATTTATTTTTAGTTAATATAATTTAAAGATAATAATATATATGTAGATCAACTTATTGAAGGAACCTAATTAATATTTAAAAAGATAATATATTTATCTAATTTATATTTGCAATATTATATGAGAGTAGTTCAGGTGCGAACACCGGCGTGGGTGTGAATTGAGAACAAATCTCTGTCGTTCATCGAGGTTGAATTATTTGGACACGAGAATAATTCAAAAAAAAAGAACGCGCGTGTACTTCAATCTCTACCAAAAGCTACTTGTCACCCAAGCAAAACCCCCCAAAAGGTAATTTTTTATCCTCTTTCGAAACCAAAACCAAAACCTCTTTTTTTCTCTGCAAAAATTAAGCTTCTAAACTGGATTGAAACACAGAGAATTACGACTTGGTATCTATGTTCTAATTTTCTACTCTAATCTTGCTATATGAATGCACATTCGCGATATTCTCTCATAATTCATCATTTAGAGCTTCGATTTAACTAGATTTTCTCTTTTCACGGAGAAAATATACCGTTTCGAAGGAGGTTTGTTCAGATTTACAATTCCTTAAAGTTACAACGAAGATCTAACTGATTACCTTTAATGGAACCAGGTAATCACCGATTTCTTCTCTGATTAAATCTAATACAATCGATTTTGAGGTTTTCGTGACATTTATCGTCAAAATTTTGTTTATGTTTACACATTAGCAATAGGAAACTCCATTTTATGATTTTTAGGGAGATTGCTATGATTTATTTGGGAAGACAACCATTAGTATAAACAAATGTGTAATATTACAAATTTGTTCATATGTATTGCACATTTTTTTTGATAAGGTAAGAATTCGGAATAGCAAACAGACTTGATATTCCGAGAGGCCGTAATAAAACGACAGTCGAGAACGGCTATGAGAGTAAAGAAACAAGAAGGAAAAGCTATGAAAGGTACAACACTCCGAAAAATAAGAACTAAAACGAATTAGAGATCGGGGTGAATAAAGCACTATAAGAATAGCGTCGTAGGCAACAAGTCGACCCCTCCTGGGCGTGCAAAACGGACTACTGACGTTCCCTCCACCGAGATGAAGGATCTTCAAAAGTCTCAAAGCACCAAGCGACCCAGCCTAATACAACTCGGTCCAATGTCAAACTCAGCTCTAACTCCTCGGGAAAATAGTACATTAAATAAGCCTCGGGCTATCCTTCAAGAAAAGAAAACGAACTTGCCTTACAAGTAAAAAACACGTTTTACTTGCAACGCAAGTAGGCACAAAACTTGCCCCGCAAGTAAAAAACTTGCAACGCAAGTAAGAGAAGAAGAAAAAAACTTTTTGTGTGCTTGCAGACCAAGCGTTTTTATCTTTTTATCTTTTTCTTTTTTTTCCAATCTTTTCGTATACTTGCCTTGCAAGCAAACAAGCGGACGACGAAGGGCCTTCGAGAGAGGAAGCCGACGGTACGCCAAGCACTCAGGCCGACGACAGAAGGCTTGCTCAAGGGAGTTTTTCAGTTGAGTGGGGCTTCAGCCTCTAGGAGGCCGGAAACACCCGCTCAGCGTAAAGTCAAAGTCCCCCACTCAAGAGAAAGACAAATAATCTAGCAAAGTGATGATTTCTTCAGCAGAAATTGGTGGCTTTCTCAGCCGGGGCCATGGCTTTCTCAGTCGGGGTCTCTTCTCAACAAAAAACTCTCTCATTAACTCGTTTGTTCTTTTTTTTTCCCTTTTTTCTTTTTTTTTTCTTCCAATTTTCACAAATAAAATGACTTATCACCAAAGCATCAAAGACTAGGCAAAGGAAATCGAATCCATCCGAGGAAGAGGAGCGGAAAGAGTGAGGAGATGTTTCCAATTTTCAGGGCGGAGACAAAGGGGATGCGTTCAGCGAACACTGCCCAAGACGGCCGGAACGAACCGAACACTCGGAGACGATCGCCAAAAACTTCTCAGAACTTGTTGTTTGGGTGTTGGCCGAAACAACAAGCCAAACCAAGCCCAAACATGGATATATCATTAGGAGATTTTAGGATTAAGTATGGGGCAATATGGTAGATTTAATTTGGGATATTTGGGATTTGGGTTTGGGGTACTGGGCATTTGAAGATATTTGAGATTTGGGGAATTTAGAGGAAAGGCGCGTCCAGCGCGTTCTTTTCGGGGGTGTCGGTCTCCATTCTTCTTATTTTAGAAAGGCTGGTGCATTGAAAAGGCATTCGGTAATGTCCGAATAAAATGTTCATGGTGCAATAAAGATGGAGTAATTTCCGAAATCAAACGCCCTTTGAATGACGTGGGTTATATGTATCGCACATTTGTTCATAGGTATCACGCATTTGTTCATAGATATTGCACATTTGTTCATCGAATATTTGTTCATATTTATTATGCGTTTGTTCATAGATATAACACATTTGTTCATAGAGAGTACACATTTGTTCATTTGTATTACATATTGTTGAAAAAATTGAAAATAACAAATTGTACGTGTAGTGGATCATGATGCGTATTTACATGTTTCTTTTTCCTATAATGAAGGAAAAATAGAAGATAACAAGAAATTAAAGATCGTGATCTCGCCTGACAACACACATTACTACATTCCATTTTGTGATGACAACTTAAGACCTAAAGAGGGGATGGTGTTTAGAACCTGGAAACAAGGAGTAATTTCTGCATAGCATACGCAGATGCATGTGGTTTCCAAGCACGTTCTGGCACCATTACAAAGTCTTCAGATGGAACTAACACTACAATTTGGAAATACATGTTGTGTAACCGGGCAGGATTTAAAAAAACAAAACAACACAATGACGACTCAACTAGCAAACCTGCATCTACTGCATCTAGGAAAGAAGAAGAAGAAGAAGAAGAAGATGACGAACAAGATGATTAAGAAGATAAAGAAGAAGGACAACAAGGAAAAGTGAAAAAGCGAAAAAGAGTAACCAAAAGGTGTGGTTGCATTGCTAAAATGGCTATGAGACTTTTTGGAAAAAATGGATATATTGTTAAGAAATTTGAAGAGCGTCACACTCATATTATGCTTGAAGATGGACAAAAACACTTCGCAAAGAGCAATAGGAAACTGAACTCCTTCCATGAAGAGTTCATCACGAATTACATCCGAGCAAATGTTGGTACAAGCAAGTCATACAAGGTCTAAAAGGAGTTTGTTGGATCATATGCAAAAATTGGCGCTACTATAATTGATTTCAATTTTTTTTTAAAGAGATCTAAACTCCTTCATGATTGGTTGTGATGCTCAATGGTTATTGACAACTTGTTCAAGAAAAAAGAAAGATGTGACACGTTTTTCTTTGAATATGATGTTGATGAACAACATCAATGAACCAAATTATTCTGGTCTGATCCTATTGCAAGGAAGAACTTCTCATATTTTGGAGATGTTGTCTCGGCTGATGCAACATACAAATCAAACAGGTATGAAGACGGTTTAATTTTATTGATTCTATTGATGAATAAATCGTATATATTGATGCACAAATCATATATATTGATGAACAAATCGCATATGTTGATGAACAAATTTAATACTTTGCTTTTAGGCATGAAATGGTATTTGTACCATTCACAGGGGTTGTCACAACAAGAAGATCATTACTTTTGCCTTTAGGTTGCTTCTAAAAGAAGATATCGAATCTTATGTTTAGCTATTAAAAAACTTCAAAGATGCAATGAGGGCCCATGAACCATTTGTCATCTTAGGGTTGTCAATGGGTCGGGTTATGGGTGGGTGGAGCACTTCCACCACCCGACCCGCAAGTTAAAATGTCCCACCCGACCCACCCGTCACCCGTAAAATATTCTACCCGTCACCCAAACCACCCATCACCCGCTGGTTATATGGGTGACCCATTCACCCGTATAAACGATGTATTTTATGTCTATAAATAAATTATCATACATAAACTAAAATAAATATCCATAATTCATACATAAACAAAAACAAACCTCATAAGCAACAAATATTAAAATGGAGTCAAAGATGGGTTACAAATAAAATTATTCATCAAAGGTCCGAAATAAGTTATATGAGTGACTTTAAAGGCCCATACATATTAGAAATTATGGGCTAAAACGGGTAATATGGGTGGTTTGGGTGAAACGGGTGATGGGTCGGGGTATTGGGTGATAAAATCTCACCCTTACCCGACCCATAACCCATTTTGCCCGTCACCCGAACCGCTCGTCACCCGCTTTGATTGGATTTTTACCTGTTTATTTCGGGTAGGTTAAGCGGGTGAGTCGGTCACCCGTGGATAATTGATAACCCTAGTCATTCTCACTTATCAAGATCCTACAATAAGAGTTGCAATTGAAAAAGTTTTTGACAAGGCTGTGCATCGTTTCTGCATGTGGCATATCATGTTCAAGGTACCGTCAAAGGTTACAAATGACGTGTATAACAATGATCAATTCAGAAGCAAGTTCAACAAGCTTGTTTGGAGCAATGAGATTAGCCGGGAAGAGTTTGAGGAGACTTGGCATTCCATTATTGTTGAATTTGGACTTGAGTCAAACACTTGGTGGCCGCTAATGTTTGAGCGACGTCACTTATGGATCCCTACGTACTTCAATGATGTAACATGGGTGGGCTTCATAGAACAACTTCAAGGTTTGAGAGCCAGAACTTCTCCTTCTCGTGTTTCATTGGATCCACATCTTCTCTAGTTATTTTCATGATGCAGTTTGAGAGTGCAATTGATTCACAAAGACACAATCAACAGAGGTTAGACTTTGAATCTTCAACAAGCTTCCCCACTCTAATGACATCATTGGATTTAGAGAAACATTGTGCATCTGTTTTCACTATAAACGTCTTCTATGACGTCCAGATAGAAATTATTGCTTCTGTATTTGAATGTGGTCTAAGTAATTTGGTCAAGGATTCAAGGAAGACAACATCCATGAGTATCACATCAACGGGCAGATTGGGAAGATATATGTTGTGAAACATGAACTACAAAACGAAGAGTTCATTTGCTCATGCAATAAGTTCACCAATATCGAGATTCTATGTTGCCATATGTTTTTCGTATTCAAAAACATTGTCTTGAAGAAGGTGCCAACTAAATACATCAAGAATAGATGGACGAAGAAATCACATTTGACTCCTACTTTTGAAATAGAATGTTCAGTAGTTGACCAATGGGATGTGATGGATGAGAAGAAGCTGTTGATTGCTGATTTATTGGGCGAGGTACATTCTTGCATTAATGCCATAAGGGACCACAAAACACCTCAAAGAGTTGATATGTTTCTTGAAGGAAAAAAAGAAACCTATCTGAGCTTATTGGGAGGGGAATCATCTACATCAACAAGACAGAGTTCAATTCAAACATTCTTGAGAAACAAACCGAGTGTTATTGAGGTACACCCTCCTGAACGAGCAGTGACAAATGGCAGGAAGAAAGAAGGACGTATTATGGGAGGTAAAGAGAAGGCAATGAAGAAAGCAAAAAAGGAGCAACGGGCTTGTGCAAAATGCAAGAAGCTTGGACACAACAACAGGACATGCACCTTGTTCCCAATTAGTTCTCTCATTATTCTTTGATTTCTAATACATAATTGTTGCATTAAGGGTGAAATGCATAGTATTCATAATTGTTGCATTATCAATGAACAAATTTCTGGTTTCGATGAACAAATTTACTATCTAATGAACAAACCCTTTTATTCTTCAATTGATGTATTTCCATGTACATATAGATATTTTCTATGAATAAATCATACATTAATGATGAACAAAACCTTTAAATAAAATGAAGCAATCTTAAAACTCTTCAACAAAAACACATACTCCCTCCGTTTCGTAAAACATGTCTTTTTAGTTTAATGCACACATATTAAGAAATTAATTTTTACCCAAATTACCCCTACATTTAGATAAATGTGCACTCTTAACCCCTCCTAGAAAATTGTAAAAAGTAATTATTACACCTATAAAGTAAGGGCAAATTTGGAAAAAAGTGAAAAAATGCTAAAAAGACATGTTTTGTGAAAAATGAAAAATGGGCTAAAAAGACATGTTTCATGAAACGGAGGGAGTATTCTTTATCGATGAACAAATCAAATGTATTGATGAGCAAATCTAAGGTATTGATGAACAAATTAAGAACAAATATCCTTAATCGATGAACAAATCGAAGGTATTGATGAACAAATCTAAGGTATTGATGAACAAATTAATATTAAGCATGTTTTTTGAATCAAATGTCACAAACTAACACAAAAAACTTGTTCAACAACCATCATCAACAAACTCCATTCAACCAAAATGTATGCACCATAAATTGTACCACATTATACAAAAAAAAAAACAAATGTCTGAAGCATTCAACCCATACACCACCATAAACTGTATTCTAAAAAACCTTACTAAAAAACAAACCATTCCAAAATGTTTTCCAACCAACACATATCGTTGTGCATCACTTCTTGTTCTTTGATTTCTTTGTAGGAGGAGCACGAGAGACAATTGTCCGATTGCGCGGAACAAATTCTTGAATAAGCTTTTCAACTTCTCCTTTTGCTCATTCAATAGACTCAACAACAATTCATTGCAATACCTTATCCTTAAATCATCAAGTTGTTGTTGATCGTGTTTATTGTGTCCACAAGCTCAACCAGACAAGTCGTTGCCAAAATATGTCTCGATGTGCCGCATCATGAAAATTCCACAATCAGTCTTGTTTCTATTATCTCCCCACTTCATCTCAAGACGTTCATATGGAACCCTATCCACATCCTCGAACAAAGCAAGCCTTGAATCCATATCGAGCCTCTTCATAAGCTCTTCAAAGAGCATCCTCTAAAAAAATAACAAGAAACAAAACAACTCAATCAATATTAAACACATGCGTCAATACTGAAAAACAAACTATTACAAAATTCCAAAAACAAATAAAACTCACCAATTTAGCAAGTACGTGCTCATACTTTGCTTCCAAGGGCACCTTCTTCATCGAGTTATCAATTATGTGGAAACTCGGCACCCTCACATTCAACGCAATACAATAGTAATGCGATAAAGTACAGATAGGACACACAAACTATAAAAATGCACAGGGAAACAAGCATGAAAAAACCTTATATTGATTAAAAACAACATAGTGAAGGGTCAATCTTTTTAATGAACAAATAGCTAATACCTCTGAACAAATATGTAGTACCGATGAACAAATAAAAAAATCAATGAACAAACATGTTATATCAATGAACAAAAATGCATACCAGGCCAATATTGTGCATATTAATCCACTTGAATTTAGCAAGAGTGCCATCAACGACATTAATGAAAAACTGATGTGACTATGCTAAGGCCATCACATCGTGAAATAGTGATGCGTGCGTGTCTGGTTAGAAGGCCACGACTTGTGTGGTTCATTGCTTGGATTGTGAGAGTGTTTTATGACATTTGGAGATTTTGGGTATATTTTGTTATTTGTTAAACTTTTCCTAAGGCAAATGTCAGTTTTGCCCTTAGGTCTTTCTTTATAAGCCACTAGGGCTCTAGTTTTCTAGTAGACAAGAATTGATGAACACATCCCAAACTTTTGTCTCCTCTTAAGCACGTTTTTCCTTTGTTTTTTTTCTTTCAATTTTCACTTTAGATCTTGTGGATCGTGAGTCATATCGATCCAAGCCTGGAGATTCGATCTAGGTGAGTCACATCCTAGCTCGAGCCTCCTAGTTCAAGTTAGATTCAAGGTGAGTCATATCCTTGAGTTTTGCTTGTCCATATCCAATCCTCAATTCACCATCACCATCAACTTTCCCATCACTTGTAATCCTCAACATCACCATCTCCTCCTTCATCAAACTCGGATCCATAATCCCCTTCAAAAACACCATCAACACAAGTCGAAATCTCTTCTCGGTGGATTCTGCAACACCTCAGTAAAACTGGCATAACTTTCGATCCACAAAATATTTTGATCTCAAATTTTGAGGTATTAAATAAGACTCATAGATCTAACTCTGGAAGTTGGAATCACCCAATTCCGAGTCTGGACGAGGGAGATCTGCCCTCGTGAAGCCAGAATAGAAGTTCCTCCATCAAGATTGCTCGGGTCTTCCTCGGATTGCCTTGCACCGCTTACAACATCAAGATCCTTCATCATGTGGTATCAGAGCCATGCAAGGTACTCCTTATTTTGACCTTTTATTGAACAATCTAGGGTTGCAAGTGCTCTTAGAAGCCACCCTTGATTGCCTTTGTCGATTTGCTAGCATTGCCTTAGATTGGGGTTGTTTGCCTTGTGTTGTCTTGTGTTGTTGTGTGGCTGAGTTATATGAACGTGTAACTCTGTTTTCAGCCAATAAATTTCGTCCCTAGTTTGAAGAATATAGCCCAAGGGTTTTCCAATTCAATTCTCAAACCGAAAAGCCTCAAAACCCCTTTGAAACAACCTTTCATTTTTGGTGCATTTAAGGGTGTCTTGTGTGGGTTGTGTCCAAATCCGAACCAGCCTCAAAACAGCCACGTCCCTTCCCATTTTCCATGCACATGTCTTGCATTTGAACTTGTTTAGGCTTGGTTTAAGATACGGGAACGGCATCAAGTTGTTAACCTTCGAATAGAAATTGCTTGTTGCTTGTAGTGTGAATTGTGGTTGTTTGTTACTTTCTTTTTAAAAAAAAATTAGAAGAACCTTGCCGGCGGCGTAAAGCTAATAAGGGGCCAGGCACAGAAAAAGAAACGAGGCTAGAAAAACCTTGTCGACGGCGTAAAGCTAATAAGGGGTCGGGCACGGAAAGAGTAGTCCAACTATGGAGCCTAGCAATGGCCTAAATCTTTGCATAAATTGTTGTTGTGTAAAACACTTGGTGCCTAGTAGCTTCTTTTCCTATAAGTCCTTGTTGAGTTCGGGTGCTTGTGTGTGCATTGGATTGTTCTTTGCCTAGCCATTCCTAACTCCTTGCCTTGACCTTGCACTTGCATTCCTTTGCTCTTTCTTGGTTGATTTAGGAGGAACTTGTGTTTTGGCATTACTTGTGATTTGTGGGATAATCTTGTTTGTTGAGTGTATGCAAGATGTCAAGAACAAGTACATATTATGAGGAGTTCCATTTTAAAAGGTCTTATATTCCATATTTTGACGGCCGATCCGATGCCAATGCTTTCTTAGCTTGGATCTCCAAGCTCGATCATTTTTTTTACTATTATGGCGGCTATCTTGAAGATATGAAAGTTACTTATGCCACTAAACGCTTAATCCATGGGGCTTGTAATTGGTGGTATGATCACAAGGAGAGAAGGAGGCGTAAAGGATACCATCCCATTAGTACGTGTCAAGAGCTCAAACAAGCTCTCATGGAAAGGTATGTACCACAAGTGTATGTTGAGGCTTATCCTTTTTACCCTTCATATTCTACTTGCGACACTAACGTTGTAGGACATGGAGCATGGGATTTTCATTATCAAGCTTGGGATTTTCATCAGCAAGCCCAAGCTTCCACGAGGGGCGCCAATGAGCCTTGGTATCCAACACCTAGAGGACAAGCCACATTTGAAGAACCACCTTATTGTCCTTCAAAGAGTGTGGAGCCACAAAAAGTCCAAGAGAGAGGTAAGGAGCATACATCTTGCTTGGTTCCACCACCTCAAGTCTTTGAACCTTCACCTAAGGTGGATGTTTCAAAACCAATCGAGAAGCCTCTCATCCAAGAAGTTGTGGTTAACCTTACCTCCAAATTCGTGGACGAAGCTACTTCAAAAGAGCCACTTCATGAACCTCCAACAGAAATTGAAGAGAAGGTTGATTCCAAGGAAAAAGTGGAGGAGGTTGTGGAATTATCTCCTAAAATCAAGCTTCATCCTGCCATCACTCCTAGCTCCATCCATTCTTTGGCTACCCCATGGATGAATGCTTTTCCTATGGTTCCCTCCAGTTTACCCTTCCTATATCATGAAGAGAATCCCACCAAGAAAGAAGAGAAAGGGAAGACTATTCGACTCGCCAAATCAAAGGAAATTGTTCACACCATCAAGGGGAGTAAAATTTTCTTTCTACTTCTCTTTCATGAATCTTTGTTTTCTAATAAAGAATTAGGTCATTTTCCCTCACCCATCTCTCATCTTTTGAAGGAATGTGAAACCTTCTTATCAGATCAATCTGCGCCACCTTGGAAAACATGGTGTAACTTTCAACTCAATGGTCTAATGGTGCTCAAATTTGGAGGAAATAAAGAATACTTCTTGAGATCAAACTGGGACTTGGAATCACTCAATTTGGAGTTCGGAGCTCAGAGAACGACCCTAAACAAGTGCAAGTTGAAAACTGTCCTGAACATCACCGAGGAGATCCCATTGAACAGACGTGTCTACTTTAACACTTTTGGGATAAAGTTGCCACTAAGCTATTGTGTTCATGCGTTTTTCACTTGGAAGTGCACTCGGATTCAAGGACGAATCCTTTTTGAAGGGAGGGAGGATGATGTGACTATGCTAAGGCCATCACATCGTGAAATAGTGATGCGTGCGTGTCTGGTTAGAAGGCAACGATTTGTGTGGTTCATTGCTTGGATTGTAAGAGTGTTTTATGACATTTGGAGATTTTGGGTATATTTTGTTATTTGTTAAACTTTTCCTAAGGCAACTGTCAGTTTTGCCCTTAGGTCTTTCTTTATAAGCCACTAGGGCTCTAGTTTTCTAGTAGACAAGAATTGATGAACACATCCCAATCTTTTGTCTCCTCTTAAGCACGTTTTTCCTTTGTTTTTTTCTTTCAATTTTCACTTTATATCTTGTGGATCGTGATTCATATCGATCCAAGCCTAGAGATTCGATCTAGGTGAGTCACATCCTAGCCCGAGCCTCCTAGTTCAAGTTAGATTCAAGGTGAGTCATATCCTTGAGTTTTGCTTGTCCATATCCAATCCTCAATTCACAATCACCATCAACTTTCCCATCACTTTTAATCCTCAACATCACCATCTCCTCCTCCATCAAACTCGGATCCATAATCCCCTTCAAAAACACCATCAACACAAGTCGAAATCTCTTCCCGGTGGATTCTGCAACACCTTAGTAAAACTGGCATAACTTTCGATCCACAAAATATTTTGATCTCAAATTTTGAGGTATTAAAAAAGACTCATAGATATAACTCTGGAAGTTGGAATCACCCAATTCCGAGTCTGGACGAGGGAGATCTGCCCTCGTGAAGCCAGAATAGAAGTTCCTCCATCAAGATTGCTCGGGTCTTCCTCGGATTGCCTTGCACCGCTTACAACATCAAGATCCTTCATCAAAAACTCTTTGAATCTTCATCACTAAAATTCTTATCCAGTGGAAAGGCTTGCAAAATATATACAAGCATAAATTACATTGAGAATTTTAAAAGTCGTGAAATAAGACAATGTGAATATAAGAAACCTTTTTCTTACCAAATATTCGGGAGACATAAAAAACCTCAAGAGTTTTGAGTCGCTTTTCCACTTCTCTTGAAAATTCAAATAATAGCTCCAAATGCCGATTATGTTTGTTTCCACTTCAGATTTTACAGCCATTGAAATAAAATCTTTTTTCTTGGCGGCTTGAACACTTCAATACTACACAAATCAGAAACATAATACAAAAATGATCAATTTTAATAATAAAATCAACTTGAAGATATAAAAAGAGCAATATGTAAAGAAAAACCAATATTCTATGTATTATTACCCGCTTTGATTAGGAATGTCTTCAATCAACTACTTGAATAGTTTGTTTACATTAGGAGATACTTCTTTTGTCAAAACAATACTCCTTTCCATGTAAGGTGACTTCACATAATCAGAAGACTTATATATTCTTTTATGTAGTACATCCTCACCAGTAAGTTTAACCCCAACGGGAGTGTCGATTGAACTAGAACCAACATCCTATGCCTGGTTGTTGACCTACAAATGTAAAAACACATATTATTCATGAACAAACTAGATACAAAATCAATGAACAAATGTCCTAGTATTTATGAACAAATAAGCAAAATCAATGAACAAATAAGCAATATCAATGAACAAATCAGAAATATCAATGAACAAACCTCATCCTGAATCATGTTCAACTCCTCTTCAAGTTTCTGCTTTGCTTCATCCTCCTTTTGCTTTGCTTCATCATCCTTCTGCTTATTTATCTCCTTTTGTTTTCTCTTCAATTCCATGCCAATTCTCATCGTTTCTGCATCCCTTTCCTGTTTCTTCTTCCTTTTCTCCTCTTCCTTTCTCTTATCTTCTTCAATCTTCTTTTTCGCCTCAACATATTCCTTCTTCCTCTTCTCTTCCTCTTCCTTGTGGCCTCAACCTTCCTAGACTCATCTTCTTGCATAAGAACACTTTCCCTCAATGGAGACACGCCTAGGTCAAAAGAAGGTAATTCAAACCGTTCCTTTGCCTTCATTGCGACCTCAATTTCATCCAAAACCTTTGTTGCTTCCTCCCAGAATGAATTTTGGCTTGGCGATTCAAAATCTTCTTGGGTTCCAGATTAGGATGATGATGAAACACCCTTCAAACCCAATAGTTTCTCAAAAGCTTCATTGATCTTGTTGAAAAGTCTATGGCTGGCAATTTTAGTTCGAGCTTTTTGCACATGATCGAGATATCTCTTCAAAGCTGATGCAAGCTCCATCGACATCTCAAGATGTTCTTTCAGAAATGACTGCACAACAAGTAATCTATATAAGTACAAAAAAAAAGACACAACATGCAAAATAAAAAAATATTTTACAATAGAATCAAATAAACATAAATCACCGCCATCGCCAAGATCAATGCCTTCTTCAAAATGTTTAGAAGCAGGGCTTTTTCCTTTACTATTGTCAGCATCACCACCAGGGATAACAAACTCCGGCAAACCTCTGAAAAACCCCTTACCAAACCCACCCTTCAAAATCTGAAAACTCTGTCTCTCAACAAAATAAGCATGGTTGAAATGCATGATCACGGGGAAGGATCTTGGAGCTGCAGGGCGTCTGTAGATGACCATACAATCGCAATATACAATCTGTCATGAACAAAAAAAATTGCACAAATACTAATATGTCAATGAAAAAATATGGATATACAAATGAACAAATTAATCTTACTAATGAACAAATATGCATAAACCAAAGAACAAATATAAGAAAAGTCAATGAACAAATTGAAGTTTATAATGAACAAATAATTGACTATCATGAACAAATTAGAAATCATACCAACAACAATATAATAGGTCCTTTGAAAAACCCATTATTTGTTTTTCTCCATGAATCAACATTCTCAACCAACTACTCAACATGAGCACACCAATCGTACTCACTGATCTTCTTCAAGTGTACCAAATGATCCAAGAACTTTAAGTTTACACCCCCATTCTGAATACTCTCAATACAAAGGGTGTAGAACAATATAACAAAGTTCCTCCTAAACCAAGCACCACTATTCTCAGCCTCCTTGATCAATGTACTCAAATTCCCTATTTTGATATTAACAACATCCATCAATTTATTCTTCCCTGTCACCTCATCAATTTCATCCAACACAAATTGTTCTCTAAACCTATTGTACATATCTGAATGCTTGACAGTCTTTAGGACAGAAATTGTCCTTGGACCACGAGGTAGACCAAGGTAATATTGCACAAGTCAGGAGTTATTCTAACACCTAGTCCATCACCGATCTTCAATGTGCATGATGCAGAGTCAAAAGAACTAGCGACATGGTAGCACAACTTACTAGGTAGATCGGATACATTCCACTATATGAGGTACTCAAACCCCATCTCTTTAAGCGCAACAAACTTGCTTCCACCTCCAAAACCAGCAATTACTTCACAAATCAACTTTAGAGAGTTCCTAATATTCAAGGACAAATGCTCACACTTCAAAACTCTCAATGGCATTTTCGCTTTTGACTTCTTCCCAGCTACAACCTTTTTCCCAACACCTTCTTCTTGATCAACAACACTATCCATGTTCCTCTTCGTCCCAACTACAACCCTTTTCCCCACAACTTGTTCTTCAGCAACAACACTATCCATTTTCCTCTCAGATGGTTCATTTATTAATATTCCCTTTCTGGGGATCATATCAATCAACAACACATCATCAGAAGATTCATCAGACGCAACCTTTTTGCCCTTATCCAGCCAAGGTCTTTTCATTGATGGAGAAGACTCAACACCCGGCCTTTGCCTTAAGACAGGGACTTCAGTATCCTTGAACAACTTCTTAGCTTTTGAAGCCAGAAAACACGCTTTTTCGCTAGTGATTTTCTTCTCACATTCTTTTCACCCGTGGAAGAAGCATCACTTCCAGACTTGCTCCTGATTTCTATTACAACAAAGGGATAAAAGACAATATAAATACATATTTTAAAAACATAAAAAAACATGTCAACAACCATAGAAAATAAAAATGAAAAACCTCTTCGAATAGCACAGATTTCATTTTCTCCGATTGTCATTGTCCAAAACCTTAAATGTTTTACGTGTTTATTATTTGTAGAACGTTGTTTAATAGATCCTGAATGTTTATTCCCTAAATAAACAAGAAATACAAAGCACAAATTCACACATGTATTCACCACAATGTTTGATTTTATTGATGAACAAATACTGGTTTGTGATGAACAAATGCTGGTTTGTGATGAACAAATGCTAGTTTCTGATGAACAAATGATAGTTTCTGATGAACAAATGCTATGTCAGTTTTAATGAACAAATATGCACAAATGAATGAACAACATTCACAACAAGATCACCAATACTTTCCAACACACGTATACCAAATCATTTCATGCAACTACCAAAAAGCCACAATCACTTATTGCAAACCTCAATATCAAAAAACTGGTTAAAAACATCAAATACGCACATGCACACACAAATTGTATTTTATTCAAGTGCTAGGACCAAAAATCCAGTGAAGGAAAGTGACAATTCATGCATTTTTTTATTCACAAAAGTACAAAACAACAAATCGGGAGTATCAACTTCAAACAACTCAAATAAACACTAAAATACACATCAATCAAACATCTAGTATATACACACTCGACAAACAAAAAACCTAGAGTTTCAATCAAATTAAAACGATAGGTAAAAATCTTGATTCTCTTGAGATGCACTTTGAGATTTCTCCATCTCGAACTCGATTGACCTTTTTAATGACTTTAATGGTAAGAAATCGACTCGATCATTTTGAAAAAGCTTCGAACGAACGGTTTTCCGCTTGAATTTCTTGAAGCGCTTCGGAAACTGTAAAAGTGAGAGAGAGAGAGAAGTGGCGAGAAAGAAAGAAGATGATGGACTTTATAAAAGGCGCGTGTCTTGTACATACGAGTATAGCGCGTGTCCTTTTTTTACAATTTTTTTAAAAGATAAAGCAATATCGACCGTCCGCGTTATGAGATCGAACGAACCGAGTGCTTTCTCATTTCGCACCTGCCCAACCCTTCACACATGAGTCCTTTTCATATTATATTATATTATATCTATCAAATTAATACTATTACTAGTTGATGTACCCGTGCCCTGCACGAGATTTTTAATAGTTGTTTGATACACTTATTGTAAATAAATATTTATTTTAAGTGAATATAAATAATTATTTTTAAATAAATAAAATATAACTTAATGTTAATAACTTCATATAATTTAGCCTTCAAATACTAAATAAAATACCCAATAAGAAAATATGTTCGAAATAACTATAAGACTAAAATAAGAAAAATATGTTCGAAATAATGTTTGAGAAAGAAAATTCATATTGCATGTAATATTGCAATGATTTGCATTGGATCTGCAAACAACTTAATTTTCCTCTTCGTGCTTCAAAGTTTTTTGGAACTGGAAGTGAAAAGTTGATCTTCTATAAGTTGATCTCCATTATAATCATATGGGATGAGCTTTCATTTGAACACTTAGAAGGAGTAAGTGGTTCATTCGACGATACATTGCAGTATAGTTCAGGCTCAAATGCGGTTTGTGGCCTAGTTAAGGTGATGACAAATAGGATAGATGGATTCGACTTTAATTATAGTATATTGATATTAACTAATAAGAAAATAGTTGCATAATTCGTATTATAAAAATTTTAACGGAATTTTTTTATATAAAAAATTTCTACATGATGACATTATTGAAAAAAATTCTATACGATAAATCTAGTTGGAATTTCTACGCATTTGAGAAAATAAAGATTAATCTAGCTTCATAATACAATGATAAATCTATATACTATGCTATGATATTCTACGTAAAACATGTCGTTGAATATCTTAAAATCTTGTCGTCATCATTTGTACTGCTTAAATAATTTATATTAAAAATTATCTTATTATTTTTCACATTTGGGATATTTATTTAATGAATGAGAAGAAAAAATAATCTTGAAATTGTAGGGATGTACACATATATATTTAAAATAGAAACATTCATTTTTACATAAAAATTCAAAAGTTATTTTTATGTAATTATTTAATATAAATTGATCTTGAAATACAATTATTTAATTTATATTGATCTTACAAAGTTACGTGCATGTTATATATTTTTTTATGAAATTATTTCATATAAATTGATCTTAATAATACAATTATTTAATAATTACTTCAGAAAATTGATCTAAATAATTATTTAAAAATACAAATTAAACTACTCATTAAGGAAATATAATTATTGAATAAGAAGAAAAAGTAACCATGAAATTTTAGGGATATATATGCATAGAAGAGAAAACAATAAATTTATTCCTTTTATATAATTATTATTTCATCTAAATTTATTTTAAAATACAATTATTTAATATTTATTGATCTTAAAAAGTTACATAGATGTAAACTAATTAAGAAAGATATCGTAATGATTTTATATACATTCTTCTTAAATAATTAATACCTTTTATAAAAATATATTTTTATAGATACTCCGATTAGAAAAGGTAAGTATAATATGACAAATCACCAATAAGTAAAGTGACCTAATTAAAAAGTATTTGAAAATTATAATATGGTAGAATTAAGTAATATTTGAAGATTTAGATGGGCAAATTAGTAAATGTAAAAATTAATTTGCTTAGGTGACATAATTAAATGATTGACACGTAGGATTGAGTGATTCGACTTTAGTTATAGTACTAGTATGTATTCCCGTACCTTGTACGTGTTTTCTTAAATAAAATATTAATACTAAAATATTTTCAAATAAATTTATTATCCGAGAAAAATTAATATCAATATATATCTTCTAAACCTGAAGCACTTTTGGGCAGATTCGTCATTATAAATTTATATCCCAACCAACCTATTTTTAATAATGATTCTTTAATAAATTATATATTAAGAAATTTTATACCTTATGGAATTTCCAATTTTATCCACTTATTGGACAGATTCGTCATTAAGAATTTATATCACAACCACCCTATTTTTTTATAATGATTTTTCTAATTAATTATATATTATATAATTAAATCACTTTATGGAATTTCCAATTTTATGCACTCACTTTATTTAAATTTTTTTTTCAATTTACTATGAGATTGGATAATTTTTTCTCTCTACCCATTATTTTTATCTTTATTCATGTTTATTATATTATAATACTTAATTATCTTCTATTCATATAGTATAGATAAAACATATTGTATAATAATTTATATATTTATTTTCAATTTACTATGAGTTTTGGATAAATTTTTATCTCTACCCATTATTTTTATCTTTGTTCATGTAATATTTAATTATCTTCTATCCATACAATATAGATAAAATATACTACATCTATCTATAACTATACATTAAACTAAACCTTTTCGAGGCGCCACATTAAATTTGGCTCCAACAAATATTTAATAAAATTATTTTTTATTTTCAATTAAATTCCTTTTTATCTATTTCTATGAAAATAAGTTTAAATTCGAATTTTTAAAAAAATAATGAAAATCATTTTATCTTTAAATGTTTAATTCGAAATTTAACTTAAAATAACAAAAATTATTTTATCATTATCCTTTTATTTATTTATGGAAAATACTTATCTTAAATCAAATTTTGATAAACAATTAAAAAAACTCATGATCTAGATAATTACTTGCCTTAATTGAATTTGGATAAAAAACTTACATTACCTTTTCCTTAATTTTCTTTTTGTCTTATTCATGTAAAGATGGAAGATTTTTTATCTTTACAAAAATTCAATCTTTATTTATATTTTTTCATATTGTCTTATTAATTATCTTTTTAAATTCAATATTAATTTTCTATAAATAAGAATGATAACATTTCAAATTTCAACCGTAAATATGTTGAGTTTTATATATTAGTTTTCTATCTATAAATATGAAAGATAAATGCAATATTGTCATTAAATTTTAATATCTTAGTCACCATATTCACATATTGTTAGTTACGAAATTGTTCGTATTAATATTTTATCCATAATTATTACAACCTTTTTATATAATATGAACCATAATAAATAAAAATTATTGATCACTAAATCTTAAATGTGTTAATCATTATATATGACACATAAAAATACTAACTTAATCTATTAGAGTAAATTAGATAATTTTTTATTAATAAACGTGATAAATATAAAAATAATTATATAATTTTTCTATTTTTAAGTATCTTTGTAATTATAAAAGTTCTTATCCATAAGTATGGCGAATATAAAATAGTAATTTAGTATCCCAAATACTTTTTTTTAATTTAATACCCCATTTAAATTAATTTTAATATCTTTAAATGAAATAGATAACTTTTATATCCATAAGTATGAAATATGGACCATATTTTAAATTGTGAATTTTCAATATTAAATTTTCTGATTCTTTTATATTAACTTTCCATTTAAAAGTATAATAAGTTTTTTAATTAGTATGAGACATATTTTTAAGCATGTATTTTTATATTAATTTTTTAGATTTTTTATATTAATTTTATTATTTATAAGTATGATAACAACTTTAATTAATATTGACCATGTTTTCATAATAATTTTGGTTTTTTCAATATTAATTTTCTATAAATAAGAATGATAAATTTTAAAATTTCCATCTATAAATATTTTGTCTTTTATATATTAATTTTTATCTATAAATATGATAGTTAAATGCAATATTGTCATCAAATTTTAATGTCTCAATCACCATATTTTTAATCAGTAAGTTTTTTATAATAATATTTCTATTCATAACTATGACAAGTTTTTTAACTAATATGGACCATGTTTCTAATTTTAGATTTTATATTAAATTTTAGATTTTCTTATATTAATTTTTTGTTCAGAAGTATGATATGTTTTTAAATTTTCTATCCATAAACATGTTGATTTTTATACTAATTTTATATTAGTAAGTATGACCATTTTTTAATTAATTCGGTATGGATATGTTGTGTCTTACAATATATTAAATTTCTATTCATAAGTATGTTAATTTTTTATATTACAGATACGTACATAAATAAATAAAAAGTATTGATCCTTTACTTCTAAACCGATTAATCGGGTCAGTTCAATTGAGTTTAGGTTCAGTCATTTCGGATTTGTGCTGAGTACGAGTTCATGTCATTAAAATTTATGGATTGATTGAGTCAATTCATTGCGCTTTTTGTGCGTGTTCGAGTAAATCCTACGAGTTAAGAGCATCAACTTATTTATAATTATTACAAACATCATTTTAAAAAATAAGATATTATTGGTATACATTTGACGTATCCCTTAATAAATAGGTAAAAAATTATTAGTCCCTTAATGTTAAATCAATTAATCGAGTAGATTCAGTCGAGTTCGGGTTCGAGTTTAGTTTTGCTTCATGCCATTAAAATTTATAGATAAATTGGGTCAATTAGTTGTGGCTTTTGTGAATGTTTGAGTCGTCCTAACAGGTCGAGAGCGTCTACTTTTAATGATTATCAAAATAGCATTGTATCAAAATAATAAAACAATATTATTTTTACTATTTAAATTATAATACTTATATCATATATAAATTAATATATTAGTACTTTTTATTTGAAAAAGCCCCCGGGCAAGGTCCGGGTCATCAACTAGTAATCATGTAAATGCTTAAATATAAATTTTTGTTATGCTCTGCGTAAAAAGATAAGTTAATTATCATATAACTAATCAAGATCTTTTCATATAAGGTAACAAATGATTGGATTATAATAATAACCAAATTGGCAAGGTGATTGTTATTAATGTACAGTTACAAAGATAACTATTCGATTATTATATCTTAATTAAAAATGATCTTATCTAAAATTAAAATAAATATTCTAGAATAAAAAATATCTTAATGATCTTCCTATTTATCATATTTAAAAATAAAAAATTATTTAATAATGAGAGTTTCTATCTTATATTCTAAAAACATGGATAATAATTTATCATATTTAAATATAAAATATTATTTTTTAAAAAAAATGGGGTGGTGTGGTCTAATCTAAAGGTAACATGTGTCATTTAATAATTTTTTTAACCTCCGTTTTAAGGTTATAGTTATGATATTAATGATTGATATCAAATTAATATGTTAGGGTAGATAACACGACATTTCTTAAGAAAAAAAGCCTTTCTTAAGAAAAAAAGCCCAAGTTCATTCATCTGATAAACAATCCTAGGAAAGAACAGATAGAGAATCAGGACGGAACGACGGACTTGGGAGCCTTCACCGCCGGCATATCTTCTCTGCCTCGTCAAAGTCTACAAATTCGTCTCCAAAATTGGTTGGTTTGAACTTGTCCTTCTCAATTGATTTTTTTTCCCTGATGTCTGCATGTCAACTGTGGTTCTTATTTCTCAATTGAGAAAGATCCAAATTTTCATTGTTTGGCCGCTGGCGCCTGGCCGAGAACTCCCGGCCACCGGCAAGGGCGGCCTGCCTCCGCCACTGTCTCTGTTAAAATACGTTCGAATGTGTTGGTTTGATTTTTTCCGAGTAATAGGCGGTTGCCACTCATTACACATTGGTAATTTTTTTGTTTGTGCGTTGATAGTCTTTCTCTATATTGATTCTATTTCCTGGATTGGGGTCAAAACCAGTTCAATTAGACTTATTGTAGAGAGATTTTAACAACCCATTTGTGAGTCTTAATACATTTTTTTTCCTGAGCATTGGCTTTTGTAATTTTGTCATCAGTACGGACAGGCCAACATCTAAGTTCAGCTGACGATATCTTGGTTGTTGGGTAATTAAGAAGCTGTCTGCATTGCTTTTGGAGGAGTGAAGCAAACTTAGATGGAGCATACTATTGTGGAAACGGCCCCATTAGCCACATGTGATCGAAGCAATAAGCGTAAGGCAAAGAAGAGAAAGAAATCTATGTCTAACAACCCTGAAGACATTTCCTTGCAGAAGAAATCTCGTCAGGATAGAGGCTTATCTCAATCACCACTTATTGATCATTCTATTAATGTAATGAGCAAAAATATGGAAATTGGTCCATCGACGATATGTGATCGAAGCAAGGAGCTCAAGGCAAAGAAAAAAAAGAAGTGGAAGAAGTCAAACAAGAATGAGGATTCTACATTGAACGATCCTGAAGAGATTTCCTTGCAGAAGAAATCTTGTTTGGATGGAGGTTTATCCCAATCACCACTCACTGCTCATTCTATTAATGTTATGAGCCAAAATATGGAAATGGCTCCATCGACCATATGTGATCAAAGCAAGGAGCTTAAGGAAAAGAAAAGAAAGAAGCGGAAGAACTCAAACAAGAATAATGATTCCATGTCTAACAATGACCCGGAAGACATTTCCTTGCAGAAGAAATCTTGTTCTGATGGAGGTTTATCCCAATCATCACTCACTGATCATTCTATTAATGTTATGAGCCAAAATATAGAAATGGCTCCATCGACTTTATGTGATCAAAGCAAGGAGCCTAAGGCAAAGAAAAGAAAGAAGCAGAAGAAGTCAAACAAGAATAATGATTCTATTATAATGGCTCAATCTCATGTGAACTCTGAACTTAGCAATGTGAAATTGTCATCACTTGTGGTGAAAGCCACTGGACAATCTAGTAGGAAGCTTCTCATCCTTGATTTGAATGGGCTCCTTGCCGACATTCGTCATGAACCTGTAGAAGGTTATCGTCCAAACAAGTGTATGGCCCGCAGAGCAGGTTGCAATTCACTGAACTTTTTTTAAAGTTATCTGCATAATTCTTCTTTGAACATTTTTTTATATGTATTCACTAACTTGTTTCTGTTCTTTTGAATTCTTTTCAGTTTATGTAAGGCCATTCTGTGAAGATGTTCTTAACTTTTGCTTTGCAACTTTTGATGTGGGGGTTTGGTCATCAAGAAAACGGTACTTGTGACATGCAGCATGCTCTAATTAACTTGTCTATACTTTTTTTGCAGCTTTACATTTGCAACGGTAGATTTTCTAGCAACAAATTGACTTTTATATTTGCATATGGATTGGTTAGTTTACAATTAGATATGTTAAACTAATCAAATAGAGATTCATATGCCACCAAAAGTTAAAATTGCAAAAAGAACCAAAGCTCTATGGGCAGTGTCAGGTGATCATGTGTATGTACTTGAGCACTCTATTTGATGAGTTTGTCGCATGCTAACCCTTTCATCTCAATTGTTTGGGCAGCGAATCTATGGAGTGCATAACAAAATTTCTCATGAAGAGTAGAAGGACGAAATTGGTATTCTGTTTGGTGAGTAATATTAGTCTTAAGCTCTGGAACAATAGTTACTTTTCAGTTTCTAGGCTGGTAATTTTGCAGCATCAAGCTGTTTGTTTTTGGGCATATTGATAGAAATTTAGAAACAGATTAAAAAAAGAATTAGAAAAAAGAAAATATGAGATGCGGATAGCATTACAAAGTAACAACACACAAGATAAAAGATAGAACAATCAAGAGATAGACTCCTTAATAAGAGAAACCTCCTCTGCAGCTAAAAGTCAAAAACCTGGATACTTGCTCCATGCTATACCTTCCTTCTTGCATAGAGCTTATATCTCTTAGTAAATTTATAACCTAGTGTCTGCTGAACTGTGATGATTGATCTCTATGCCTGAGTTTAACAAGAAGTCAAATGTTATATATATATATATATATATATATATATATATATATATATATATATATATATATATGTATGTATGTATCGGATTTTCTAACCTATGCCCTAAGGATAAGCATCTTGTTTTAGAAAGATTTGATATTTTTATTTATTTAGAGATTTAAATCTTTTTTACGACGGGTTTATTCGTTTCCTTTTTAGGGTTTTAGTTTCTAAAACCGGGAAGCTTATCCTATGCCCTTAGGGCATAGGTTAGAAAGACCGTGTGTGTGTGTATATGTATATATCAAGGATAAACTATAAAGGGAGTATTTTTCTCATATGATTTAGCTGCTTCTAATTTTTGATGGCAAGTACTCTATTGAACGTCCTACATTTGACCTAATTGCTATAATGTGTTTATATATATATATATATATATATATATATATATATATATATAATTTTTAAAGGGTGTTTTTCTCTTATAGTCGTAACGGAAAGTACCCTGCTGAACTTCTTATCATCCTGTGTTTAAACCATGTGCTATAGAAATTTAGTTGATTAAAAACCTCTGATTCCTAGCTACTGGTATGTAGTTTATTTGTTGTTTTGAATTCCATGATGCCTCATGATAGAAAAAACAAGCTAGGTAAGGCAGATATTTTCGCTAGTGTTAAAAAAATCAAATCCACCCTCTTTTGCATGAATATGTAAATGATATTGTCTTACTAAATGTGGTTTGTGCAAATATTATCAAAGTTAAATTACTCATCTGTAGACGCTATTTTGCAGAACCAAGTCCACTGTACGAAAACACGATACCAAACTATTGAGAACAAAGGTAAGCCCATATTTTTGAAGGAACTCCAAATGTTGTGAGACAAGCGTTTCGCGAAGCGTATATGTACATGGAAGGATGGTTTATATAATGAGTCTAACACACTACTAATAGATGATTCACCTTACAAGGCTTTGCGTAATCCTGTAAGTAGAAATTTCGTGTTCAGTTTTTTAAGTAAATTCATAATGTTTCTCTTGCTCATCAAATATTTACATGATTCTGATTGTATATTGTTCTACTCTTAATATAGCCATATACAGGCATTTTCCCCAATTCCTATGAGTACAACCACTTTGAAGATAACTCTTTAGGTAAGACTCTTAATTGAAACATATATAATGTTGATAGTGCTGGATTTTTAACAGTTAACCTAAATTTAGTTGTTCTTTTGAATTTGTATATTTACTAATTCTCAACTCTGAAATTTGTCCTCCCAACAAAATAGATTCTTCTTTAATAGGTTTTTATTTACCCTATCATTAAAGCTATATTACAAAACAGTGGTATCTTAAAAAGAGCTTTGGACTTGTGGGTGTGTGTGCAGGACGAAAGGGAGAACTTCGTTTGTATCTTGAAAGGCTTGCTGCTGCTGATAATGTTCAGGAATTTGTCAAAGAAAATCCCATTGGTCAAAGTCCTATAACAAATGCGCATCCATCTTGGGACTTCTATTCCAAAGTTTTGGGTTCCAACTCATATATTAAGGCTCTAAGAAGGGTTGATGAATCAGTGTCCGAGAACATGAAGCAACAGAAAGAACTCAAACCAATGCCACAGGCTAATAAATCAGTGTCCAAGTCGGCTCAAAAAAAAAAATCAGTGTCCAAGTGAGCTCAAAAAAAATTATCAGCCATGAAGCAACAGAAAGAACTCAAACCAATGCCACAGGCTAAAGAGTGATTTCTCAGAGTCGGCCAAAGACAGGCAGACAGCCTTATTTCCTGTTGGGATTTTGTTATTTTTAACAATATTAAAAGTAAGGATTTTGATCCATTCTTCCCATTTAGAAGGAACAGTTTTGAAACTGAGGATTTTTCAACAAAAAAGTTGCATGAGAAGTGAGCATTTGGCTGATGAGCCTTGAAGTTCACGACCCCTTAAAACTCCCAGTTATTCTACTGGGTTCAAACCAGTTGGAAGTAACTAGATGAGTTTCTACTGGAGGTTAGATGTTTTATGTACTGGAAACAATATTGCTGAAGTTCGAGCTTAATACGATTTTAACTTCAACAATAGATCCCGATTGATTTTTTTTTAAAGTAATTTCTCTTGTGAGGGGTGATGCATGTCAATTGAATGTAAACGATTTTTAGCGAGTAGTAGTTATAGGTCCGTATTCCAAGGCTTAGTTAGCTTGTTATGCACTTTAAAGGTAGGATAAATGACATAAAGGAACTGTAACCCGCCGCATGCACAAAGACTTGTTATATCCATCCATTCAATACTGTTCTGTAATAAAATGCAGTAAACCAGTTAAACAGGAGGCAAAACGCAAAGAGGTAGCCAGTAATAAAATGCAGTAAAACAGAGTTACACACGTTTCTTCCCCTGTTTTATGCGCATGCAACTGTAACAACAAAAAAAAAACTCTACTTTTTTAATTCATATGACGCTAATGATCATATGCATAAGCGCCCACTAATCATCCAAGACGACGACATCTTCCTTTCCAGCCTTCTTCTCTGTTTCACCACTACCTGCTGCATGATCCACACAGCCATTCGATCATCTTCGCTGGCTGTAGCCTCCGGAACTTGTACAGTTGAGTTCTTAGGCTCATCTGCCTGAGGGTTTACAGGCGTAGCAGGGGATGATGAAGAAGACATTTTAGCTAATAAATCTTCTCTTGATCGTGCTTTCAATATAAAAAAAGACGGGTTATGTTCAATATTTTCTGGGTTTAGAAATTACAAGGTCAGCTGCTAGTATACAATTAAATCAGAGGAAGTATATTCTTGATCTTGTTACTAATGTTGGCCTTTTAGATTGAAAAGCCACTAGATGCAAAAGAACCTTCATTTGCAACCAGATGTTGGAGAGCTTCTTCCTGGTCCAAAAGTATACAGGCACTTGGTTGGAAGGTTGCTCCACTTAACTTTTTCCAGACCTGGCATCTCCACTCAACTCTACTCCTAGAATGCCACATATGCAAGAAGCTTAGTATTTTTTGAGGTATTTGAAAGGGACTGTCAATTGTTCTTTGTTTTATCCTAGCACTTCACAACTCAATGTTCATGCCTATAGTGATGCTGATTGGGGTGGATATGCTTATTCTTGTTGATCGCTCAAGGGATATAGTGTCTTTATCAGGAGTTCATTAGTTTCTTTGTCTTGATAGTTAGTGTATTTATTAGGAGTTCATTAGTTTCTTGGAAGACAAAGAAGCGACAAACTGTTTCAAAGTCCTCAGCTGAGAGTGAGTATCGAAGTATATCACAAACTGCTAGTGAGTTGGTTTGGGTCGAAGGTTTGCTTAGTGATTTTGGTGTTAAAGTTCCTTTGCCCGTTTCCTCTATTTTGTTACAATATTGTTGCTCAACATCTAGCTGCTAACTCATTTCACACGCGTACCAAGCATTTGAGAATAGACTGTTACTTTGTTCGTGACATGATCCAAGAAGGTTTCATATCCACAGTTCATGTCCGGTCCAATTTGCAATTGGTGCTCAACAACACCCCCTTTCTTGCTCGCAAGCTTGGTCTGTGTTTGCCCACCTCTTTCCTAGCCAGTAATAAATTGTAAGTAAAACACAGATCTGCTCATTTGCATGCGTTTCTTCCCCTGTTTTATGCGCATGCAACTGTAACAAAAAAAAAAAAACTCTACTTTTCTAATTCATATGACGCTAATGTTCATATGCATAAGCGCCCACTAATCATCCAAGACAACGACATCTTCCTTTCCAGCCTTCTTCTCTGTTTCACCGCTACCTGCTGCATCATGATCCACAGCCATTCGATCATTTTCAATGGCTGTAGCCTCCGGAACTTGTACAGTTGAGTTCTTAGGCTCATCTGCCTGAGGGTTTACAGGCGTTGCAGGGGAGAGAATCTGGTTTACGTCATTGCAGATTTGTTCCACCTTTGGAAGGATTTTCCTTCCCAGAGGAACTGTGGATTTGTTTTCCACGCAACCTTGAGCAAATTCACTGGCACTATCTTCAGTTACTTTGCACATCTATGGCCAGGTCAGCATTTGATTTGCAAAAAGAAAAAGATTATTATAAGCACTGGATCATCTGGGAATAAAAGAAAGGTGCAATGGAGATAGACCAACCTGATTGTAGAGTCGGGCGAGCTGCACAGTATCAGAGCTGCTGTCAGCAGGAGCTTGAGAGGCTTCCTCAGCTGCAGACCACATAAGACAAGAGATCAGCTTCTAAGAGTTTCTATCCCATACAGAAGAAAGATTCAAGCAGGCAGCAATATGCATACCGATCATCTCTGTAGGAGGTAAATGCTTCATTATTTCTGCAACAGAAGAAACATTTGGTGCGTCCTCTTCCTTCGGTGCATTCGCAGGTTCATTAATAGGATAACCCTCCTTCTCAGCCTGCCACCAGAAAATTCAAAACCAACTTCCTACTCTTATTAGATTGTGCAATATCTTCTGATTTTTCTTTCATACTAGCAAACAGAGCAGCAAAGTCCCCTAAAAGAAAATTTATAATCAGATATCTAATTTCAAGAAAGAACGAGCTCGTGAATTCTTGTGCACAACCACTAATTACAGGGGGCATTAATAACAATCATAATGATATAGGTGGGCCAAAAAGCACTCATCATTATGTTATATAAATCATAGCAATGAATGCTCAGAAAAGCTTAAAACAAATATGAAAAAGTACGTACACTGTAAACTTGATAGTATTCCGCAAAAAGTCCCTTCTCCAGAAGCAACACCCTCTTTTTAACAAAATCAACCTGTCTCTTCTGCATTTCTCTATACTGGTACAACATGCTGGCTATTTGTGAAGATCCTAGTGTTGTCTCAGCTGCAGCATCACAAACATTGACCATTAGTGACCAATTAATATGCCTCCAGATGACTCTCTACAAAGGTTGCTGAATCCAATATTGTTTAATTACCTCCAGGATCAGGAAGAGTAACAAATGGGAGATTCAGCTCCTGACAGATGACTTGTTGAATCCTTAGATCTTTGTCATCAACAATAGATTGCCATCTTCCATAGCCATGTCTGCACACAAAGAAACAGCAAATAAGAGGTTTACATAGGAAATTGTCAGTGTAAAAAGTTTGTTCATGACAATCCTACAGAGACCAGGATAAGGATTTGTCCCTTGGTAAGTGGTAACCTCTTTTGGGATGGGTAAATATATTCAGGAAAGAAGAGGATTGCAAAACATACTAAGGATCCACTAGTTGGTAAGTGGCAAGTGGTAACTTCTTCAATCCAATCCAAATAACAATCCATCAATATCTCTGGTAATCAACACCCTATTAAAAATATCTTCTAAGCTTGTGACAATATTAGGTATATTGCATATGGGAGGATGACAAAAAAAAATGCAGCATAGTCTCTTTAATCAATAGGCAGACATTCTACATTAGAAAAATATACAATTTGACAAGGGGTAACTTCCCAAAAGATCATAATAGAAAGCTTCTATGCAGTCAAGCAAAAGTCAAAGACTATAAAGTATCAACTGGCAGGTGAAAGTAGATTTGAAATTTGAACAGCAGCACTCCCACCTCACGGGCCCCTTCCCAGTTCCCACCAAGGAAGAACTTTACACAATCAAAGTTCAGTCAATGTATATTTCTCCAACTCAATCCACAAAATCAAATCAAATGCTCAAATTTATTGTTGAAAAGTTACATCATGATGGAATTTGATAAATGTGTACATATGAATGCATATGACTGGATCCAAAAATAAAACTTACTTTAATAGTGCACGTAAAAGTATGAAATCACATTCTCTCTTCCAGAATTTTCCATCTTTCAGTCCTGGATACAGGGCCAGCGTGTCGTTGGCAAAAAGAGGAGCTTCAGGATTTTCAGACAAAAGCTTCACCTGAAAATGGATATAAACATATATCATACACAAACAAAAGGACAAATGCACAACCACCAGATTGCTCACATGACATAGAAACACTGGCTCAGATATTGATAGTAATGGAGTTGGACAGAAAAACTATTAACATTTGTTGTGAAGATCCTGCACTAATACTGTCAGCATCAGTCATGAATTTGGAAAGAACTACTATTGATATCTATTCAAACTTCACGACTTCAAATTAGCAGATTTTAATATGAAACACAATTCTATCTGTATTAGGTAAGCTGAACAAGAATGTAACAAACAAATAGAAACTTCTTTAAAAAAGCATGTCAAGAATCAGATAGATGACAAGTCAGAACTTCTCATTTCCTAAACCCCCAACTCCAGAGGCATACAGTACCAAAGTAAAATGCAGCTCCTAAAGTGGCCTGCAGTAAGGGGTTCTATGGACTCAGATGTAATATATATATATATATATATATATATATATATATATATATATAATCATTTTTAAGTAACTCAATTTTTCATTATTGACACCTTAAGAGAAAAACAACTGCTGATCTACTATTTCATGGAAAAACAACTGCTAACCATATTGACACCTTATATTCAGCCCATCACAAACCTTAAGTTGAAAACTCCAATGATGAATCCTTTAGTTATATGGAGTCAAGGTCTGCAGGTCTACATGACACAAGTTCATAGAGTTGGAATCTACCAAAATCAAATATCATATCATTGGACAGCTTTTAAGTTGTGAAAGGCACTAATCAAGGCAAACCATTTAACAGTAAGATCTGCATTTAGTTTATCATGCCCAGTCTGTGAAAATGTTGCATGGTTGCTTAAATAACTGGAAAAAGTATCAAACTCAATGGGCTCTTCACAGCATATTATTCAATGTATAATACCATGGATCCCCACAACACGTCTTTGCTACGATGACTTGTTAAACACACATCCCCAAGCAAACCTGTATATTTTCCTCTGCATATGACTGAGTGGCTATTTCAGGGCTAAAAAGAATAGCGAAGCTCTAAAATGGGTAATACGAAAATATGGATGAATACTTGAGTGCTGATTACACCATTTCGATTCGTAAGTTCCAATTACCATAATTTCACTCTGAGGGTACAGTTGTTCAGAGCAAACACATACCTTCTCATGTAGTAAACTCAATTGTCCAAGTCTGACAAGAACTTCTTCCACCCTCAGTCCTTCCTTTGGAACACCATCTACATTAAACAAAAAGGAGGTATAAGTATAAACCATCTATTTTGTCATGATGAAGGGTCAAACTACAAAATAAAAAGGATCAAACACTGAAGAGCAATTCCCAGTTTGATAGCAGATCGAAATTAACAAAAACAACCAACAATTACCTGAAAAAGTCGGAGAATCATTTACACCTTCGTTTATGTGAGATAAGAACAGCGTTGCGTACCTGATACCCAACGGTAGAAAAAGGATATAAATGACGAAAAAGCAAAAATCTAGGAGATCGCTAAGCTTAAATTATATGAGATCAGAACATTGTCGATGAACATAATTATCTAAATACTTGATAATTAGTATAAAAATATACGTATAGCCACAACATATTAAACCAAGTTTACTTTAGCAAACAAATGATTAGCCTTGTCAAATGCAAACCATACTAGAAAAAATAATGAATATTTAAGTGGCTAAAATGCATAAAACAAATTTTATGCTAGAGTCTAGCAACTCATAGAGGAATGACAGCAGGGAATTTCCAACAGATCTTCCAGGAACATGTCTTATTCACAACCTTCCAATATAACACAAACCAGTGAACCACTAACCAATTAAGTAACCAGAGTTAAGATCCCAACATCTGAACTGTCAAAGGTAAGGATATAAAACATTTTATAAAATGTATCTTTGGCACAGTTAACGTAGTGGGTTATTTATATAGAATAAAATCAATCATTCCAAGCTTCTAGCTACTGTATGGTTTGCTCAGGCCACAGGGAAAGAAAGTGAAGCTGAGAGAGCTAAAGCTAGATAGAGCTTAAGTTGAGCAATAATGTTAGGAAACCCTGTTAGTCCATCTTCAAATTAAAAGATATCAAACATATTTTCTCACAGATTCAGACTTCACAAGACACCTGTACAAAATAGTTAGCCACCGTAGCAAGATGTGAAATGCAATTCTCCCAAGCCGATAATTCAAGTTCATAATATCTCGAATTATTAAGCATTGGAATAGCATACAAAAATATATTAATAACCATCAATTTAGAGATAAATCAGAGAGATATTTTGCTTACTCTTCTACTTCTTCATAAGTCTTCCCCTTCAACCGCGGCAAAAACTCTACCCAATCAAAATCACCTACCCCAAATCTACACGAGAAAAGTTAAGTTTCAGAAAGAACAACCAAAGAAATAGAAAACACCGCGATTCAAAGATAGCGCTTTAGTGGACACAGATGTAAATTCAAATTTTGACTCAAAAATAAAGGGAACATCTAAGAACCTCATAATGATTTGAACAAATGCAGCTCTCTGACTCTGATTGAAACCTAGAACTCTGAAAAACTTTCCTTCACCTTCCATCAAAGGTAGTTGTTCCACGCCACCAACTATGTAAAAGAAAAGGCTGCTAGATTAGTATGCAAATATACGAGTCATTCACAAGATTAACCAACAGAGACATTAGACCTCGGCTCCTCTTTCTGTGAGGCTTTCTAGCAGGTGCACCAGTTGAAGTTGTCTCTCCATCTGACAGGTCAGCTTCATAATTGTCATCTTCACCATCAGAACTAACATCTTCTAAACCAGCCAAGTCATCATCTTCAACAGATACCATCTTTAAGTGACAACGCATGAATTAGCATTCAAATAATCGCCAAGGAAATGCTTCATTTGATGTTTCCTTATGCAAACAGTCAAGTAAGAAAGTGAAACAAACCAACTTCTTCAACTAATAATCATGTACCAGACAGGCTCAACATCAACATCAACATCATTGCCCCAGTATATTCCCGCACAAGCAGGATCAGTGGGGGTCAAGATAGGGCATAGGGGCACCCATACCCTGAACATGTCAGGAGGATGCGACCGATAGGCCAAAGGAAAGGAAAACTGAAATCAGCTATGTGACAATAATAACTGAATTTAGTTAAAATGCACCAAATTGATATAGGGGCTATATCCATCTCAAAAGCACTGTATAAACAGCCAATGAGTATGAGAATGTGCCCCCAACCTTATCAGACAGGCTAATTTTCATAATCAAAAATATGGGAAGACAATCAAAAGAAAATAAGATGAGTGCTGTATAACAATTAAAAACAATAGGTGTTCCATCATATTGAGACAAATCCTTTCAATAACAGCAACCACCACCAGAAAAAACAATCATCCAATTGGTGCTAGGCTGCTAGCTAAGAAAGCCTCTCCTTGTTGGTCCATGTTCACTTTCTCTATCTACAATTACTTTAGCAGCATCATATCATCCTGAAGTACAGGAAACGTCCTTGCCTTCTATTGACAATGACATTGTGAGCTTTTTTTTAATATTGTTTCTTCTAGATAGATTCCTGTTTTGTCTTCTTTGCAAGGACATCTCATTGGCTGCCTCCTCTCTTTCTATATCCCTCATTACATAGCAAAATCCTTTTTTTATATTAAAAAACCTCAACAATATGTCTAATAGATGCTATTCCAACTCTACTGAGGTTGCATCAAGCCTTTCATATTCAAGAAAACAATTCGTTGTAAGTGAACTACATTGAGAATTGAGATTATTTGAATAGACATAAATACCCTATCATTCCATTCTAACAAGGTTTGACTACACTTAGTACAATCATAAACAAGCAGCTACATCCAAATATTCAGGATATAAAGCAACAAGAAGAAGAACAAAAGAAGAAATAAAACCAATACACATGATGACATAAACAAAACGAATGAGAGGATGGTAAGGCTAGGCTACTTTACCTGTTTACGAACTCTCTTTCCTTTTCCCAAAGAATTGAATTCCTCAGTTTTATGCACTTCATATTTGTCTTTTAACAACTCCTCCCAATAAGAACTTCCATCCGTATTATTAACTGTGGTTTTATTCTCCATAGCTGCCTTTTGGTTTTCCTCTTCTGCTGATTCATCTATGTATTCAAAATTAGCCACCTATATACACAATAAAATATCCATAAGCCAGTAATGAGTCATCCACAAGCATTCATCTATGTATTCAAAAATAGCCACCTATATACACAATAAAATATCCATAAGCATTCATAAAATTATGAAAGGAAAAAAAGTGTCCAGATGCACATTCATTGTATGCACAAGTGGCACAGAACTAGTTACATCTTGAAGAAGGCAGTAAGTCAGTAACGAGTCATCTCAAGTTTACTCTGAGCGAGCACATGCACGAATGCTGTCAAGAGTCAGACTAAGATATCAAATAGACAAAAACAAAAAGTAAGCCAATAAAGCCAGGAGAAAAATATTTATAAGTTGCACTATGTCTAGCATCAAATATACTACCAACAAAGAGAATCGATGCTTAATGAAGCAATCACACCAACAAGATTTAACTATATCTATTTTTCCAACAAACACAGACACAGAACTAAGAAGAAGAAGAAAACAGAAGTTTTATTGCAGAAGAGAAGTTTAAAGGCAAGAAAAGAAAGCAGAAGTATATGCAAAAGGACTATCATGGTGTAGTTGTGTTATGTACTTATGTCTTATGTGTCTTAACTTCAGATTAAACATATCTAGTACTGAAAGTATGATACGCACAATCTCTATCCCAATGGATTTCATTACATAAGATTTGCACATCCTGATCGTACTAGAGATTCAAGATTTTCATGTTCATCTAGAGATCCTTTATCCAATGTAATCTATTGCTGGTTGCTGAACTGCAAATGAAACACATCAACAGTCATCAAATGCCTAACCTTGAAAGCTTTCAAAAAGCCATCTTCTTCTTCATCATCCAAAGAAGCCTCCTCATCTCCAATGTGTTCACGATCAAGTAATCTAGTAAAGACAAACAGTCACAAGAATGAAAGCATAAGGATTTAGAAAGTCATTATACATGAATTTCGGATGTAGACAGTACCTGTCTATGGCAGCATCATCATAGTGAATTTGGCGGGCTTTTGCTTCTTCAGTTTCCTCTGCAAACAACTCCATTGATCCATGCCTAATGATGTCATCTAGTTCTTCCTGAAAATGTCAAAGATTATACATACATACATACATACATACATACATACATACATATATATATATATATTCTCATAAGCCACACATCTAAGGCTCGTGAGAAAAATAAAAAAGCTAAGGAATTTTATGAGTGAGACTTGAGCCAAATGCCACAACAGATTTCCTGAACCAAAACGAATCTTTCAAAAAAGGTTTGCACTAGAATATTTCTTACCGTAATCTAGATTCAAAATGGAGCAGAACTACACAATCATATAACTGACTGTCAGATAAGTTGTGCGATAGTCACTAATTAATAGGGACCTATCTATTAATGACTGTTGCAATACTTATTAGAACCTTGTTACATCTTCTTTGAAAGAATAGACTCGTCAATTATGGTCCCAGAAAGGATGATCTTGGTTGATTTACATGTGATGTGTGGAGCATCCTAAACTTAAGTTGTATCAAAAGAGCAATTACAGCCTCAAAAAGAACAGATGGGTTTGTGAGATTACATACATAGGTACCCAAGAAGTTTGCGGGCAGAACAAAAAAAATGATACAAAAGAATTCCTCTTGTATTAGTTGTATAAGTGAAGCATGAATCTGTGGACTTTCAGTGTTTTTTATTGTCTGAATAGTTACTTGAAAGGACAGTATCATCCTTGGTTGATATATATTTACCCCTTTACTCCATTAAGAAGAAATACCTCCAGCATCAAGAGACTTATTCAATCATATGGCATGTTTAGATAAAAAGTCTTATCTCAGAATAGCATTCAAGCAAGTCTATACCTGATTGATATTCTGTGTCTTGAGCTTCCCCACAACCAAATGTTCCAAAATCATCTTCTTCTTAGTAAGCTCCATCATTCTTTCTTCAACAGTCCCCCTAGCTACGAGTCGATAGATCATGACCTTTAAAAAGACATAGAAAAAATAAGATAGCTTCTAGCGATGAAACCTCCAGAAACATTTGGGTTACACAACTGTATTTAAGAAGAACATTAACCTTATTTGTCTGTCCAAGCCTATGAGCTCTGGCCATCGCTTGTAGATCAGCATGCGGGTTCCAATCGCTATGTGGACAAATAAATACAAACTTAGTTATAAAAGGTGCAAAGCGCAAGGCAAAGCGTGTGCCTTTAGTAGACAAGGCACACCAAAGTACCGAAACCTTAAAAATAATTTCTAGAACATTTCTTATACTTAAAACAACATCATCATCATCATTGACCCAGTGAGGCTCCGCTACAGCGGAATCTGGGGGGTCAAGATGGGGGTACCCCTACCCAAGGGAAAAGGGGTACACCTGATAGACCCAAGAAAAACTGAAATTCAGCTATGTGACGATAATAACTGAATTTAGTTAAAACACACCAAAATTGATATAGGGACTAAATCCATCTCAAAGGCAGTGTATAAAAGCCAATGACCATGAGCATGAGCATGCGCCCCAAAAGGAATCACAACATAGTTCTTATGTTATAAATGCATAAATGTGCAAAAGGAATCACAATCAACATAAATCCATAAAAAACTGACTACATAAAGGGGGAAAACCGGAAAAGAGTGTCGATTGACCAGCAGAACTCGCCGGGTGGAGGCAAGGTGCAGGCGGGGCGGAAGTGGTGGCATGACTCGTGAAGTAGGGTTTCTCACTTTCACTTTCTCGTCTTTCTACTCCTCTCGTTCTTCTTCAGTCTTCTTTTTTTCTTTTTATTTCAATTTTATGTCTTTTTCTTCTTTTAAGGAAGTTTAAAGTAGAATTTTAAAGTTCGCGTGCCTTTGAGGGAGTCACGTGCCTTTTTAACATCAAAACAGTGTTTAATTTCAGCACCCACAAGAAGTGAAGAAGGCGCACACCTCAGCTAGGACGTGCACCATTCGTAGCCCACCTGACCCGACCATCCCAAGGCGTCTTCTTCTGTCTTCTTTTTTTCTTTTTATTTCAATTTTTTGTCTTTTTTCTTCTTTTAAGGAAGTTTAAAGTAAAATTTAAAAGGTCACATGGAGTCACGTGCCTTTTTAACATCAAAACAGTGCTTACTTTCAGCACCCAAAAGAAGGCACATGCCTCAGCTAGGGCGCGCCTCAACAAAGGCGAAGCAAGGAGCGCGCCTTTCGTATCTTGCCTCAACCGACCATCCTAAGGCACCGAGCCCCGCTCTTTGCGCCCAGGCACACCCGAGGTGCGCTTTTTAAAAATAAGAATACAAGGAGAAAAAGAGTAAAAGAACACATCTAAAGGCACAACCGTGCATTTTTAAATAACTTATCAAAGGGATAGTTCAGATTGATAAAGGAAAGAAAGGATGTACCTATCATAGATAATAACAGTATCAGCAGTAGCAAGGTTTATTCCCAAACCACCAGCTCTTGTTGATAGTATAAAACAAAACCTCGAAGAGTTCTTGGCATTAAATCGATCAATACGAATTTGTCTCTCAGTTCCACTAACCTTGCCATCAATCCGCTCATATTGCCATTTCTGATAAGCAATTAGCATTCAAAGATCAAATTATCACCGTGCTGGTCAAATTAAGCAGAAGGAATGGTACCATATACAAAAGTGATCTTAAAAAGTGGCATTGATAAGCATATCATCTGGTAAATGCAAGTCCAGTGGCATACATAAAATTCTCAAATTTTTATTTTCCATTTATTTACAAGATATAGATTATAGTAACTCCACGGGCGCATCCTCATGCTCATTGGCTTTTACACGCTGCCTTTGAGATGGATTTAGTCCCTACATCAATTTTGGTGCATTCTAACTAAATTCATTTATTATTGTCACATAGCTGAATTTCAGTTTTTCTTGGGTCTATCGGGCGTACCCCCTTTCCCTTGGGCAGGGGATCCCCCATATTGACCCCCTAGATTCCGCTGTAGCGGAGCCTCACTGGGTCAATGATGATGATGAGATTATAGTAACTCCATACAGCCAAAAGATATGATACTTTTTTCATAGACATCATTATGAAGATAGAGTATATGCTACAGAGTAAGATGTCAAAGAGAAGAGGAGTTGAAAAGATAACATTGATTGGATGATGATGCAAACACATAAAAAGAAAACTCGAGGTTAAAAATTAAGACTCACTGAGCAGAAGTGATGAAGGCAATCACAATATTTACCTTGAAAGTGAGGTAATCTTCCAGTATGTCCAACATATTCTGAAACTGTGAATATATAAGAACTCTATGTCCCTGTTCCCTAAGCTTAACCATCATTTTGTCCAGCAATTGCAATTTTCCAGATGTCTCGAGAAGTTCTCTATCACAAGATAGAGAAAGAGAGAATAAATACATAGTGGAATTGGGGAAGGAAGATGTATGAACAATTAACATATTTTTCCACGGTGATAATAAACAATGCATTTTCAGTTGCAGGCAAGAAAGCATATTTCGACCTCAGAAAATAAACAATAAGAAAGAAAATGAAATTATGAATTTTATAGCATATGAAGATTACTTGTGTGAAGCATCCACATCAGGTATATGTTTTTCAACTCCTTCTAGCATGTAAGGATGACAGCATAACTTCCGGAGTTCCATAACAACATTATTCAGGGAAATCTGGACCACAAGCAGTAATTGGAAGTTAGATAGCAGATAATTAGCTGAGAACAGACTGAAACTTCCACAGAGAGTTTACCTGCCCACCCTTGCGAGCTAATGCCTCATAGTTACGCGTCAAAATTGCTCTGTAATATTCCTTCTGTTGACTGCTCAGCTCAACCCGCAAGATAAGCTCCTTCTTCGGGGGTAGGTCCTTCATTACATCTTTCTTCACCCCTGATACCACAAGGATTTTTCAACTCATATGAACTATATTGGAATCTAACATACAAGTCAATACAATATCTAGCAGCCTCCATATAAAGTAACAATATCTAACTTCTGCAACAGAAAATGAACAAATAGCATAATTACATAAAATGGAATAGTAAAGCAAAAATGAGGGGGTGAAATCTATTAAATGCTCCATAGACAAGATACACAGAGTGAAGCAGAAAGATCTGCAAGCAATTATGGATCCTGCAGTTCCCTTTCACAGGTCAAACCGAAGATGCTTCCAGATTACAAATCATCCCAATCAATTCATATATGATCAATTTACCCATCACAGATCGATTCTCTAAATAACTCACTTCCATAAAACATTTACTCTTCAACACTAAAAAAAGTAAAGATTAAATGCTACCGCAGTTCTGCAATTTTTTTGGACATCATTTCAGTAGGGAAGAGAAAGAAGAAAATATGCATGGAATCCTCTTGTTTGCTTAAGGGAAGGGAAGTATAAAAAATGACAATTTATACTAAAATATCGAATATGAAGGAGGGTGTTTCAAGGATTTAAAAACTTACTAAAATTTCGATTCTCTTCATTACTTTACTCAAACAAGATAAATAGATTATTTCCGATCCAATATCTTCCCCTAAAGAGTATGGTAGCCAAACATAGAATCATAGTTCAAGTAAAAGAACATAAATGAGAGTATTTCCATAACTTAATTACAAAAAAAAAAGTACATGAAAGGAATCAGTTTTGAGATAAACTCATACACCTATTCACAGCACATCAATTACCCAACCACATTTTGAAGTTTTAATGAATAGAAAAGTATCATCATTATGCAAATTAGCATTATCCGGTCACATCCTGAAACTATTATATAGTTGTGAACCAAGAATAAGTTCACAAATTCCAGAATGTGCTCCAATTTAAGAAAATTACTAATTATCCATGGCATTCCTTAGGAATGCAGTAAACAATTTATTTCACCAAAAGTCATCACTATTTACCCGTTCATTTGTTTCTAGGTTTAGAATACATAGAAGTGTGTTCATACAGCAAGCACAAAAGCTCCTCATCAAACTGGAAAGGGTCACATACAAGGTTCCATCCCTTCACATTAGAAAAAACATTCTCAATGAACTAAATGGTGTCGATCATTAAACAAAAGAAAAGTACATATAACAAGCCATGTGAAAACAACCCATATGCAAACCTTATAAGGATTATTTCAGTATTTAACTCATATGAATGGGAGTAGTAATGATCTGGTTCTTTATTGATGGAAGATAGATTACATAGCCAATCCTAATAAGAACATTTGACAATTGAGCCAATATCCAAGTATCCTAGTTTCTTAAAGAGGTTTCTTGGAAACGTACTTTAACCATATATAACCTGTCCTTGTTACATCTGACCCTGCAATCCAAAGCAGGCTCATTCAATCCATTTCAAGACCTACCTACTTTGATCGAATCCAATTTATGGTCATTTATGAAGCATTCATGAAGAAATTTGATTCATAACATTCAACATAAGTGAAACGAATAATTTGAACTTTTGAAGAATAGAAAGATGTGGCAACAAATTCAGTTGCATACTTCTCAAAAGATGTGGAGCCAACATTGTATGAAGCCTAGAGATCTGCTCCTCATGGTTGATATCCTTAAACTCTTCCTGAAATTCTTCTAAACTTGCAAACTGCAGATGATAAAAAAAAACATTTAGATAATTATAGAAGAATCTGAGTTCATTTGCATGTTTTTGACACATTTGCTTTTAGCCCATTGCAAGCTCCTCTAACAAAACACCAACCTTTCCAGCATCAAGAAAGTGGCAATCACTAGGGATAGCACAGCATCTCATTCAATCATTCATATAAATCAACAACAATACCAACATCAGAACATGCATTTATACACACCAAGTGTACTTATAAGTCCCTTTCCATTCTTTTAAATCAAACATCCTGCTTTCTAACAAATGTAGAGAACGCATTAAAGCACCCGTAAGCAAGAAGCTGAAATAATGAAATTCATTAAAAACTAAATTATAAGAGCAACAAAGGAGAAATGCTACAGCAGGAGCAATTTTGGGAAGATGCACCTTACTACTATAACAAATGTTATGAAATGATGTAGTTAAAGGTTGGTTGAAACTCAAGTAGGAAAGTCTTTACTGATGAAACTATTGTCAGGGTAGATTAAAACAGACTATGCCAAGTTGCCAACTCCTAGTTAACCCAATCATCTCATTTCATAGAGCCCTGCCTTGTTCCCCTTACTGATTCCGGCCCAGATCCTTTCATTCTTCGGCTTTGTTCTAATTGCTGCCACTTCTTAAAATTTTCAGTAAAACTAAGTATATATCGATTAACAGCTTTAATTATTCCCATTAAATGAGAATATAATGAATGCTCTACAAGACTACAAGCAAATATCATAAACAGCAAGGTGATGATCATCATACATTCACTTAGTTACCATCTCCTTGTCAGACTTTAATTGAATTGTAAGAATGAAAAAGGCAAAAGAAAAAGTTTCCATACTAGAGTAGCAATTACCAAAAACTACAAGTACAACGGAAATGGGATACGAGTGGATAAAATGGTATGAGAACGTAGCAAAAAACATTGTCTGGGCGAAGAACTGACAGTACCTGCTAAAAAGCACCGAGGAAACTTCAGTTCAGCATCAGAGAGAAAGGGGGGGGGGGGGGGTGATGTTGAAGATGATGGTATGGCTGTGTGAGGGATAGTGTGACAGAAGGTATATAGTGGAGGCCGGAGGGGTGATAAATAAGGGTGTACCACGTGAGGGTTAGAATGCCAGATGGACTGCCATGCAGCTTTAGTATGAGAATAAAAGGAGGAAATTTAACCTATTAGAAAAAAGCAAGGAAACTTTTTAAACATAAATCGAAGAGATACATCACCTACTGTTTATTTCCTAAAAAGAACCACGCACTAATGCATGTTTCATCTGTGAGCTTGATCGGCCAAACTTTCTTGTCCGATAAAAAAAAACATACAGACTAGAATATTAGGTTTTCGAAATTTAGTCATCCGCATTTTGCCACAGGTTTATTATAATTTTTGCATAGTAGATCTTAGGTAGTGTTTGTTTGGCAAAATACGGAACGAGACATTGGGTTTGGAATGGACCGGAAGGGATTAGGGTCCAGTTTCCTCCATCTATAGAAGCCTTTCTTCTCTTTGCCATGCTTGATGGGCATGGCTATCCGAGCACCTTTGTTGTCTGCACCCCCCCCCCCCCCCCCGTTTTCCTATTCCTACATCACCACTTCCCACAATTTCTAGCAAGTGTAATATTCCCTGCTTCTCAAGCTGTGAAAGTTGGGGGTGGTTGTCCTTTGATCTGGCATAAGGCGGTGCTCAGCATGGTTTCGTCTGGAAGAAAGGGAAATGGTAAATTTGAGGTGTCCCCATGGTTGGGTTTAAAGGTCTTGTGTGTCACAAAGGAAAGGTACAGAAAGAGAGTTTGAGCGGTTGGAGATAATGAGAGAAAGTGAGGTGAGAGATTGGACAAGAAGATATAAAAGTAGTTCTTTAAATCTATCACATAGAAGGGAAATTTTTAAATGCCTTGTAGAAAGACAATTTCACATCACATTACACAACTCTATATCATGTGATAATTTTCCTTGATCGTACAACAAATCCTAGCACTGAAAAGTAAACCAATAGAGATAGATATTCATTTGGAAAACATAGCAACACTCTACGTAAAACGTAAAACTGTCACGGTAATATAACAGATATAACTATCTAAGTATAACCATGACTGCCATGTTACTTTGATATAATCTATCCAGACAACCTCCTATCTCTTACGATTTTCCTTGTTGACTAAGAGGTAATAATGTTCTGCTTTCTATTTCTGCAGTGCTCTTGAACAGGTATGATAGAACAAAAGACATGTCCCTCAAGCATTAAAGAGATGAAGTCAACCAACCACAAAAGAACACAGAATAGAGTGGCAACCATCTAATTCAGATAAATATGAATAACATCACAGCAAGCATTATGAGTGGGCATCAAAACATGGCTAAAACAAGAAATAAGATTAAGATAGTAAGTTTAGCATCAGAATCAAGAACTGAATACTTCAGACAAAAAATTTAGAATTGCAATAGCACCTGTAACGGTGTTCCTGTAAGTAGCACACGGTGTCTAGTAGAATACTGTGTCAATTGGAAAAACAACTTTGAATCCTTATTCTTGAGACGGTGCCCTTCATCTACAATCTAAATTAAGATGTCAATAATAAGTAGAGTTCAGTAATATAAATACAAAAAGCAGAATGAAAGATCAAGACAGGAATTTACCATACACTCCCACTTTATTGGCTTCAAAGATGCAGAATCTAAGTTAATCATTTCATAAGAAGTTAAAAGTGCATCAAATTTGATCCTGTCTTGCTTGCTCTCACTGGTAGGTGGTCCAGACTTCTTCTTGGTCTTTGTAGAGCTTTTGGGGTAATAAAACTCATATTCCCGAATGACACTACGAGCTTGTGAAGAACCAACATACATGACCTGCAATATTTCCATTTACTCTACATGCAAGACATGCTCTAGAAGAATTACAAAGTGAAGACCAAAGAGCACATACAACATTCATTTGAGGAGCCCATGTTGCAAACTCACGCTCCCAATTACGCAATGTTGATAGTGGTGCTACCACTATATGTGGACCAGTATTCTCTTCCATGAGTGAGGCTAAGAAAGCGATACTTTGAATGGTTTTGCCTGCATCAATTATTGAAATACACGTACTAAGAATTATAACCCCCTGATACACCTACTCAGATAGGAACGTGGAAATACAATAAATGAGAGAAGCTTTACCAAGTCCCATCTCATCAGCAAGTATCACATGAGTTTGTTTTGACCAGGAAAAGCGCAAAAAATTCAGCCCTTCAAGCTGATAAGGATGCAGTGTACCTTCATACAAGTATTGAATGAAGTTTTTAAGCATCCATACTAACTCATAATAGTAAGTATATAAATAAGTAAATAACAGGAAAAATATGGAACAAAATAGAATAATACCTCCATTTAAAAACTCAGGATTTTGTTCATAATGTTGAAATTCTTTATGTTTGATTTGTGATCCTTTGGCATCACGTGCAATGGCCTTTTGCTTACTAAACGATTTTTTGCGATGTCTAGATTGGATTCTCTTGAACGTCTCAATTTGTGGCTGAAATGCAGATATATCTGACTCAGATTCCCAGTAACACTCATCATATGGAAGATCTTTCCATTTTACAAAATACTCCTTCTCATCATCCTCTCCTCTAGAAATATTCAACAAACACATAGTCAAGAATAAATTTTCTTTTTCGCGTACACATATTAGTCACATCAAAAATCATATTTCAATCATGAACATCAAAAAAAAATTCTAATTTTTATCTTTTAAGTAAAACACAAGGATTGTTATTGTCGCACAAGAGAAGGGAGAAATAAAAAATTAAACTGCAAAGGAAATCTGAAAAGATGACTGCCTAAGAGTAAAATATCCTATTCCACATTCATAGTGTGTTAACTAGCAATAATGTAAAGTCTCACCATATTATAATGAAACTTTCCAGATTGGGATATCACGCAATCCTTATTTAACAACTCTTCAAAGATGCACCAAGAATTAGTCAGTTCTACAATATATAAGAAACTACTTGTTTCACTTTCTACCAAAAATACATTCCTACCCAAAACCTACTTTTGATACTCTTGAAATCCGTGCACCTCTCTCTACTTTTTACGTTTTTCAAGACACAAAAAATAACTTTTCACCCAAAAATCACTTTACACACAAGTGAAACGCACCCTAAAAGGTTTAACACAAAAACCTGAAAAAGCAATCAAAGACCCTGTCAAAAGTAAGGTCGACTAGAGGCTTCTAGTAATGGCAGTCTTAGGAGATGAAAGAACATAACCTTTCCCAAATGCCAAATGTCCAATAGCTTTTAAGTGCAATTTTAATCATTTAGACAGCATCAATAAGGCTAAAAAATTGACACACAACCGTATCAACATTTTGGTTTGGGTCACTCTAACTGCAATACAATATGGTTTTGGGACATACCAAATCAATTCATATATGATGACTTTCTGCATCACTTACGGGAAAAAATTGAGATTTCACAGCATCATCTATTCTTTCATCATTACATTCATTACTAAAAAGAATTACACTTCTTATATACTTCTTATGATAAGTTACTCGATAAGATCTATTGGAGTTTTATACTTTTTATGGAACCAAGTTTGGGTAGTGAAGCTATAAGACCTCTGTTGAGATTTGATGTATTTTCTTGCCGATACCCTCTGTTTGATATTGGTTTGTGCACTTCTTTCAAATAGTATTTTTTACCACTTGCAAAAAAATATAGAAGAAGAATAACACTTCAAGATGGATAAACCTGCATGCAAGGATCCGATCAACTGTAGTCCATTCAGGTCGAATAGCAACAAAATCATCTTCTGAACCATTAATTGATTCCATTTGACGATGGAAATTGTTCACTTTAGTCTTGAGGCGAGGAAGCGACTTATAGGCATTCACAAAATCTTTCTCAGGCACCCTGCAGCAATGAACCAATTCGGATCATATGTGAGAATCCTTTCCAATAACAGACCTTACCAAAAAAACAAGAAGCCTGCACTGAAGTAAAAAGGGGCACTACATAGAAATGTTTTCCTCGCTAACACAAAGTAAAAAAGACAGATAACTAATCTTATAAGAAATACCATGTGCAATGCAGGTAAGACAAGCCCTTCCACTTTACAAGGTATTGTTTGACAAGAACTTGCTTTGAACCCAGCTTAGAAGCATCATTGTCATCAGCGACCGTGGGTCGCCTTTCACAATCAAGGATCTTCTCAACCTCACTAAGAGGGTTCACCTGCAAAGAAAAAATATTTCAAGATCATATTCTGCATCTACACTTGAACCAAGAGAACCTTTAAATCTTTCATAAGTTGTAAATAAGAGTTCATACACACTCAGGACACTTCCAGTCTCCAGGATAAGGAGCTTTCAATTTTGGAAGTAAGCACTTTGGATGGTAAGCATAGGTGCAAGTTTGACATTCAATGAGGTCTTCACCTTCTCCACAAGATTGGCATAAATCTTCTTTCTGTGAAACAAAGGTAAACAGGTAAGTAAATGTTCACGAAAAAAGAAACCAAATGGGTTAATGTCCCCCAACAAGGACAAGTTCTAATGCAGAAAGTTTTGTAGACCATGGGCAAAAAAGGAGCAGAAAACCATTAAGCCAAGTGGAAACTTCTTGCTTAAGCTAAACAATCTGTAATTTAAGTCAATCATATCAAATCAAGACTCTAAGTTGGGGATATTTTGGTGGAGATTTGGCATGCACCATGAGTTTGGATTTTTACTACGGAAATAGATAAGCAAAAAAAAACAAAGAATGTTTCCGCAAGATATGTATCATGTATGAACATAAAAGCCAACAGTTGGCTTATATGAAAAAAGATCAACGATAATTGCAATATTTATTCCACTCAAAACTTACCAAAAAGATAACACGCCAACATTTTATTAAGACAATTCATTTGAATGGTTTGTCACACGATAAGAATTTCAAAGCGAAATATAAAATCAAACATTCTATACTGGATTCTCTCATGGAGAAACATGCTTCTCATCCACTTCTATCTAGCCATCTAGGAAATTTCCCATATATTTAACCTTCCTGAACTCCGTACTGCGAAAGGAAAGACATTCAAGGTACACCCGAGTACATAATCTCCAAAGTCCAAACCATCAAAAATTGCTGATTGCAGGTTTAAGTAATAAACCCTATCTATACACAGAAAGACTACTTTACAATCTAAATAAAATAGACCATTGACTGAAGGCTGAGAACATGCTATCATTGAGCTTATTACGCACAGTGCACAGTTTCATTGAAAAGTGTTACATGGAGCATGTAGTTAGATTTTCTTCTTACTAGTGCTGTCCAATTGCCCTTTCGTTAGTGTTCTAAGTTCTAACTACAGCCTAGTTAATCCTTTTATTTACATACAGTAAGAGATATCAATTTCCTTTCCTTTTCATAATTTTACTTTCCAGTTTTTGTTTTGCAATGTGTAGCTTATACTATAATATCATGTAAAGTTTGTACATAGAGCATAAAAAATAAAAATCAGTTATCTCCTCTTTTCAATTGGGGCAATCCCCTGTCTTATTTCTTATTTTTTATGGCTTTTTGTAGACTTCAGGCCTGAATGTTATACTCCCTAAATTGGCATTCCACAATTCAACCTCATAGCAATTGCACATAGGTAAAAGAAAAGAAATATAATTCGGCCAAATGCTAGCTTAGGGATTTTATAGTTCATTTGGTCAGAAGTAACACGAAAGCATTTGCAAATGAAACTTACAAGCAAAGTCAGAGTTCATTGAAATCAGCATTGCAAATCACCTTTTTTTAGAAATATTACAGTTCTAGATCACATATGATGTAATAATGTAGCTACAGAAAAAGTAAGAACATGAAACAGAAAAGCATAAGTAAGTCTCTGTGAGTACTCACTGCATCTTCCCTGACATATCTTTTCACAGGATAGCCAGATTTTGCATGTGCTAGATCTGCTTCATCATCTGATGAATCAAGATTGTACGTAGGTCGTCGATCAGATCTTGTACGAAGTCTTTCAACCAAGCTACTCATTTTCCTGGCAAAGGGAGAATTCAAATATTCGACTATCTCTGAGAAATGAAATGGAAGTAAAAAAGAAACACCTGCAGTGCCAGTGGCGGAGACAGGTTTTTTTTTTTTTTGGGGGGGGGGGGGGGGGGGGGGGCACCGGCGGCCGGAAATTCTCAGCCAGGCGCCAGCGGCAAAAAACAAGAGAAATTTAAACCACGGTTGACATAAAGACATTAGGAAACAAAATTCAATTGAGAACGGCAAGTTCAAACCCATCAATTTTGGAGACAAAATTGTAGACTGGTTTGCATCTAATATATTACATTTTATCACAGACACTGGCAAAGGAGCAACAATTTTGACTGATTTGCGAAGGATTTTTTTTTACACATAGCTAGAGCTAGAATTTTACTTGCCAACCTGAATTGATCATCAGTTATTCATCTGTAGTTTGTGTTGTTTTAAGTCTTTAGTTCTGTCCAAATGGAGTGGAATGTTTTCTGATTGATGCAATGAAAAAAGGAGAACTCCAAAAGCAATGGTAACAAGCATAAATAATTACGGTACCATGAGGATATAATGGCCAAAAACACGCACCTTGTAGATTTACAAGGATAAAACTAACCACAACAAGGCAAAACTCAGTGTTTGTTACTGAATCTATTTACAGTACTTGTATTTCAGTAATGCTTTTCCATTAAGCTAGTCATGAACTTATGATGACATGTAAATCTCAAACCAAAATGGCAACATGCTGGCGGAGGCAGGTGGGGGCGGCCGCCCCCGCCGGCTGCCGGGAATTCTCAGCCAGGCGCCAGTGGCTCAAAACAAGTGAAAATTTGGATCTTTCTCAATTGAGAAATAAGAACCACGGTTCACATAAAGACATTAGGAAACAAAATTCAATTGAGAACGGCAAGTTCAAACCGATCAATTTTGGAGACGAAATTGTAGACTTTGACGAGGTAGGGAAGATACGCCGGCGGTGAAGAATTCAAATTCTTTCTCCCGAGTCCGTCGTTCCGTCCTGATTCTCTCTGGTTCCGTCTAGGGCTGTTTATCAGTTGAATGAACTTGGCCTGTTTAAAGACAGGACCGCGCTAGGCCAAAAAGAGAAGATGAAAACAATACGCTCGTGATTTTTTTTTTATTTTTTTATTTTTTTTGGTTGGAATTTAATTTATTTATTTTTTTTTGATTAGGTAATAATTTGGTTTACTATAAACGTATAAATGTGAGAACGAAAATGGCAGTCAAAAATTGATTAGAGCAGGCAGAAATAAATAACAATACGTAAAGAAAGTACAACCGACGAAGAAAGGAAGAATGAAAAAAGGTAGTGAGGAAAGTTAAAGGCTAAAGAGTAATGTTTTTGTACTCGGGTCTGGATAGCTGACCCTGTTTCTTTTTTAACGATTTTGGGAACGGACAAACCGGGTATGAAAATGGACTACTGACGTTGTATTCACAGGGATGAAGGATCATTAGCATCCACGAAAGCATCTAATTGACTGTGTCAATCACAAACAAGCCACACCCAATCCTAAAACCAAAAGTCGAAGTTGTACAACCCGTGATCGGATCAAAATCTCCAAAGCCAATCGAGCCACAAACAACTCGATCCGAACAACAAACTCGTGCACACCTAAAACTTGAACATACATGTCAAAGAGGCAAAAAAGGCAAACGCACACCTAAAAAACAAACTATAGAAAGATAGGCGGCCCACAAGACAAGCCCATATCACATAAAAGCAAACAATGGGTCATGCCCAAAGCCACAAAAAATGCCACGTAAAGGCAAAAAATTCAACAAAAGTCCAGTGGTTGGAAAAAAGGCCACGTCTCCACATGTCTCAAATGGGCAATGACTCCTCGTCAACATCCAAAAACCAAATCTCCGAGCTGGCCATCCGCAACCAACAAAGTCCAACCAAGCTCGACCGGAAAATCTTAGGAGAGATAGAACCAGCAAGGAAACGCAATCAAGGATACGTGAACACAACAGGAAAACTGTATTATTGTTCTCAAAGAGCAAGTGATTGGGGAAGAAGTATAAAAGCAAAATTTTAGAGAGACGAACCATCAAGAAGGCCTTGAATGTCCAAGAAATAGATTCCATGGGAAGTTTTCTCTGATCGAGAAGGCAGAGAAAATACTAAAAACCAGAGCCAACCAAAACCCTTTTATTTCCTTTGACAAAACCATATTCACACACCCAACGAATTATTAAAAAAAAAAACTTTAACCGTATACCATTAGAACATGGTCGATAGAGAAAATTGGGACTCAACGAACAAATCCGATAATCTGAATGTAGAATCAAACAAAAAATTGACAAATTTTTTATTCTCTAAACTTTACCTGAAAAACTATCCATATAAATATGCCTTAAGGATTGTAGATCAGAATCAATCGTGTTTTGTCATCAATGGATTGATTAACTTGACCAGCTCCAACCTTCTCGATTTAAGGAGATTGATAGACATTAGAACACCAATAAATGTTGTCTTTGAATTCTTTAAGTTTATAATTTCTCATCTTCTTTTCTCTCCGAAAAGAGAATTTCTCATGTGGAAATGGAGATTGAGTAAGAGAAAACGCAATATGCTTGTGATTGATTGACCTTTACACACGAGATAAAATTTTATTTTGAATCTTATTATAAGCGTGTGTATATATATATATATATATATGATTGGTGAAATTAAAATAAAATAACATGTTAATATTAAGTTAAATATGACATGATGATTTAAATCGGGGGAAAGATATAAAATAAATAGAAGTTATCAATTGATTGAACAAATCATAGATACATAGATTAACAAATGTTATATAAAAACTAATTTAATCTTATTTTTTAATGATATGGTATTGGTATACATCCGTGAACAACAATTTTGCCATACTCGTCATTAGAAGTGCAATTATAACATAAATTAGTTCTACTTCAAACAACATATTTTAGGAAACATAAATATTTTTATTGACAAAAGTAAGATTTTAATAGTTTTGTTATAGGAGTATGTTCAATTTTAAATTATGTGGTTTATCCACTTACCCGTTACAGAAGACATCGTTATAAATGCTATCAAATCTAAAACCTCATTCAACGTAATTGCGATTCTATTTTTTAACATTTTCTTAGTTATTATGATTTAGATATTAATTATTTTAATAGGATATATGATTGAGTTGCCATAAATAAAATTGATCGAGTCTTCCTTGGCGTTAAATTATCGCACATCCATAATATAATACTTGTTCATGATCAATATATTACCTGTTTATTTATAATATCTTATTATTAAATATGTATTAGTTGAGAGGGAAAGTTTTGCATCATCACTTAGGCACCGTTTGACACCAGTGGAATTACAAGTTTAATGGAGGGGGTGGAGCTTAATTCCACTGCTTTTTGTACCCTCCTACTCCTAAGGGGAGAGCTTTTTCCAATAGCTTGTTCCAGCTAGATGGAGAATGCCAAACGGAGCCTTATATATACGCGAGAGATATTGAGGGGGGAGGGAGGAATTTAATGTAAAAAGATTTATTTATTCTTCTTTTAATTCTAAAAAAATCTTATCCATTGATTTTTAAAATCTAAATGGTGAGTGGAACCCTTGCTATTTACGCAAATAGCACTACTTGCATGATCTTAATCCAGGTACATTATATATTAGTTGGTTTTGGTTCAAGTGATGAGACTCATTGTGGTGAGAAGAAACTCTTGGACGAACAAGATTTTTTAATTATTATTTTTGGAATTTTTTTACTTTTTTCATATTATTTTCTTTTTAAAAAATATTGTAAATTTTAATACAATAGTTCATTTTTTGTATACTAGAAGTTCATTTTATATATGCTAAGAGTTCATTAATCTAAATTGAATGAGTATAATTTATATATTCTACGAGTTTATTGTTTAGTTATTATAAGTTTATTTTTATGTGCTTTGAGTTAATTTTTCATATAATTTGAATTTTAAAAAATAATTTTTTTTATGATTTCCAAATTATTTTTCTTTTTTCAAAATAAATATTATAAATATTAAATACTATGGTTCATTTTTTAAAAACTAAGACTTCATTCTTAAAATATTAAGAGTTTATGTTGTATATGCTATGAGATCACTTTTGTTATGGGTTCACTTTTCATATTGTATGACTTATGAGTTCATTGTTTTGCTATGTGTTCATTTATAATATAATTTGATTTTTACAAAAATTTAGAAGAAAAAAATAATAAAACTATTTTTAAAATAATCTTTCTTTTCATTAAAAAAATCATAACTCATAAAATATGGTTTTTCATTTTGATAAACTAAAAGCTCGTTTTTAATATATTGTGAGTTTGTTTTATATAGGCTATGATTTTATTTCATAACTGCTGTTCTTCGCATTAAATTTACACTCACTTCACATTTTTCACATTCTTTTACAAAAATACCCTTCTATTATCTCTATCGCCATATTCTCCAATGTCATCCTTTCAACGAGTCAACAACAGCTTCATTGTTCGATACCAACGGGAACCTCCATTAACACTGTACATAGCCGATGGTAGGGGGACCCCAGCATCATTGGCCGACCGGTCGAAAGCCACCAAGGCCATGTTCCAGTCTTCTCCATTGTCCCCCCAAGGTCGATTGATTCGACATTGAATGGACAAACACAACCAGACATCAAAATCACAAATTTACACAAAATATTTGAGATAATTGTTATCCCGCACCTCAAATTATATATTACACAGTTTAATTTCATGAAATAACACATCAATCAAACTATTTCATCCAAATATGCAATCTAGGGTTTTTCGTTTTTGAAGAACATATTAGGGCTTGTATTAGAAGGGGCAAATCACAATGGGAATAGCAGCATCAATAGGGTGATAGAGCGAAGGAAAGCAGAAACAAATAAGGTGGTAATAGTGACTAGACAAATCGGCGGCGCAAAAGCCTATTGGGGAAGAAGGAAGCCGTGACAATGGTGATCTAATTGGTGGTTTGGCATCGTTCATCATCGGGGCCACACATGAAAGGGAAACTTGGCAGTGACGACCATGCATGAACGAGTGGCTCGTCGGCATCACCGGTGGTCGCATCGTTGATCAGCATCGTTTGAAGGAAAATGTAGGTATGGAAAAACAGTAAGGGGGAATATAAGGGAGGAAGATGAGATATTTTCCATTTTAAATATTTTTGTTATTTTAATTGAAAAGTAGGCTATTAAGGTAATTCTATAGTGTGAAGTTTAATAAAAAGTGTGTGAAGTATAGCATCTCCCTTTTATTTTTATGTATTGTATGAGTTCATTTTTTTATCTATTACGAGTTAGTTTTTCATAAAATTTAAGTTAATTTATTATATATCTGATTTTCGTGTAAAAAAGTTAACAAATTTTTTTTAAAATAAAACAATTTGAAGAAAATCTGTAAAAAAATCTAAAAAAATCATGGCCATTTAGTAAATAAGTAATCTGATGGTTGTGATTACTTCTCACCATGAGAGTTTCTCCTCACCATACGAAGTGTCCTCACTTGATACCTTTGATGCTAAATCCTAGGTCCAATATCATCACTTGATACCTTCCCTATATTAGTTATCTTTTTTTAGTGAGGGGCTCACCTTTGATGCTAAACCTTAGGTCCGTGAACTAGTCGGCAAAGCACACGAACCAAATAAAACCGGCTTGCACCGACCGACTCGACCTAGTAGTAGGAAGAGTTATGAGATTTGTTTTTTCACCCAAGTGAAGGGGCAGAGGCAGGGATCAAACATGAGACCTCCTAACATTCTCCATGACTCTTACCACTAGGCCACCTTATACGGGGTTGTATTAGCTATCTTATTGTTTGTGTTAGATAAGTGGGTTTTGGGTTTAACAGTTACAACTTACAACACATCGGCACATAATCCTTTTTCCTCGTTGCAATGGATTCCGACAAGTTATCAAGAAAAAGAGTGGCAGTTGGGTGTGATGGTGTACGAAATAACCGCTAAATAATCAAGGGCAAAGTCATAAATATAAGAACAAAAAGAGTTCAAACATCGCGTTATACATACACGCCAAGACACAATTGATAGCTTGCATATAGGAATAGCTTAGTTGCATGTTTTATATATGTTTTAGTTAGTTTTAGGATAGTTTTTATGTAGTTTTTAGGTTTTTGTGTTATCGGGTATTATGCACTGGTTTGCTCGGTTTTACAGGTTTTTAGGTTCAGGAGCAACAGCGGGGCGAATACAGATTGACCATGGCGGTGGTGGACGAGCCAAGCGAGCTAAGGAGTGCTAGGATGATGTGGAGAAGAGCTAAGCAAGGAAGAAGCCAAGCCAAGCCAAGCTTAAGGAGAAAGCTCGGGCTGATCCCGAGCAAGTTAACCCGCGCAATCCCAACTGGTGGCCAAGAGCGCGGGGAGGAAAAAGCGCGGCCACGCTTTTGGGGGCCGATCCCGCGCAATCGGAGCTTTTCAGCGAGCGTGGATTTGGGCCAAGATTTGGTTTTGGGCTTTGGTCTTTGGTTATTTGGGCTTATGTTATCCAAGTATGTGGTTTAATATATCTTATGAGGGATATTTTTAGGAGGCATATAAATACTTTATGTTAGTTTATTTTCTCATAACTTTTGATCAACTTTTGGAGGCTAGGGTTTTCTCTCAAGGAAGAACCTTTGAACCTTTGTAAGTTTGATTTTAATTCAATTATGCATTGCTAATTTCTTTTGTGTTTGACTAGTTATTGAAATCATAGATTGCATATTATTGTGAGGTTTGATTGATTCTCAACAACTTGAATAGGTTTTATTCCCTGTGCTTAATTGAATCATAATTGATCTAGGGTTTTGTTAGATTGATCACCTAATAGAATTTCTAGGTTGATTTACAACTAATCTGATTAATGCCCGTTCGGGGTTGATTAGATAAAGTAGCATCTATAATTGTTTGGACCGTTCGGGCTATTCAATTGTAGAAGGGAATAAATCCACAAATAACTTAGATGTTTGTTTGCTCTAAGTGTTTGTTTCTATTGATAACTTGATTCGTAAAGCTGTCGTTTAATTGAATCTAGACGTTGTTTTAGGTTGTTAAATGATTAGGGTTGTTTAGACTGTTAGTTCTTTCAACTATTTATGAAGTTTGGGTCATAATCCTTAGTAGGAGTATAATCCACAATAGATTATTCAAGGGAATTGAGAATCAAGATAATCAATGATCAATAAGCATATCTATGATGGATTTAACTAGTTGAACATATTTCTCTCATATATATTCACAATCAATTTTGCATTCATATTTACTTCTAATTTTGCATAGTAGTTTAGATTTCCATTCAATAAAAAACCCCATATTAGTTACTTGGCACTTAAGCAATAACACATTTACACGAGTCTCTGTGGGATCGACCCTTGCTTACCATTTTACTCAGATTGGTTAAGTTAGGATTCTTTGATAGGTAAACGACTGAAAAATACCTCATCAACAATATATCGACGTTTCGAGCTAGATTGCTAGATGAATACTTTGAGCCCAACAAACCATATATTGGACCGACCCAATAGAAATATAAATGCTTGGCCCAATTGCCAAAATCGACAAATCCCACACAACTTGTAGCATGAAATGTTATTTGATCCATTTGCCTACCATGCCGGATCTTCTGCTCCAGCCAATTACTCCAACTACTGCTCCATTCACCTGATTGGGCCACTTGGCAATTTTTTTTTTAAATTCTAAATGTGATTTAAGTAAGATATTGTATTAATTAAGGCTATTTTTTATTTGGGCATCTTCTCCTTTCGTATCTCGTATCTATGGCTATAACGAGATACCTAGGGCTGTAAGCGAACCAAGCCGTTCGCGAGAAATTCGGTGTTCGGCTCGGTTAAAGTCCGTTCGTGTTCGATTCGATTTATAACGAACTGAACACGAGCAAGCTCGAAAAATAAATGAACCGAGCTTGAACACAAGCGTATTCGACTCGTTTGTTCGTGAGCAAGCTCGATTATATGTTCATGAACAAGCTCGATTACATATTCGTGAACACGTCCGATTTTATGTTCATAAATATATTCGATTATATATTAACAAACAAATTTAATTATATATAATACAAATATTAAATAACATATAACCCATTAACCGGCCCATTTTTAAGAAGCCCAATGTATGATAACCCTAAAAGCCATTTACTCCCTCCCTTCTAATTAACCTAGACAGATCTCGTTAGTTGCCCGCCGCTCTCTCTTCTTCCGTTCTCTCTCACTCGGTCACTCTCTCAACTTGCGATATTCGGATCTCCCGACTCTCCCCTCTCAAATCTCCGACTCTCTCCTCCGACTCCCCCTCTCAAATCTCAGATCTCCGACTCTCCCCTCTCCAATTTCAGATCTCCCGTGTTCAGTTCGATTTTTTCTCCTAGTGCTTCTGTTTTCTGACCATCCAAAGATATTGCTCGATTGCTTCTGGTGTCCGACTAGATCGGCGAGATCCAACGCCGGGAAGCCAGAGGAGGAGCCGGATCTGAGATCTCGCTTGGTACACTTCTAGAATCTCGATTACTTCTTTGGTTTGTTTAATTTGTGAACTTTTTTGTTTTGATTTTTGGTTTGTCCTTTGCAGGTGCAGCTTGTGGTGTGTTTGAAGCAAACCTTGAATGTGTCAATTTGTGCTTGCCTAGTGGAAACTCGTCGACCTCTCTTTCTGAGATTCTTGTGTGCCCATAAACCAGGTTTCAATTTTTTTTGTGATTCGTGTGCTTTGATAAATTTTTACAAACCCCTCATATTTTTGTAGATTGTTGATCCAGCCGGCCTCCAAGCTCATCTCTTCCGCAAGCCTCTACAGGTTCAGATCCTCATCTGTAAAAAAACAATGCTTCTTTCTTGATTACCACATTTTGCTTCCAAATAAATTTTGTCTTACCCATAACTGGAGTGAAATCAAATTTACTCTTTTTAAGTTTGCTCTACTTCAGAAGATTAAAAGAATCCCAAAATTAGTACCATTAATTAGTATCTGTGTAATAAAAATACTACTCTGTAGTAGAATTGTTATGTATGTGGATGTGGGTAATTGAGATTAAAAAACAAATGATGAGTCTAGAGAGATTAGGTGGCACTAGACATGAAAAGGATGATTCTGAAAAGTATAATTGAGATTCAAAAACAAATTAAAGTAATTACAAAAAATGCAGATGATTCTGAAAAGAAAAGGAAGAGGGTAGATGGCAGTATGGCACTAGACAGCAATGTCTTTGTCCACAAAGATGATGTAGTGCTAAGTGCTTGGGCTGGCTTATCCTTTCATGATTCAGTTGCCTTTACTTTTAATTAAAACCCCACTAACTTTTTTAGTTGTTCTTTCACCTCGTCATCATTTTTTATCATTAAGGTTAGGGTTACGATTTTTTCCAATAATTCATGACAAAATTAAGAAAATACTTTTAGTTTGCGTGCTTGAAATATTGTAATGAAAGAAGAAGTTACAAGATTAAGAAATGCTGTTAGTTTTCACTAATTCATAACTTATCTATTGAATATTCATATATAATATGTTTGATTATATGACCTCATTCTTTTGTAGGATGCCAAGAAAGAAGAAGTTATAAGATTTGAACATCCTCTTTGATGGTTTGAAGATTTGTAATACATTAATTATAGTTTGCTCTCCTTGGGATCATATAAATTATTGTTTGTGTTTTGTTTTTCAAGACATTTTATAGTTTGTATTATTAATATTTGTTCTATCTTTTGTATCAAAGACTTTATAGTTGGGTTTGCAAGACATTTGTATTGTTAATGTATTGTGTAATGTTTTTCTATGAAATTTGAGCATGTCTGTAGGTTTTATAAATTAATTTGAGTAGGTTTTATATATTAATTTGAGCAGGTTTTATTTATTCTCGAAAGAACTAAACGAGCAAGCTTGTCGAGCTTGTGCTCGTAAACAAGATAAACGATCTGGTTCGTTGAGCTTGTGCTCATAAACAAGTTAATCGAGCGGGCTCGCGAGCCGAGCTCGAGCTCGACGAGCCTTAAACAAACCGAGCTCGAACAAAAATTTGGGCTCGAATCGAGCTCGAGCCCGAGCCCGAACAGGGCTTTGAATGACCGAGCCGAGCCTGAACAATTCAAAACTCGACTCGGCTCGGTTCGATTACAGCCCTAGAGATACCCAAATTCAAATTTAATTGAACACCTAAAACTTGTTCTTCACGCTCGAATTTATTGACTTCTTCCTCGAAAACCACAACTTCTTAGATGTTGCAAGTGTCGGATTGATGCTCTCTTTCACTACATTTTCTCTACCCAATACTTAATTTTATGGACTTGGATCTTCTTAATTTTGAGATATTTTTTGATCAGAACCCTAAGCTGTAAAAAAACCGCAATTGTCAAAGCTCCCTTTTCTTCAGATCATCAATTTAAGCCACCAAATGCTCCTTCTGCTATGATTTGTTCTTCTCTAATAGCAAAGAAGAGATTAAGAAGAGTGATGGCTTTGTGATACTATGTAATTGATACATTGTGTTTGATAACTTCCTGATTGAACTGCAATTTTGGTCAATACCAAACAATCAACTCTTGAATTAAGTTTAGCTGATACATCATTGATTTGTGAGATGAGCTCTTGTTTAAATTAGTTTGGTCATCATCAAGCAACCAACTATGTAATTGAATTGAGTTCAGTGGTCGAAAAGCTATTTATGCGTCACACACTCACACACCATGAGTGTAACACCCCTATTTTACAACATTGGGTATTACCGCCAATGACCTCGGACTTTCCCGTCCAAAGTCACCTAAGGCTTTTAGAATGATATTGAACTCATACAAATACGGAAAATACATAAATAAACGGATGCTCACGAATGAGAGTTGATTCTTTAATTGCAGATGAAATTGACCAAAAGCGGAATTTTATTTATTGATAAGAACTTTCGTTCATTACATTGAGGGTCGTTTTATAAAAGAGGTAGCAGCGGAAAGTAAAGCCGTTTAAAAAGGGTTTAAAATACTTAATCTAAAATTACAAGAATGTTTTCCCAAGACAACTCATGTGATGATGATTTTCTTGGTTTTTAAAATGGGAAGGGCTAATGTACTATCTTCGGAATGCCTTGCTCTTATGAGAATTCCTTCCTTCCTTCGTTGTCGTCTTGCCTTGACCTTCAATCCTTGCCTAACGTTTCTCGAACCTTCTAGACTTCATCTTCAACACTTCGGTGTATATTCCTACAGTCTGGTATTTGTCGCGAATGGCGAGAAATACCAGGCAAAAATGCGGAAGTAGGGGAATTAGTCTAAGGAGACTAAGAAAGCGGGCACGGAACTTCCCAAGGGTATTTTGGTAATTTAGCAATGTCGAGAGAGATATTATCGGGTTGTGTTTTAGGATAAGGTTTATTTATGTGAGGTTAGCGGTACGAAGGAGAGCGTATCTCAAGCGGAGATAGCTCGACAATCGAGAGAAGAACTACTAGATTGTAGACTTCTTTTTATAGTAGGAAGTATGTTGGGAACATTATTAATTCATACAAGTTTTGAAAACCTCTCGCGCCCTTGCGAACCGAGAGCCGGATCGATCATTTGAGATCGGTCCGGTTTTGGTGTCTTTTAATTGTGCATTGGCCACTTATCTTGTATAGTGATGAAAACTCTCACTTAGGTTGACATATTTTAAGAGTGTGGGGGGCTTATGTACCGGCCCGAACCACTGACAAGAACAAAAGTTCCGGCACTTAGCTAGAGTGCCTACGTCCCTTCGTGGCGTAGGAGCGGACATGGATCATGATCGACAAGTCGTAATTTATGCATGGTGGCAATACGAATTTAGTGGGTTATATAGAGGTGTCGGGTTAGGCCCGCACCCCTTACTATTCCATCCAAACCGATCTCGAAAAGAGATCGTAAACAATCAAGGTCACAAACAAGACTAGCACAATAGTCCTATCGAATATTTAAATAACGGAATAACAATAACAATGGGGTCATTAATTCTAGCAATCGATATTCCTAGGTTCATTTTATTATTAGCAAACAAGTTGTTCCCAACATCGAAGAATTTTACGAAACGAGTTTATTAAGGCTACAAAGAGAAATTCCACTTGCTTTAGCTTGTACGAGTTTCTATTAGCAAACGAGCGGAAACGATGTTCTTGTCACGAAACGGAGGTTCGACCTAAGGACACGAGATATTTCGATAACTTTATTCTCTTTTATTCTTTTTAAGGGATGAAATTTACTAAATTATTGTATTAATAATTTAGTTGGACGTGAATAAAATAATAACATCCCTTATTATTATTTTACATATTGTAATATCCTTTTATTCTTTAAAAATCTTTATTTTAATATTATTCATTATCATTCTTGAAAACCAAGTAGTAACTTTATTTAATTTATTAAAATATCCCTTTATAATGTTAACTTGTTATTTTAATAATATAGATAAGCAAGAAATACCTTTATAAATCATATGATATAGTTTTCAATATTATAAGATATATTGTATTTACAAAGTCTTCTTAGGATTGTGGAAAGTCTAAAATGCCCTTATTATTTAATATCTCATATTCATAGCATTATTATAATATTAAATTTTATCAAACCATATCCTTTTTATAACATGACCTTATTATAATATTTACTTATTAAATCCTTATTTAAAAGACATGCAATATTTAATAGAGATTAAAATATTAGAAGTTGTCCTTTTCTAGTACTTCCCATAAATATTCATGATTTATATACTATGCTTTCCATAATTATGATATAATGGTAAAATAATCTTATTATCTTGAAATAATTTCCCCCATAAATCTTTAGTTTATAATAATAGAATCATGTCTTTAGAATGTTATTTTATAACCATGAGCATATATTTTATTTAACTATAACTTAGATCATAATATTATCTCCTCTATCTTGTTATGCAAAATATCTTTTTACCAACTAGCATGCTCCATATTTATAACAATAGTAATTTATATAAAAATATTTTTAACTTATGTACTATTTTTACTTAATAAAACTCATGTCTAAAATTATTATGATATCTCTATACTTAGAGATATCTCATATTATAATATCCTTTTTCATTTCTTTTATATTCTTCTTGTAAGGTATTCTTTAATAATCAATAAGCTACATACTTTAAAACAATAGAATTTATATAAAATGCTTTCTACATAAGTTTTTATTTAATATATCCATGTCTTGAGATTTATAATATTATTAAATTGATATGCAAAATAAAAGCTCTTATCTAGTACAATATTATTTACTTATTTGATTTTATCTTGTTCAACTAACAAGATCCCAAGGCCACTATTTTAATTTGATTAACTTTGTAAATCTACAATTATTATTGTGAGGCTATTTAAAAAAAGGACTAAAATAATTTAATAAAATTGGATAGAATTTTAGACCTTTCTCTACAAATTTGTACGTAAAGTACACAGAGGAGGCCAAGGGAGGAGCGGATCGGGGCGGCGACACCAGGGAGGACGACGGAGGCTCGGCGGCGGGCGGCGGTTGCTCCGACGAGCGTCCGGTGGCCGGCGGTGGTCCGAGGGAGGAGAGGTGGAGGCTTGGTGGTGATTTGGAAGGCTCCAATGGTGTTTTTGTGGGAAAAAATAAAAATTTAAGGGCTGATTTTTGAGGATTGAATGAGAGCAATTTGATAGAAGAAGAGAGGAGAGTGTTTGTGTGTGAAATTGATGAAGAATTGAGCCCTTTATATAGGCAAGGGAGGGCAAGGTAGTGATCCATGGCCATGGAGTTTCACCAATGGAGAAGAGGGAGATGGAAGAGGATTGGCCATGGCTGTGCTTGTTTGATGATGATGCAAGGAGGGATGTCACTAGGGTGGTCTTGCAAGCAAGAGTGAAGAGGGAGGAGAAGTCATTGCCATGCAATGGTGAAGTGTCTCATCAATCAAACATCAATTTGACTTGTTTGGAGATGAAGAAGAAAATGGTAGTTTATTATTAAAAGAATGGGTAAATGTGTAGATGAATTACAATAGCTTAGCGGTTTGAGGAGTGTGTGCTTGTATGAAAGGAGCGAGAGGTCTCGGGTTTGAGTCCCGACTCTTGCCTCCTTTTTATTTAATTTTCTTTGTACTATTTTTAGTCTTGCACACACCATTATTTAATAAATTTCGAATTTTATAAAAGCCTTATTTTTATTTGAATGCTTTTATGCCTTCATAATCCTTTATAATATATTCTTGAATTTATTTATTTAAATTATTTAAGTTCTCTTGTTATAGAGAAAAAGGATTATAAATTATATTATAATGGTTTTTACAAACCTTGGAATATTTCGGATATTACATTTATAACACTTTTATAATTTATTAAGATAATTATAAAAAATAATAATTAAACTCTCTTTTTAACAGAAAATACTTAATTAGATATTCAACTTGCATAATATATTTAATTAAATTCTTAATTGTCATTGTAGTAAACTTTTGTAACCTTTCATAATACAATATGAAATTATAAAATTTATTAAATTCTCTACTTTAGAGAAAAAAAAATTATTGGGATATTTATCCATTTTATTTTATTTAGAATTTAGCGGATATTACAATGAGTTTGAGTTTATTAGTGGAATTTGCTTGACTTATCCTTCGATGAATGGAGCAATGATAACATGTGTTTATAACACCTTTTGACTTGATTAATCCCCACTTTTGTGTACAAAACATACAATTGCGTGATCATTTTAGCATGATTATGGTTGTTTGTTCGGATATTTGCTCTCGTTTGCTTTTGGTTTTGTAGGTGCAAGAATTTGGATTCTTCTAGGATCAGATGGACTTCAATTCAAGCAAAGAAGAACCCAATGGATTCAACTTGAAGATTTAATGGAGAAGAATGAGTTATACAAGCCATACAAGCTAAGGAAGCACTCATATCCAATCAAAAGTTGTCAAGATGTCTTTCCATGATATTGCATGAGGTGCTCGTGCCACTCGGCATGCCCATGCCAAGAGCCAAATGCCAATCTCTATATGCAGTTTTTGGCATGGCGTACCCGTTGTAACACCCCTATTTTTCAACATTGGTATTACCGCCAGTGACCTCGGATTTTACCATCCAAAGTCACCCAAGGCTTTTAGAATGATATAGAAATAATAAAATGCGGAATTTAAACATACTCATGTAACTAGAAAGGTGCTTCCGAAGAAGACTTTGTTCTTACAACCCAAATCACATCATCAAAACTTGTTCGGAAATTACAATTCATAAAGGAAATCGTCTTTTAGAACATAGAGAAAATAAACCAGAAAGGAGATTCGATTACATCTTGAGACTTCTTGCCCTTCCTTTGCCTTTCACCTTACGCCTTGTGATTAATCCTAGGTTCTGACATAATTCGCGAGGGGCGAGAATATGCCAGGCAAACATGCGGAAAAGAAGAATTAGTCTAACAGACTAAGCAAGCGGGAACGGAACTTTCCCAAGGATATTTCGGTAATTTAGCGAAATAATGACGAAGGTAACCATAGGTTGTGTTTCAAGATAGGGTTTATTTATATGGGGTTTTAATGGTACGCGAGAGAGTGTATCTTAAGCGATAATAGCTCATTAATATAGAGAAGAACTACTAAATTGTAGGTCTCTTTTAGCATCGAGAATAAAAGATATGTTGGGAACATTATTAATTCGTACGAGTTAAACCTCTCGCGCCCTGAGCGGATCGAGTTCCAGATCGATCATTTGAGATCGGTCTGATTTTAATATCTTAAATGTGCATTGGCACTTCTGTAGCGTATTTGATTTAATGATTTTAAAAGGGTGGGAATTCGGTGAGCCCGATCCACCAAGGGAAACCCAGTTTCCCGACACTTAGCTAGAGTGCGCACATCCCTCCTTGCAATCGGAGCGGATGAGATCATGATCCCGAAAGTCGTACTTCAAACACGTAGGCACTTACGACTTAGAAGGGTTATATAGAGGCGTCGGTTATTCCGCACCCCTTACTAGTTCGTTCAACGTGGACCTCTGAACGAGTCCATAAACAACCAAAGCCAGAATCACACTAGCATAAATAGTCCTATGAGATAATAATAGCGAACTATACTAACAAAGGTCATTATATCTAACAATCGATATTTCCTAGGTTCATTCGTTACTTAGCACACAATTTGTTCCCAACATCGAGAATTTCACGGAAACGAATTTATAAAGGTCACAAGGGGAAAATCCACTTGCCTTAGTTCTGATGATAACGGGTTTAGCAATAAGACGGAGGTGTGGTTCGCGACTTCTAACGAGAATCCTGACCTATCGACACGGAAGATTACGAACGGTTTAAATATGAAATTCCTTCTAAGGTTCGGATTTCTCGCGTGTACTTAGCTTAAGTGAAGGGAAAATCTAAATTATTATAATAATAATTTAGGTAGCTAAATTAAAATAATAATATTCCTTTATTATTATTTTAATTTCATAATATCCTTTTATTCCATTTAAACAAAACTCATTGATTATTCAAAAGTAATTTCCTTAATTTCAATGATATTCAATGATTATTTAAAATTATTTTCCCTTTACGAAAATACTTTATTAATAATATTCTCTCAATAAAAATCTTTTTTAACTATAGGGGTTATAAAAAAAAATAGAATAATATTAGGCTATTTCTTAGTAACTTTCCATAGATAGAAACTTCTATTTACTTGATAGGGTAAGCTTTCTAAAACTATCATAATATAAAATAAATATTCTTATTTATTTTATTTCCAAACTTCCTCCCATAATTTATCTATAGTTATAAGATCATGGTATAAAATATCTAATCATTTCCTTATAATATACTTTTTATGATATTCTAAGTCACAAAATAATATTCTTTTCTATATTTTACAATATCTTTCAAGGTGAGATATTTTTATATACTTAGCAATATAAGTTTACAACTTATCTTGTAATTATTTTATTGTTACAACTCTTGTACTTGCAATAAAGGTTTATGCCATATAGAAAATTCTTTAAACTTAGAATTAAATGAAACTAATATTACACTAAATTATTAATATAACTAACATTGCCCTACTTAATTTCATAAATTTTGATATCATCTACTCTTAGAGCTTACTATCATTATACTTTGGAAAAATCATATATTTTTATAAGGGTCATAATTAACATTGAAATAAATTCATAGGCTACTAAAATTCATGAAAATACTTTTATAAGGTCTTCTTAGAATTTATTTAAATAATAATGTATTTACTAATTAAATCATAATATAATAATTTAACCATTAGTTTATTTAATGAATTTATTCCCTTCTTCCAACTAACAATATTTACATAAAATTTTTATAAGTCTAAAACAAAAATAAATTTGCAAAAATAATTCTAATTAGTCCTCTTGATATTACTAGTACATTTTAATAACATAAATAAAATCAAATAAAATAAAAATAGGGTTATGAGATTATACTGTTATTTGTCTAAGTTACAGAACTCAGGAGAAGAGGAGGCAAGGAGGGTCGGCGGTGAGGGGCGGCACCAGGGAGGCTGCGGCGGCGGCAGGGCGGCGCGCTGGAGGAGGAGGAGGCCGTTGGTGGTGGCGCCGGTGGTCAGGCGAGGTGGCCGGCGGTCCAAAGGAGGGAGAAGAGGGCTCATTGGGGGGAATTTTTGGAGGGAAGACTCAACTTGGAGGGCTGATTTTTGAGGGGAATTGAGAGCAAATTTGTAATGAGAAGGAGAAGAATGAGATGGGTGAGTTCTAAGTGGAGATTTCAGCCCCTTTAAATAGGTAAATCCATGGGACTTGTGATCCATTGCCATGGATTTTGACCAATGGAGAAGGGAAGAGTGAATGGTGATTGGGGAGGGTTGGTGAGAATGGTGATGTAATCTTGATGAGGTAAGCATGGTGATGTCATGGCTAGGATTATAGGCTATGGTGGAAAGAGGAGCATGCATTGGCCTTTGCTTTTCATTCTACGTTAATTGCATTAGGTTGAAGAAGGAGAATAAAAGGATTTATTTTAATGTATTATTATTTTAATAAATTTTGAGATTAATAAAGCCTTTATTTTATTCAAAGCTTTTTAAATTGCCTAAAAATCCTTATGGAGTATTCCTTAATTTTATTTAATTAATTTTTCACAAAAATCTCTTTTCCAAGAGAAGTTTAAAGTTTATTATAAAAATTTTAGAGATGGAAATAGATAAAAAAATATTATATTAAATTTCATTTTTAAAATCTTGAAATATCGCGGATATTACACCCGTAGACCTGGGTCCGGTTCAGGAACCGGCGGTTCCGGTTCCTCGGAACCATGGAACCGGGACCGGAACCGGCCTTGACGCGGTTCCCCGAACCCGGTTTCCGCCGGTTCCACCCGGTTCCGGTTCCGGTTTGGAACCGGGCATTTAAAAAAATAAAAAAACCGACTCAAGCCGCGATCGCGGAAAATACCAACCGCGATCGCTCGTGAAGGACCGCGATCGCGGTCCTTCACCCGCGACCGCAGGCCCAAAAAACAGAAACTCTGTTTTTGGGCCAAAGTCCAAACCGCGATCGCGGGATCTGAGGCCGCGATCGCGGTTGCTCTTTACGCGACCGCGCAATGGGATCCCGCGATCGCGGTTTGGCCTTTGGCCCAAACCAGGCTTGGAAATTGGACTAAGGCGAATCCGCGATTAATTCTTGTTCTTCAAAACAAAAAAAAGTTGGATAATTAAAGGGCTTGGACTTAAAATTAAGTTGCCTACGTATCCTCTCGGGGTTATAGAGGAATCAAAGCCCACGTAGTTCTCTTACCTTTCGATATGAAACCCCGATTTGCTTACCATCTACATCGATGCATCCGAAGCGCTTTGGGATTGGGACTCATTGTCTTGCCCGTCCGAGTCGGAAGTTTCGGATACCTCCACCTTTTGTTGACGAATTTCCGCCATCTTCCAATCACATACGCACACTTGAGCTTCCAAAACATCGGGCTTTAAACTAGATCGTTTTGCGTCAAGGACGTGTCCTCCTTCACTAAATGTTTGCTCTACCGATACGGTCGAGGCGGGAACAACAAGCACTTGAGCCGCGATCTTGACCAAGGTTGGAAAAGTCTTCTTGTGGGTCTTCCACCAATCTAAAATATCAAATTCTCCTTCACCAAACTCAAAGTGGGTTGTTAGATATGTTTCAAACTCCGCATTCGAGCTCAAATGTCTCGGTTTCTTGGTAAGGGTATTCAAAAGATTAGCCCTCCACCTTTTAGTAGCACCGAGGTCACTCGAACTCGAAGAGGAGGATGAATGTGGAGGTAATGGAGAAGAACTAACACTAGATGAATATTCGGTAATCAATTCCTCAATTGATCTTCTAACTTTACTAAGTATATCCCCAACTCTAGCAATATCATCATTAACATCCAACTCTAATGCATCATAATAACCATTCAAACATGCTTCTAAACCACTCATCTTAAACCTAGGATCAAACATACAAGCAACAAGATAGATATCGGGGATAACTTTATAATAGTTCAACCATTTCACTTTCATAGCATCAATAGCACCACAAATGTCGGGGAATTTACGCCCCTCACAAAAACCGCCCGCCACATTCAATGCTTCAAAACAAAACAAATAAGCACAAGGTTTATAAACATGACTAAAAGTTAATGTTGCATCATGAAATATTTTCAAAACTTCTAAGATTCTATAACAATAATCCCATACTTGAGAAATAATGGGATTGTCGGGAAAATATATGGACGCAAAAGAAGTCAAAAGATCTTTGTAAGGCATGCATGCATGAAGTAGTCTATAAGTGGAGTTCCAACGGTGGCAAACATCTTTTGGAAATGTTCGGGGTGGAACACCTTTTTGAGTACAAAACGTCGTCCAATCTTGGGCGGTTCGGGGGCTAGCCCACATACGACTAACAACATATCTAACATGAGTAATTAAACCCGACATAACATTTAAACCATCTTTGACACAAAGGTTTAAAATATGGCAAACAAATCTTACATGAAAATACTTCGCTCCAAGAATTGGTTGACAATAAGGAACCAATTCTCGGATTGAAGCGGTGTTGTTAGATGCATTGTCAAAGGAGATAGAAAAAATTCGATGAAGTAGTCTATACTCTTCCAAAATAGTACGGATAATGTTACTAATCATTAAAGCGGTATGAGAAAAATCAAATACTCTATAAGCCAAAACACATTTTTGCACATTAAAATGATCATCAAGAAAATGACATGTTAAGCCCATGTATGAATGATTTTGCCAATGATCACTCCAAATATCACTACAAATTGAAACTTTAATATCATTTTGAGCAAAAAACTTCACCAATGCCATCTTACGAGTTTTATTTGCTTTCATCACATTTTTTTTGACCGACTTCCTAGTAGTCGGTTTATAAGCGGACTGTGCATGATTAGTCATCCAATTGTTAAATCCTAACTTTTTGGCAAAACTAAATGATAAGTGATCAACACAAATAGACTCGGATAAGGCATACATGCTATCATTATGGTTATAAGTAAATAAATGAGGGTTATGATGAGGATTAAGGGAAGAAGAAGTTGCAAACCCGGATAGTTGGGATTGTCCTTGCATCAATCCTATCTTGTCGGGGTGCTTGTTCTTCATGTGATTGGATAATGTTCCATAGCCTGACCCCGACAACCATGTGTAAACATTAGTACAATAGTTACAATGAACTTTAAATTTCTTGGTAGATGCATTATAAACTCCCTTCCGAAAATGTTTTGTAAAAATTTTGGATTTAAGGGATGGAACCTCGCTCGTCTCGGAAGGCTCCTCGAATCCATGATCCACACCCACTCCCTCATTTTCATTGGGAGTGGACAATCCCGGTTGTACCACATTGGGATTGGGATTCGTAAATTCTGACAAGTTAATAGGGGGTACAAATTCTAAATTTGCACCACTCTCTTGTGAGCCAAAAATTTAATCAATGTTAAGAAATCCTTCCATTTTCTTAAAATGTAACTAAAGAAGTAAGCAAAAAGAGTAAACTAGTAAAGTATGGTAAACAAATATGTAAGGACAATTGTGCTAATTTTTTAAAAGAACAATTAGGAAATCAATTGCAATTTGTAAAAACTAGTAAAGATTGAGAATTGAGAGAGCTTTGTAAACTTGAGAGATTGAGAGATTGAGAGAGATTGGTAGTGTGTGTGGGAATGAGATCATTTAGTGGATATTTATAGGTAAATTTATTAAAGAGTCGTTGGAAATTTGAACTAGCCGTTAAAAACTAGCCGTTGAAATTTTACCCAAAATCGTCAGACCGCGGTCGCGGTTTTGAATTTGGCTCAAAACCGAGCTTTCTGTTGAAATAACCGCGACCGCGGGTCTCAGGCCGCGATTGTGGTTTCGGCTTTCGTTCAAAAAAATAGTCGTTACCCCGGAAACCGGCGGTTCGAACCGGGGAACCCGGAACCGCCGGTCCCCGGTTTTGGAACCGCCGGTTCGGCGGTTTTCGGGGGGGCCAAACCGGAACCGAAACCGGGGGGGGGGGGGACCGCACCGGCCGGTTCATAAGCCGGAACCGCCGGTTCCGGTTCACCCAAACCGTGACCCATGTCTACAAACCCGTGCCAAACAGCATGGGCATGCAATTTTCAACATATCTCCTAATCTAGGGTTGTATTTCTCCCACCTTTGGGGGGCACATATAACACTACAAAAAAGCGGATTTAGCGACCATATTTATGGTCGCTAAATGCAAAATATGGTCGCTAAATGCATTTAGCGACCATATTGTGGTCGCTAAAAGGTCGGTCGCTAACCACTTGGCGACCATATGGTCGCTAATTTTAGCGACCATTGCGACCATATGGTCGCTACAATCAGCGACCATATGGTCGCTATTTAGCGACCATGGTCGCCGTTGGTCGCCACCAATGCAGCGATCAATCTGGCGACCACTTGGTCGCTAATGTGGCCAGCTTTAGCGACCATATGGTCGCTAAAAGCACCAAAAAAACGCACGGGGGACGCCTTTCTCTGGTTCAAAGGCGCACGATCGTGCACAAAGGTGCACGATCATGTTGTAAATTAGCGACCATATGGTCGCTAATTTTTTTAATTTAAAAAAATAATTACGAAATATTATAAATAATTACGAATTAATATAAATAGTTAATATTTAATAATTTATTAATTACTAGAAATTCATTAATTTCCATAAATTTCCATAATTTACATACATAAATTCATTAATTTACATAAATTCAAATAATTTACATACATAAATTCATTAATTTACACAAATTCAAATAATTTACAATAATATAATAAAACTACGCTAATCTATACGGTTTCGCCGGAGCCGTCGTCGTCGCCGGAGTCGTTGGGACCGGATGGGCGGGACTTTCCCTCACCCCCTTGGTACCGGCGCATCCACTCCTCGAACATCGAGAACTTACTCTTGAGCTCATCCACATCTTGCCTAAGGCTGATGTTTTCCTGCGATAATTCCGCCACACGAGGAGGTGGACGACGCGGCGCCGTCAATCGGTCGTCGTAAAACTCATGGGCGGCGTTGCCAAGGCCGAAGACGACACCTCCCGGGCCCACCCCCCAGCGGCCGTAAGAAAGGCATCACACTGGTCCTGAAAGGACGGCGGGGTGCCCGTTTCCGCCCACCTCTGGGTGAGGATCTCCTGGGTCCGAGCCTAATCACGCAAATAATTAAAATAAAACAACAACAACAACAAATAAAAAACAACATCAATCAACAGCAAGAACAACAAACAACAATTAAATCATTTACAACATCAACAACAAAAATCAACAACAACAACACCATTTAGCGACAACAAGCAACAAGCACAAACAACAACAACAAAAAACAACAACAACATCAAACAACAACAACATCAACAAACAACAACAACATCAACATCAACATCAACAACAAACAACAACAACATCAACATCATCAACAACAACAACAACAAACAACAACATCAACATCAACAACAACAAACAACAACATCAACATCAACAACAACAAACAACAACATCAACAACAACAACAACAACATCAACAACAACAACAAAAACAAACAACAACAACAACTTCTCAATCAAATCAAACAACAACAACAACAACAACACCAACACAACACCAACTCCTTTTCAAATTGAGAAAAATGAGGAAAACTAATCAAAACTTACAGCAATTAAGGACGACCGCTCGTCTATAAAATGCCGATCGGCGCCCTGCGTGTGCGTCTCGATGAGAAGCTCGAGAGACGAAATGCGGCGTTGCAGGTGTTGCTCCTACGAAATTCATTAAGGGTGTTACGAACTATTAAAAAAAACTAACTTAATTTAATTTTAATCAAATTAAGATAAAATACTTACCAAGCGACACATGGTGTCGAGGTGGGACCTTGAACCACTACTGTGGCTCGCCGGATTGGCATTCCGGATTGCCTTCTGGCGAGCACACTTGGCTTTGAACTCATCTGTGGCCCAATCCGTCGTCTGCCACTTCTCCCAAGTGGCGGATTGGATGAAGCTCGGCCTCTTCCCGGAATTTCGATGCTTCTCGATCAAGTCATCGTATCTCTTCTTCGCTCTGTTCTCCCACAGCAACCGGACGGACTCGACATCCATACCCGGCTAGGAGTCATCCCATCTAAAGTGCGTCTAATTAAAACCAAACAAACAATTAATTAAAAATAGTAATTAATTAACGCGGAAATTGTAAAAAGAAATACAAAAAAAATTACAAATTTACCTTCCAAGCATCAAACCAACGTTGCTTCGACGCGGCAGAGGCAAAGTCGAACTGCGACGCCCTATCGTCGGGTTGACTTTGTATGATGTTTGTCAACCACCGCGACACAACTCCCGACGGCTGCAAGCTGCGAGATTTCAAAACACATGTTATAACATATTTAAAAGTAAGAAAAGACTTTAAATAATTTTTTTGTCTTACAAGAAATTGTACGTACCACCCGCCGGCAATAGAAAGATCCCAAATGCGACTGGGATCGAGCGCTCCTTGACTCGATCCCGATGAGGATGCGGACGTAGTGGCCCGAGACTCCTCCGCTTGGGTGCTCGCCTCCTCTGTACTAGGACGGTGGGCCCCGTCGTCCTCAGACAAATGTGGTGTGTCCGGGTGGGTTTCCTCGGACGAGTGATCGTTCGGCTCGTCCGGACGAGGACCTCGTCCACGTCGGCGTGATCCTCCGGCCATAATAACACAACTAAAAAACAAATAATTCAATACAAATTCATTTTTCACAACATTTGCACAACAACATTCAATTTCATTCAAACTTGACGAATGAACAATCAACTTGTTCTAATTCATTCAAACTCTATCAATTTCATTTTTCCCAACAACAATCAATTTATTCAAAGTCTATTAAACAACAACAATGACTTTCATTCAAAATTGACACATCAACAATCAATGTTTCTCAACATTTGAATAACAACAATCAATTTAGTCTAATATTTTTCCAAATCAAACTCTATCAACAACAACAATCAATTTAATCCAATTTTTTTCCAAATCAAACTCTATCTCAATCAATCAAATTTTGCTCAATCAATTTCTAAAACAACAACAACAACTAACCAATAACAACAAAAAACTACAACAACAACTTCTAAACAACAACAACTAATCAATTTCTCAAATTTTCCCAAATTCAACAACAACAACAACTAAACCCTAACCTCTAAACAACAACAACTAATCAATTTCTCAAATTTTCCCAAATTCAACAACAACAACTAAACCCTAACCTCTAAACAACATCAACTAATTAATTTCTCATTCAACAACAACAACTAAACCCTAACCCCTAAACAATACCAATTTTCTCAATCAATTTCTCAATCAATCAAATTCAACAAACAATTTCTACAAAAACTCAATCAATTTCTCAATCAATCAAATCCCCAATCAACAACAATAAAATAAATATCAAAATCTATAACAACTACAAAAATCAACCAACTACGTACCTTTATGGCGGGGAGTAGGTGGCGGTCGAGTCGGACGGTGAGGAGGAGGAGACGACGGAACTCGGGTTGGAGGAGGTGGGTCGGAGGAGGGCAGAGGAGGGAAGAGGAGGGCAGAGGAGGCGGGTCGGTGGGCAGAGGAGGCGCAGGTGGGCGACGGCGGGTCAGAGGCGGGTCGAGGAGGGCAGAGGAGGCGGGTCGGAGGCGGCGAGGTGCTCGGGATCTCAAAAGAGGAAAGAAGACGGAGAAGGCGGAAATGATGAAGCTGAACGCGCTTTCTCCTTCTTATCTAGGGTTAGCGACCATATGGTCGCTAAAATTTAAAAGGTGGGCCATCCACCACCTGGCGACCATATGGTCGCGACGGTAGCGACCATATGGTCGCTAATTGTTTTTCGCGACCATATGGTCGCAAATCAAAAAATTTCGCGAAAAATCGAATTTTCAGATTTCCCCCCACATGGCGCCATAAATTTCGTTTTTTGCGACCATATGGCCGCTTAATCGAATTTTCAGATTTCCCCCCACGTGGCGCCATCAAAATACGCGCTAAAAAACCAAATTTCGAGCTAAAATTTTATATATAGCGACCATATGGTCGCTAATTGTGGAAAAAAAAACACGGGGGACGCCCTCCTCTGGTTCAAAGCGCACGATCGTGCGCTTACGGTGCACGATCATGGTGTAAATTAGCGACCACTTGGTCGCTAATTTTTTTTAATTTAAAAAAATAATAATTATATGGTAAATGATAATAATTTCATTGATTCCAAACGAAACCAAGTTACAAACAACTTCATTGGTTCCAAACGGAACCAAGTTACAAACACTAGCTTGCGACCTAAGTACATTAAACGAAGTGACAAACAACTAAATCAAACAACACAAAGTGAAGCTTTTAAGTGGAAACATAAACAAACAACTACAATTAATGGACTCTCATGTTGTACGTGGAATATAAACCGTCCGGATCTCAGCACCTTCGAGCACGCGAAGCTGCACAACCGTTTCCCTAGCTGCAATGCGAGCAGTGATGTCGTCGCCGTTCAAGAAAAAACGGCTAAAACCTGGTGGTGCTCCCCCGGGAGATACTGTCCAATCATCGATGACTAGTCCTAATTGGAGATTTGGTGCGGCGCTCCATTCGGTTCTTGTCTCCCTATCCCCACGCACACGCACAATGGAGAAATTGATGACTTCAGGAGCTAAGGCGGTCGTTCGCCTGGTACACGATCTCCTCTGAGCCATTTGAGGAAGGAAGTTTTAGGTCGGATTTGAGGTGAGGATGAGTTTGAGGTGAAGATGGGGAGTTCTCACTGGGAAGGTATTTCAGCATTGGAGATGGTTATCTCCTTTTATGGTTGGAAAGGATGGAAAAACAATAGTATTATCAGAGAAGTGAATGGCAAAACAATAGTGTTATCAGAAAAGTGAATGACAATACATGTTGAAACAATAGTGTTATCAGAAAAGTGAATGACAATTCTGATTACATGTCTTCCTCATCTGTATCCGTCTCACTCTCAAACTCACCCTCAAACGTTTCAGTAGACGTCTTTTCTTGATCCTCAACGACATGATCCTCTCCGTTTGGGTCGTTTAACGGACCAAGTGGATAATTATCTTGTGTACTGTCGTCGATAACTCGTGGAAGGGAAGAATCATGTTGAAATTCCTCCTCAACGGCAACGCCCCTGGACCCACTCTCATGAGGGTCTACGCACGTACCTTCATCGGGCCACACTCGTAACTTCACTTTACAGACCGCTCTCCATTCAGCATCTGCACGCCTCACCCTTGGATAATCGAGGAAATAAGCTTGAGTGACTTGATGTGCTAATATGTAACGATCTTTTGTTCTCAACATTTTATGTCGATGAACATCGACAAGCTTGAGGTGAGGGTGAATGCGTGTTCCTCCACGACTTCTAGTGTCATACCACGAACAATTAAAGACAAAAGGGCGCTTTACGGTTGGAGATAGGTAATGCAGCTCAATGATTTCCTTTAGCACACCATATAAGTCCTCCTCGTCGGTGCCGAAGCTTTGTCCTAGAACACAAACTCCACTGTCAGTGGCCCTGGTTGATGCGTGTGCCCTCGTGTGGAATCGGTAACCATTGACAAAGTAACCAGGATATGTCCTCACTTTTTTAGAGGGTCCACCAGCAAGTGTTGCAATGTTAGGATCTGTAACTGTCGTACTGTCGGCCTGCAATTTTAAATCAGCATGTATATACAATTTCGGATTCAACATACACATGTACATTTTGAAACTAAATAGAAATTAATATAAGAAATCCTTACATGGGAGTAAAACCAGAGGCGAAAGTGTCTTTCCAAAATGTTTTTCTCTTCAGCATCGGTTATTGTTGGATTTGACGACCGCACGAAGTTTGTCAAATAGTACCTACGACAGAGTAATAAAATGAAATACATACTTTATATATATATATATCGAACCAACTTTAGTTGAGATTATAGAAACGTACTCAATATAGGGTTCCACTTCGACGCAGTTCATGAGAATGTAAGTTTGGATTACATGGAATTCATCATCTGTGAGGAAACGACCAGTTGATCTGCTACCCAAGGTTCGACCAGTTGTTGTGAAAATAGACAAATCGCCCGGATCAACCCCAATTGGAAGTGTGCAACTGACGTTGTGGGCGTTATCCATATGAGTACTCGCCACATGTGAGCTAAAATAATACGAGCAGAATGTGGACGTCTCCTTAACGAGATAGGCACTACAAATTGACCCCTCAACATGGGCTTTGTTGCCAACTGAGGCCTTCAGCCTTTTTAAGAGCCTACATGATATACATTCAAAACCATTAATATTTATTATACAAGTTCATTATATGAATCCAAAACTGAACAACTGCATACAACTGTACGTACCTTTCTTCTGGATACATCCATCTATAATTGACAGGGCCACAAAGTAAAGCTTCCCGTGGCAGATGAATAGGCAAGTGCTCCATTGAATCAAATAACGCAGGGGGGAAGATGCGCTCCAGCTTGCACAAAATTATTGGTATTTCCTTGTGCAATTGCATAACCACCTCAGGCTTCAGCTTGTAACACGTCAAGTCTCTAAAGAACACACTTAGTTGAGCTATGGGCTCCCATACTTTGTCATCAAGAAATGGACGAAAAGCAACAGGCATCAACCTTTGCATGAACACATGACAATCATGGCTCTTCATCCCAAAGAGCCTAAGCTTGTGCAAGTCAATGCAGCGGCTCAAGTTGGAGACGTAGCCATCCGGGAATTTTACGGATCTCAACCAATCTAGAAGCACTTGTTTTTCATGACGATCTAGTGCATAGTAAGCCTTTGAGTACCTATTGTCCTCCTCATCAGGTTCCAACTCCGGACGCTTGCACAATTCCTTTATATCTTTTCTAGCCGACCACTTGTCTTTCGACTTCCCCGGAGCATCGAGAATGGTGAAGAAAATATTATCAAAGACATTTTTCTCAATGTGCATGACATCTAAATTATGTCTTATCAGCAGACTAGGCCAGTAAGGTAGGTCCCAGAAAATGCTTTTCTTCTTCCAACCCGAACCTCTACTGACCGCGACATTGTGCTCCTCAGCTCCCACTTCAGTTATCTTCATCAAGCCCATATTGTTTATCTGGTCTAATATCTCGTATCCATCACGAAGTACCGGGGGACCACGACGCTCCCGTCTACCTTTTTTGAAATCAATCTTGTTGTTTCGGAAGCGATGATCAGGTTCTGTAAACCTCCTGTGACAATCGAACCAGCACATTTTGTGTCCATGTGTTAGATAAAATGCATCGGTGTCCTCCATGCAATAAGGCACGCGTATTTCCCAGAAGTGCTCCAGCCTACACAAACATATATTTTGTATCACACATTAATTAAATTTCACAAATCATATATATGCATTATTATTATATATAATAGTTTCAAATTGATTAGCATATGTAAAATTAACAATATACCAGACAACATCGAAAATGCGGGGAAGTCACTAATAGTCCATATTACAACTGCACGCAACACAAAATTCTGCTTCCTCCAAGAATCGTATGTGCACACCCCATTCAGCCACAGATCCTTCAGCTCGGCTACCAACGGCTGTAAGTATACATCCAACTTCTGCTTCGGGCTCTTCGGTCCAGGTACAATAACCGTCAAAAACATAACCTCTTCTCGCATACACATCGACGGCGGAAGGTTGTAGGGTGTCAAAATCACAGGCCAACATGAGTACTGGCGCCCGGACGCCCCGAACGGATTGAAACCGTCCGTGCACAAGCCTAGTCTCACATTTTGTGTTTCTGCTGCAAAATCTGGCCACACAGCATTGAAGTGCCTCCATGCCTCTGCATCTGAAGGATGTCTCATCACCCCATCTTGTGCGTGCTCTGCATGCCATCTCATGTGTTCGGCAGTCACCACAAATGCGTACAACCTCTGCAACCGTGGAGTTATTGGCAAGTAAAACATACGAGAATAGGGAATGGGCTTTGTCTTGCCTTCCTTCCATCTAGGATAGTCACACATCTTGCATGCCGCGTATTCTGCATCTGCACCCCAATATATCATGCAAGAGTTTGGACAACAATCAATCATCTCGTAAGGAAGACCGAGACCCTCAACCAGTTTTTTCGTGTCGTAAAACGTGGCTGGTAATGTCGTCTCCGGGTGAGAAACGCGTCCGCAAAAATCCGAGATCATGTCATATCCGCGCTCCGTCATCCTTAGCTTAGACTTTAGGCTCAGTAGCTCAGTCGCAGCCTCCAACTGCGTCATATCACATCCAGGCCACAAAGGCCTATTTGCGGCCGACAACATGTCGTACATACGCTGTGCATCGGGATTGGGCGCTTCATTGAAATATTGCTCCCCTTGCTCATGCATTATATCCGCATTCTGCACGGGATCCTCAACAGTGTAATCACTTCGGCCATAATTAAAACCATCATACACCATCTGTTCCATTCGATTATCATTCCCACCATTTAATGGTGGTGCTGGATCAGAACTGCTACAGCCTTCATGTTGTCTAGACTCGGCCAACAATGCAGCGAACCTTTCATTTGTCTCCCGGTGCGAAACCCAATGGTAATAGTTCGGAACAAAACCTTCCTTAACAAGGTGATAATGCACATCATCCACAGATTTCATTTTCTTATTCTTGCACCTCCGACACGGACACCTTAATTCAGATGGGTTATAGGACGGCATAGATTTGCAGAATTCCAGAAATTGCTCTACGCCAGCTAAAAACTCGTTGTTCAAAAAACCATCTATATTACGCACATACATCCACTCACGCATTTTTCCTTCCTGCATTTCAAAATAAGAGTACAATTAAATTAATTCAGCTGCTTTTAGCGACCATATGGACGCTAATTAGCGACCATATGGTCGCTGCTACACATTTAGCGACCATATGGTCGCTAATTAGCGTCCATATGGTCGCCACCTTCAGAACAGCAGAACACACATTTACAACATAACCAATTGCTATTTAGCGACCATATGGTCGCCAACTTCAGAACAGCAGAACATACATTTACAACATAACCAATTGCTATTTGCGGTAAAAATCTGTAATACAATCTCTTATAAATATATAAACGGAAGCTTTCTACCGTCAATATTTATCTAAAACAATATAATGACGGAATGAAAAATTAGGAATAAGATTTAAATACATACCTTTAGTGAGGATGTCGATAAAATTTGACGGAATTTCTTTCTATAATCAATTCACAGTTGTGGTTGATTTTTTCTCTCTTTTGTGAATATTTTGGAAGACAATGGAATGAGAGTGAAGTTGTGTTGAAGCGGAATGAGAGTGCATTTTTTAGCGGAATGAGAATGCAATATATGCTGAAATGGCGGAAATTTTACCAATTACTGATATTACCCGCCAAAATAGATGTGCCGCGCCAAAACATCTGACCAAGTCAGCGACCGTATGGTCGCTGAAGTTTAAGACCATATGGTCGCTAACGTTATAGCGACCATATGGTCGCAAACTTCAGCGACCACATGGCCGCCGAGATGTGTTCTGCTAGTTGCGACCATATGGTCGCCAACTTCAGCGACCATATGGTCGCTACATGCTGGCGGGAAATTAGCCCGCGCACTTTTTGCGACTATAAAGGCCTAGCGACCATGTGGTCGCCCATTTTAGCGACCACGTGGTCGCGAATTTGGTTTTATTTTTTCCCCCGTTTTGACGTCCAAATTTGCAACCATTGTCGACCATATGGTCGCTATTTAGCGACCATATGCCGTGGTCGCTAAAATATGGTCGCTAAATCTGCAAAATGGTGTAGTGTAAATACTAAAGCAAGACACTTTTGAGAGTACATGCCTCATTTTATCTCATCTTTCTAGGGTTTTAGAAGACTTTCTCTCTTTCATTTTCATTCTCAAAAATCTCTCTTAGATTTACATTTTCTTTTTCTAGATTTTAGCCAGTTTAGTAGTAGATCTAGATTCAAAATTCCATTTTTGGGGTTTGTTTGAGCTCTCTTGTACTTGGAGAAATTGGAAGAGAAACTCAATCGCAACTTGTATCCCATGGATGAATGAAGAATCAAGATTTGATTTGAATGATTAGTGTCTCTTATCAATTTATCTTATTTCTTGTTTTGACTTTCATTATTTCCATGTGTGTGATTGTTGGATTGATTTCTTATGCCATATTTTTGCCAATTACGAGTGATTAGTTGCTTGTGTTGGGATTGGGGGTAGCCCAATGGTGATTATATGATGTATTGGTGAAGATTTCTCTTTGGTTTAATGAGTTTTGGTTTACTACTCAATTCTTGCACACCAAGTGTTTGTGAAAATGCCTAGCTAGTATTTTCTCATATTTTGGATGTTGAGTATGCATTGAAAGATGATATTTGACATTGGACCTTCAAGAATTGAGCTAGGGATTTTAGGACCACGAAAGTAGGCCTAATTTCTTAGTGGTTATTTATAGTTGTCTTTGTGTTTAATGCATTTAATCTAGGATTAACTAACATGAAAGTAGGAATTAAGTTGGATTAGAGTAGTTTTCCTTTGCCTTGAAAGAGGATTGGAGATATTTTATGACAATTGACCATGGTAGACCATTGCTTGCAAACCTTAGAGAGATTTTTGCTTGACGTTGTATAGTTCCATTATGGTGAACCCAATCCTAGTCTCCCATCATTCAAACAACCAAAACCCTTTTCTAGCTTTCTTAGTTTATATCTTGTTTTTGTGTTTGTTTAAATTATAAAAATTCCAAATCCCAATCAATTGTATGTGGTCTAGATTACTAGTTTGTGTGAGATTTGTGATCAACGAGTGCTCCCTTGAATTCGATATCTTTTATATTACTTCAATAGTACCGTGCACTTGCGGGTCTATCAAGCAACAACGCAACTCAACTCGCTAGATCGTATACCTACCATGAATTTTGTGACCCTACCACGGGAATCTCATATTTAATGAAGTTAGCTTTTGTCTATGATGGGCGTGAGGTTGGATTAAGCCATGCGGAAGATTGTGATAATTTCTCCAGCTGGGATAGTGACACGCACACTTGTGTGCCACGACACACCGACGCTCGTGCCAAGACCTATCGTCCTCGTCTCCATCGGCACCTCGAACGCCTCATCCTCGGCGCACCTCTCCAGCATCGTGCCAGCCTTAGCACACCCATGCCTTGCCACTTAAGGTTCCTCCATGCCCTTGGGCCTCGCCGCGCCGCACACAGCGTGTCGCGACAAACCTTGAGCACGCCAGCGTGTGTGTCGCGACCTTATCGCGTCGCACCAATGCATGTCATGGCCTTGTCGTGACACTCCCGTCACGGTGACCACGACCACTATCTTTATTTGTGATGTCCGCCTTTTTAGTCGTGTTTTGAGGGTTTAGTTGAGTGTGTTTGAGTCGTTTCTTTACTTTTGTGTTTGGTTTGGAGTCGTTTGTGTAGGTTTTCGTATTTGTTTTAAGATATGGAGTCTACATAAGATTTGGTGGTGTTTTGTAGGTTTTTGGAGCTGTTTCACAACGTTACGAGGAGTGGAGGAAAGCTAAGGAGAAGCATGAAAGGAATTGAGGCGGAACAAGGTGAAAAGACTGAAGGATGATCATGTACGAGCCTATGTGAAGACTGGAGGCTCGTTACCGACCCAAAGGAGTCGATTAGAGGAAGAATCGAGAGAAAAACAAGTGTTAACTATGATCATGATTTGAATGCTTTGTATCCTTAATCTATCTCTTGTGCTTAAATCCTTGTTGAAAGATAAGGAATTTCTCGTTTACAGTTTGAATCGTAAGAGACAATCTGAATTGGATAGTTGGTTAGGGTTTTGAAACGAAAGTTGATTAATCCTAATTAAAGTTTGAGATAGATAGAAAAGTTTATTGATTTAACGAAAGTTAATTGATTTGCTTGCATAGTTGACGAAAGTTGACATCTTTATGTGATAAAAGCATAATCTTTGTAATTCATTGGTGTTGGCATGCATAATTGTTGTTGTGGTGACCTCTTGATAAAAATCCAATCTTTTGCTCTTGTTTGCCCTAAGTTAACGAAACTTTGGAACTGACTCTCTCCCGTTGACAAACCTGACTTCGCTATACTCAGCGGGGTCTTGAACTATAAATTTATTTGCTTTTTTGGTTGATCAAGAAACCCTCATAACAATTTGCTTGTTTTAGTAATTCTTTCCATCTTAAACATTGCTATAATAGTCTAGCTAGTTTTAGTAAGTGTTATTATTGGCCTTTTCGGCATTGGGCTTCGCTTGCATGCTTGCCCTAGTCGCCATCCCCTATTAGCTTTAGAGTTTTAAGTGCCTCTTCTATATAAAGGCCTCTCTATATTTGTATTTGCTTCACACATGATTTAATATAACGAAACTCAGTCGGAATTCAAACTCCAGACCTTTCATTTGTGTGTCACCCCTTCCAATCTCCTTCTTCTAGATCGTCCCTCCCTTGGGCCAATCTTCTATTATCTCTTCTAATTCCTCAATCTCTTTCTCAAAAGACCTCACGTCAACCAAATTGCTTCTACATCGCAAGTTGAGACCCAATACACAATCAAAAGTCGAAGATTCTTCATCGTACTAGGATCCTTTGAAGACGGGTTCGTATCAGATTGTCATGGCAGAGGCCGATTTGCTCTTATTAGAGGCTTCACCACAAGAAAACTATAACTAAAAAGTTTAGGTACCCACGATCCGCCAAAGGGAATATAGTGGACTTTGTGAATTTTAAAGGAAAGATTATGCAGTTTATTTCAGTTGTTACTTTTATGAGTTTGACCACAAAAGGTTGCAGTTGGTTCGATTGAATTTTGACAACCTCGGCGTATGTTTCACAATAAGATAAACTTTGTAGTATCAAACAAAGATTTATATGTGATTTGATATATTGGAGAGATGATCTTCCTCAATGTTATATATTATTAGTAAAGCAATGCAATTAGGAGACAGTTTGCGATTTGGGAGATAGAGTGTTGGTCATTACCAATTGTTGCTTGTTTTCGGTGTTGGCTAGAGGCCCCTCACATCCTTGGCAAGGAAATTGTATTATTTTTGCTGACGGCCCTATGCACTCAAATGCCTTTTGTAGAATATACCAATGAGACTGGGAGATTATTAAGGTATTCCATCTTGGAGATGGTAATCAACACCCACAATTCAAGCCAATTTTTTTTTTGTTTCAAAGGCTATTCTGACTTGTTTACTCTCTAGAATTATTAGAATTTGCACATGTGAATTCTGTTTAGCTATGTTTCAATCATTACATTATTTGATCTAGGTTTTGTGCACTTTTTATTCTTGAATTTCATGCTTATTTACTATTCCCTTCGTCCCAATTTTATCTTCACATTTTATTTTGGGCACAAGAATTGAGGAGTTTATTGGAAAGTGTTGAAGATAGAATAAAGTATTGTATAGTGGGAGAAAAATGTTGGAAAGTGAGAAGAAAGTATTGAAAAGTGTAAAAAAAGTATTACAAAATGGTAAAGGGGTATGTTGTGGGGGTAATTTGGATAAAATGTTAGGATACAGGGGTAATTTTAATGTATCCAAAAATAGAAAGATGTAGAAATGTGAAAAATATTTTGGAACACCTTAAAAGGAAAGTGGGAAGATAAAATCGGGATGGAGGGAGTAAAATCTATAACGTTTTATTCCCTGATCTTCTCTATATACTCTCCTACAACCTTGAGAGTCATCATGCACAAAGAGCATGTGTAGTATGTATATATAATCAATATTACAAAGAAAATAGACAAACTTTAAGGAACAGAGGAGGTATTATAACTATGACCATTGACCAATATAATTTGAAGACACTACTTTCACTTCTTTCTTTCTTCCACTTTTTGAGAATTCATGGCCTTGTTATATGTTATTGCACATAGACGATTGGTTAATTATGACCTTGATCTAGGGTCCGGTGTATAGCTAGCAACTAGTGGAGACTCTCTTTGTCGGGTGGCATCATGCATATGACATGAAACACTATAGTGGCGGCATTTATAGATCTTGGTTCATGTTAGAATTTGGTTGGGTTGGATCCCAAATACAAAAATGCCCTGTTATTAAAAGATGATTTGGAGTCCTCGACGTTACAAGATGATCATAAAATTTTAAAGTACACAATATATAAGATGTTCAGGGAAGCAAGTGCAAGACGATATAGGATTATGGGTAGCGTTTCTTTTCTTTGGAAGTATAGTTTTCTGTAAGATCGTATTTCGTTTAATTCACATGCACAAGTATATAATAAACAGTGCTACCATTAAAAAAGAGGGAAACCCAAACCCAACATATGGGTGGCTATGTTCAAAATAAATTGTAGTGTCTCTTTCATTCTCCTCAGATTTAAAACAAAATTACTTGACTACAAACAGAAAAAGACTACAACAAGAAGTACTAAGACAAAATTGAATCGAACATAATGTTGTAACTTGCAAGACATCATGTATAGCTGAAGGGACCGGAAAAAGGGAGGGTAGGTACCTGTAATGTATTCCAAACAAGAGCTAAGATTCTATGATCGAAACCAAAAATTGCTCCATAAATAGTCTATCGTTGTAGATCTGAAGCAGCATAGTGAGCTCTATGCATGAGGGTAGTGATGCAACTTGTACAGCAACACTTGCTTCTCAGCATTGCCAACAGCCATAAGACCACCACTAGGACTAAAATCCACACAACGGGGATAGCCTAACTTCTTAGGAGGCCATCCAGAAAAGACCGTGAATGATGGAATGTGTACCAGCTTTAAGCTGTTCTTCTTCATGGTTGACAAGATTGCAAGTACCTGAGAATCATGATTGAATTTCATAAAATCTACTTGAGTGGTCAAGTTGTCAACAGTCTTGAGTGGTTTCCGCTTCCCTCCTCCTATGAACTCTTCACAGTTGTATACATTAACAATCCCGCTGGCTGAGCCAGATGCAAAAAGATTCCCAACCGGTGAAGTGCAAAGAGCTGTTCCATTAATACTTCCTTCATCAACACCCTTGTCGATGCATCTTCTTGTCCTCAAATCCCAGTGGTAGACATGCCCGTCGCCACCAGAACTCAGCAGCTTCTGCCCGTCGCTTGTGAAGGCCAATGACCGAGCCGTCCCATTCATTTTAAGTGTGCCAATCAGTTGCTTTGTTTTGGTAGATACCAGCAGAATGTAACCCTCATTACCAAGGAACGCTATCGTACTAGAATCCGGGGAAACCTCAAAAACCTCCAAGCTTTTCTCTTCTCTTCCGGTTAGAGGCCCAAATTTATCAATCTTTGTCTTCACTAGGTCAATGCTATAAAAGAACTTCCTCCTTCCAGATACAATAACTTGTGACCCATCAGGTAAAAAGGATGCTTTTCGAATAGGACAATCTTCAAGGGCTATGCTCTGTATCATAGCGTTTTTCTTCCCGTCAATTTGGAACAGCCTCAGCTTTTTATCATATCCAGCAGAAAGTAGCAACTGCGCATTCCTGTGAAACTGAACAGAATTTATAGGACCTCCAGGAGTATCTTGTGCAGCTATGTCACCCAAGGCAGAGTACTCTATCCTTCCAGGCATAATCTTAGAACTTTTCACAACAACATCTTCATTTGTACAAAGAATATCATCAAAACCTCCTGATGACAAGGCTGCTTCGTTCTCTCTGTCCGACTCCTCATCGAAGCTATCCACCCTCCCCTTGCGATCTAACCGGGCCCAATCTGTTCCAGGATTGAGCTTTGCATGGTGCGCCCTTAGCCTAGCGACATATGCTAAGCCAGAAATAACAGTTTCATCCTCCTCCTTCCTCAGTTTCCTCAGCCTATTAACTTTAGCAATATTAATTGTGGTTTTTCCATCATCCTCGTCCACCCAAGCAGGCTTCCTTCCCTCAGTGTCTCCGTCCATCTCATCTCCATTTTGTGCATACAAGTCTTCTCCATAAGAAAGAAGACCAATGGCTGACTTATCAAGAAAACCATCCTCAGAGACCACATCTGGAGAAACAATAATGGCCCTACGATCCAGAAAAGCACCGGAAGGAAGCTTTCCACCATCTTGGGGTTCATCTTCTTCCCTGCCATCCTTTCCAAATTCAATGGGCGAATACAATGACCCAAACAGGAAGTTCTCAAGCCTCTGCATCTCCTTATCCTCCTCAATTTGCACCTTATTTTCTTCCATATTGCGCCTTTTCTTCTTCTTATGAGCTACAACATCAGCATCAGACCGGGTCTCCACTTCTGGAGCTAGGGTAGAAGGTTCATCAAACACCTCAAGCTCAGCTTCTTCCTCCTCCTCTATGGCCCTCTTGTTCATATGAGAAAGCAAACTCATTTCTCAATTAGGCTGACTGATACAGTCTGCAAATCAAATAAGTAGTGATTATCACACCCAAATTCATGTTATACATCAGTAAACACCAGTGGCGCCAGCGGCACAAAAACAATGAAAACTTGGATCTTTCTCAATTGAGAAACAAGAACCACAGTTGACATAAAGACAATAGAAACAAAATTCAATTGAGAAGGAGAGGTTCTAACCGATCAATTTTGGAGACGAATTTGTAGAGTTTGACGAGGCAGAGAAAATATGCCGGCGGTGAACCCGAGTCCGTCGTTCCGTCCTGATTCTCTCTCTGTTCCTGCCTAGGGTTGTTTATTAGATGAATGAACTTTCCTGGAAAAAAAATCAGTTGAATGAACTTGGGCCTGTTTACAGGCAGGCCCGCTGGACAATGACGAAAGAAGGAGAAGAAAAAAACAAATCGGCCTGTTTACAGACATATGAAGGAGAGAAGAAAGAAACAAGGCCTAAGGCTTTGTTAAAGAATTCCAGAGAAAAAATGAGAGAAAAAGAGATGAGCTCCTAGAAGCTCCGACAAAGTTCCACGGGCTTCATCTTCCCTCCTAATATTTACTACCCCTTCTCCAAGCTTTCCTCTGTGATCAGTGATCTTATTCCCAAATTCCGCATTCCTGAATTCTTCCCAACATCTATCCCAAATTGTCTAATGGCCAGTCGAACCACCACTTTCAGGCTTGCAAGGTCAGTTTACGCCGTCGCTCGACCTTCCCGAGTTTCAGCCGCAGCCGCCTCAACTACCGGCTTGGATGGCCTCTCTCGGCGCACTTTTACTGTATTCCCCTCCTTCGAGGATGGCCGGTTGCAGCCCTCTGCTGTTCCGACTGACTCCGGCACTGATGTCAGATTGGCAGGGAGAGAATTCAAGACGAGTCCTTTCATCGGTGTCGCTCGCGGTGGAATTCTCGACCGCAGATTTTACTCCACTTCAACCCGCTCTCCGACTGGGGGCTCTGTCCAGGTGTCCTATGATGAAAGATAGTAAAGTTTATTATTTTTGTTATTCAATTCGTGCACATTCGTTTGAAACCTGACGATTAGAGGTATATGGTTTGCAATTGCATGATTTCAGTTCTATTTGAACTGCTTCCTTTGAAAATTTTGGATTTTCTTCTGTTCGGGTTAGGATAATGCTAGTTAATTGGATGAGGCATGCTTAATACTAAGGTATATGTCTAGTGATGTACTTTTCGTTGAGTGTCATTCTTATCTTTCGATTTAGATAAATCCATCACAATTTACTGAGATGGCATGGGAAGGACTCGTGGGAGCTTTTGAGTCTGCAAGTGCTAACAAGCAGCAAATTGTTGAATCTGAGCATTTAATTAAGGCCCTTCTTGAGCAAAAAGATGGTCTAGCTCGAAGAATATTGACCAAGGCTGGGCTTGATAATTCATCACTATTACAAGCAATTGATGATTTCATCTCCAAGCAACCCAAGGTATGTGTATAAAGATGGTAGCTAAAAATATGGTCTTTTTGGGTGTGTTCTGATGGAATTTAATTGCAGGTAACAGGTGACAGTGGACCTGTACTTGGTTCTCATTTTGCTTCCCTCCTAGAAAGAGCTGGCAAATATAAGAAAGAAATGAAAGATGAGTTCATATCTGTGGAACATCTACTCTTAGCATGTCACTCAGATCAAAGGCTTGGGCAACAGTTATTTAAGAACTCCAACCTGAGTGAGAAGGATTTGAGGGAAGCTATTCAAGCTGTCCGTGGGAATGAGAGAGTAACCGATCAAAGTATGAACAGTTATACTTATTTTTTTCACTTCTCTTCATTGATAGATAAAAAAAAAGCTATACATTGACAATAGCAATTTTTGTTTTGTGGGTTTATAGTTTTATCAAGGAGCCTTACATTAATTAGTAACCCTGTAATGAATTGGCAGGGGGCTTGCTGAATGCTTTCAATTACCTTTTGAGATTATTGGCAAAACTTGTTTACTTTGCCACTGCAAACTTTGTGGATATGTTTTTTTTTCTTCTAAAAACTGAAAGTTTATGTTATTTTTGTCTACTGCAATTACAAACATTTTAATTTTCCTGTAGTGATTGAGGGTTTTTAAGTATTAGTTTTATGTAGGAACTGATCACAGCTTGTTTGTTATTTCTTCCGCTGTGTTCACTGTAAAGAACCTCTCTTGTTTATCTTCCTTGCTATATATAACTCCTTATTTTTTTTCGAATTAATAATTTTCAGATCCTGAAGGAAAATATCAAGCACTGGAGAAATATGGGAATGATCTGACAGAACTAGCCAGGCGTGGCAAACTTGACCCTGTGATTGGTCGAGATGATGAAATTAGGCGCTGTATTCAAATATTAAGCAGAAGAACCAAAAATAATCCTGTCATTATTGGTGAACCGGGTGTGGGGAAAACTGCTATAGCCGAAGGGTATAGATTAAACCTTATTTCCGTAGTCCTAACTTTGACCTCCTGATATTCATTGCCTTTATACATGCTTTGCCTTGTGAGTTGTGAGGATAGAGAGTATTTAGATTGTTCTTTCAGTCAGTATTAATAATTCAAATATTTGCTAATAAAGAGAATCTCCCCCCCCCCCCCCCCCCCCAAACCAGCAAATATTATTGCATAATAATTTTTTATAGAATATTTTCATTAATCAGGTGTAATTGTGTAAATACCTCTATTACCATGACTAATTGACTAGTATATGAGTGGGTTTCTTTTTCGTAGCATTGTGATCGGATCAAAGAGACTGGTGTCTGAATCTTTTTATAGGCTTTGAGCACTGAGTGAATGCATGGCTGCATGAGTCAGTTATCTAAAATGTGCAATCTATGATATATTTGTGCTGCTGATTTTGCAGATTAGCTCAACGTATAATTCGTGGGGATGTTCCTGAGCCATTGATGAACCGGAAGGTAATTTATTCCTACTGTGTTCTTATGTTCAGCTGCGCGGTTAAACTGCTTCCGTCATGCTTCATAATATAATAATACTCCATAATCTGATTGCTGGCCAAGTTAATGTTCTCAAATGTTATTTAAACATTTATGAATTATCTTTGATGCTAGTTGTTTTGAGTTCATGTGAGTTCCTTTGTTTCTCTACAGTTGATTTCACTGGATATGGGTTCATTGCTAGCTGGTGCCAAGTATCGGGGGGAATTTGAAGAGAGGCTGAAAGCTGTACTGAAGGAAGTTACATCGTCTAATGGGCAAATAATCTTGTTTATTGATGAGATTCACACCGTTGTAGGAGCAGGTGTGTTTGCTGTGGCAATGCTTTTAACTGCTCTTGGTTACTTCTTAAATGTGCATTTTATAAATATATGTAGAGTCTACACTTCTAGCTTACTGAGAGAAGATGTCAATCACTATACCAATGCCTGCTCTCTTCTCTGAGTTCTTATTATTATTATTTTGTTGTTGCTGTGTTAGTACTTCTTAACCCCATGCTGATATCAAGTGGTATTAAAGAAAGTATGAGGTTTTTTTAGAACAACAAATATTTTGTTGTTATGAGAGAAGATGTCTTCTGACTTTATTTCAGGAGCTACTGGCGGAGCAATGGATGCTGGAAATTTGTTGAAACCAATGTTAGGTCGTGGTGAGCTCCGGTGTATAGGTGCAACAACTCTAAATGAGTATAGGAAATATATTGAGAAGGATCCTGCTCTTGAGCGTAGATTTCAGCAGGTATTCTGTGATCAACCAACTGTTGAAGATACAATTTCGATTCTTCGTGGATTACGCGAGAGATATGAGCTCCATCATGGTGTCAAGATATCAGACAGTGCTCTTGTCTCTGCTGCCGTTCTAGCAGATCGTTATATCACCGAACGCTTTTTGCCTGATAAAGGTAATTCTTTCATTATTTCTTTTAGTTGACATTTTTTTTGTTCCTGTTTTCCATTTCATTACTAATAATTGGCATGGTGCATACGGTTCCTTATTAACATCTTAAAGATTTGGTCTTATTTTGTTTCTCTATATTACTTTCAGCAATTGATCTTGTTGATGAAGCTGCTGCAAAGCTGAAAATGGAGATCACATCTAAACCTACTGAGTTGGATGAAATAGACAGAGCTATACTAAAATTGGAGATGGAAAAACTTTCATTGAAAAATGATACTGATAAGGCATCAAGAGAAAGGCTAAACAAGTTGGAAAGTGATCTATCCTCTTTGAAACAAAAACAGAAGGAACTTAATGACCAATGGGAAAATGAAAAAGCTCTTATGACTAAAATTCGTGCAATTAAAGAAGAGGTATGTGTTGTCATTTGTAGATGTTTACTTTCATGATACTGATTTATGTTGTTTTGCCTTCTAATTCTATTATTTTAAAATATTAATACAGATTGATAGAGTTAATCTAGAGATGGAAGCTGCTGAACGCGAGTATGATCTAAATCGAGCGGCGGAGCTCAAATATGGGACTATGATGACTCTGCAGCGTCAATTAGAAGAGGCAGAAAAGAATCTAGCTGACTACAGGGAATCGGGAAAGTCTTTGCTTAGAGAGGAGGTGACAGATGTTGATATTGCTGAAATTGTTAGTAAATGGACTGGCATCCCCTTATCTAATCTTCAGCAATCCGAGAGGGACAAACTCGTCCTGCTTGAAAACGTCCTTCACAAAAGGGTCATTGGACAGGACATGGCCGTCAAATCCGTTGCAGATGCTATTCGACGTTCAAGGGCAGGATTGTCCGACCCAAACAAACCCATAGCAAGCTTCATGTTCATGGGTCCCACCGGTGTTGGGAAAACCGAGCTTGCTAAGGCTTTAGCTTCATACCTATTCAATACAGAAAATGCTCTTGTTCGGATTGACATGAGTGAATACATGGAAAAACACGCAGTTTCACGTTTGGTTGGTGCGCCCCCCGGTTATGTTGGATACGAAGAAGGTGGCCAGCTCACAGAAGTAGTTCGGCGTAGGCCGTACTCTGTTGTCTTGTTTGATGAAATTGAGAAGGCTCATCATGACGTCTTCAATATTCTGTTGCAGCTGCTTGATGATGGAAGGATAACTGATTCTCAAGGAAGAACTGTCAGTTTTACTAACACTGTGGTGATCATGACATCTAACATAGGGTCTCACTATATTCTAGAAACTCTTCGAAATACACACGACAGTAAGGAGGCTGTATATGAGTTGATGAAAAGGCAGGTGGTTGAACAGGCTAGACAAACCTTCCGCCCTGAGTTCATGAACAGAATTGACGAGTACATTGTTTTTCAGCCTCTGGACTCTAAAGAAATTAGCAAAATTGTCGAGTTACAGGTAATTTATTTCTTTTACCTTGCCTTTGGATTCTCTGTTTCTTTGCTAAAGAGTACTTTTATTTGGTATGTAATCTGTAGACCTTAGAAAAACTGACTGACGAACATAATTGAATAGATCAAATGTTATTAGGCTGATAGTAGTCCTTAGCTCGAAAATGATGATAGTCTTTACCTGAATTGTTCTATATGCGATGTAGGTTTGGTTCTAAAGATTGTCTCACTCCTTTCTAATCTAGTAATGTCACATCTTGTAAAGTGTCATGCGTGCAAATTTTGGAATTTTGGCTGATGGTGTTACACTTTAGCTTTGTATACCTTGTTTTGTCTTCAATTGGGAGATATTGAAAAGGGTTTTATCTTGCATCAAATCTTAATACATTATGATTTTGTATTTTGTGTAGATGAACCGGGTGAAAGACAGGCTCAAGCAGAGGAAGATAGACCTCCAATACACCAAGGAAGCTTTAGAGCTTCTTGGAACGCTGGGTTTCGAACCCAACTTCGGAGCTCGGCCTGTGAAGCGCGTGATACAGCAAATGGTTGAGAATGAGATTGCAATGGGCGTATTAAGAGGAGATTTCAAGGAAGAAGACTCCATCCTAATTGATGCTGACCCGTCTTCTTCAGCTCAGAGAAGATTGATCATCAAGAAACTGGAAAATGGTAGCAGCTCGATGGACGCCATGGTTGCCAACAACTAACAAGGTATTTTGGTCGGTCTTGTATATTATATAGAGCTAGGAAAAGTCTCGTCGGTTTCTAATTTCTCGCTTGGGCAAGCTTTTGTAGTGTTTCCTACCACCAGTTAGTATGGGCTGAGTTTCTTCTGTCTTAGTCAAGTTTGAACCTTGAAATCTTGTTTTTTGAAGGTGTTTTTTTTTCATTATAATTCTTATTTGCATCCTCATCAGATCCTTGGTTGAATCAAGGGAGTTTTATTTATATTTACCTGAACTTGAAAATCTCCAAAGTTTAATAGGAGTAATTACTTGTACCATGCCCGGAAGAATCACATAATTGTCACACGGTGGTTGTTTGTATATAGTATTGCAATATACTGCATATAATTATTTATCTGATACAGCTTTTTGGGAAGAATTTGCCGTGTGCTTGCTCGTTTCATATGGACTGCACAATATTGCAGAGAAGTAAAGTAACAATTGATGCACTCAAAAAATTATTTTGTCCACTTGTATCTTTTGAATTATTCCCACTCTTAAAGTTATGCGGATAAATAATCAACCCTCTCTTTGTCTTCCTACAAAATTTACTGTATAGTGAAAAATGCGTACAAGGTACTTGAAGTAGGTAGTAGATTGCAAAATCTTTCGGGACATTTGTGAAAAATTGAAATAATTGGATGACAAATTGCAAAACCTCAACTTTGGGGCGCAAAATGCAAAACAGGCTATAAAAGTACAAAAAATCTTCGTAGCACGGTCCAATCTTGTTGGAACGCACGTCTCTGATTTTATAATTTTAGATTAATTAAGAATGGAGTAGTTTTTTTTTTAAGTTAAATTGTAATTACTTGTTCCACTAGTGATTTGAATGAGATAGGTAGAATACAAAACTTTGAGTTTAGTTACAAGACTTTATACTCGACAAACCTAACGAATATGATTAATAATAGTAGAGTTGAGTTCAGTATGCTCTGGCCTACCTTAACCTCTAAATAATTCAAATACATGTATAAAGTTACTTGACTTGAATTAGTTTCTAATTTTTTTTTCAAAAAAAAAGAAACTGATAGCTCACTATTACATGTCTATATAGAGAAACACTTGCACGTGTTTCATTCTAAATACTCGAGATTGAAACATTTTACTTCAACAAAATTTTACAAAGTATAACTAACTGCATGATAAAAGTGGGATGAAAATGGATCAAGTGATTGATTGGTAAAATTGTTCTACCACTTGATCCTTGAAGCTAAATGTCCCACTTATCACATGTGAAATACTTCACCCAACGGTCCGACATATTTGTCACCCATAGATGATTAAAAGGGTTGGGTGATCTTATCTTCATAACAAATCGATTAATATTTTTTTTAATTATCTTTGTAATCATTTAAATGTAACGAAAAAGATATCAAAATACAAAAAAAAAAAAACATTTTCTTCAATCTATGAAAAAAATAACTTGCTCCAATCATACAATTTGATCAATGCTAATGTAAAATGTTAAACTCGCAAACATAGAATTAGCAAGAAAGAAGTTTAACATATGGGTCGGGTATAGATGATGGATCGGATGTAATATCACCCGAACACAATCCTTGACTCGTATATTTGAAACTATAATTAAAAAAAATAAGCATAATTGTTAATTAATTAACCCGGCCATTTGACATTATTAGTCAATTAAAAAGTTGAAATTATTGACGACAAGGCATGGAGGACAAATTCCTTCCACGTTGGCTGCCTGAAAATAGATGGCTTTCTCACACTGAGGTAAGAAGAGGTGATGGTAGAGTGAAGATTTCGTATTAAAAATTTATATGTTTGACGAGTTGCCATCACCATGTACTATTATTAATTTATCGCCATGATCGACGTCTTAGCTTGTTGATCGATCTTCCCCATTCGTGCCAACCTACCAAGTCCACCTTTGTGTCGGTGGATTCAAAAATGCATCTACTTGTTGTTGGAATGTTGTTAAATTAAATGTACATCGCTTCCGTACTAGTTTTTTTGTATCCATTATATCAGGTAAAAAAAACTTTCATACAATTAATCCCTATTTATACCAAAATAGCTAGTGCCCATTCCATCAAAATCAAAGTTTAAGGGTCATGCTAGAGTATATTACTAAATTAATTTTGCAAGGAACTTAACTTGAACTTCATACTCTCAATCTATATAATCTATCTAAATATAAATATGAACTTAATAGTATAAAGTTACTAAGAAATACTTTGCTTAACGTTCTTAAAGGTAGAGATGACGTTTTATGGTAGTTTTTATTTGATAATTAGTTTTTTTTTGTGCATATAATTTGTTTTTGAGATTAGAGTGGGTGTACTATTCTCTTAATGAGGCTAACGTTTTTGTCAGTTTAAGTAAGTTGGAACCTAGCTACTTACTGTAATTTACTAGCAGTAGGTGAGTATCCTTAAATTGAAGGAGTAATTAATTACCAATTACACGAATCGATAGCCTTCCAGCTTGTGGATTAGACCCTAGTATATATACAGAGTTATTATGATAGAAGTATTAAATATTATTTATGTCGTAACGTACATGCACTTACCTATCACTTTATGAGTGTAGCTCACTATCTACAAGTAGGACGTATTTTTTATCATTATCATTATCACTATCATTATATAGGGTAAGGTCACTATATGCATAGTGCAGTTATGGCCCAAACATTTTAAAAATGATAAATAAATAATTAGGAAGTAGCACACTAGAATAGCAGTGTATCAATAAATAACATGATGTATGGGCTATTCCTACACTTTTTTTTGGTTCCAATCCGGTTTGATCGATCATAATCGTTTTGTTGGATCATGATGCATTAGTAAAAAGTTAGAAAACTAGTAATGTTTCCTAGGCAGCGAAAATAAAAAATAAAAACACAGAATTTAGAGAGGAAAACTTTCTGTCCGACCAACAAGTCGTAGAAAGAAAAAACATCTACCTCTGAGACTCCTTCTCAGAGGATTTTCAATAGAATACTTTTACTAAGTTTCAACGATTACAAGGAAAGTCAAGTTCCCTGATAACTAAGACACCAACCAAAGTTCAACCAACTACACTTCTACAACCCTAAGTGTAAACCTAAGACAAAGTAAACTACTGACTTACTTGTGGATTCTTCACCGAAAAAAGCCACACACTCGTACACTTGAAAAACTCTCTCTCCAAGTTCGTCGTCTACAACCACACTTAAACCCTAGCTATAACTTAGCTATTTATAAGATATGTCAAGTCTGATCTCATACGTAATTCTTGCCTAATTACGCAGATATTCCACTGAACAAATCCCACACAATAAGGAGAAAGTATTGTTTGCGATTTCGGATCCTCAACCATGTCGATTCTTGCCAAAATCGGGATAAGATAGTGTTAAGTTTGATCTTATTCTTCCTTTGATCTCCTCAAGCAACCGCCTACAGCTTTCATATCTTCGTAGATCGAAGATTGCTCGCAGAAGATCTGGTAACTTGCCATTAATAGAAAGTCGAGTTCCGTCTGAGACGCGCTTCCTAAATCTGTCACTCGTTCCCTCCATCGTTCTTCACAATGTTCCGTCACTAGTGACTATGTACCTGTTTTCCTGAAACACTTACATGTAGAAGCAAATTATACCAGCTAAGTTTGTTATCATCAAAACTAAGAGAAATCATGGAACAACCATTGTTCCAACACGTTTCAATCTAAATCTAGTATTGCAAAGATCTCTTTAATATAGATTATACTTTCAAGTCTAATACAATTTTAATTCAAAATCATAAGGTTATGGATGGAGTAACTTATAAGCTTATATCCTAGGTAATTTTTGTCTCAATTTTTCCATATAGGAACTCAACATAAAGAGAGAGTTTTAATTGAGACGATCTTCTTAATTTAACTTTTCTTATACACACTGGTAAAAGAAAAAAGATTTGAACTCGAATCTCTAAACAACCATTTAAAAATGACATTTTATTAATGAGCAAAGACGGTGAGACGGTAGTAAATTTCGGGTGCATGGTCCAGTTGACAAGGACCACGAACTAGGTAAATTGACTTGTGCCGATCGGCTTGACTCAATGATAAGAAGAATTATGAGACTTAATTTTTTACTCAAGTGAAAAGGCGGATGTAAGAATCAAACTTGAAACCTCTCAACATTATTATATGTCTCTTACCACTAGGCGTGTGTGGCTAAAAAAAAAGACGGTGAGACGTGCACCCCAAACATGTAGCGTGCAATTTCACCCAAAAAAACAGGTAGCGTGCGAGTGCATTTAGACCCGAGCCGGACTCGCCCATCTACAATTATCCGACATAAAATAACACAAGTCAGACAGTTTATCTAATCCAAATTTAATCTCTAAACATAGCTAATAATTTTGAGTATTCGATCATGAAGGAAGGTTCGAAGTATAATTAAAGGGAGAGACGTTTTTTTAATCATTAAGTGCTAGTAATAACTAATAAATTTGACCGTTAAATGAAGATTTTGCGGTTAATATTAATCTCTCATCTCTCTTTATAGCATTTCAAATAATTTCGTTTTATAGGCACCGCTTGTCATTTGATAACTCACGTCATATCGATCTTCTTGTAAGTCAACGTTCTCTAATTGTACTTTTGTGATCTATTGGATTTCAAGAAAATGAATAACTGATGTGAACCCCGTTGGAGGATTCACAAGCGGAACTTTGTCGCGACACACTAGGCGTGGCACGACGGGCCATGGCGCGCGGCGCACGCGAACCTCATGTCGCGACGCCGGGTTAGCCTAGCGCGGACATGGGGGTCGGTACCGAGGTGTAGGACTCGGTACCGAGCGTGGCTGGCAAGGTGTCGGCTAGGGGTGGTTCGGTACCGGACGCGAGGTCCTCGACACTATGTTGCGAGCGTCGGCGCTGGCTCCGATGAAGATGAGACACTTGAAGAGGGGCGCGCTGGTGGATGTGTCGTGGCTTGCGTAGACTCGTGCGACGAGGGACGCCGTGGCTCGAGCTATGGTACGGGTCCGGGCTCGAGTAATGGATCCGTCGGAGCGCACGGACAAATCATCTTTTTCTTGGCTTGCCGTCAGTGGGGGATCACATCAATAACTTAATTAGATCCCTCCTTCATTAAATTTTAACTTTTTAAAAAAAATTAGCATGATGTACAACATTTTATCTGAAAAAGTGCAAGTTTTTTTAGGCCAATTATGTTTATTATTCTATCTAATATCATGTTATCATTTTTATAATCATTCATTTTATATTATGTCTCATCTTTAAATATTATTTGTTATTCTAGTATGATAATGTTATCATTTCTAATTAGAAGGTACTTTTATTTAGGAGTCGTCGCGCCCCATGATGATGACGTGGTGGACGATTAATGTGTTGTAGGAATTCGATTGGTAAGTGTCGCACTGGTACTTTTATTGATCAGACAAATAGTCAACCGAAATGGTGTGCTCGCATATACCACGTTAAAGGGTGTGGGAATGATATGTAGCGAGAAAGATCGATATCATCACTTTATTAGAATAAGAATATCCTTTAATGAGAGAGTATATTGAAAATATAGTTAAAGATATATCTTATAATCTAAATCATACTATCTTGTCCCGAAATATTTGTCCAAAAGGACATAAAGCACAAATATTAAGAAGTTGAATAGTAACTGTACTTTATTGCAGGCCTGCATTTAATGTTGTACAAAAAAGAGTTATTTGAAGAGATTGATCCAAAAGCATAAATTTGGACCAATAGGAAGCAAGTTTACATTTTTAATCCACCAATAGCAACACAACATACAACATCACACGAATTCTGCATTATTGGTACCCAATTTACTTAAATACCCTTGCTGAACATTCTTCATTTAAGAAGAAATCTCAGTTTGAAATCAGAACATTTACAAAAAAAAAGCTTCAAAACTGTATCACTGCCTGGCTGTAATGGCTTTAGTATTTGACTTAAATTCAATTCCAGTTCCAGAAGATGATGACATTAATGATGCTGACCAAGTTGGGGGTATTCCTGATCTGAACGAGCCACCTATGGGCATGGAAGAAGATGTCAACCATCATCATCGACTAGAAGCAGGGAATCACACAACAAGGGCAACACATCATCAACCCTTCACGTCCAGGCTCAACAGTGGCAGAAAAATACAGATAGTGATGAAGCTTCTTAAAATGGCAATTGGGGGACAACCTCCACAGAATGCAATCAAAGAAGTTGCAAATGAGTTCAATCTGTCAACAAGGACCATATCTAGATTATGGAAGGCATCAAGGGAAAAATAACATGCAATGCAAATGTCAAATCTCAGCACAAACTATCACAACTGTGGTAGAAAGAGGATTGAAGTTCACAATTCTGCAATTATAGCAATAACAATGGGGACAGATCATGCATCAGGAATTTAGCCAGCAAGCTCAATATTTCAAAAAGTACTGCTCGTAGAATGGTCAAAAGAAAAGCCATAAGGCCTCATACAAATCCACTTCATCCCGTTATCAAGGATTCAAACATGAAAACAAAATTGGACTGGATATTGAATCTACTACAAGGGGACACACTGAAGAGTAAGATCCATTACTACACCATGTTTGATTTTGTCCATATTGATGAAAAGTGGTTTCATTTAAGCAAAAAATCTCAAAGGGTCTATCTTGCACAAAATGGAAGAGGGAAATATATAGCTGCAAGTTCAAGCAAGTTCATACCCAAATATATATTCACAGCTGTTGTAGCAAGACCAAGGTTCAATTCAGAGGGTCATTGCACTTTTGATGGAAAAATAGGCATATTTCCATTCACTTACAAAGAAGTAGCAAAAAGAAAATAAAAAAAACAGAGAAAAAGGACCATTGTCACCAAGCTCATTGAATCAGTCAACAAAACAGTGACACGGAGAATGCTTATAGACCAGATTGTTCTAGCAATAAAGGAAAAATGACCACAAGATGCAGGTCACAAAGTTATTTTCATACAATAGGACAATGCAAAGGCTCACGTCACTCAAGAGGATGCAGAATGACAGCAGATTTATCAACAAGGTGAATTCACATTCATTTTGATTCAGCAACCACCCAACAGTCCTGATCCAAACATTTTAGATCTAGGATTTTTTATAAGCATTCAATCATTAATGCATAAGAAAATGCCCAAGGATATCGATCATATGTTAGAGGTTGTACATCAAGCTTTCTATGAGCTAGACTCAATTACTTTAGCTAATCTTTGGATGACATTGCAATATGTTATAAATGAGATCATCAAGGTCAAAGGAAGCAATGACTATGATGTGCCACGTGTGGGCAAGAATAGATTAAGAGCTTAGAGGAATCTACCACTTCAAGTACAAGTACCAAGTTGGGCAGTTTTGCAAGCATGGGACATCATTCATGGGATTGCACATGGAACAGATGCAGAAGAAGACACTGAAAATGCATATGACCAGACTCAAGGGACTCAAGCAAGCAATGCATACCAAGACAGTTAGGAAGATGATCTAGGTTTAGTCTAGAAATGTAAGAAGATCCTTTATGTAAATTATAAGCTTTTGTGTAAATGGATATGTGATAAGTATCCACTTTTGGATCTTTATGAACAAGAACAATGAAAGACTCAAACATTGATTAAAAAATAAATTTCAAATGTCCCCACACATCATTGACACAATCCACAAAATCCTAACAAGAAAAGGCCTCCATCAAACATAATCATGTTTGGGTGGCAAAATCATGCAAGGCAAGTGGATATAGTGATGTTGCATCTCAGTTATAAAAAGACCTCATCATTGATTAAAAAAAATCTCAGATGTCCCCATCATCATTGACACAATCAATCCAAAAAACTCTAATAAGAAAAAGCCTCAATCAAGCAAGATTATGTTTGGTTTGCAAAATCAAGCAAGGCAAGTGGATTTATTGATGTTGCACCTCAGTTATAAAAAGACCTCATCATTGATTTAAAAAAAAACAAATCTCATATGTCCCCATGCATCATTGACACAACATCAATCCACAAAACCCTAACAAAAAAGGCCTACATCAAACATAATCAAGTTTGGGTGGCAAAATCATGCAAGGCAAGTGGATATAAAGATTTTGCTTCTCAATTATTTTAAGACTTCATCATTGATTTGTAAATAAAACTAAGCTCAAATGCCCCAAATCATCTCAGACTCAACTTGATCAGAAAACACAATCCACACAACATGATCAAAACACAAAATTAGCTGGACAACATCATTGGATCACAGAATCTAGTCAACATGAGCACATAACACAAGCCTCAACATCACAGATCAACCACTCATGCCACAAAGCGAAATCAAGGGGACAACAGACACAAACTCAACAAAAATGGTCACCAGAAAATGTCAACACAAGATGATAATGCAATCAACAACCACACAAGCCACAACATCACATTAAATACCACATGTCAAATGAACAACACAAACACACAACATTCAAATAACATAAATAGGCATAGAGAAGGGGACTTCGCTACTCGTCACTGTCAGAATCAGAGACCAAGACGTCCACATCGTCCTCAACATTGTCAGAATCAGGGACAACGGAATCAGCTTCACCATTGTCAAGCAATGCACCATTCCCATGGGACTCGGGAGTATGCACCTGATCTACACAGTCATCGTCTCTGAGCCGGAATATGCCCTCAACGGAATCTTCGAACCACCGGGGACTAAACGAATGGTTTCCATCACAAGAGGGCCCCACTCACAATTTGGGGACTCGGAACATTCATATGAAGAGGACTCGTGAGAATCCAGGGAACTATCGAGCCAAGAAGGCATGGATTCGGAACTCATCTTAAACAACAGAGGAAGATGGTAGAGGAAGGGGACAAAAGGAGTGCCGAGTTAGGGTTGTCAGAGAGATTTTGAGAGAGATTGTGAGAGATCGAGAGAGAATAGTGTGTAATGAGAGGATTTGAGTGATTTTGAGAGAAATCAAGAGAGATTGTGGTTTCAAGAAAGCATTTGAGAGTAATCGAGAGAGTTTATGAGAGATTGAGCGAACCAGAGGAATTCAGAGGACCATGGCGAGATTGAGAGCGTTGGAGAGGCACCCACTCAAAGCTTTTATGAGAAATCGATCCAAAACAATAGATTCAAGAGGTTTAGTGAGCAATAATGAGCGTTTGGGAGAGATTGAGGAGAGAATATCTCAGATGCGCCGTCAAGCTTCAAAGATCTCAAACGTGAGGAAGGAGAGTGAGAGAGATTAGAGTTTGTGTGTATAAGGGGGATGGTTAGATCTAGGGTTTCAAGTGGATCAATCAACTTGGATCAGCCTAATAAGAACATTCATGGGCTTCAATGCATATGGGGGAAATGGAGTCAAAAACCCAAACGGAAAAAATAACGATCCCCAAAATTTGTAAGTTGCAAAAAATATATTGTTTGGGTTGGTAGATAAACAAAAAAAAGCAATTCTTTTTGGGTTTTAATGGAGTTGGTTAAGATCTTGGGTTTTAATGGAGTTAAAATGTGGAAGAGAGATAAAGAATATGAAAAAGATGGATAAAAGGTGATATTGTAGGAGTAGTTATGTAAAATTAGTATAGATATAAAAGGAAAGGAGGATAGTACGACAAATATTTTGGGACGACGAAAACAGAAACATGACAAACATTAAGGGACGGAGAAAGTATACAAAAAAAGGTAACAAAAAAAGCTATCTTGGATCTCAAGTAAATGACCCAACAGACCCTAGGGCACGTCCCCAAACTTTCCACCTCTTCCTCTTTTGTTTTTTTATTTAAAGGTATGTTCTCTCCTCTTTTAGGATAGGATTCAATGAATACTCTATTTAATTTTATACACGGAATGTGGATTCAAAATACAAAAGCTCTAATCTCCATTATTTGTAGGTAAAGGTTGAAAAGAGGTGGTTTGTATCAAAGAAAGTAGACCCCTAATTTTAATACTTATATAGATTTATTAAAATATACATATGTGACCTTTGAAGTGCAGTGCATACATTCTTACCTAAACGGCTAAATGTACATAAACATTGATTTAAATGTATAATACTATTTACAAGTTTGATTCAAACGAAACAAACTCTTATCATGAAACAAACTCTTTTCCTGAAACGAATGCATTCTTCCTAGTTCGTAGTGTACTTTTCCTATTTCGGATTGCGCTTTTCGTATTTTTCTATGTACTTTCGTATGAAAAGTACACTACGAACTAGGAAAAATGCATTCGTTTCACATTTCAAGATAAGAATTTGTTTCATTTGAACCAAACTCTACTATTTACTAGATGGTATTAGTGTATACAGTATATGTTTCTTAACACCAAAAAAAAAGTGTGCATATGTTTATGCTAAAAAATGTACATGAGTTTGTTTAGCGACGATGTGTGAATGATTTTTGAAGTATATAATAAACATTTTTTTTGAAGAAAAGTATATAATAATAGAGTTTGGTTCAAATGAAACAAACTCTTATCCTAAAACGTGAAACGAATGCACTTTTTCTAATTCGTAGTGCACTTTTCATTTAAAAGTGCATTGTAAAATATCAAAAGTGTAATCTGAAAAAGTGCACTATAAAAAATACGAAAAGTGTATTGCAAACTACGTAAAGTGCAAATTCGAAAAGTTCACTTTGAAATAAAAAAAAGTGTACTATTAACTAGAAAAAATGCATGAATTTCAAGATAAGAGTTCGTTTTAGAATAAGACCAAACTCTATAATAATATTGTTTTAATTGTATATCACTTTTTGCATTGAATGTTTATTTTTTATACAGTATTAACGAGTACATGTACATCATGTACATAAATTAACCTAACTATATACATAACGTATGGACAAATAAATAAAATTAAATAGTGGTAGTTAAAAGTCATTTGCACACTTCCCTATACTAAAACGCTTACTGAGAAGCTCGCTACTCTCACTGTCAACCTCTCTCTCACCTCCCAACAAATACCCTTCCTTCTGATCAAAAAAAAAAAACAAATACCCTTCCTCCTCCTCCAGCCCTTGTTCGCCCCGCTTCTGTCTTCCTTCAGAAGGCTACTTCATTAATCCTCTCCTCCTCCGATTCCACTCTTTACAGCACTCAAAACCTCCAAAATCACAACACGAACACCGCTCAAAACGCTCTCTCCCCTCTACCTTTGGCAGCGGTTAATTGCTGTCATCATCTAACTGCAATTCATTCCTCTCTGTCTCATCCTCTGTTTAGCGCTCCAATGTCGGCAGATACAGAGTGAGAGAGAGACAGACAGACTGATGGTGAGGTGCCTCCGCAACGACGTTGGATCATTAGTCCTCGACCGCTCCACCCACGCCGGCTCCGGCGGCCACAACCGCTTATGGAGCTCTTTCTCTGCCTCCTCGATCCGCCGCATGATCATCGACTCCATGCGCTGCGGCGGCGGAGGCTCCGGCCGCCGCCACTCCGATGTCGTCGCCGATCATCTCGCTCCCTTGCCTGCTAAGCCGCAGAAGCCGCCGCAGGCGAAATCCGAATCCGGATCCGACAAGACGACGGAGAAGCTAATGGACCTCTTAAATCTCTCGTCCTCGTCGGAATCGGAGGATTGCGGCGCCGGAAGAGGAGGAGGAGAAGATGAGGAGAGTGAGGTGAGGAAGAAGGTGGAGAGGTTCGACGAGCTCTCGAAGGTCGTGAGACTGTTGCAGAGGGAAGGGGCTCAGGAGAGAGAGAATGGCGCCAAGATGGTTAGGAAGTTGGCTAAAGAAGATGGAGAGGCGAGGAGTACTCTCGCTATGCTTGGGGCCATTCCTCCATTGGTTGGAATGGTGGATGATGCTGAGATAAGGGACGATTTCAGGGTTGAAGCTCTGTATGCTCTGCTGAATCTAGGGATTGGGAATGATCTGTACGACCTCTTCGTCCCTCTACTTCTCTTCATTTCGCTATTTTTTTTAAACAAGGGTTGCTTAATTTGTTTTTTACAATTTTGGCCCAGGAAAATTAGCTGTATGCATGCACAATACAATAGTACTTGAAGTTGATCAATGGCTCTTTATACAACATTTCATTTTAGCTATGATTAAGCAATTGGATTTCATTCATTCTCATTTATAAAATCTGAAAAAGGATTTGGAGTGCATTATTGGTAGGTGTTTGCTAGGAACGCAATGATATATAATTAATGTGGTGAATATGATGTTTCCTTGCTAAGTTGTTTAGAGAGGGAAATTTGGTAGAATTTGTGGTTTTCTTCTGTAAGGGCCATTTCACTTAATTCCTTGGTGATTAATGTTCGATGGGAATTGGGATTATGACAATGACATTTTTTTGAGGTCTCGTTTTGATCCCTTTCTACTTCATGATTTGCTGATGCTTTTGTATCGACATTAATATATTTGAGAAATTTCTGTTAAATTGTGAAAATGTTATGACATTGGTGTAGGAACAAGGCTGCAATTGTTCAAGCAGGCGCAGTTCATAAGATGCTTAAGATGATTGAATCTTCCAATGGGTCTCCAGATTCAGCTGTTTCTGAAGCCATAGTTGCCAATTTTCTCGCTTTGAGTGCATTAGATTCAAACAAAGCTATCATTGGATCGTCTGGTGCAATCTCCTTCCTTGTCAACATCCTCAAGGGTTTGGGCTCTAAATGTTGTTCCCAAGCAAAGCAGGACTCCCTCAGAGCTCTATACAACTTGTCAATTCTCCCATCCAACATCCCATTAATCCTTGACACTGATCTTGTTAAATTTCTCATGAGCACTCTTGGTGATATGGAAGTAAGTGAGAGAATCCTGTCAATCTTAAGCAACATAGTAGCAATCCCTGAAGGTAGAAAATCTCTCAGTACTATTCCTGATGTATTTCCCATACTCATTGATGTATTAAGCTGGATGGACTCGCCGGGATGTCAAGAAAAGGCATCTTACATTTTAATGATATTGGCTCACAAGGCCTATAAAGATAGGCATACAATGATTGAGTCTGGAATTGTATCTGCTCTTCTTGAATTAACCCTCATAGGAAGCACATTAGCACAGAAGAGAGCTTCAAGGATACTTGAGTGCTTGAGGGTCGATAAAGGGAAGCGGCTCCCAGATGGAGGTAATTCAACTGGAGCGGTTTCTGCTCCAATTTGCGGTGGGCCATCCTCGTCGTCTTTTGGTTTTAACAAGGGTGGATTTGAGAGTGAAGAAATGATGAGTGAAGAGAAGAAGGCAGTGAAGCAATTGGTTCAACAGAGCTTGCAGAATAACATGAGGAAGATTGTGAGGAGGGCGAACCTGCCTCAGGATATCGTTCCGTCTGAACACTTCAAGTCACTCACTTCCAGTTCAACTTCAAAGAGTCTTCCATTTTGAGAATTCTCTAGAAGTCAGTTCTCTCATCTGATGCTTTTAATCTTGTTTTATTAGTTTATAGTAGTTAAATGTATAATATATAGCATATCCCAGCCATCATCATGAACAATAAAGCTTAGATTTTGTAGATGCCTATAAATTTGGCTGTTTTTTTAAGTGAGTAAATCTTTGTTAGATCTAAATTGTCGATGTGTGAAACTCTCATGTTCAATAGTTATTAATGTTGAATTATTGAGAAAAGAAAGAGGGGCCTCTTTTTCTTTCCATGGTTTACAGCCTTAAAATTTAGAGGCAAATACATGGTGGCCCATCCCATTAATGTAAAGGTGGGTCTCTTATCAGTGGAGATGTTTTCTTTCACCTCTAAAGGGATATTTTCTTCCTTTCTTTCCTTTCATGCAATTCTACCAAAGATTCTTTTTGAGCCATAACCAGATCTGTCTTTTTGGTGTTGATTTCCTTGGAAAAATGTGATACATTTGCTCTTATTTTGATACATTACTGACTGAGAATTGCAAGTAAAATTGGCAACTTGAAACTTGGAAGAGTTTACACATGTCTAGCGTTTTATTATTGACTATTGATAATGTTCTTGTAATTTTGTGTCACATATGAATTGCAGTTGCAGAGTGATAATGCAAAATATAATAATGCAGCAAGAGAAGAGAATCTCCAGCTCCTGGATAAGTGGAAATGCCTAATTTAAAGCTCTGTGCACAACTAAACATCTTCTCCGGGTATGTATATTTATATTACTCTAAGCACATGGGATCTTGTAGTTTTCACTTGTTTTTCTATCTGTTTTGGAGAGCTAACAAATTTCTAGCTTTCTGGTGGTCATCTTTTGCTGTCTTTTTCCTTTTAGTGTTAGGCTTAGCTGTAAATATTGTGATATAACCTGCAAACTGTAGTATTTGTTCATCATCTCTATGCCCATGATGAATTTTGTTTACTTCTCTATGGCTTGTCCTACACAATTGTTTAACAGTATTAGTTTTGTTAGCCTCTGCATTTTTCTTGTCTGTTATAATTTAGTTTAGAAGATTAATCTTGGACAGATCTCATTTGATCAGTAGTTGTTTGTTTTGTTTGTTTAAAGTCTAGCTGTGGTCCCTTTGGTTAATTGATTGGGTCCAACTCAATCTCTGATTACTGATTAGTATTGATTGTTGAGTAGGATCAAGCTTATCTACAAGCTAAACCTGTTTAGCAATTGAACCCAATCTTGTAGAACTTGTAAAAACCAGAACAATTACTCAAAACTTGAACTTGATGGATGATTGCTTCTTGACCAAATGGACGATTTGTCTAGTGCACTATGATCATGTTTTTTTTTTTAATGTTGAGCCTATTCTCATCTGAGTTTGGTATGATTGTATGAATTTTTAAATACCATGTTTTTAATCATTCAAGAATGCTCGAAAGTCTAAAGTGAGTACACGGCATTACTACACAGTGACTTTGGTAGTAGTACACATTGTATTTTCTGAGTCTCCTTGTGACATATGGCCTACTGAAATACAAATTATTAATTTCCAACCATTGGTTTATGTGCCTCGGTTGACATAAAGTCCTCCCTTCTAGCTACTCAAGAATCCAGATCTCTAAAGTTTGTCATCTATGTTTTATACAATAAATATCTCCCTAGCACTTTGAATTAGTTACACAACAACCCTTCTATTTTCTAGCTTTAATTTGACCATGTTAACATATCTACTATGAGCTTAAAGTTTTGTAGTTAGTTTAATTGATAACATTATTATGTTGTTATAATCCAGCTTATATAGAGATTTTGTTCTTCCTTCAGTCAACTTTAAGTATTGTTAATGTTTTACTCTTCTTTTTCATCATAGGATAGACGCTACTATCAAAAAAGTGGTATTAAAGTTTTGAGTATTTTTTTTTGGGTTGCCCACTAGTTCACACTAGTTGAAGGGAGTACATTAGTTTTATTGGTTTTCTCAAATAATTTTTTGTTTTTAAATTTTGTGGAAGTGCACAATGGGGGTATCAAAAGTCCAAACCAGTCAGAATCGAAACCTCGTAATTCCTTGTTCGATACTTGTATATTGGACTAATTGGAGTACCCTAGTTCAATTGGTCAAACATATAAAGATGTTCCAATGTTTTGATTTTTGCAATAACTATAAAGGCCTTGCTAGAACACTCTAATATACTCCCTTTGTTAAGTTTTATTTTTCGATTGAAAATTTTCTAAATTTAATCACTAATTGATTAATAACCATCCTTTAAAGCTAATATATCTAGATAGAAAAGTCAATACAAGTAAATTCTAACACATTAATTAAATAAAAAATCTTACAAGGTAAGTTTTTATGAACAAGATTTTGAGGTTAGAAAGACGGTTAAAATTTAAGTGAGGGAACAAGATAGATTTTGAGGTTAGATAGACAGTTAGAATGTAACGGAGGAAACAAGATTTTTAGGTTAGAAAAACAACTAGAACTCAAGGGAGGGATTATATGTTTTTTTTTTACCAATAATGGAAATGTGAATTAAACTGCGTCGAACACACAATAATGACTACAATATTTTATGACACATAGGAATACTTATTTTGATTTAATAAGATGGACAACGAGGGTAAGACAAACATAAAAGTATATGTTTGTTTGTGTAAATTAATACACATATTTCCTTCCGATAAAAGAAGAGTAATATACACGTATGTTTTTTGTTTTTGAAGTGGAAAGCCAAAACTAGAAAGATGGTCCTATCATTATGTCATTTTGCACTAGAGGAAGTAGATAGATGATTAGATGATATGTAGCTAGGAGGGAAAATACACGTTTTCTTTACCAATTCTTACAAGTAAGAAGGGTACCCTATAGGAATACGACTGTTTTAAGGTCACATTTATATATTTTAATTATATTCTTACTTGTAATATAAATATCAAATGTTTATGGGCAATTGGGTATCATTATTACGTAATTTTGGGAAGAGACTTTTTAGGTATGATAAAATGATGATACGAGGGGTCATGGGCCACGTGAAAAGAGGGCCAATCATGTGGGCTTGTCAGCTTGAGTGATCAAGTCCAATGGAGATTTTTCATATTTAGGAGGTCCCTTTACTATTCTTCTTTACATGCCCTGTCCACTTTTTTGTCTACGTTTTTTATACGAGAAAGCAGGAGAAATTGCCATCGTGAACGAACGGTTTAGATAAGGGACTTGTAAAATGAATGACTGACATTCCATATTCTACGTTCTTTTATAGAATAAGAGATTGATATAAGGATGCATTTGGTTATGGGATCATTTGTTAGGTATGTTGTTTGAATGAACCATTCTTGAACCATTTTTGGGTTTGATATTAAAATTTGGGAGGAAGACATTTTGCAAATTGTAAGAGGTTTACACGGGGCGGGGTGGAAATGTGGAATCGCCGGATTCGGTTCGAGTCGGGTTCATCTCTAGATTTAATTTTTGAGAATGGCTCAAAGCCTGGGTTTTGGATGAGATCAAATTGTTCATGTGGGTTGAAATGAGTCATAACATGAAATCATATCCATTCCAATAAAATTCCTTACCAAATGCCAAATTTGGAATTAACCGGTCTCATTTCATTCCTCATCCTAAGGAATCAATACCAAACAGGTCCTTATCTTATAATTATAAACTTGATTCTAGAGGAGTTGAGTTAGAAGTTATTATCCTACCCAAAAAAAGTTAGAACTTATTAGATTTTATTAAGTGTTTGGTTATGTGTATGAATTCGTTTGGTAGGTGTTTGGTTATAATCCTATTTTGATCAATTGTACAATAGACAAAATAATGCATTTGTAATTGGATTAAGAACTCCAGATAAATGACAATGCTCTTTTTGTCCTAAAAAAATGACAAAGCTCTTTTCGCTTTGATGCCCGCCCTTTGTTGCTGCTTTTGTAGGTTAGAGTCCCCCATACAACTTTTTCCTCAATGATATAAGCCTTTAGATTACGAGGTTATTACTTTTACTTCCCATCCTGATTTGTAACATCGATAGACGATACGTGAAACTCTATGGATCAACACTTTATTCCTCTCTTTCACTCATTTCATACTATGCACAATATGTATGTGGCCATTTTTTAAAAGAATTTTTTACATGCTTGCCTTTGGAATCACATATTCAAAGATCAACATACTATTCAGATTTACCAACTCAACTCAATTCAATTTTCTAATTTTATAGTCATATAGTAAAATTCTGCAACTTCTGTAGACTATAGGGAAAAACTACATTGTTTGGAATTTCCAATCACCGAAGAGGTATCCTTGATCATTTTGTGGCAAGCTCCCAACATGTGGAACTCTTTAGTAGCATGTAGGGAGTTAGTTTGGAGTAAGATCCTTTCAACACCAGCCCGTTTAGCAACATGTAAACCCTTAAAGATGGCCTGCAAGTCTGCAAGTCAGCAGAACAAAAATTCAATTCAATTTCCCCCCTACTATTAAGATTTACAATATCAAGCCACACCCAATTATTGATGTCTAGGCCCAATAAGACTACAACAGAACAGAGGCGGCCCTAAGTTTTGTACATGGTACTCAATTTAGCCTATAAATGTTCATCAGTTTAACTTGTTTGTTCAACAGGGCCACAACCAAAGCAACACACTACTCAACAAAAAAGAATTTGAGTACTTGCACCAAAAAAAGAATGAATCTGAATACCTTATCAGTTATCAGCTTACATACATGCTCATGGTAGAATATTTGGTACCAAATAAATTTTAAAAGTTTTCAAGACCTGACGAAAGAAGAAATAAAAGGAAGCCTATTTTTTCAAAATGAACTTTGATCGAAGCACGAACAACAATGGAGAAACAATCTTCCAATGCAATATGAAGTATTAGAGAAACAATTTCAACCTCCTCTCACGCGCTTGAGCCACCAACGTTATCCCGCGTGACCTCCTCGTCCTCATTTAAATTAATTGGTCGAGGTGAATTCTACCTTCTACGAGAGCTAGAACTACCGGGAGATGGGGTCTTTGGTTTTCTTTGAATGCGATCCTAATTGAAAAAATAATAATCAAATTTAAAGATAAATAAGTTACTGCAATTAAAATTAAAATTAATACGTATCGTAAATTTTCTTATCATCTTCAACATGGGGGGTGATTTGGTCGGAACTCGTCGGATTTTGCCAAATGAAGAGTTGAGGCGGCTTGAAAATGGAGATTTGGGAGAGTTGAAGAGGTGGAATGGTAAAGGCGGACGAGAGAGATATTGAAGAAGTTCGTTTAAGAACAGAATTTGGGGCGCTCCGGTCAATGCGTGATTATGCAAAAGCAGAATCACACAGTAGCAACGACTATTTGTGCAGATTCCCACGGGAATCTACACTTTGCCTCTGTTATACAAAAATTAAAGGGAAATTCCGGTTGATACCCTCGAATTTTTGGCTATTCCGAGTGGTGCCCTGAAAAAAACTTATTCCAAGTGGTACCCTTGAACTTTTATAAAAGTCCGACCGGTGCCCTTACTTGTAAATTTTCGTTAGTTTATAACTAAATTAGTATATTTTCTAATTGAAAAAAATATTTTTGTATTTAATTAAATTAAAACGAAATTTGTTTAATAAAAATTAAAACAAATCATATAAAATATTAAATTAAAAATATTATATATATATATATTTATCAAGTAGATTGTATGTTGTATAATTTAAAATTTTTAAGTTTAAAAAAATATTACAATATTACATAATTAAAATTTGTCATGTAGCTTTTATATAATAATTTTGAATTTTTTTGAAAAAAACTAATAGAACTTTCATTATGGTACTCTCAAGTTACATTAAAATTTTAATTTCTATCAATTTTTCAAAAATTATTTTCTACATGGAAAATTTTATATTACAATATATTTATTTTAATATAAATACTATAATATTTCTAGTTTTAACTTAAAAATTTTAAATTATGCAACATAAAATCTACTTGAAAAATATATATAATATAAAATTTATTTTAATATTTTTATATGATTTATTTTCATTGTTATTAAAATAAAATTGCGGTTTAATTTAATTAAATACAAAAATATATTTCTCATTAGAAAACATGCTAATTTAGTTATAAACTAACGAAAATTTATAAGTAAGGACATCAGTCGGACTTTTGCAAAAGCTCAGAGGTACCACTCAAAATAAGTTTTTTTCAAGGCACCACTCGGAAAAGCCAAAAACTCGAGAGTACCAACCGGAATTTGTCGCTACTGAACATTGCGGTGGAACTCACCACTTTAAAAGCCGAGGCGCCTTGGTTGCACCTTATTTAGAATTTGCGATAAATAGAACAACAATGATTATTTTGGCAAATATAAATGAAATTATATGATAATTGGTTAAAAAGATGTCCTAAATTATACATGAGTTCGATTCCATAGAATGGTGGAATTTGAACCCAAACCGGCTGACCTCGGTTCTTCAGTTTCGATTTTGAATGATTCCTGTTTTGATTTTGATTGGTTTCTATTCCGAAATTTTAAATAAAATTATACTAAAAAAAACTCTATATTGTAACTAAATTCTATATTGAAACTAAAAAACTCTAAATTTAACAAAAAAAATCTTAAAATCTTAAAACTAAACCTTAATTTTCTTAAAAAATAATTAAATAAACATGAAACCACATGTTTGGAACCATCAATTCAAACCAGGTTGATACTGCTGATTCCACATTTCCACGGTTCAAAAATATGTTGAACCGGAACTAGGAGGGCCGGTTCCGATTCAAAACCGGCAGTTTTTCCGTTTTAGTACTGGTTCGGTTCCACGGTTCGAACCGAACCGGACCCATGCCCTAAATTGTCCATTTTCCTACGCGGCAAGTGTCCCCCTCTGCAGTCTTTTTTCTAAACCCTAGTCCAAGTAGTAAAAATCCCACACTCCCTCAGCACTTCGCCGGCAAGAATTTGCTTCTCCGGCCTCTCCACAAAAATCACCCACCTCGCCAAAATCCACAAATCAGATACCCTTCATTTCTTCCCAAACCAAAATGGGTTATCTTGCCCACTTGAAATGCCGCCACCCCAGACCTAGGGTTTATCCAGGGTTTTACAGATCATTAAACAGATTCTATTGCTCCGCCACTCCCACGACCGATTCGTTGCCGGAATCTTCCTCCTCCGTGGACGCCGTTGTTGAGCCGGTCGAGCCGGTCTCAGAAGTCCACGAATCAGTCGGATCCGGGAACGCAGATTGCGCGGTGGAGGAGGAGCCGAAGAAGCAGGTGAGAATCCTACGTGGCAAGAGTCATCGCAAGCCGGAGAAGGTAGAAGATGTGATTTGCAGGATGATGGCGAATCGGGCATGGACGACCCGATTGCAGAACTCAATTCGTAATCTGGTACCCCAATTTGATTCTGATCTTGTTAACAATGTGATTAATACTGCTCGGAATTCCGAGCATGCCCTTCAGTTTTTCCGGTGGGTTGAAAGGTCGGGTCTTTTTAAACATGATAGGGAGACCCACTTCAAAATGATTGAGAGATTAGGGCGAGCTTCGAAGCTCAATCACGCCCGCTGTATTCTCCTGGATATGGCCGAAAAAGGTATCCAATTTGATGAGGACATGTTTGTTGTGATGATTGATAGCTATGGGAAGAGTGGGATTGTTCAGGAGTCTGTGAAGCTGTTTCAGATGATGAAGGAGCTCGGTGTTGAGACATCGATTAAGTCATATGATGCTCTTTTTAAAGTTATTCTTCGTCGAGGAAGATACATGATGGCAAAGAGGTACTTTAATAAGATGTTAGGGGAAGGGATTACTCCTACTAGGCACACCTATAACATAATGCTGTGGGGGTTCTTTCTTTCTGAGAAGATTGAGACTGCAAATCGGTTTTATGACGATATGATTGGGCGTGGGATAGTGCCAGATGTTGTTACTTATAATACCATGATTAATGGGTTTCATAGGACAAATAAAATAGAGGAGGCGGAGAAGTTCTTTGTGGAGATGAAGGAGAGGAACATTCCTCCTACTGTGATTACTTACACTACAATGATTAAGGGGTATGTTTCAGCTGGAAAGGTTGATGATGCACTGAGGATGTTTGATGAAATGGGTGAGTTTGGTGTCAAACCTAATTCTGTGACGTATACTACGATTTTGCCTGGGCTTTGTGATGCAATGAAAATGGCTGAGGCTAAGAAGATCTTGAAGGAGATGGTGGAGAGGCATGCTCCACCAAAGGACAATTCAATCTTCACTAGATTGTTGGAGTCTCAGTGTAAATCAGGTGACATGGATGCTGCTGCTGCTGTCCTTAAGTCAATGATTAGCCTGAGTATTCCTACAGAGGCTGGACATTATGGAGTGTTGATTGAAAACTTCTGCAAGTCGAATCTATATGACCGAGCTGAAACGTTGCTGGATAAACTTGTTGAGAAGGAAATTATATTGAGACCACAAAGCACTTTGGAGATGAAGGACAGTGCATACAACCCGATTATTGAGCATCTTTGTAAAGAGGGCCAGACTAAGAAAGCGGAGACTCTTTTCAGGCAGTTAATGAAAAAGGGAATTCAGGATTCGGTTGCTTTCAACAATTTGATCAGAGGACATTCAAAGGAAGGCAATCCTGAGCTGGCATTTGAGATGTTGAATATCATGATTAAGAAAAGTGTTCCAACTGAGGCAGATGCTTACCAAGTACTCATTAACAGCTTCTTGAAGAAGGGTGAAACGGCTGATGCTAAGATGGCTTTGGACAGCATGATTGAAAATGATCATCTTCCTGACTCTTCTCTATTCAGAATGGTTATGGAGAGCCTGTTTAATGACGAAAGAATCCAAACAGCTAGTCGGGTTATGAAGGCAATGTTGGAGAAGGGTATCATGGAGAATATGGATTTGGTTGGTAAGATTTTGGAAGCCTTGTTTATGAGAGGTCACGTGGAGGAGGCTTTAGGGAGAATTGATCTGCTATTGCAAAATGGGTCTTCACCTGATATTGACGATCTTCTGTCTGTGCAATGTGAGAAAGGGAAGTCCATAGCTGCCCTAAAGCTACTGGATTTTGCCCTAGAAAGGGATATGACTGTTGACTTTGCTAGCTATGATAAAGTGTTGGATGTCCTTTTAGCTGGTGGGAAGACCCTTAATGCTTATTCTATCTTGTGCAAGATAACAGAGAAAGGAGGTGTTACTGACACGAACGGGCGTGACGATCTGATCAAGATGCTGAATGCAGAGGGTAATACTAGGCAAGCAGATATTCTTTCAAGGTTGATTTCGGGTGGAGGAAAAGGTGGAAAAAGTAAAGGAAAGAAGCGAGTGCTGCAAGCATCTTGATTTCAGCTTTTTAGGACCTAAGGTGAGACTACTCCATGAATTTTGCTCTTTTATTTTTGGAACTAGTTTTTGTACTTTGTATCAACTATCAAGTGGGCGTGTTTAACTGCCAATGTTTGCTTAAGATGATTTCTTATGAAAGACATGATGATGAAAATTTGCAAGCAATTTGCTAGCTATGAAGCCATAGTTAATAATAAGTGCTTGTAGGATAGTTTGATTTTGCAATCCTGCAATTTAATACGCACACTGTTAGACTAGTATTTTATCATTTTGTATGCGATCATCTGAGTCAAAAGGGGATGAAACTTTTTTGATTTGCAATTCTTATTATGTTTCTAACTTGATTTCCTCCTTTATAGTAGAAATTTTGAAAATGTGTAGGTTGACCAAGTCTGAAAGAGTTGCTTATTATGATTACCGAAGTCTGGTCTTGGAAAACGATTGAATTTTTTGCTCCTATCTTATTTACGTCCTAGCCTAACTCTTTATAAAAATGTATCAGTTAGCATTTACCACCTTTTTTGGTGTACAAGTATTTGACCTAACATGTAAATTGCAATGCAAGCTGTATAGAGTTGGCTTGAAACTTCCTTTGTACTAAGGCTAAAGCTGATTTCAGTTAAGCACTTGAGCATTGATTCCAGGTTTCTAGTTTGGTCTGTGTAATTGCTTTTGTTTGCTCTCTGTTCTTCTGCCGGTGTCTTGTTTGTGTAACTAAAAAATGCAGTTCTATCGAAATTCCTACATTTATCAATTATCGCCCCAGAAATGCCTCAGATGAGTACATCTGATCAGCATTTTCTGGACAAAATTGATCAGTGTTATCATACTCTATGAACTTCGTGCTTTTTTAGTGAATTCTTGATGTTTATCACAATATCCAATTTGTCTTTTTTTTTTCAAGGAACAATACTCCTTTCATGGAAATCATGGAATGGTGAAAGAGGATAAGTTAAAGCCTTAACTTTGACCAACAACAGGTTGCACCGGCATAGTTGAGTTTTTTCAAGGAACTTTAGCCTTTAAATTTGTGCTTCACGAGTGATCGATCCCTGACAAGTTTACGAAGTTTCAAGTTTTTGGAGCTCCGGAATAGATTCGATTCCATTATGCTTGTTTTTTTTCTCTTTGAAAGTGCTCATGTTTAGCTTGTGCTAAATTCAATTATGTAGAATCATGATTTGTTAGTGCAGTTGCCAAGGAATGGCGCCTCCTCAAGATAAACAGATTTGATTCTTCCTTTCTCCTTAATTACATGAATCCAAAATAAGCGGAATTAATACTTTGATAAAGAAACTGTTTTTTCTCCCCTCTGAAAACAAAACTGTGTTTTGGTTTTCACTGCAACATATAATCATCTGATTAGTTACTCCGTATCATTGAATTGTATTAACTGACTTATGGGATCATATAACCATCTTATTAGGTACTCAACATAAGCAGATTTGATCATCTTATCATTACATATTTACATTATGCACATATATTGTCAAATAAATCTTACTCATGCAAAGTCATTCTCAATTTTTGAATTCCAAGATCTTTCTTTTGATTAAATGAACCTTGCAAATGCTGAGAGATCGTAATTGTTTTTGGTTATGTCTTACATTACATAGATGATCAACACTAATGCTGGTCCAATATGAAATACCTTGCTTGAAATTAGGAAAAAAACTCTTAACGTAAAGTAAAAAATGTTGAAAACTGAATTAAATGTTGGAATAAGTCGATTTGCACAAACTTCCGAATGAACAAGTCGATTTGCACACCGTCTCTTCCGTAGCCATACTTCATGACGGTAAAAGAATTAGGAAAAAAAAAAGAGAAGAAATTGGTGGTCAAAAACTGGTTTTCAAGGCCATAAAAAAATCATCCTACCGTTTTGTGTACACGTGGGAGTCCATGAGCCGTACGATTACCAATTTATGAATACAAAAGGCGATCATTTTCCAAACCCAATCCACAGAGTTCATAGAGCAACACAAACAACCAAACATCATCCCCTGATTCACCTCTCTCCGTTCACTCAATTCACTCAAATTCCCCTTTTCCAATAAAAATCGAGGTAGGCATTTTGTGTTTGGGCTTGTGGGTGTTAACTATAAATACTTTGTCAACTTGGGTGGAGAGGAAGAACAAATTCGTAAAGCCAAAACACAGTCTTTCTTTCTGCTTATTATTAAGAAAAAGTCAAGAACAAGAAGAGAGAAATGGCAGGTGCTGGGATGTTTGCAGAGATCAAAGAAGGAGAACTATTCAAGTATTACACTGATGGGGAGTGGAGAGTTTCTTCCTCTGGAAAATCTGTTTCCATCATCAATCCTACTACTAGAAACACCCAATTCAAAGTTCAAGGTCTTAACTCTGACACTGATTCTCTAAAATGTGTTTTTTCTCTGCTCCTTTTTATTTGATCATCCATTATCTCTCTCACTCTTTAACAATTTCTGCATATACTTTTAAATTGATCACATGCTTATCAATTTCTGCTCCTTGTTTTAAGTGGTCACTGTTTGATGTCCTGAGTCTCAAGTTTTGATCAGTTGAAATTTCAAAGTTTTGCTTCTTTTTTTTTTTTTTTTTGCATTCCAAGTGAGTTTGTGTCCTTCTTACTTCATCATTAGGATGCTTGTGTGCTGATTTAAACTGAAAATTTTGGGCCTTTTGTTTCCAACAGCATGTACACAAGAAGAGGTGAACAAGGTGATGGAATCAGCCAAGGCAGCACAGAAATCATGGGCAAAGACTCCTCTTTGGAAAAGGGCAGAGTTGCTTCACAAAGCAGCTGCTATTCTTAAAGAGCACAAAAAACCCATTGCGGAGTGCCTTGTTAAGGAGATTGCCAAGCCTGCTAAGGATGCTGTCACTGAGGTAATTCATAAATCTTTAATTCTCTCTTTCTGGGTTGGTTTATTTCTCTGTGAAATTTGGAGGGTCTCTTGCAAATTTTGTGCTGAATTTTGTGGACCTTTTACAACTACTCAGTTGGCTGCATTCCTTCTACGAGTCATGATAATGTTTGATATCTACCCTTTGTAAATATGGTTATCTTGTTGTTGGAAAGGTTGTTAGGTCTGGTGATTTGGTGTCATACTGTGCTGAAGAAGGAGTGAGACTCCTTGGTGAAGGCAAATTTCTAGTTTCTGATAGTTTCCCTGGAAATGAGAGGACCAAATACTGCCTTGTTTCTAAGGTAAATTTCTTCTGTGGACCTACTTATTTCTTACAATTTGTTGGTACCTGTGTATTTTATTGTTTGGTCCCAAATTTGATGGCTTATCTAATCTCTACCACATACATTCTCTATGGCCCTACACATTTACTGTGACATCAAGTCAATTAATTTTTTAAAGCTACCTCTGTCTGGGGCTGGTACTTTCCCTTCCTTCAGTTTTTGTGAAGTGTTAAAAGTTGGATATTCTTTTAATATTCTTTTTCATTTTTTATTTTTGTATTGCTGATAATTATGTTGGCCTTGTCTTTCACGTTTCACAATTTTATTACAACTTTATTATCTTGGCCTTGTGACTTGTCTTTCATTTATTAGCTATTCATTTTCAGTTTTCATTTGTCTTTCATTTTGTGTGATTTTCTTACATTATTTTGAGATTTCAAAGATTTATTTTGTTTTCTCTAGTATTTTCATAGTGGTGATTTCAAGCTGCAAATTTAAAAAGTTGAATATGATGTGGATTTTTCAACCACAAAATGATTTTTTCATTGAGGAAAATTATCCATAGTACTTAGGGATCAGTGATATTAAGCCTCCACTGAATATAATGTGACACCAATCTTTCCTTTTCTGTCAATTTAACACATGATAAGAGGGTTCATCTGGGGCTTAACTTCAAAATAAAGCTAAGCGCCATTATATAATGTGTTTTGGATTTTATGAAACACCTTTTAGCATTATGAGTGTTCAGTCTTTTCTTCTGTTATATTTTGTAAAATACCAAAGCATGAAATATTTTGAAAATCTCACAAGAGTATTTGATGTATTAACAATAGGTTCCAGTCATAAAATTAGCAGGGCAACCATGTACAAGAAGTTGTCAAGCTACTTTTGAACTGAATTTGCTCCTAGATAAACAAAGAATGTTTCAAAGCTTATCTAGCTCTTCTTCATTTGATAGTAGCAAGTACTTCATCATTCATGTTAAATTAAATGCATAATGGTAAATTGCAGATTCCTCTAGGAGTTGTGTTAGCCATTCCACCATTCAACTATCCAGTCAATCTGGCTGTCTCAAAAATTGCCCCAGCTCTTATTTCTGGCAACTCCCTTGTGCTCAAGCCTCCAACACAGGTATTATGAATCATGAATTGTGGCATAAAAAAAATTAATACGGCAAAAAAAAAAAATCATATCTCTTGTATTTCACCTCGAGTGTTGTTTTTACTAAAACCAAACTTCCCGTTTGCTACATTCGGCAGGGTGCAGTTGCAGCTCTCCACATGGTCCATTGCTTCCACTTAGCTGGATTCCCCAAGGGACTTATCAGCTGTGTCACCGGAAAAGGTTCTGAAATTGGTGACTTTCTCACAATGCATCCTGGAGTCAATTGCATAAGGTATATATTTATTGGTTGGGTCAATTGTAGTTTAAAATAGCAACACATAAAGGAATGATATTTCGTATGTATGGAGTTTGCCATGCTCATAACTTATAACATGAGACTTCTCTTTTCTTGCCAGCTTCACAGGTGGAGACACCGGCATTTCAATCTCAAAGAAGGCTGGAATGGTCCCTCTCCAGATGGAGCTTGGCGGGAAAGACGCTTGCATTGTTCTCGAAGATGCTGATTTAGATTTAGTGGCTGCCAATATTGTCAAGGGAGGCTTCTCTTACAGGTGAATATTAATGCAATTGCAACTCACTTTTTGATGCAATCATATTGGTCTAATTCCGAAAGCTCATTATATTCTCGGTTTCTGACAGTGGACAGAGATGCACAGCAGTGAAGGTAGTCCTGGTAATGGAGTCTGTAGCAGATGTTCTTGTTGAGAAAGTGAATACCAAAGTCGCCAAACTTACTGTTGGGCCACCCGAGGATGATTGTGACATCACTCCTGTAGTCACAGAATCATCAGCCAATTACATTGAAGGCCTTGTTATGGATGCTAAGGAGAAGGGAGCCACATTTTGCCAGGAGTACAAAAGGGAAGGCAACCTTATTTGGCCACTTTTGTTGGACAATGTTCGTCCTGACATGAGAATTGCGTGGGAAGAGCCGTTTGGACCCGTCTTGCCTGTTATCAGGATTAATTCTGTTGAAGAAGGGATTCACCATTGCAATGCTAGCAACTTTGGTCTCCAGGTATGGCTTTTGATGGTGTTTTCATACACAACTTCAGCATTGATTTCAGAAAAACTAAAAATAAATGTCATAATCTATCACCTGCAATAGACTCCTTTTTTAATTCTTTGCCTTTTTTCTGACATCATTTTAATTTTAATTCTATTTAAGATGGCATAAGATACTCAATATCACCATTAAAGATGCTCTAATGATCTGGAATTGAAAACATCGGTTTCGTGTGGATGAAAAATACAGGGATGTGTGTTTACAAGAGACATAAACAAGGCAATTCTGATAAGTGATGCCATGGAATCGGGGACTGTTCAGATCAACTCTGCTCCTGCTCGTGGACCAGATCACTTTCCATTCCAGGTAAAAATTCACAACTCCAAACACACTGAATTCTATAAAATGGTAACTGAATTTTAATTATGTTCAATATGCATTTTCCTGCAAGCCATGAAAGGAGAATATTAAAGATCAGATGATGCTGAATAGTTAGGAACTTACAATTGTGTTTATTATGCCGTTGCAGGGAATCAAGGACAGTGGAATTGGTTCACAAGGCGTAACAAACAGCATTAATATGATGACGAAAATCAAGAGCACTGTAATCAACTTGCCAGGACCAACTTACACTATGGGTTGATCAACAAATCAGGGTAATTTTTTTCCTGGTAAGAATAAAGGTTATGTAATCTATGGACGATGACTCAACTGAATTAGTATGATGAAAAGGCTCTTATACCACGAGCATAAATAAAGCGTGCTTCTGAAATATGTATGGTGTGATTTTCTGATGGATGTTTAGCTCTTTGAGTAGTTTTCAAGGGTGTTTTGGTTTCTGGATTCACCTCGTGTTCTTTTGAGAAATTTATCGTGTTATATTCAGCTATTGTAATTGTAGAACTTGGGGCAGTGTAATAATCTACCTGTTTGAAATGAAGTGTTTGGTTTTGTTCAAGTGCTCAATCTTTGTGGGGTGAATGCTTTCTTCATTCTTCCCTTGAATTTCGAATTTATGTCAGATTCAGTATTAGATTTCCTTTGTTTCAGGTTATCTGCAAACAAAGTAGTTTTAAGATTACGAGTCAAATTGTGCTTAATTTTTAATCCTGTTCCCTTTGGATTCAGTTGGGTTACAATCTAGACAAAAATTTGATGCTCTGCCAAAAACATACAAGAATAAAAATTTGATTGTGGGTTAATTTATCTTTGAAGACATTTATAGATTGGAATTTCTTTCAGATCAGAAACTGAAAAGACACTACTATATGTAGTATGATCAGAAATTGAACACTTCCAGTAAACTATTCATAGCAGTTGAACAATTGAGAAGAATCAGCTTCGAAATTAACCCATCAGCTTTTCAGAAGTACTGCAAAAAACAACAATGCCAAAACAGACCTAATGTCCAAATCTCATTGTACAATATCAACGTGGAACATACCAAAACTTTCCCCTTTTCACTAAAAACATCAACGTGGAACAACCCAAAAAGTGACCAAAATTCCCCTCTCTGAACAAAAGGTTGGTATACGGTGTCTGGTTTTTGTTTCCACCCCCCTTCTCACGTGCAGGGCCTTTCTCAAATCACACAAGTACAAGAAACAGTATGGTACAATGAAACTGCTCTATTGTATTTATAAAACTATATGCAAGAGGGCAAAAGGTTTGATCAACTCCTGTGAGAATGCTTTCGGCTTGTAAAATACGCCTCTCCTTTCTCTCGGTTCTTCCTCTGGATTACCCTCATGATGAATGAGATGGCTCCAATGGCGGCCATGGCGTAGACTGCTCTATAAGGAGCCAGTGCCAGGCCAGTTAAGAAGGAGAAGTACCCAGCAAGCATGTAGAGAAAACTCAGCCTTACTTTTTTCTTAGGAATGCAAGGAAGAGAGGAAGAGAAGAAACTAAATTCAGGCTTTGAGTCACAGATGCCGTGGAGGATGATGCCAATGCAAAGAACCGAATCTAGAAGCCATGGGAAGTATTGACCAGAGCCTATTCTCTGTAAAACAAAAGAATGCTCATTGTTCATAATCACCAGAAATTCTCAGCCTGAATGTATATATTTAAGGAAATTCAGTAATTGGTGAAAAAATAATAACTACAATACAGAAAGCTTTAACTTGCTCAAGTCAATGCCATTTACAATGCATGTAAATCTTAATGGTTTAAGGAAAACGGTATGAACCAAGAAATTTCTCTTTAGATGAACAATGTAGAAAATTAATTTCTTGATAAATGAAACAAAGCACCAGATATGCAGTGCAAAAAATATTTCATTTAGAAATAATTTATGCGTACCTGAAACCAAGCTAAAAGAGAGGGTCCAAACATCATAGTAGCCAGAAAATGTAGAATCAGCAACCCATGTCTGTGGTTAAAGATCTCTAACTGCATGTCGCTGAAGCTATTTGCAGACTCAGGGCTAGTTGAACCACTTTGTTCAGAGGTAGATGGGTATTTCATCCCTCCATCACGCTTTAAAGCATACTGCTCTACATAATCTATTTCTTTGCTTCTGGAACCAAATGTTTCCTTCTTCTGTGTGAGGCTACGGAAAGAAGCAGACAAATAGCTGTAACAGAAATTTCAAGACTCCAATAAGACAACCCTGGAACAAACCATAAAATGTTGTATGCCACAAGTTTTTCAGAAGGAATTTCAATCCTTCGAGTAAAGCAGAAAGAAGCTCATATTATGGCCCATGACCATTAGTTATGAATATCAATTTACATAGGAACAAAGACCACATAACCCAACCATCAGGCCAAAATTTGAACTTTTCACCAAACTGAATCTCTGTAGAAAATATCAATTTACATAGGACAAATAGTCAACAAGACCACATAACCCAACCATCAGGCTAAAATTTGAAGCCTATATACGCCAAAATTTCATTTGACTTTGATTCTAGGGCCAAAATCCATTCCAAAGCCTGCATGTACAAGTCAATCAAATACCTCTGAGGTTTAGACCTAGAAGTAATTTTGGTTCTAAGCACACTAGGGTCAAAACTATACATGATCTTCAGCTCAAATCCACATAACAGCTCGCAGAAACATATATTAGACCAAAGTTCAAGGTCATATTCTTACAGATCAACTACACAAATATAAGTACAGACATGTAATCATAGGGTGAAGCCTGGGGGAAGAGAGAGGCATATATGATATATCTGAAGGTAGACGAACTTTTGCCAAAAATTTGAATTGTACCCCCACAGCTCAAAGAAAGGGCATATAAAAACTAGCATAATGTCACCAATCACATTTATAAAGACGATGCTGAAAGCATGATACATTTAAAATAGCTAAGTTTTGCCGAGACTTACCTGCATAATGCATTATGACAACAAATGGCATGAGAAAAGAGCAGTATGCATAAACCAAGTGCTGGATGAACCAAACAAACCACAAGAGTTGAAGCTAGTGCGGTAACAAGCAATGGATTGAGTCTAAGAATGTTTACCACCTGTTTCAGGGGGGGGGGAAGAAAATAAGGGTCGAAGTTCAGCATTTTACACCGTGGAAGAAGAAACTCAAAGGTACAACGGTAAAATTGTGTATACAAAAAATATGATGTACCGTGTACCCTACGAATTAAAAAGGGTCCAGAAAGCCTGAGCACCTTAAAAAAGAACTTAGATATTAGATAACTAATTACCTTCAACAAAAAGAAGCTAGATGAAAGATTGATGAACCACTGAATGAAAGCAAAACAAAAATTTGTTTTCCAGATTTGCCATCTGAAAAGGATGTCATAAGAACAATCCTTTAGCACGCTAATTAATCTGCTGAGACCCCAAACACAAGAATCCCCTAGATTCCTTTAATCATGTCAGCAACAAAACTAACAACAGGTTAAACAGGAAGGAAACTAACCTTTTCATGAAGAAAACATGTATACCAGCAGCTACATATAAGACCAGCTTGGAGATTGAGATCAGAATAACTAGGAAGCCATTAGCAACCATATAGCAACTTAGTGATACCACAAGAAAGTTTCCGGCTGCTGGAAGTGGCCAAGCCATTAGAAGTGATAGCAACAATGCGATCAGGAGAGGTGCAACTGCTGTGATCAGAAATGGTAGTGGAAATCTCATATTGTACTCAACAGCCATGAGCAACGAGGGTACAGGCAAGTCAAGCTCCCAAGCATGCGCTTGCCTCATAAGTGCAAAAAAGACAGCAGCAAGGGCCAGACCACTTATCTGCATTAGATGAGTCACACAGCATGAAAGAAATTTCCAGGAGCTTACACAATGCAAAACGTAAGTTAGTCAGGATTGCTTGGCCGAAGCTGCCCAACCCCCAAAACAAAGGATTCAATGCTCCAATCAGATATAAGTGGCTGAGAAATAAATAAGTTGAACAAGACACATTTGATTTTATTATTTGCCAAGTAAAACTGTCAAGCATAGGATTCTGATGCTAGCAATAGCCACCTTCATTTATTGAGCCATGTCAACCACAATTTCAAAACAGAATTTTCAGGGACTATTTATTTATGATTAGGAAATTATGTATATATCAATATACAATGAATTTGCTACCACTGTTCGAAATCTGAATATTGTAATATTAATCGGACAGGGCTTCAAATGATTTGGTGAATGTGATGTATCCAGAGATTAAACACAGACACATGGTATGGTATTCGGTCCATCTATCAGTACCTTTTCAAAATACAGAAGCAGAAATCTGCTTGCAGACCCAGTAGAAGAGACAGAATAGCTGATTTCAAAAGCACAGTGTGGATCAATCTGCAGCAGCAGGCACAAAATATAAATAGTGATGGAGAAAGCAAATATTAAAACCTTAATACGCCCTATACAAGAGTGGAATAACATGAAAATTAACAAAGAATAGTGAACTCATACCAATAACATAACAGTGGTTTTATCTGATTCCTGTGCTGAAGTCCAGAGTGCTGGTGCTGAGTCTACGACAAGTGTCTCTGATTGCAAATTTGGGTACACATGAAGACCAGATAGTGAATCCCAAGCAAGTGCTACTGGTGGAAAGCAACGCAGCTTACAGAGCCCTTGTTGAGAGCAACATTTCATCAGTATTAATGAATCCAATCAAACAATACATATAATAAAAGTGAAAAAGTGCCCTTGGGACTCAGCCAACTTTGCAAGAAGATGAAATGACAATAAAAAAATAACCAAAGGTCATTAATCAGGCCGTGGATCCTTTTTGTCACGTGTGTTTCATGAGGGGGATTGTTCTTACCCTTCTTTTCTGCATCTCCAGCTTCCCCTGAATTTTTAATTCCACATCCTGTCATCTTCAGGGATAATGTGAGTGGCAATAAGCCTAAGCTAACAGAGGTTGAAATATTGACAGCTAGAGGATGATCCTCCCTAAATTCCATATTCTGCATGATAAGTTATCTAGTTAGTAGAAATCCTTCATTAAACTTCCTAACAGCTATTTTTTTTCTACAACCCACAAAACAAACCTGCTGAGAATATGCCGAATGAAGCAGTGACACTGGAGACAATTCCAAATTCCCATCTTTTGGATCAAAGAACTGCCCAACTGCCATGGAAGCAGATGGTGGGGGTCTTCCCGAAGTTGTCTGAAAAACAGGTATTCAAGCATTAAAACATTAGTCAACTCAGGTTGCTACATAATGAAACAATCAGGATAAGGCAGGTAGATATGTGAATATACCGGTCGGGGAGCAACAGAGATAGTTATAAATCTGTAACCTTCCATATCCTTAGGACTCAGCCAAAACATGCCAGATGGGGGAGGCTGTTCAGTTTGGCTACCAGGTTCAATCTAAATGATGATGACAAAATTCAAGGGTAAAGTAAGTACTCATCCATATAATAGACTTTTATCAATAGAAGGAATTTGACTCTGGTGGGGATGCACGGTGAGGTGATACAACTTGAAGAACTCACAAACCAAATCTACCCCAGAAGAACTTTGGCACATAAATCATACCTGCTTTGGTATTGGACCAGATGGAATATGCACCATCTTAGATGTGACCTCTACATTTTTTTTACTTGCTGGCAGATCTGAAGAAATCCTTCCTTTCTCTGACCAAAGATGAATTCTCACACCATTGCATGGAGGAAGATTTGTCACAAGTACAAAGTGGCTTGTTCCATTTGTACCCTAAAAACAAGGATGCATGCTATCAATGTAACAATATTTGCAAAATGCAAAACAGCCATTTCTAAACATTCGATATAATTTAATTTTTCAAAATTTTAAATGGCTCAAACAGAAGCTTTGCATTTCATTTGAAACATAAAATCAGATCCTACTACAACTTAATTGAATATAGTCAGTATACAAGTGAATGCAGGAATGAGCAAGAAGAGGAGCACATTAAGTTCCATTTGCTTCGTCAATATTTTACGTCAGCTACTATAGTTAATCACACTTGTTCTCACTTGTATTCTGTAGTAAGATAGGCCAATTTTCAAATCACTCTAGTAAGTTAAATAAGGAGTATATAAAAGTTAAACTAGTACAGTATGGACTTTCATATATACATATATAGCATAACTTACCAGCTTCTGTATATCTAACCACCGCCTGCGACCATCCATGGCTAATACTGTAACTGTTTTTGTCTGAATATAGAGGTCTTTTTCAAGACCCTCATCACCCCATTGAACATTCTTGGGACAAGCATATTCAGGCTGTACTTGAGATACTGAAAGTATAAGAAAACACAAATAAGAGGACAATTTTGGATATAAATGAATTCTCATGTAGAAAAAACTAACTGGGTCAGGCAATGCAAAGACAACTACATGTTTAGTTCGGAGCAAAACTGGAAGCAAAAAAGTTCATCTTTTTTGTTTTCCTGAAGATAAAAGGATATGATAAAACTCGTTTGGGGTTGGGTGACACAATAGTGGATAATTTATGAGATTATTGGATACAATCAATGCAAAAGCATGCTTTCTGTAGAAGCAAGTCCAATTTTTCCGAGATCTTTGAGTTGTGAGAGCACAATGGAGTCTTAAAACACCTTCATATAATCTTAACACTTATGTTGATAAGGATGAAAAGGTAATAATATGCTAATAGGGCGGCCTTTTGGACATGTCAATACGCCTTGTTGTCAATATTAACAGTAAATTATAGTTTTCCAAAACTAGCAACATAAATCACAAGAATCAGATGAATTTGGAAAAATGTAAATACAAGACTGAAGGCAGATTTTACCTTTAATGCTATCTCCATCATCTGACCCTACAAGACTCGGCTGAGACTGCTTCATCCAATTAAAATTTGGTGCAACCCCACTTTGCAACATTTTTGCAAATATGGCTAATCTTCTTTGGCTGTTACTAAATGGTTGACCAGTTTTAGGGTCTATCAAACTAAGGAGGGTATGCGATACCTAGCACAAAAATCAGAAGAAGAAAGTTCAGCATTTAGAAGTTTGGGATTTGCAAGGGATGGAGATTGGAACAGAGAAGGACCAAAGCTTACTTGCACTACAAGTTGGTTGCACCATAAAATTGATTGATGTTCCATTGACAGCCACACATTCTTCATGCTGGTACTGCTGATCATGAAACCATGGCTGGGAGGCACAATACCATCAAGAGATTCTAACTTCGTTCGCACCTTAACATCAAAAGAAACATACATGTTAGTGGAAGAATCTACTTGATCCAATACGGATGCCACAGAATAAATTTATTTTCTTAGTAAGTAAATGAATACTCATCTATAAAACAAAAAACAAGTGTATAGTCAAATGCAATGGGGTGGGAAAAAGAAAGAGAAAAAATATATTAGAGGCCTGGCACACTGACCAAAGCAATACAGTGCATGAAATAAATACCTGGTAGTCATTGATACCTCCAGACATTGAGATAACAACCACATTTGAGAGTACAGGATCCATTACATAGTTCCCAGCATGAGACACTTGAACCTCATATCCTTCTCTCCATTTCTGATTTATTGATGCATAATACCAACCAATAGATGGCTGCAATGCGACAGGAGGTGACCTGAATAAAATAAATCTCATCAAAAATAATAATGAGCATGCAGGTTCCGAAAAAAATATTGTACATGGAAGAAGCAATAGGACTCACTGCTGTGGACTTGAAAGTGAAATGATAGTTTCAACTGCAGATTTCCTAAGATGTGGATGAACAGCTGCAGCTCTAGCAACAAAACCACCAACAGAATGACCGAGCAATATCACACTTTTTGGCAAATCTAGAGATCCTGCAGCCCCTTCCTTGGCTCGAGCCTCGTAGGACTCTTTATATTGATCCAAAATCTGCTTAAACCCAAATGAAAAGCTCTTATCTTCTGGGAACGATATGAAGCAATTTTTCTTAAAATAACATAATCCAGATATGGCTCTTATCTTTGTGGAACTAACAAAAATGATTGTTAATACAAAGTTTTCACAGATTCAGGGACAAAGATAAGCCCCAGCATTTCTTTAAAGGGAAAACAATTAAAGACATCACTGAATTTGAATTTAATGAGTTTTTAGTTTATAAAGGACAAAAGATATGCAAATTCATGAAACAAAATTTGCATACCCTATGGATGCAGTACACAACATATTCTGTGTGCTCTTCTAGTATCCTACCATCCATTGCAGAATGTTCACCTTCCAGATCCACAGCAAACCAGTCTAGGTTTCTTGTATACTGATTGGGTAGAGAAACTGAAGCATTCAGATTGAAGCCTCCCTCTTGCAGTACCAGGGAAGCTTCCTGATAAAAGGTTCGCTCAAGTGGCCCTGTTGTATAAGCCCAATGAGACTCTTTCGCAATGGATCGCACCTATGAGGAGAAAAGAAACAATTACGACCCTAAGGATAAGAAGTTCCCTACACGCAATTGACAAGGTATGCCTGCATGCATGAAGTGTTCCTCCAGGGAACATATGAACCACAATTATTTTCTCATTGCCTTGTATACTTATTGGTTGCATGGAAGTATCTAAAAGTAAATCCAGCTTTTATTCAGTATTTTACTATATGCTTATATTAATTGATTTGGCAAGAAAATTAGTTTATCTGATTGGATAGTTTAGCTTTATAAGAAACACAATTATGCATCTAGCAGCTTGCAAAGTGCAATCTCATTAGTCTCATGCTGCAGTCCCACATTGAAGAAATTCTATCAATGAATTATTAATTCATCAATCTTATGTCAATAATATAATTGTGTATGAACTAGATGCACTTGAATTGTGTTCGTGCAAAATCAGAGTCCCTCTATATGTAGAAAACGTCATAATTCACTGTAAGAGCTGTTGAACATACCTACAGGCTACGGGACATAATTCACTATTCCCAAATGGAAATACAAACAGGACTTTTTATCTTCAAATTTGCTAGCCCAAAAATGTGATAAAATACACTGTAAGAGCTGCCCTAATACTTAGTTTGTGTACATTATAAAAATAGGAACTGGTAGAGCAATCAACTTGATTCTTATTGATTGAGATTACTGCGCTGATTTTTTTCTTCCAACAAAGAAATTCAACCAGAATACCAGATGCATACAGTCCCCATTAGAAACCTTCAAAACTTCTCACAGCATTTCTAGTATAATTAATATAGTGATAACACCACTACAAAGCAATTTACACTTCCAAATAAGGAAAGAAATATGATACAACATACTGTATGAGCTGCCTTAATTCATATTTTGTTGTACATTTTGAAAATAAAAATTGGTAGAGTAATCATCTTGAGTCCTTACCGATCAAGTCCACTAGAAACCTACAACACTTCGCATTGCATTTCTCATATAATAATAAATTATAACACTACTACCAATCTTCAGAACCCATCATTAATGAAAAATCAACTGCAAGTATAGAGCTGCATTGACCTATGTGTTATCTTTAAAAATTTTGACATACAGAGGCTACTAATTAAATCAATTTCTAGTTCCAAATAAGGAAACAAATAAAGGAAAAACCTAGAAACTAGATGAGTAAGCAAATGCTAGTTCTCACAATCTTCCCCCACCCCAACCCTAATGCAAACTATCCACACTTCAGAAAGTATATGAATATTTGAATATTGATAGCAAATGCAATCTATTAGAATGACAAATAAAAAGAAGCAATGTGAACATGCCTGCTTATAGCTACCGCTGCTCCCAGGTATAAACAAAACCGGAATTCCATTGATGCTCTTCAAATGCTCATTAAAATCAATCTTCTTCCACCCTTCATGGTACAGATGCAAAGCATACCTGCTTGATGACAGGTTTTGGGGGGCTGGAACCGGTATGTAGGTAGGATACATATAAGTCATAGCACAAGCATTTGGAGTAGGTCTTAGCAATCCATAAGTACCAGCAAGAGCAACAAGCAACGCTAACCCTATGAGGGCTCCAATTCTCGCCCTGGATGTGAAACCTTCAAACTTATTACCCGAATTCCTTGAAAATTGTAATCCACCATTTCGCGCCCTTGCTCCCCCTACACCTCGAAGATTCAACTGCCCAGCTTCCTTGTGCTGAGGAATGTAGTCCATCCTGCAAAACACAAGTCAACGAAAAATCAACGACTATGGCTAACAATCCGCTTCACTTTGTACAAATCCACCATTCTGCTTCTCACAATCCAGCGCTTATGGATGTGGATGGATTTGTTCGCACATGAATAAAACAACATAGTGAGAATATCGAGAGCTGGATGATTCAAATCGATGTTGAATTTGAAATTTGTAGCTCTGGATATCAAATCTTACTCTAACTGAGAAATTGAGCTCTAGAGAGCGGAAACGAAGGGAGCAAAGTTTAAAGATAAGTTTTCCAAAATCTTACTCCAATCTGAGAAATTGAGCTCTAAGAGCGGAAATGGAGGGAGCAAAGATCAAGCTACCATGTGAAGAAGGGTGAAGAAGAGAGAGAAAGAGAAGTCTTCCAGGGGAATGAATCTCAGATCATAAAAAACAATTTTTTTGATGTTAGTGACTCCATTGTTGCCCAAACTTGAAAAGTTTTTCTTTCTACTTTAAATTTCACTATTTTTCCTTTTCCAGAATAGAGAATGTCTATTGATATGGGATTACTGATAGTGCTCCAAGTTGTTATAATGTTCGTTGTATCTCACTTGTTCCCATTCAAAATCAGTTAACATTTTTTTTGGTAAAATTAAAAATCAGTTAACTATATCTCATTAATGAACTCAAAGTTTGCTCTACAACATGTGTCTAAGCAGGCTCATTAAATTAAACCTAATTAAAACCAATCAAAATTATTCGAATATTTAGGAAACTAATTTATTGCTGCCGAAAGTCAGGAAATTTTTTACTTTTAAAATAACTCAAATTTATAGCCCTTCAATCTATACAACATATAAAGTTGTCCCTAAATCGGCAAATAAATGCTTAATTTTTTGTTTGAATTTAATTTCTTAATGGGCTTATAGATTTGACCTTCTATAATCAACATTTTAATAACACTCATTTAAGCTTCTAATTTTCTTATGGTCCTTTGAACTTCTTTCTTCAATGTCGTGACAAAACTCTTTTGAACTTCCTTCTTTAATGTTGTAATAGCATATGAATCGGTGAACCTTTCACCTTCTTAACCACCATCCTCCCTTGCATTATATATAGTCATGGCCTTTAGAGCATATACCTTTCATCTATTCTTAGAAGTCAACATGCAACCAACAACAAGTTGTCCTTTCATCTTCAAATCCAGCTTCCACACGCATTTAAAGAAATAATAATATAAGTAACATTTTACTCACATATTAACCCTTCTTGCTTCCATTTTGGTTAAATTAATTAACAACTAACAGAAAAAATGACTCCGTCCAACGGACGGGCAAAACCATCTAGTCAATATTAACAATCCAAAATTTTAAATAAGCATTTACTATTGATTTTTTAGGAATGAGTATTGATCTAGTTCAAATTAGTATGTATCCAATATATTCTCAAATTCGAATTTGAGATCTCGAACTAACAAAGAAAAATTTATCTTGCATCATTTTTTCGTATGAAATCTAACAAAATTTGGATCAATTGAGCCGGTGTCAAAAATCGTTTTCATCAGATAGTTTGTCAGTTCATACATTTTTCTAAATACATTAAGAGACTTACCAGAATACTCCATGAGGATGATTTCAATCTCCCACAATCAGTTACAAACACCATTAATTATTCTTCTCATAAAACAGATGTCGTCTTCAATTCCTCAATTGAGATCTAACGAATAATTAATTACATCAATTGATTTACTTAACTTTAATTTGTGTAATAGAAAATAAAGACGCTTAATCTAACATCGATTAATTAATAAAATCATATTTCCCAAAAAAACACATTTACTAATATCTTGTTAATTTACAAATTTGTAGGAATAAATGAGTGCTAGTTTGGTTAAATACAGAAAATAGAATTAATATGAAATAAATTCATGAAAATTGATATTATAAACCATGTTTGGTTGAAATTAAATTCCTAGTAATTAAGATCATTACCTTTTATTTGGTTGATCGTAAAAATTCATGTGAATTTATGTAATATTACTATTATAACTTTTATTTATTAAAATCTAGAGTTTGACTCATGGGTAAATATGAAATTTACAATTTAAATATAAAAAGAGAATAAAAATATTTACAATAAAAATGGAGGAATTTGATATTACCCACCCCAAATAAGTAATTGTAATTACTCCATTATGGAGGAAGTGTAAATAATAAAAATTTAACTTCCTGTATTTTATCCACGAAAATAATTTAAGCAAACGTATATGTAGTATTAAATGTTACTTCCTGATTTTTTTTAAAAAAAAAAATTATGAAATTTTAATAGATAATCAAACAAGCACTTCTCCATCTCATTAACCTAACCTTAAGTTTCTTATTTAGAAATATTTCAGTCGCACCAACTTAAGATTTATTTATTAATCCACAATCATGAATTTTGATAAAATTTTATTATTCTTTTTCTACAAATGGATCCCTCTTCACAGTTCACACTACCTTTTGAATCAAACACGTTAAATACGATTTTCATCATGTGCAAGATACTTGCATTAGTGAAAATACTAGTTGACCTCGTAGTGTCATGCACGACTATAACTCAATATTTTTAAATTATACTATAAAAAAGATATTAATACATAAAAATATAATATAAAATTTAATGTAAGTAATTTGTTGTCCATAATATATATAAAAATTATTTTGTTTTTTAAAATTTTTTAAAATCAAATAAAACAAATTAAATTTAGATTATTAAGTTTAAAATTGAGAATAAACATGGATTATTAAGAAAATAATCTACATTACTCATTTTCCTTGACAATATTTCATAAATAGGTTTAATTTAAAAGAAGGAGATAAAATATGAAGAAAATAAAGCAAAAAAGATATATTTTGAAAATATGGAAGAGATGAGATTTTGAAAAATAATAATTAATTTAATAATAATAATATGTAATTGATATATAATTATTATTTTGAAAAATAATAATAATATATGTAATTAATATATAAAAAATAATTAATATATAATTTTTATGGAGCAAGGATTAAATGACATGTGGCAAAATCCTATGTGGATTAATAATAGGATGACATGGTCGAAATTCCAACTTTCCAAAATATTAAATAATCAAATGAGTATTTTTTAATCCAAATCCAATTCAAAAGAAAACAATTATAGATTAAAAGATTTATTAAAAGAAAGTTTATAATATTTTTAAATAAAAACGAATTTGATTTGTATGTAAATTGGAAAAAAAATGGTAAAAGAATTCCTAATTTAATTTTCCTCAATTAGAACAATCAAATGAAATAATAAAACAATTTTATAAAATTTCCCATTTGTAGGTGAAACAATCAAGTAAACGTGGCTTACTAAATAAATTACCAAAAATATCTTGCTGATTTGTAAGTAAATTGATAAGAAGTTGGAATGAATCAAACCAAATGGTACTTTTTTATTTAATGAGATGACAAATAACATTTGTTTGATAGTTTGCAAGTAACCGATAATCAATAATTAATAAAAAAACTTAATTGGTTGTTCAGAGTGGTAAAAAACTAATAAATAAAATTAATTAAAAATCATAATAAGATTTAGATCACGTATAAAATATTTTATTTTTTATATATAAAATTTTCAAATGAATCAAAACTTTTTGTTTTGTACGTAAAATTTGAAAAAATGTAGTAAGAAGATATTTCACATATAAAATCAAATAATTGTTATTATAAAAATTATGAATTCAATCAAACAAATATACTCTTTTATAATTTCCAATTCGTTCTTTAATTGAAAAATTGGAAAGAATATATATTGATATGGCTTGATATGGTGATTGTACATAAATTGCCTAAAATTCTTCTTGATTTTATTATAAATTGCCATATATAATCATTGTAGTTTTTTATTTGAATTATTTATTATTTATTAATTATAGTTAAATATGACATGTTAATGACATGGCAGAATATAATATGACGTGGTATATGACGTGTAAAAAATATAATGACATGGCTTAAAGAAAAGGTGAAATGTGGCAAAATCCAAGGTGGCGTATTCTTGAAACGACACGTGGAAAAAGCTGAGGTGGCGCAACGTGGAGGCTCTAAACCTTATTGCTTTTATATATATAGTAGATTTAATTTTCTGAATATTTTTTACACAAAAGTAATACGTTTTTTTTATTTTAAATTTTAAGAAATCAAACTCATTATATAGCAATCAATGACCTTGCCAAATATAATTGGATTACAAATTTGACTTATACTATGTCAAGACCACAACCTACTCCAAAGGCAGGCATGATGGTACTAGAAACTGTCGCTAAAACATTGAAATAATGAAACTATCTTCCAAATTCCCAATCCATTCGCCAGCAAAAGCAAGTAATATCAACTTCTAAAATCGAGGATAGAACATTCTGAGATCCTTGCAACTACTGCAGATCCAAGGATGTACTGGTGGATCAAGGCAATAGCAGTGGATACATCTAATACGGCATACATTACACTTGACCAGAAGATCTTCAGGTTCTCGAGAATGGCATTGAGAACAAGCTGGCTCGGGTACTGCCTGCGTTTTGAAAGAACACAGACAATTCATGATGAAATGTTAATCTTAATAAACCCTATAATTAAATCTTAAAGCAAAAATTAAAACATAATAATTTCTAATAAAGGTTATAACTTATGCCCTTAGAAAAACTGAAACTATTATAAGAAAAGCTAGAGAAATTTTTATTTGAAACCCATTGACCTTTCACTTTTAAGATCCCTCTCGGGGAAGTATGGCCACAACTAGCATTACCTGCATATGGTTGAAGACAGGTAGACCATCAGGAAGGATAACTATATCCTGTGTTGATGAAGCATAAGGAATAGTCTGTGAGTAAATTTTCTGGTCCGCACAGTCTGTTTCATCCACTTTTGTAATGGTCGTGAAAGAAGACTTGCACAAAGGGCATGTTGACGTCTTTCCTTTTGAAACCTGCAAGAAATTAAATTCACTAACATATACGACTGTCCTCAAATGATGTACAGTGTAATGTAGCAAGGCATTACTGATTCCTCAAACGCATAACTGCATATGCACAATCTAAAAGAAAGTAAAACAGGGGAACATTCTCATATATCATGTATGTCTACAAGAAGAAAATAAACTCTCCATAGCTACTCAACAGTATGCAGGAAAGACTTGGCACATGAATATAAGTATATTGTTTTTTTTTAAAGGGTCAAATTTACAGCTACTATTAATACTTGAATAAGTGATATTTAAGGTGGCCAACACTGACGCTCAAGAGTATCCGTCACACATGGAATCTAGTGCAAATACATTAACTAGTGTAGTTTATGTGCATGATACCAGATATAATAAACATAAAAGTCTGATGAAAAAGTATTCGTACCAAGCAATCAGCCCAGTTTTGAATGCAGGAAAAGCAAAATCGATGCCCACAAGGAAGAACTCCCCTCGTTGAACTAAACTGAATGAAGCATATCACACAGGACAAATCCAATGATTTGGGGTTTCCTGCAGCTGCAGGTTGTTCAACTCGTTCTGTAATTTTCACCTCTTCATTTACTCTTTCTGCATCAGAGCTAGCATTTTGCAAGGTTCTTTCTGGTGTAGTTACTGTCCCATCTCTTGGCAAAATCAAATCTATGGCATCATTTTCAAGTACATCAGTTACCTCAATCGCAGAGGAATCTTGATTTCTAGCACGCCTTTGGCTGGAAAATTCATCTTCAGATCTTTCATCTATCCTTGCTTTATTTTTATTTCTCAGATTATATTTGTGAGAAGTACTTGCAATATTCTCGTCAACATTGAGAATTTCGTTTGCAAGGCAATCCTTTTCATTAATAGAAAGAGACTCCGTATGATGTCTGTTAGCATTTATTTTAACTAGTCGTCGACTAGTACGCGGTGGATCAGTTGAGATTGTGTCTCTGGCACCATCATGGATCCTTTTCTTCTGCTTCCTTGAGTACTTGGAAACACTTTTACTTGACTCCTCATTCTGCATGAGTGAACATATATTCAGTAATCATAACTGCAGGTTGATTTCATAATTTATCAGGGCATAACTGAGGACATTTTGGTTATAAATTTGATTGGCTTGAGGAAGTAACAGTGGGCTCCTAAACAAAATCATCCAAGGAAACAACTATTAGAAAGGTTTAGGGAGTTGGTTAGGCTTTGGTGGGAAAAAAAGAACTGAAGAAAAAGCAGTCTACTTTAACTGGTGGTAGAAGATAAGTAAGTCTCCCATAGTAACAGAAAGAGCAAAGATCTAGATATGCTTCCAAAAGGAAGTAAATGTAAACCAATAGAAAAACTAGTAATCATTGACTCAATATCAGCCATGGCTAATTTTCTAAAGAACATTAAAGATCGTCCCATTCTTCCGACACCAGCAGATGACACCTAGGACATTTGAGAACTATCCATTTTGTATTGATCAGTCATCTATAGCACATTAAAAAAGTACTAAGTACAATTTCTGCTTTTTCACCTGGTAATGGAATCAAATTAATGTCTGGAATATCTGATTTTTTAAATATTGAATGCATCAGCCAAAGATGATAGCAAAGTAGAAATGAGTGACAATACAAGGACGAATAGACAAACAAGGATATAAAACATCATTGTATCTCTCAAAAATCAATTACATATTTAGATTGAATGGCAGCTCTAACAAGAATTGACACATCAATAACTATGGATAATTCAAGATTCATAGAGCAATGAATTAAAATTTCAAATTTAGGCAGCATACAAAAATTATAAGCTACCTTAGCAAACAACCATGTGTCATCCCAATCATGATGTTCTGTGATTTCATATTCGATGTCAATAACAGGATCAGTACAGGACTTATGGCCACCATTCGAAACCATTTTCTTTTCTCTCAGCACACCCAATTCTTTGAAAATAGCTGGAATGTCCAATGTTATCGAACCCACTTGTTGTCCACTGCAGGAAGATTAAAATTTATTAAATAGTCAATCTTTTAGTACTTTAGTAGGGTGAGGTTTGGGGAAATGTATACAGCAGCACATTCCACCATTAAATAAGTTGTCAGGACTGTAGTAGGCCACTAGGCCTCCAGCTTTCACTACCTCAACAGAGTGTAGGATTTCTCTGGCATACGCTTCCCTTTCTTTATGCAATCCTCGAACCATTGATGATTGACAATTTTTGTGCCAAATTTCTTGGCTAACTGATACTTTTCTCCTTCAAATTTCCAACAAACCTGTCCACATTGCATAATAGCCTCGTTGAAAGAACAGGAAAACACTACAGAGAATCATTCACAATTTCTATACTATACTTTTACAGGGTTACATGTTGGCACAGAAGATAAAACTCCATAGTTCTATTCACTATGAACCAAGTTCACCGCCTAGAAAGACCCCTCTGTATATTATTAAACTGGAACTCTTTGAAAACTCAGCTAAAAAGTGTTGTACATTTATGGCCACAAAAAATTTAATTCCACGTGATCACCATATAATCTTCATCCTTCAAAGTTCAGATTAAGAATTTGCTACCAATAAAATTAAGAGCGTATCTGAAGCAAACTCCTGAGAGTTGATATGTATAACAGGATTAACAGCAGGAATCCATATTAAAATTAACAAGAAAAACAAACTGGTAGCTGAAATACAGGAGAAAATAGAATTAGACCAACCAAATGCGTTGTTGATCTGGTCAAAGCTCCAACAAAATTGGCACCGGAGATGGAGATTAGCTTGATGAGCTTGAACCGCTCGGAGCCATGGTAACCACTGACTGAAGCCACGATTTCCTTCATTCCTTCCATTTGCGTACTACAAAAGCGTGAAATTCATCAGAGAGCAGTCATCGAAAGATCTACTCATTATCAGCGAAATAAACAACCAATTCCGAGAGCAAAATGAAAAGGAAAAAACAAATCGACCGAATCGTCTCTCAATTACAAAGATAACTTGATAGCGGCAAGAAGAATAGATTGAGTATTCAAGGGAGAGAGTAAAAAAACGAGAAGATTTTCGGACTTGATGTAGTGATCTGACCTAGCCGGATGGAATTGCCGGGAATTGAAAAGTTTTTGAAATTTTGGGGATCGAGGGAAGGGTTTTATTTTGCTCAAAAAAGAAAAAGGAAAAAGGAAAAGAGGAGGTTTTTTTTAAAGAAGAGATAGTTGGGGCCAACCCAACAGAATTTGGGCCTAAACTAATCAAGTTCAGAAAAATCTTTGAAGACACCAAATTGGCCCAAAATTATATACCGTATCATCAATCATACTCCGTGTTACACTTTTTTGAGCGCCTATCATATCAACATTTGACTATTTGAGAAATTGAATTTGAACCCTTCCTTTTCTCTTGATAAGAAAAAAAAAATTCGATTCACCAAACAAATTGCTGGATCGAGAAATTAAAAGAGGTTAGGTAGTCAGCAACCACACACGAGAATATTGAAAAGAATAGTGAAGCTTGAATTATAAATATCTAGAAATCAATGAAACGGTAAATTTACTAGATACAACATATCTTTGCCAGCTAAATATCCTAATTGTCATTTCTTCATATTTCCTGATTGGTCCCCAATTGTTGTGTCAGCATTTCTTGCTTTGTCATATTCTAACCCCCCCACCCACCCCCCACCCGCGCAAGCTGGAGGATGCACTTGAAGCATGCCCAACTTGGAGAGAAGATAGTTATGTTGTGTGGATTGTAGATTTTTGGCGAGCACATCAGCTACATGTTCTGTTGATGGAACAAAAATCAATTGGAGTAGGCCTTCAAGAATCTTATCTCTTGTGAAATGGACATCGATTTCAATATGTTTAGTGCGCTCGTGGAATATAGGATTGTGAGCAATTTGAATAGTTGATCGATTGTCACAACACAACTCAACTGGTTGCAAAGTTTTGACATCAAGTTCTTGAAGAAGGCGCACTACCCAAGTAATCTCAGCTACAACATGGCCATTGCTTTGTATTCAGCCTCTGAGGAGCTTCGACTGACTATTGATTGTTTCTTAGACTTCCAGCTTATAGGAGAAGAGCCAAGGAGCAAGAGATAACCACTAACAGATCTTCTTGACATTGGATAAGATGCCCAATCGGAATCTGAATATGCTGAGTTTAGGAGCATCAAAACCACGTAAAAGAATCCCTTGTCCTACTGTACCAGAAATGTACTTGAGTGTATGATGTAATGTTGTAAGATGAGGCGACCTGGGAGCTTGCATGAACTGGCTAAGAGTCTGTACAACAAAAATGAGGTCTGGTCTTGTATGAGTCAAAAATTGAGTTTACCAACTATTTGTCTGTACAAGGAAGGATTATCTAGAAGAACACCATATGTAGCATTTAACTTGAAGTTGTAAGGCAGGGGAGAGCTGACTCGTGTAACAGATGCAAAACCAGCATCATGAAGTAGTTCTTTTGTAAACTTGTGTTGTGTTAGTGCTATACCAGTAGGCAGGTAGGTGACCTCAAGTCCTAAGAAGTAATGTAGGAGTCCCAAGTCTTTGATGCTAAAGGTAGAATCTAAATAAGATTTAAGGTGAGCAATGCAATCTGGATCCGAACATGTAATCAATAGGTCATCAACATACACGACCACTACTGTAATCTTGTCTTCAGGCTTGCCTTAGACCTGTGACTTGTGTAGCTTGAAAACATAATTGTTAGGATTGGGAACGCCTTCTGGGGTTGTCATATAGACCTGCTCTTTTAAATTACCATGCAAAGAGGCGTTGTTAACATCCATGTAATATCTGCTAAATTCTAAGTATGAACATCGGATATTTATTTAAATAAGTTTTTCTCAAAATTAGGGAATTTAATAACTTTTGTAATTTCATAATATATTCTAAAAAGTTTATAAAAGTTTACTACAATGGCAAATAAAAATTTAAGTAAATTTAATTAATAAGGAATTTCAGATTTCATTTAATATTAATTTAAAATGCAAGTAAAAATACAAGAATAGGAAATAAAAGGCAAAATTGCAGTAATTAACCTAACCTTTGTAAGTGGTTGCGCATAATAGCCCAATCTTTAAAAAATGCAAAAAATAGCATAACCTTTATAGGTTGATGCAAAATTCGACCCATGTACCAACATAAACTAAAAAAATTACAAAAACGAACCTTTTATTTTATGGTTTTTTAACTACCCTTCTTTTTATCAACCTTCATCCATTCATCATCTTCCTTCTCTCCCCCGACGTCTTTATATCACCCAGTGCTCTATGAACACCGACTCACTAGTGCGAGTTAGTACTATCTCTTCTTACATCTTCTCGCCTAACCCTTTTTGTGAAAAAACAAAGCCCGTTGTCCCTCAATAATCAACCCCAACATTCCCAAATCCACACCCCACAAATACTACATCAGTACTACCACCCAAAATATTTTCCCTCTTTTCACACCAAGTATTTAAAGTATTACTCAATCCACCATTTAAATATAGCTCTAAATCCACGACAGAGCCACAAAACAAATACATTGTTCTTTCAAATCTCACAAATTTTTAATCCGTAAAAATATAAATTACAATTTAAGTCAAATTGAAATTGAAGTGGCTTAATTGAACAAAATGAGTTACGAGATTGAATTTTGATAGACCGACAAATTGATTTTATGAGGATAAGTTGACCAAGATCAAGTGTCAATGGTGGATTTGATGGATAGAGAATGATGGATCGAAATTAAGTAGCGGTAATGGGCTGAATTTTACCATTGTTTTCCTCCGTTGTTGAAGAGAAGTGATGGTTTGTGTAGATATGACTAGTTTAATGATAAAAACATGTTTTATTTTCATTAACCAAGCACAGTTTAAAAGTAATTTAATGATGAAGTTCATAAATGTAGTATAAAGCATGTCTCTTGTATCCGAATGGGCTTCAAGTTTCTGGAAAACAAATTAAAAAAATGGTGTTTTTAACATGAATTATAAGTATGGGTGACATTCTATAATTTTATTAGTTTATGTTTTATGCCTAGGTCATTTTCCGCAATATCCTATATAGGTTAGGTTATGTTTTGCAATTTTAAAAGGTCAGACCATTGAATGCAACCGCTCCCAAAGGTGAGGCTATTTACTGCAATTTTGCCAAAATAAAAAGGGGCAACAGGGGGACTCGAACCCGCGACCTCTTGCACCCTTCACACACTAACAAACACTCAATTCCGCTATGCCATTGTAATTTATCTACCTACTAATGACTTTTTATTATTTTAAACCCTTTTTCCTTCTTCTCTCCCAAATTGATCATCAGACTTGTGTGACTGATTAGACGTACAACTTATGCATGTCTTCCAAGCACCATCTATGGAAATGTAGCTTGTGCTTTCTCCCAACCACCCGCACCAATGGATGTCTTCCACATTGGATTGAAGAAACACAAGCTTGTCCAATCCACATGGATCTCCTCCTCCATGAGAGGTCCATCCATGGAGGGGTCAAGTTTTGCTATAAAAGGGGCTGAAAACCCATAGAATTTTCACACATTAATCCAATCTTCTTTCTCTTGCTAATATCCTCTCTTCCAATTCCAAATTTCAGCCTAGTCTATGCAATTTAATTGTTGATTTTTTCTTCAAAACACCATTAAAACACTAGTCTTCTTCCACCGGACCACCACCGAGCCACCAGCCCGTCCACCGCGCGCCGCCGAACCTCCTCCGACCCACTGCCGCCGCCCCCTTGCCCTCCCTCTGTTCCATCCTGTTCAAATTGTACGCATAACTTGTACATCTATGAAGGGTAAAATCTTTTTTTTGTAATTTTATTTTTATTCCCTTTTAATTTATAACAAGTAAGTAATATTTTTGGCATATCTAATATCTTAAAAGAACCTAGTTTAATAGACAAAAAATCAGATTTTTTATGACTATTATTATTTACTAGTAAATAAATAGTTTTATTAACTTGCATGTGTAGTTTTAGTTTATATGAAGAAATAAAATATAGATAGACATGGAAAATCTTTAAATAAATTATAAGATTATAATATGAGATTTATAAGAATGAAAAGTATGATTTAATAATTTTGTTACCTTACTTGGAGTTTAATTTAATAAATAAAAAAATTAGAACAAGATGTTTGATTTATCAACTGGAGACTTTATTATATAGAAAAAGGCTTGCATATCTTTCAAAATCATATTATAAACTTATTATAATTTGGATAAGATATTTTTGTCATAAGATATTTTTATATGATTAAATGGAAGAATAAAAAGATATATTAAACATTTGCATGCTATAAAAAGGAACTTCCCTTGAACTTAAGGAAAGTAAATTAATAATATCAATATCGGATTTAAATAATCTAGATAATATCTTATTGGTGAACTTTACATAATTTTATCACCTTGCTTGTATTTAATTAAGATTTGCCAATATTTTAAGAATATTGGTTTAACATTCGAGACTTAATAAAAACAATGAGTCTTTTAATGGATTTTAACCATAAGTTATTAATTTTAATAGTAAGTAAAAAAGGTGATGTGTTGACTTTCAAAACCTTGTATAAAACCTTATATAAATATAATTATTTTTATAAAGTATTTTTAAGATATTACAATTTAAAATAACAATCAAGAATTATTATTATTTAAAGCCTTCACCTAAATTATTATTTAAATAATTTAGCTTTCATAAATTCTCTTGTAAAAAGGAAAAATAAGAAAAATTAAAATCTTAGAAGAGATAAAGAATTTTAATAAAAATTCGCTCGTTATCTCTCGTGACGCTAGGTCAAAGTCTCAAATCCTTCTAAGTCATAGAATTCCGAATCGTTTGAAAGAAACCGTACGCAAATCAAGGCAAGTGGATTTTCTCCATGAAACCTCGATAATTTTCATTTCCGTGAAATTTCTCGATGTTGGGAACAACTTGTTTGATAAAAATATGAATCTAGGAATATCGATTGCAAGAATTAACGACCCATTCGTTATCGTTATTACGATTATTTATGTTCATAGAATTATTTTTGCTAGGCTTGTTTGTGTGGCATTTGCTTGTTTAAAATCTCTTTTCGAGATTGGTATGGATTAAATATTAAGGGTGCGGGCTCGACCTGAACACCTCTATATAACATATCAAGTCGTATGGCACCATGCCTAATTTCAACGACTTTAAGGATCATGATCTATGTCTGCTCCTACTCGGAGGAGGGACATGTGCATCCTAGCTAGGTGCCGGAACTTCGTTCCATTAAGTGGACTCGTGCCCATTCATGACCCCCACACTCTTAAAAATCATTAACGTATGTGAAGTTTTATCACGACATAAAGATAATTGCCCATGCACATTAAAAGAAACTAAAACCGGGCTAGAATAGTACAACTTGGAAGACCGACCCGACTCTCGGTTCTTGAACGATTGTCTTTCCAATCTAAATGTTTATTCGGGCTTGGTACTTGAGTGCCTTCAGGCCACCTCCCTGATCTGGAGCACCAAATAAGATGAGGTTGGTTGAGGTCCGACAAGGGCGCGAGAGGTTTTCAAAACTTGTGTGTAATAATAACGTTCCCAACATATTTCTATTCTAAGAAGTTCTACAATCTCGTAGTTCTTCCTTTCGGTTTAAAGAGTTATCTCATCCCGAGATTTATTCATTTCCGTCCTTAAAGATCCTATATCTCAAACACATCTCGTTAATATCATTCTATTGAACTAAATTACTATATTACCCTTGAGAATTTCCTTTCTCACTTGCTTAGTCTCTTTAGACTAATTCCACTTTTCCGCATTCTTGCCTGGCATTTCTCGCCCTTCGCGACTAATGCCAGACTCTAGGAAATCATCCTCCAAGGCGTAAGACGAAGATACACAAGGAAGGAAGGTTGGGACTCTCGAGGACGTACTTCTCGTTTATTTTGAATGACCTTATGCTTTTGTACAAACCATATTCCATTAATTTCGTTGTTGAAATATTTTCATGTTTATTTTGGTCAAGGTTGTAAGAATAAATTCCAAGTCTCATGATTGAGCTAACTGTTATAAATGTAATATCATTTCAATTTTAGCATTTTTGTTAAGTTTAATACTTTATAAAGTCTTGGGTGACTTTGGACGGTAAAGTCTGAGGTCATTGGCGATAATATCCAATGTTAAAAAATAGGGGTGTTACAATCCAACTGAAAAATTGGCCAAGCTTTTGCAGAAGCTAAAGCAATTATGGTTGTTATGGTTGTCATTTTAACCACAGGAGAAAAAGTCTCATGGTAGTCTATGCCTTCTTGTTGAGTGAATCCTTTAGCCACTAATCTTGCCTTATAACATTCCAAAGAACCATCTGCTTTTAACTTGACTTTAAATACCCATTTACATCCAACTGGGTGTTTACCTATAGGCAAAGGTACTAGAGATCAAGTATGATTAACATGTAAAGCATCAATCTCCCTTTTCATAGCAAGAAGCCAATGTGGATCCTTAGAAGATTGAGAATAATTTGTGGTTTCAGAATAGGATAAGACACTAGCAATGAAAGAATGGTGGGTAAAAGGAAGTTGATAGGAAGGAATCACACCAGAATTGCTTCGAGTGGAAGAACAAACATAATCAGCAAGGTAACTTGGTGGTTTGATGGGTGGTGGAGGATTAATGTTTTGAGGAGGAGGCTCATTATCCTGAAAGGGAAGGGTGTGATCTGATGTGGGAGAAGAAGGAGTAGAATTTGAAGAATTGGATGAAGGTGGTGATGTGTGCAATGTAGAGGGAGGAGACGTGACAGTGGGTAAAAAAATGAAGGATGGAAAGTCTGGTGACATATTTGGTAAGGGAATTGTTGGTGATGAAAGAGGAGGATTATTATGAAAGGGAAAATGGAATTCATGAAAAGTGACATATCTAGTGTAGAGAGTTTGATGAGTGGAAAAGTCATAAACTCTGTACCCTTTTGTGCCAAAAGGGTAACCAATGAACACAAATGGACTAGCTCGAGGTTGAAATTTATCTTGGTTCCTTTTGAGAGTACTTACAAAACATAAGAACCCAAAGTTTCTAAGATGATCATAATTGGGAATTTGATGAAACAAGAGTTCATAGAGAGATCTGTTGTTCAAGGAGGGTAAGGGTGATCTATTTATTAGATGTGTGGCAGTAAGGAGACAATCCCCCCAGAATTTGAGTGGTAAATTTGATTGAAAGAAAAGAGCTCTAGCCACCTCTAAAAGATGTTTATGCTTTCTCTCTACGATGTCGTTTTGTTGTGGTGTATCTACACAAGAGGTTTGGTGTAGAATACCATGTTTGTGGTAAAAATCTTTGGCATTTTGGAGCTGAATTCGAGAGCATTATCTGATCTAACAATTTTGATCTTGGTATGGAATTGTGTAGAAATCATGGTTACAAAATTTTGTAGATTGAAGAAGGCTTGGCTTTTATTGGCAAGTAGATATGTCCATGTGCATTTTGTGTGATCATCTACAATAGTTAGGAAATATCTAAAGCCATTATGTGTGGATTCCTTATAGGGACCCCAAGTATCAACATGTATCAATTCAAAAGGCATTGAAGCTAAACTGGTACTTAAAGGCAATGAATGGTGATGTTCATAGCCCTTGGGCATATTTGACATATGAACTTTGTCTTAGAAGAAACATTGGAAGGCAAAATATGATGCAACTGAGTAAAAGGAACATGTCCTAAGCGACAATGCAAGAGCTCTGAGCTGATATTAGCAAAATTTGCTTTACAATTAGATGGCATTTCGTCATTATTTGTGCAAAAAGAAACTACAGTGGGAATGGACTTGGATGTGGAAAAATCTTGAGCAGCAAGATGGAAGGTGCGTGAGCTTTCTATCATGTATAATCCATTGACTTCACGGCCAATCACTAATGGAGTGCTCATCGAAGGGGCCTGGATCATACATGAATCATTAGTAAAGGTAACATTAGAGGAAAGGTCTTTGGTTAACTTGTGTATAGACAATAGGTTAAAATGAAAGTCTGGCGCATGTAAGACATTATGTAGGAAAACATCTGCAGAAAGCTTAACAGATCCAATATGAAGAATACTGGCTTTTTTCCTATTGGGCATAGTGATAAAAGCAGGTTTGGGTGAAGATTTATAAGATGAAAAGAGATTTAAGTGAGGAGTACTATGGTCGGATGCACCACTATCTAGGATCCACATAGACTTATTACTAGTAGAAAGGAGAGAGAATGATTTACCTGCTAAGAAAGTTGCATGAGAGGCTCCTCCACTGTTTGATTGATTCCCTAGAATATTCATGAGCTGATCATATTGTTGTTGGGTCAAGGACAACTGGTTTTCAGAAGGGCCTGCAGATGCTTGTGCTACAATTTTGTTCCCTCTTCTAGGTGGATATCCATGCAGCTTCCAACATTTATCCATGGTGTGTCCCGGGTTCTTACAGTAATCACAGAACCTGTTATCTGCAGGGGATTTTGAGGACACATTAGCTCCATTGTTACCATTCTTACTTGCCTTCCAACACTTGTCCAAAGTGTGTCATGTGATTTTACAATGCTCACAATAGTTTCCAGAATTGTCATTGGTGTTCCTTGGAGGATAGCCATGAATTTTCCAACATTTATCCATGTTATGACCTCCAACTTTACAATGATCACAGTATTTTGGAAGTCCTTTTGCTCCTTCCCTGTTTCCCATTCTTTGAGCTGCCATGGCCATTGTTTCTAAATCTCCTTTGGACCCAACATTCAGTTGCCTCTGCTCCTCTTCCTGTAAAATCAGTTGGTATACCTCATTCAAGCTAGGAGGTGGGCTGAACATCAATATGTTGCCTCGAACAACATTGAAGCTATCATTCAGCCCCATAAAAAATTGAATAACCTGCTGGTCCTTCATGATTCTGTTTATAACACTTGAATTGCAATCACACACACACACACACACACACACACACACACACACACACACTCATCAAGCATAAGAGTATACTCATCCCACAGTCGTTTGAGTTTGGTAAAATATGTGGTGACTGTCAAATTTCCCTGAGAAATTGAGCTTAGCTCTCTTTGGACCTGAAACATTCTGGTTCTATTTGATCTAGCAAAATGAGATTGTAACTCTTTCCAGATTTGACAAGCTGTTCTACAATATAAAATCGATTCTGCTATTTCCATTTCAATAGAGTGTAACAACCAGAAAATTACCATGCTATTTACTCTCTCCCGTTGTGGAAGTAGAGGTGAATCAATATCTGGCTTCATGCAAGTTCCCATCACCATCCCTAGCTTGTTTTTGGCCATCAGTGACACCTCCATCGAGCGTTTCCAGTGTCCATAATTCCTCTCGTTGAGTAGACTGGTTGACAAGATGTAGTTGGGATGGTCGGAATGATGTAGATACAACTCTGCAGCTTCAGGTGGTAAAATCTGCAGCCGAATCTCTTCTCCTTGTTCATTTCGAGCCATAGCTCTGATACCATGAGAAGAATAGTGAAACTTCAATTAAAGATATTTGGAAATTAATGAAACAGTAAATTGATGGATGAAAATGGCTTGGATTTCAGTGATGGATCTATTTGGAGAAAAAGAGACATTAGAGAAAGGTTGCTACTTTGTCATTTCATTAAGTAGGGTTTTCACCAATTACAAGAGTATTTATATGACTTGTAAAAGAGGAAGCTTCTAGGAAATTTACTAGATACAAAATATCTTTGCCAGCTAAATATCCTAATTGTCATTTCTTCATATTTCTTGATTGGTCCCCAATTGTTGTGTCAACATTTCTTACTTTGTCATATTTTAACAAATATCAAGACATCATCAAATCAGAAGAGAAACAAATAAATCAACATGAATAATTTTGAAGACTCAGAGATCAAGATGATGTGAGTTTGACACAAATACAAGTTAGTAAAATAAAATAGTATTGTGCCTAAGGGTAGCATCACAATGACTCTCTCTTGGTAGTGCGACAAAACTATTGAAAACCTGCTTCGTCTCAAGTATGTACTTTAATGTTTCGAGCAATTTGGCACATTAAAGTGTTGGAGAGAGTTTGGCTGTTCGTATGGCTTGTTGTTCGTGGTTGTATTCTCACTAAACATGAACGACGGCGTCGCCACCTTATTAATGATGAGATTCAATGGTGGGTCTAGGATCGGCTAGATAGGGGTGGACTTTAGCCGACAGGCTTGACGGTGTCAGCTTGGGGGGGGGGACTTTGGCACGGGTGTGCCGTGTGCAACTCACTTCTCTTTATAGGGCATAAGCATTCTCTTGGCTCAGTTCTGCCCCGTCCCTCAAACGCCACCACTCCTTCCGGACCTCCCTTACTCCCTGTTACTAAAAATTCCGACAAATGGGGGCGGCCGCCCACCTACGCACCCTAGATCCGCCGATTATGAGAGTTGTTTAGTGCAGTTTTGGGATTGAATCCATCTCCGATCTGCTTCGCGACTGCCTAGTGGTGAAGGTTGTTTGGAGAAGTTCATTTATTGGATAAAGCCGCTCATGTACTAGATTAAAGTCAACACGGACGACGGGGCATTTTGATAGCAATGGTCGGGATACCGTTGTTGGGGTCGCTCAAGATTCAGATGGGAGATGGGTTGACGGCTTTGTTCACAATTTGAAGGCCGAGCTTTGGGATAGTCTTAAATGGCCAAACTTGCTAGTACCGTTGAATTTAGGAATGTTTGTCTTGAGTCCGACTCTTTGTTGGCGATGAGGTTTTAAAGAAGTCTTTGACACCTTGTCACCATCTTTTCGATTTGGTTTTGCAATGCGAAGGCTTCCTCAATCGAAATTGGAATGTCCAATTTTATCATGTCTATAGAGAAGTAAATATTGTCACCGATTTTCTTGCCAACTTTTTTTTCTTTTGTTATTGGTTTACATTTCTTGTTTGACTTGCTTGAGGGTATTTTGTCTTTTATTGTGGATGTTGTGATGGGTAGAGCTTTCAATATGCTTGTTAAACTCTTAGCTCATTCTTCTTTTCAATAAAGTTTCGAAGAGTACTGCCTCTTCTCCAAGAAAAAACCCTTCAAACTCACCGCAACAACTTTCTCCAAACACTTAATTAGAAAGTCGAAGAAATGGATCTTATATTATTGGTCTATTAAGGTGAGATTGAGGCCAAGAAATCTTCTTACACCATGTTTTGTAATTTTTTCTTTTAAAAAAATCGTATTATTAATTGAGGGTATAAAAAAAGTTTGGAAAACAACCAAACAATATTTTGAGATATGTTGGGCTCGAATCATTGTTTAATTTTGTAGCATTATCCGTAACCTCCTATCTCTATTCGGTCTCGTTGGCAAGGTTATCATCCCTGACCTTGCCTAGATCCGGACCCTAAACTAAAAAAAATGCAAATAGCAGAGGCAAGTTTCAGCCGAGGAATATTCCAAGTCGGTGTCTGCCTGGTCCATTAGGTGGAAGAGCTATTTCAGAGCTATGCCATTGACCGACCTTTTCGTAGTGACTTCGAATCCTGATCGTAGATCAGCCTCTCTCCTTTTCTCATTTTGTTTGTATTGCTGTGCTCCATGAGGATAGAATCTTTACCCTGAAATTTGTTTCACAAGTGCGTCCAAGACTGACTAGTGGGGTGTAAGATTTCATTCGTGTTATTGACAATTGCAATCGAGTGATGCGACCTATTATTCCGTTTGATTGCCTTTGATGTGTAAATGCTCCTCTAGAACTTAATTTATTTATGCATAAAAACCTCTGATGTAAGGTTGTACTCCTATTAAAAAACAAACAAAGAAGATATTGTTAGATACCTAAAAAAAATTGCCATGTCTTACAATAAAAAACATTGCTTCACGGTTCCTAGCGTTAGAGCTTTCAAGAACTACATGTGGTTTCTTCTGTCATCTTCTAAAAACCTGCCCTACTTATATTATGTAAGAAATAACTTGTCTCTTACGAAGTGAAAAATGAAATTAACATGTCTACATCGTTCACAGGTTTAATGACAAGTTAGGTTCCGTGAACAAAAGGAAAGTTATACCACAATGTAGATTTAATAACAAGTTTCATATATGAAACCCATTGTGGAAGCGGAGAAACACTAAACACAGCATTTACCAACACACATCTGGTGGCAACCACCCCTACTTTGTACCACAAATCCAGCTTACTAGCAAAGTCAGTTCCATCCAAAAGAAAATTCCCCTTCAAAGTTTCATGACAGCTGCTGGGTGTCAAACTTAAGAGAGATGCCCATACTGAAGAGCTCTTGACAAAGCAACTTAGCCCCATAAGGCACATTCACCTTCACAATCTCCTCGGCCGCCTCACAAAACCTACAATAGGGGCCCCGCACCTTCTGCCGTCCGGCAGGCCCCACAGACCTAACAATCACGTTCGCAGAGCTTTTGCAGCGCTGACACACGTGCATGTGGGTGGCGTCGCTGAGGGTAAAGAGGCGCTCGTGGAGGTTTGTTGACGCTCCGTGGGCAATCATGCAGTCTCGCTCCATCTCCCCAAATTTCACCCCTCCAAAACGCTTTCGGTCCGCCACTGGCTGCCTTGTCAGCGGGTGAACGGGCCCTGTGTTCCGGAACTTCACTTTGTCCTCCGACATGTGGACCAGGCGTTGGTAGAACGTCGGCCCCATGAAGATCATTGATTGCACCTTTTCCCCGGTTCGACCGTTGTACACCCGTTCATTTCCCCATCTCGAGAATCCGGCCCTGAACAAAATGCACAAAAAATAATATTAGTGTATATAATCTTTTTATACTTCCAGTTTGGTTTTGTTTCCGGCCCTATTGTTTCAGATACTGGTTATTTCCAGTTTGGGTCGACTCAAGTCGGTTTTAGGATCATGGATTTCAATAAAATTTCGGATCCAGGTCAGATGGGGTATTGACAGGTCTATTATATCTACCTACTCTCGGTGAAACTTATAGGGGTGAGATTTACTGCATTATAATGCAAGATAGTGTGCATTATCAATTGTAGTCCAAATGCGATTTTAGGGACTTTTTATAAATCTACTTGGAGGTCACTTTAGAAGTCTAGAAACATAAGAGAACTTCCAATTTTTGTAAAGAAAGATTTCAATGTTGTATAACAGAGGGATTTTCGAAGACTTTTTTTTCAATAAATCTACTTGAGCAATTTTCTTGACAAGTGTAATGCTTAAACTACTTGTTTCTTTCTTGTCAGAAGTTAAAACTACTCGTAAGGGTATAATAAGAAGTGCAATTTTTAACGATGTCTATATATCTAGTTTTTAGCTTACTTGTGAAGTTGCTCAGCTATGGTCTCCACAGTAAGAGTAGAGAAAGGGGTGGCATATTTTGACGAACTCTCACGGGCAAGTGCGATGAATTTCCCAAGTGCGCCCTCTAACAACTGGCCAGGTGTCTGTCTTGACGGAAATGCATGGGGATTGATAACGACATCTGGAACTATCCCTTGTATAGTGAAGGGGAGATTTTCTTGTGACTCTAGAAAACCGAGCACACCCTTCTGCCCATGCATGCTGGAAAACTTGTCTCCAAGACAAGGAGAACGAACCTGAACCAAAACAACAACAACACAGATCAGTTGACTAAGAAAGCATAACAATTTTGGTCTTCCTAACCAATGCCCTGAGGGCACATGCTAAGAATATATCCTAATATAGAAACAATTCCCCTAATAATAAAAAGATAAACCCTTTAAATACATTTAAATAATCCTAAGCAAATAAATCTAGGAGAATTTTTTTTACAATATTAGATTTTTACATGTGCCCTTAGGACATAGGATAGAAAAATTGTTACAATTTACTCTTTTATAGCAGGATGAAGATAGTGCTTTATTTTTATTTTTATTTTGTATAAAAGTTACTCATTCAATAATATTACCTGTCTTAGAGATACCGTAGCAAAATTCTTCCCATCATTGTTGGAAGACAAGACCACTTTCTGCACAACACCCTTCTCAGTATGTTTCAGTTTCAAACTGTGGTCAACACCCGCTTCGGTGCCCCTTCCAATGATAATGTCACGGCTTTGCAAGTTAGCACCAATATAAGGAAAACCATCATCTTCCAAACAGTCAGCGCGTCCGAATTTGCTCTCTATCTTCACAAAGACTTCTTCTGCGGCTCTTCTCTTACTTTTACACTCCTTATTTTCCACCTCAGCTTTAAAACTCCTAACGTGCTGTGAGCGAAACATCCCACGCTCCATTGAAGCTCGATTCATAACCAAGGAATCTTCTTGGTTATACCCAAAGTGCACATTTACCGCCACAATGCAATTTTGCCCATTGAAAAACTCAGGCTTTCCAAGACAATCAGAAAGAACAGTCTGAAAAAGTGGCCTTTGGGGGTAGAACAGCTGATGGGACAATGTATCTAATCTGATATTAGGGTTTGTTGTGGAAAAGCCAATTGCTTGTCCAGAGTGCTTTGCAGATTGGTAAAGGGACCTTCTTGCGTGGTCGTGATTAGCAAAGGGGATAATCCCACAACTTACACTTAACAAGAAAGATTGATCGAGCTCACAATGAGTGTATTTTTTGGGTTTTTGCTTTCCATTGACTTCCGCTGTGAAGAGGTACTTTATACTCCATGCTGTGTGACAGTCTTCCTCTTCTTCTATTCCTATCATTTCTATTATTCCTTCATCCAGAAGAGATTGGAAGGAGTAGCCATGCCCTTTTAAAGTTTTGATCTTGCTCAGATTTTCAACAACTAAAAGAGGACGGAGAATTCTCCCAGCGTCACAGAATATCCGTACTTCTTGATTGCATACATCCCTTTTAATTTCCACCTATAAAGATTGACAATTGTAATCAACGTTTTTTATAAGAAGAAAGACAAACCTCAAGAAGTATAAAGAACATAATACGGTAAACTAATTATATAGATTTTTAAATCTTCATCAGACACATAATAGAGTAAACTATCTATATGTTTTTTGCTTGTTTGTGTCCTTTTGAGGGGACGGTGTTTTTTTTGGGGGTCTACGTCGGGCCTTTCGAACACAACCCCCCTGCGTTAAGCCAAGGGTGCCCTCATCTTGGCCCCCCAGATTCCGCTTAAACGGAATTCAACTGGGCCAATGTTGTTGTTGTTGTTGTTGTTGTTCATCAGACACATAAGACTGTTTATGGAAACATATAACAAAGTTATATCATCATCATCATCATTAACCCAGTGGGGGGTCAAGATGGGGGTACCCCTGCCCAAGGGAAAGGGGTACGCCCGATAGACCCAAGAAAAACTGAAATTCAGCTATGTGACAATAATAACTGAATTTAGTTAGAATGCACCAAAATTGATATAACAAAGTTATATAGAAAAAAAAAGACAGATTTTCTATTATCCTCCCATGCTCCGTAATCTACCAAATAAGTGTATTTGAAAGGTTCAAACTATCCAAAACCACTCAAAACCCTACAACTTTGTTTCCAATTCAAAAATTCAGTAAGAAAAATGGTACACGTTAAAAGATTAGACATATAAATACTGTTACTTGATCCAAATCAGAAACATCAGAGAATCAGAGAGTACCTGGCTTGACAATTGCTGTTGGCGTCGTCTCCTTCTTAGTTCCTTCACAAAAGCAAAGGAATCTGAACATAATCCCACTAAGTCACCATCCAGAAGTACTCTAACCTTCTCATTCAGTGGAGTGCAAGTGTCATTAACCACCTCCTCCATACCATAACAGAATAACTTCTCAACAATTGACTCGCTCATAACAGTAGTGACAATTCCAGTGACAGCTAAATTCTTCACTAGGCCACAATTCTCACCGTCTGGTGTCGTTAGGAAGCAAAGTCTTCCCCAGTGTGAAGGGTGCCTGCATCGTAAACAAAAATTAGGCAAGTCCAGCCAAGACAACAATATTTCACCTGCAATACTAAATTTAGCTCAAAAACATGGAGAAAGAAAATCATAGTTCTAGAGATCTAAATGAAACTCCATAGTATTATGATGCATCACCAATTTTGGCTAAAAATTTTTTGCAGTGAAACACATTAGAGTCCTGAAATTGAGATTTAGTGTGTGTTTACATGACCCCGCTTAAACTAGTTATATAACTAGTTACGAGTTAAAAAAAATAGAATTTAGCAAGTCAAAATGAACTAGTTAAAATGAAGACCTCTAAAAAAAAGAGTTTGGAGTTGTTTTGAATAAATTAATCATCATGGAAATTATAGTAATTTTTTTTCTTTAAAAAAAAGGGAACTATAACTTGTAACAAGTTATAACTAGTTGATTATTTCCAAATGATGACGACAACAACAACAACCCAGTGTTAACCCGCCTCAGGCGGGATCTGGGGCGCCATGATCTACACAACCTTGCCCCAATATAAAATCGAGAGGGTGTATGAAGAAGGCACAAGTATTATCATTGCCCGGAAGACCCAAAGGAAAACTAAAATTCAGCTATGTGACAATGATAACTGAATCTAGTTAGAATGCACCAAAATTGATATAGGGGTTATATCCATCTCAAAGGCATTGTATAAAAGCCAATGAGTACGAGGATGCTGATAATAGGCAGATGGTTTTGGTTTCTACCCAGTTTTTTCTGTACATAAACATCCTATGAAAATAATGCTTCACTCATCCAAATAAAGTGTGTTAGTTGAAATGCATCAAAGATATGCCATTGATCAGAATATTAAATGAAATAACAGCATAAAAAGAAAGAATAGATTTCATATTGCTTACGGGTATCTGGCTTCCCCAACCCTTCCAGTATAAGAAACCTGCTGGCGTGTTTTTCGCATATCACAAAAGGCCTGCAAAGGATTTGTACGCCTAAGATTTGCCACAACACCAGAGATTCTTTCTGTCTTCTTGTAAGGATGAGCCCACGCTCCAGTAGAAAACGCTCTTGAAAGACCATTGGTTACAACAGAAGCCTCAAAATAATCACCAACAGAATCTATACTCCGATCCCCATACATGTCTCTTTGCATTGATTTCACCATTCTTCTCACTGCATGCCTAACATGAACATAAAGTTCGTGCTCTAACAACTCCAATGCCAAATGTATTCTTTTGTTTCTGAAGTCATCTCTATTTTCAATTTTTCTTCTGCCAGAAACCGCCTGAAACATACACTTGACCATGTAACCAAGAAAACGCGCTTTCTGTTTCAATCCACCCAGATTTGGAAAAAATGTAGTCCGGAGCAATTCCTCGGCAGGTTCTTCAGTTGGAAATTGGCGTGATTTCATAAGTTTATCCAAGTAACTGACAGCATTACTTCTGAAGCGAAATCCCTCACATTCCTCATCAGCATCACGAATTGATGCCATGATTATGTTGTTTATGTGGCCATCAGATGTGCCACACTCAATTAAATCAACAATTTCTTTGTCAGATGATACCCCAAGAGCGAAAAATAAGACCCAGATAGGAACTTCTACTAATAAACAGTATACTCTCAGAACGTTCTCTCCCCCTTTAGTGTTTCCAATTTTAGGATTGTCTACTAATTTAACTATCACCTTCTTCCTACTAGCAGGATTTCTGTATGCAATTCTCCAGAAGGGATCATTAGAAATCCACAGCCTCTTCAAGCAAGGCGATTCTTGTGCAATGAAGGCCTGGAGCAAATATAACCCATCAGTTTTAGGCAAGTCAGCAAGAAAGGTATTATGGATCAAAAAGAATTTGAAGCAGCCAAAAAGAAAGCATAAGAATTTAATACAGTGCAAAATTATAAAACTTGTGTAGTAAAGAGAAATTTTAATTCAGGACTGACTACCAAGATGACTGCATCTGCAAGCTACATGTACTGTCTTATGAAAAAAAAATACAATTTATTGTAATGCTTAATGCATGCTTCAAGTAGCCAAATGAAATTTTTCTCAAAAGGAAATCCAGAGTTCATGCTTTTTGTGCAAGATATAACAAGTCTATATAAGAAGTGCAGACTAGATACAGGCAAGCAAATGCTGAAACACACCTTCTCTGCACCCTTGACAATAAAATAGCCTCCTTCATCAAAATCACAGTCACACTTTGCAGAGTCTTTCATCCAGCAAAGGTCAGATTTCACCATAACAGGAACCCTGCCAACAAAGATTTCTTTATCTTCCTCAAAAACAACCTCCTTGTGAAGTAACTGCTTTTTTCCAGATTCGAACTTGTCAGTTTCCTTCATCTTCTGTGTATACACCTGATATAATAAACAAAGGAGTTAATTTTGTGCACACTACAGAATATTTGATCATAGATCTATGGTAAAATTCATTAAGTTAATGGGGAGAACTACAATTCAACAGAGATAGGATTATTTGCAAAAATACAAACATGTGATATTGGCCAAAATTGAAATATACTATAAAACGGCTTTGGAGGGAAGAAATAAAACAGCTTTAAGATCCAGTTTCAAAAACATCAGACATACTATTGCCAATGTTTAGGATTTCTTTTCCAACTGGGAATGTTTATGATTATGGAGATCATTACATAAAAAATTGATTGATTTCTAAAATTCTACTCCAACATGATTTCTTTCAATTAGGAATTTCCTCAAATGTTCCATGTAAGATCATCTACCTCAAGGCAAATGCCAAAAAGCAGCTTCAGATCCTTGACTATAAAATCGGGGCTGTAACGCACTGCACAAGCTTAATTCAGTCTTGTGCTATTTATGGGGAATACCTCTCTCAAAGGTTAAATTTCTACACTCTTCTGTACCAAGTCACTTCTTCAAATACAATGACATGGAACTTCATGAGAAGAGCACATTCATCCTAGGCTTTTTATAGAGAAGAAAAACTTGCTAATAAAAATAAAAAGAATGGAAAAAAGAAAAGAAAAATACAATTAGTCAAATATATTAGGGAATTAGCTTGACAAATGGGGCAAAAGGGGTAAATTTCAAGAAGAAAAGAGGCTATAGAAGAGTAGCAAGTTGACACAAAGCTAGCAACCTCATAAAACTTATAGATGCATAGTCACAAAACTAAATGCAGTGAATTAAACTGTAAGAGATATAATCCAATAGCAAAATACAGAAACTGATTTTCATTTATCATTTGGGCACTCAATGGACAAGTGCATAATCCAGGAACAAGAAATTAAGTGAAGGACGAAATGGTTATCAACAAACCTCAAAATACGTCTTGACAAAAATCCTAGCAGAATATGTCATGTTCTGCAGGCGAGCATGCCTTGGATACATATCAAGGCACATTTCACCACCATCCCTAACTGTCCCTGACCAAAACTTGGGACGCTCAACGCTGACATCACCAAAACGAACAAGTGCGTAACGAACTTCACCATCACCTTTCTTTGAGGGATCATACCCTGACTCCACCTTGATCTCACCAATAGAATCAAACACATTCTTAATTCCATATCTAATGAAATCGTTATAGGCGTTTATCTGGTGACTAAGGAGTCCATGCTCCCGGAAGAACAATGTAGAAGCTTTCTTACAGAAATCAGTCAAATAAGATTCCCCAATTTCAGATAAATCCATGCAATCCAACATCTCATGATCACTGTATCCATTATCCTCATCAACTTCCATCAAAGCATCATCCTGAAAAGCCTTACTATTGGTAGTAATACCCAACTTTTCCTCGGCAAAAGCACCCATCTTACCAGAGATCTACAAAGTAAAAAAGAACAAATAAGAAGCAGAAGATAATTTTTGCTCTGAGATCCTACAGCCTAAACCATCAACAAAGGAGCAGCAGTATTAGAGATTTCATTATAATAGGCAATAATCCTTCAACCTTAACTATTATTACCTAGCAACACTAAACCGACATTGGCGGCCGAAGTTCTCGGCCAGGCGCCAGCGGCACAAAACAAGTGAAATTTTGGATATTTATTGAGAAATAAGAAACTAGTTGACATAAAAAACGTTAGAAAATGAGTTCGATTGAGAACGACAAGTTCAAACCGAACAATTTTGGATCTTTGAGCATTACAAACAAGACGAAACGAGAGGAAAACCTAGAGATACATGCATAAAGTTTAGACCTTTGTATACTTTGACGAGGCAGAGAAGATATGCCACCGCCGGTGAAAATTCTGAAATCTTTGTCCTTGCAAACTCCCGAGCCTCAACTCTCTCTCTCGTTTCGTCTGATAAACCTACCGACCGACCTCACTCCTCAGAATGTGTGTGATATTGCAAATCAGATGAATGAAAACGGAGAAAAATCAGGGACAGGAAGAAGGAAACACGAGAGACCCAATAGAGCATTGAACGGAGAGTGTGAAGTATTGAGAGTGGTAATGGGGACTTGGATTCTTGCGTTTAGAGTCAGTCGAGAAAAAGGTCAGGAGAAAGGTAAATAAAAACTTTTTTTTTCTCCTTTCCATATCTGTATATTCGGACTACTTTATTATATTCGGACTTGGACTACTTTATACATTTTAATCAATTTTATCCGATAAATTGCAAAAAGGTCCAAAATGTGCCATCGGATCGTATTCTATATTCATCATCATTATTAGGAGTACAGTAGTTTATTCAAAAACCACTCCATATTGATTATAGATAATTACGGATTTACGGGTGAATTATTTATCCCTTTTGTATTATATTTGTTTTGTACTTACGTGCTCGACCACATCGCTAAATCCGAACCATAGATATAGCGAACATGTGGTTGCCATTTTTGTGTGGTTGTTGGAATTAGCGACCACCCGGTCGCTAAAGTTGTTAGGGGTCAAACATGTAACGGCCTGATTATGGTCGCTAAATTCATTTAGCGATCATAAAAATGGTCGTTGTTGGGCTCTCGGAATTGGGCTAATTTCAACGATGGGTTGGATCGTAAAAAGAAGGCTTCGAATGATAGTAATGATTGACATAAGGTGGAATCGACGAGGATGGAGTAAATGGAGGAAGACGTTGAAGGAGTTGAGACGTGCGCGAAATCTCCGGCGAGTGAAGGAAGAGAATCAAAGACTATTTCTAAAGAAGACTATAAAAGAGGAAATCAGGACGACGAGGATGGACACTACATTATACGATCAAATATTGCCACAATCGCACTTCACTCCTCTCAATATTGGATCTAATCGATCATTCATTGTTTGCCTAGTTTGTCATTGTTCAATTTTTCTTCATATTAACATATCGATTATGTCCTTGTGTAATTCCTTGCTTTTAGTAGAACATACCTCTTGATTTATTTCTTATGAACTTTCTTATCAATTATTCTATTTTTATAACGTGTTATCGTGTTTCATTTAGTGATTGACTAAGGTTTCCCGCATTTTAGCAAGTCTCATGTTTACATGTTAGATTTGATCAAAATAGTCGCTAAATCGTCCTTTTTTGTAGTGTTATTAGTTTGGCTAGCTTTTGCTTTTCCTTCGGGTGTACATGTCTTACTAAATCCATCGCTTGAATGTACTAGGGTTTTGTTGGAGGATTTTATAAGGGGACATAGCTACCCCTGAATGCTCTTTCGTCATCACCATCATCCCAATATAGTCCCACACAAGCGAAATCTGAGTGTCAAGACGTGGACGCACGTACTTTGAACATGTCAGGAAGATGCGCCCAACAGACCTAAGACAAACTCAAATTCAACTATGTGACAACAATAATTGAATTCAGTTAAAATGCACCAAAATTGATATAAGAGCTATTTCCATCTCAAAAGCACTATATAAAATAGTCAATGAGCAGGAGGGGGATGCGCCCAAAATGCTCTTAACATCAATATTTATTCCTAACTCTTTGATGAAAAACGTACATCACAATCTTTTTTTTTTTCCAAAATCATGCAACACTTTTAATATCTCGTACGCAATGTTCTAAAAAATGTTAGGCGAATCCTGGGCGAAAAGGGGTTGCCTAGCGCATAGGTGGCCTGAACGGTTGCCTAAGCGGTCCCAAAGTACATTGTCGAGGAGAATTGGAAAGTTTACAGGGTAAATCAACATCAAATGGAGGAGAGATTATAATGAAATCTTACAATATAACATCAAATGTATGCAAGTGGAAACTAGAAAGACATTAATACATTATCACATTAAGAACGTAGAAAGAGCTGAGGGCTTTTTCCTAGTCAAGGCGCCGAAGGAGGTAATCAACCTCAACAACCTTGGTAAGAGGAATCACCCACTCGTTATAAAGACGCGAAACTACAGCAGGATCAACCTTGTAGTTACTGCTCGCCGCGTTGTTGAGTGTCACATCTTGTCCGAAAACCATGGCTTTCTGGGCCACTCTTTGCTTCACCATTTCCTCTACTTTCTCATCAGTCAACAGTCTCATTAGAGTGTCTTGGTCCTGAATGAGAACAATGCAAACATACAAAAACTGAATTCAGAAGTGACAAAGATAGCATTAGTTTAGAAGACTAGTTTTCATGTTGGAGTTAAGCAAAACCCGGTTCAGAAAATGTGTATTGGTTCCTAATTTTGACCTTTGAACGGATTGGAGGCCCGTAGTCATTGGGAGCGCCTCTGAACTTGGCCTCTGCAACAAATTTTCCATAGTGTATTCTTCTAGCCAGGGCCTGTAAAGACAACATTGTCCATTTTAAGTACTAATTGATAGCTGAATCAAATCCAAACATGCCCTAGAATTACTTACGAGTTATCAAGCAGAAACTCAACACCCAAAAGGCCTAATTTAAGTCAAAAGTTGATTAATATAAGTTGAATTTTGAAGGCAGGCCAGTCAAAACAAGGGGTTTAATCAATCCATTTTCACTACAGCATAATGATAAATTATCAAGCAATTTAAGTTGCTTTTGATGACCTGCCTAATCAAAAGTTCCTTATAGCAATACTGATACAATGATACAAGAGGTTGAATTGGAAACCATTTTACCTGCAAGCAATTGAGGTCGCAAGCCACGGTTGATGTGTAATTACCATCATCGCCCTCAGAAGTGAAGAGTGGAAGAAGCTGCTTGAAGTAAAAGTCTAATATCTGACTACTCACATTAACCGACGCAGCAGCAGGATACAATACCTACACAATCGCAGACTTACATTATGCAATTTGGTCTTTTAATATGGATTTTTTTCCCAATTTGTATAAATAGATTGAATTTAGAGAAGTTGTAAACACACCTTTGGGAAGTTGTAAGAAGGTACAAACGGACCAGGTCCAAGGTTTGTGAAGAAAGGAGTCTCTGCTGGATTTTCGTATCTGCCAAACTGAAATGTATAGGTTTGATTGTTAAATAAACATCTGTTAAAAACAAGGTTTAATTGATGAATCAAATAAGCCATCAGTTGCAACCTCATTGACAAACATTAAAAGGAGAACATCACATTAAGATCTAGAATTCTACTTCCTTCACCTTGGCATACCTTGTATGTATATCACTTAAAAAACATAAAAGCATAATAAGGTTTTATTGGCAGGAATGAAAATTTTCCAGTTTAAATAATATCAAGCAGACAACCTCCTGAAACACCACCAGAAATCCTCTTTGGAATCCAGTAGGTCGGTCGTTTTTTAACTTGGGAAAATGTTGGATTGATTGTTTATATTATAAGTTTGAATCCACCTTCTAGAGGCTTCACCTTCATTCAAGTTGTCACATTTTGGTCTTATTTTTCTTCAAATTGAGTTAACCCCACACCCAACAATCAAGCATGGTGCAAAGTCAAATTCTGCTTTTTGAAGAGAAACCACCAAGATTCCCCCGCAAGTCTCGGTTGCTTTGTAATTGGTACAAAAAGCAAGAGAGGAATGTGACCTGGTATTAAACTAATTGAAGAAAGAAGCTTGCTACTCAGCTCCATGAATCCAATTAGTCAGTCTAGAAGAAAGAGATCCTAAAAAAATCCCCACATATGGAGTTATCTCTCTAAAGTGCAGGAACTTTCCCCCTTCAGTATGCAAGAAGTTGCGTATGATTCAGCCATGGTTTAATTAGTGGGAAATTGCAGTTAAATAGGCATCTAAAGAGGCAATTTGCTTGTTAAGGATGACAAGCATCTATTTATAGAATAACCATTTATTCTTCCACCTAAAACATACTCCAACATACTTGGAAAACTTCTCTAACACGGGGGGAATGACTTGCTTGATTAAGAAAGGCAAAGAATTTCAATTTTCAAGTACAATATCAAAATTAAACTACTAATATTGTGTAATCAAATTATGCAATTAAACAAACCCCACATAAAAGATAATCGATTAAAGCGTACCCTGGCTTGGACGGCTTCTGTTTCTCTGATGAAGAGCTCAGCGAAGGAGCAATGGAGCCCGGGAATCTGGGCCGTCGATGAGGCAGGACAAGAATCGTACGCCTTGGAGTTGATGGGGAATTTGGCCCTCTCGATTAAGCTGAAAATGATGGTGTCCTCCAATCGGATTAGGACGTTTCGGATGGAATTGAGCGAGAGGGTGTCGTCGTCGTCGTTGTTAGCTCCGTTGGTGGCCATTGTTAGAGATGCCCAGAAGAAAATTAAGATTAACAATGGAGAAAGAGCAGGAGAAGAATGAATTTCAATAGTGTTTGTTTAGTGGGGGGAGTCGTCGTGGAGGGCACTTTGTATGAACGAAAAGACGAGGGTTTAGAGCCGTTATTTATAAAGGGGAAGTTGCAGGAAAGCAAAGGGATTAAGGAATGGGAGTATAAGGGGACGAATGAACCAGTTGTTGAGAACGTGTTGTCTTTTTGTCCTCGCTTTCCTTCTACGCTTTCGGACACACAAACAAAATCTTCCCGCATCCGGGATTGGTTGCTTTTAGGGTTGATTTTGAAAAGAATTAAGTTGCTTCGGCAATTTCCATGACTAGACCTTATTACGTCTAATCTAATCTAACTTATATGTAAATTTGTATTTTTTATATTCAATGCTTTGAATTTAAAGCATTCAATTGTCTCATATTTTCTTTGGATATAAATTTGTATTTTTTTACATTCAATGCTTTGAATTTAAAGCATTTAATTGTCTCATATTTTCTTTGGTAGAATTCAATTGGCTCATATAGACTTAATGTCATACATATCTTATATATTCTACCTTAGTCTTTTGACCTTCCACACATAATATTTCATTAATACTCCCTCCGTTTCGCAAAACATGTCCTTTTAGTCCACTACACGATTATTAAGGAATGAGTTTTTTACCCAAATTACCCCTATATTTGGAAAAATGTGTAATCTTAATCCCTCCTAGAAAATTGTTTAGAGTAATTATTACTTCTATAAAGTAGGGATAAATTTGGAAAAAGGTGAAAGAAAATATTAAAAGGACATGTTTTATGAAAAATAGAAAATGGGCTAAAAGGACATGTTTTGCGAAACGGAGGGAGTATTATACATCAATCATAAATTAATTATTTAGAAAATCTATATTTTTATAGGTTTTCTAAATAATTGAATGTCAATTGTAAATGCATGTGATAACTTATATGTTAAAAAGATATACAACTTCAAGAACTTAATTGATGAAATATAATATTTGAAAAAAACTAAATATCTAAACATGTAAAAAAAATTAAATAGAATTATTAACCCGTGCAAATGCACGGGCATATACTTCTAGTACTTTGTAATATAGAATGTAAAGTTACTTTGTACTAGTTTCACCCGTCGTACCATGTACGACTACGATTCGATATTTTATAAACATTATAAATAAGATATTAATAAATAAATAAAAATATAATATAAATTTTAATATAAGTTATTTATTGTTCGCATAATGTATATAATTTTTTAATCAAATATTATATTCTTCCTATTTTATTATTTTTTATGTACATAAATTTAGAATTTATCAAATATTTCAATATCTATTAAATATTTTATTATTTTAAAATTTTTAAATATTTATCATTAATTTTTTTATAGAAGAAAATCACCATATTTTTATAAATAAATTCGTCAAAAGATATATGATAAAACATTTATATTTATTTTAAAATATTTAAATATTTTATCTTTAATTTTAAATACTTGTATAAGGAAGCTTTCAAAAAATATTGTTATGCTAAATAGATATTTTTTTGATGTTAGAGATAAATTTAAATAGTTAAAAAGAATTTAATAGAAAGAAGTTATAATAATAGATTTAAAAATTAATTTTTTAAATATGAGGTGGAGCTAGAATTGTTCTGGTGGCTCGAAAATGTACAAATTTAATATATAGTTATAGTATATTACCTATTTTTTATTTTTAAACATTATAAGTATTTATCATTAATTTTTTATTATAAAAGAAAAAATATATCTATAAATAATTTCGTGAAAAGACATCATGCTAAGAGGTAAAAGATATTTATACTTATTTAAAAATATTTTAAATTTGTTATCTTTAATTTTAAATATTTGTATAAGGAAGTTTTCAAAAGATATTGCTACACCAAATAGATATTTGTTTGATGTTAAAGATAGATTTAAATAATTAAAGAAGAATATAATAGGAAAAAGTTAAAATATTAGAAATAAAAATTAAGTTTGAAATATGAGGTGGGGCCAGAATCGTTCTGGTGGCTCGAAAAGGGATAGCTTTAATATATAGTTATAGATTGTAACTTAACCTTTTTTTAAACAGTCCGGCAATTTCCACTGGCACACATTAACGGATCGAAATACTTAATTTATAATGGACACACATTAAAAATTCATTTATTTTTTATAAGATTTTAGTTTCTAAAGCAGAAATACTTAATTTATACCCTAAATAGTTGTTCTAGGATTTGTGACGTTTAATACTCCGTAGTACTTAAGAGGTATGTGGGTTACGTCCTCATATTGGAATCGATCTTGACGCTTTCATGTAAGATAGGCATGTTGGGTTTTCTTCTTGTGGGATGGTTTTGTCTGAAGGGGGTGAGAACCATTGAGAAATTTACATAGATCACATTCCTCTTTTGTAGCTTGAATTTGAATTTTCCATTGTAGGTTGATTGTAAGAGTAAGTTTGATAATGTTTGAGAAATGAACAACTGTGAATGTTTAATCAGGTAGATACGGATTAGTCAAGTGAGTAGAGGACTTGGATGCTATTATTGTGATTCGTGAAGGTGAATTTGATTTTCATGAATGAATGTGCTTTTTTTAGTGGCCTTGGATTGGACAATCGGATAAGTTTGATGAGGTATTTTTCAATCGTTTTACCTATCAAAAAACCCTTAACTTTACCAAACTCAGTAGAGCGGTAAGTAAGGGTTGATCCCACAACGACTCGTATATTTGTGTTGTTACTTTGATGCCAAGTAACCGAAGTGGGTGGTTTTTATGATTGAATAATCTAAACTACTATGCAAAATAAAAGTAAATATGAATGCAAAGGTGATTAAATCAATAAGAGACAAGTGTGTTCAACTAGTTACATCCACCATGACATTGCTCTGTTGATCATTGATTCCGTTGATTCTCAATTCACTTGAATAATCTATTGTGGATTATGACCCTACTAAGGATTATGACACGAACTTCAGATTTAGTTGATAGAACTACCTGTCTAACAACCCTAACCATCTAACAACCTAGAAGACCTTTTAAATTCAATTATACAACAACATAACGATTCAAGTTATCAATAGAAACAAGCACTTACAACAACCAGACATCTAAGTGACTTGTTAATTTATTCCCTTCTTTAACCAACTAGTCCAATCGGTATTAAGTTGATTAAAGTTCTACTCTTGATCAAATTAACTATGACCGGTAATTAATAAGATTCAGTTATAACTAGAAATTCAATTAGGTGATCAATTTAAAAAAAAACCCTAGTTTAGATTCAATTAAGCACATGGAGTAAATTCTATTCAAGTTTGTTGAGAATCAATCAAACCTCACAACTCATGCAAATCATGACTTCAATTAACTAGCCAAACACAATGGAATTTAGCAACTCATAATTAAATTAAAGAAAAACTTACAAATTGGTTCAAAGTTTGCTCCTTGAGAAAAGCTCTCTAAAAGTAAACCTAGCCTCCAAATTGTCTTCTCAGTTATGAAAAAGACATAAACTAAAAAGAGTTTTTAATATCTCTTTTAATACTACTAAAGATATCCAAAGAAACAAATATTCAACACTCATACAAGGGAAACTCGGAAATACATAGAACCAAGCCCAAAACTTCAGCCCACAAGTCGGCCCAAATCACTCCGCGTAAAGCCATCTGCCGCGGGCGCCTTCCTGACTGCCGCAGCCGCACCACCCTTTGCTCCAGCCTGCGACACCTTTAGCTGAGACGAGTTTTTCCTTTGCTTCGTTCCTTTTGACTTTGGTTCTTGATATCTTCACTTTCACTTCTCCAATCCTTGTCCATGCACTCTAACTCACCACCATCGCCATCTTGGATCACGTCCTGTCTTGCTCCAACACTTAAAAACCTGCAAAACCGAGCAAACAAGTGCAATCTATCCGAAAACGCTAAATCCTAAAAACTAAGCTAAACCTATGCAAAACAAACATAAAACATGCATCTACGCTACACCTATATGCAAGCTATCAGAGTTCGAGGCGGAAAATTCTCTTCTAGCTTCCATTTTCCGTTTAGAATTTAGTTCTCAATTTCCGTCTCTATCCTGTGGGATTAAAAATTGTTCCCACCCCTTTTGGTTCTCTCATCCCCATCGAGAATTCTCCATCCTCGTTTTATTTTTTAACTTAATATAGATAAACATGATTATTGACATAAAATTAAAAAATAGAGACGTTGTAGGTTTTTTTTTCCAGCTTGCAATCAAATCACACAATGAGTTTTATATAAATTTGGTTTAAATAATTTCCTAAGCAATACTACCTCCGTTTCGCAATGTAAATCATTTTCTTATTTTGCATAGATTTTAAGACATGCTTGAAATAGAATAGATGTTAGTTTAATGTTTGTTTTATCAAGTATACTAAATACTCTATAATTATGTTTTATAATTCAACTAGTTGGAGTCTTGTGATATTCACAAGATAATTTTAATAAAAAAACTATTCACTTCTACAATATTAATTTAAAATAATAAATATGTTTATATGATATCACAATAAATTATACAAGGTATAGAGAAAGTATTTTTTTAGATTGTACCCCATATTTTAATTGAATATATTTTTTAAATATTTTTCCATTATTTGTTGAGATCTTGTCCAATTTTAGGGTAGGGTATCTACAAAGCATAATATAATTTATTAAAATATTTTTTTAAAGTAAATTTATTAAAATTATGTATTAGGGTTCTTATCTTTTGCTCTATAATAATAAAAATGTTTGTAAATATGAAATATCTATGTATATATATAAAAGACGCAATGAATAAGGCCACCACGTTGCGCCACATAGGATTTTCCTACGTGTCGTTCCCACATTAAGCCCCCTAGGATTTCGCCACATAGGATTTTTTATTTTGATAATTTATATATGTTGATATTATTTTAGGATAATATAGAAATAGGATAAATTAATCCAGGAAAGATTCTATCTAAAATAAAAACATTATCTATTATATATTAAGAATTAGGATAGATCTAAAAGATTTTATCTAAAATTAAAATAAATTATAGAACATTAGATATTATATAATAAGATAGATATATTAATTTAGTTTTTCAAATTTAGTTTCTATCTATTTATATGAAAAAAATTAAATTCGAATTTTATTTAAAATTAAAGAAAATTATTTTATCTTTATTTTTTTATCTATTTATGTAAAAGATTCATCTTAAATAAAATTTTGATAAAAAAGAGAACTTTCAATCTATCAATCATCAATCAATCAATCATAACTATATACTAAAGCGGAGGTTAAGAAAATTATTAAACGACACATGTCACTTTTAGATTGGACAACAACACCCCTTTTATTAAAACTAATATTTGGAAAAATAATTAAGTTTAATATAAAGACAATGTAATTATACGTACAATCTTATATCACTATAATCAATGGATAAAAAATCTCATTCTTAATTTTAAAAAAATAATGCTAAGTTTAGATAGAATATTATACAAATATTAAGATATTTTTTAGGAATATTATTAAGATATTTTTTATGCTATATATTATACAAATATTCGGATATTTATTTTATTTTTAGATAGAATGTATATGCTAAGTTTAGATAATTAAGTTTAATACAAAGATAGTGTAATGTACATTCTTATAATTTATTTTTAGATTATTTTTCATTTTCTCATAAGATATTTGATGAAACCCGATATAATACGCGCTATAAACGGGAATTAAATAAATACTAACTCACCGAACGGTTTTCGTACGTGGATTATTCCTCCTCCCCACCCCTCAGCCGGTTATTTTTGTGCTCTTTACGAATAAAGCCTTTAGACTTTATACCGTTTATAGCGCGATCTCACTCGGAGATCAAACACGTCGGGCTTTGGCAAACGAGATAATTCTCGAGCCAGAGAGGATTTCCGACCCTTATAAGTTTCTCATAGCCATGCTATTTATAGAGTTTTATTGTTGATGAAATTGTCCAACTCTCGATGTGGGAAGCGTAATGAAGTTTAAGCAAACGAGAATGCTATGTAGCTCATGCCAACTAGGCACCTGCATGGTTGCATGGCAAGACAACCACGTGAAATAGGCTCTTTGGATTTGCATAGTCTCTATCGATTATCTTAATGGGCCAAAGCATACCACCCTTGGGCCAATTGTAAGCCCATACATTATTTAACATAGATGCATTTTATATTGGTTTTGAATAGCTAGCTAACAACGTGGAAATGTAAGAAAGTACCGCCACACATGCATGTAATACCCATGCAAGGTTGACTATGTGGATTTTTGCCTTTAATGGGCCAAGTTTCACATTTGATTAAAAGCCCACGCTATTAATTACCTTGTTGAGCCCATGATTATATAGCGATTATTTCGCGCACCATCACAACCCCTTGGCTCGGTGTCCTCGTTCCACGAGGGCAACGAGACAATAAACAGGTGCGTATGCCCTATCTATTTTTTACTTGTGCAGTGAGTTCTAAACTCGAGATTAGGTGGAGTTTGCGCATTTTGCGAGAGTTGGGACCTCGTCCCTTAAGAGTTAGCAAACCTCGTTCGCTTTAGAGAGTTAGGACCTCATCCTTTGAGAGTTAGCGAAAATCGTTCGCTTAGAAAATTAGGACCTCGTCCTTTGAGAATTAGCGAATCTCGTTTGCTTAGAGAGTCAGGACCTCTTCCATAAGAGAGTTTGGACCTCGTCCATAGAGAGTTTGGACCTCGCTCATAAGAGAGTTTGGACCTCTTCCATAGAGAGTTTGGACCTCGTCCATAGAGAGTTTGGACCTCGTCCATAAGAGAGTTTCCAACCCCAAGCGAAAAGCGAGGGGTGGACTTCGCAACCTTAAACAAAGAATCTCCAACCCCAAGCGGGAAGCGAGGGGTGGACTTAACGAGATTCTCCAACCCCAAGCGGGAAGCGAGGGGTGAACTTAACGAGGTTCTCTAACCCCAAGCAGGAAGCGAGGGGTGGATTAATCATAACATAGAATTAGGAACTTGGTTCCAACATGCGAGTATATACAATATACCAAGCATAATAAATTAGCGAGTCAAGTTTATAAGGCTTACCTCATTCCACGATCATGCGACGCGTGATTTTCGGAACGGAGGTTGTGCAATAAGCCATTTAGCCATACTTGTCCATGCGAGCACATAGAATTTTTATGATGCCATGCATGCCATATATAACGAGATTGCTCACGAGTAGCATGCATATATATATATAATGCGAGGTTTTTTATGCTACTCACGTATATATAACGAGTAGAATTGATTAGCGAGTCAATTTAACAAGTTTAACTCATTTCGCCGCATGTACGCAATGCGTGAGTTTTGAAGTGGAGGTTGTAGATATTCCACCATGCACATTCCATGGGCATGTGCACCATCCATATATATATATATATGTATGCGACACACACCACGGGCATGTCCACCATGCACATTCCATGGGCATGTGCACCATCCACACACACACATATATATATATATATATGTATGTATGCGACACACACCACGTATATACAATTGATCATCCATGCACGAGGTTCATACATCAATACCACACAATGTGAACAATTTCGTCGACTTCGAGGCAAAACACTCCGCACCCACCTTGTCGAAGACATGACAAATAGCCACGAAGAGGGTGTGGACATGGAGAAAGCTTGGCCTACAACACATTCGATCATGAGTTATCATCACCACCGCATACCGAGAGTTGGCAACGAGGCGAGGCGGAGGACCGCGCCGATGGAGTCGAGCCCGCACCGACGACGCCGAGGACAAGCAAAGGACCTCGTCAACGGAAAACCGTGCAAGCCTACCATGCAACGACATGCTACACATTCACGTCGTCCACCACCTCAATTTCTGTCACCTGGCGCGTTTAATTTTAACCCCGAGGTGCGCGGTGCACGGAGGCCTCGCATGGCTATAGGGATTGCCATCACAAGGGGAGGCCGAGATGCCAAGAGGATGGCGTGGTGGTGTGTTCGTGGGCCAAACCCCGCTTGGCCTTCAAAGAAGATCGCGATGAGTGGCGTCGCCCCAAGACCTCGCTTGTCCACCTTTGAATGGACCTCGCATATTGGCCTTTCCAGGAAGCCCGCAAACTCGCCCCACGACGCGGACCGCTTGATAGCTAGCCACGTGGTCAGCGCTTGCCAGCCGGTTGTGGAATGCGAAGTTCGCGGCGACGGATCGAGCGTGACTGCCGAGCTGTTTGGCCTAGCGAGGTATCCGAGCTCCTTGGCCTAGGAGATTTGGTCTCCCACAAAGTCTACGCACCTTCGCCGCAGTTCGAAGACCGTGATGTCTGAGCATGAAGGTGGCGCGGAGATTGGCCTCATGCCACGACATTACCGATCGTCGGTGCCGCACATGGAGAAGACCGCAGAGGTTGACCTCGCGTAAAGATGTCCGCCAAGATATGCCTTGCTCCATGACCTCCTTGTTTGGCCCAACCTCCTTGCTTGGCAATATCAAGCCAATACCCAACCTCGCTTGCTGGCCATGATTAAATCTCGCTTGTTGGCCACGCCCTCGCCTGTTTGGACCTCGCTTGTGGAATTTGAAGGGGAGGAGGCCCCCACAACTGGCTTGTTTCCCGAGAGTAGGTCGGATAGGGTGAGTTAGTTCCCACAGACGGCGCCAGTGATGAAACCCGATATAATACGCGCTATAAACGAGAATTAAATAAATACTAACTCTCGGGATTCGTACAACCGAACGGTTTTCGTACGTGGATTATTCCTCCTCCCCACCCCTCAGCCGGTTGTTTTTGTCCTCTTTACGAATAAAGCCTTTAGACTTTATACCGTTTATAGCGCGATCTCACTCGGAGATCAAACACGTCGGGCTTTGGCAAACGAGATAGTTCTCGAGCCAGAGAGGATTTCCGACCCTTATAAGTTTCTCATAGCCATGCTATTTATAGAGTTTTATTGTTGATGAAAGTGTCCAACTCTCGATGTGGAAAGCGTAACGACGTTTAAGCAAACGAGAATGCTATGTAGCTCATGCCAACTAGGCACCTGCATGGTTGCATGGCAAGACAACCACGTGAAATAGGCTCTTTGGATTTGCATAGTCTCTATCGATTATCTTAATGGGCCAAAGCATACCACCCTTGGGCCAATTGTAAGCCCATACATTATTAAACATCGATGCATTTTATATTGGTTTTGAATAGCTAGCTAACAACGTGGAAATGTAAGAAAGTACCGTCACACATGCATGTAATACCCATGTCAGGTTGACTACGTGGATTTTTGCCTTTAATGGGCCAAGTTTCACATTTGATTAAAAGCCCACGCTATTAATTGCCTTGTTGAGCCCATGATTATATAGCGATTATTTCGCGCACCATCAATATTAACAATTAATTATCTATACTTAATTTTGATAAAAAATAAGATTAAATTTAAATTATATTATTTTGATAAAATCAACTTTTCCTAAAAAATTAATTATAATAACTTTTGTTCTAAACTATTAGATAAGATGTGGGTAAAATATTTTATATAAAGATAAATATTAGAGTAAAAATAAATGTGCAATATTCTTTTCAATTATGTATGATTGTCCAAAACCAATTTTTCCTTGACAAGTTATAAACTTTTTCAATTAAACCATAAATCTTAATGAATATTAGTTTTGACTCTATATTTTTCTAAGAAAAAAATAAATCAATAATACAAAATTTCTATTATTGAACTATTTATTTATTTTATTTATATTTAATAAAATCCGTACAGGGTACGGGCCCTTACACTAGTATCAACATAAAGATTGGTAGAGAAGAGAACATTTTCCTTGATTTAAGTCTTTTAAGAGATAAACTATAGAGAAAATTATCTATATATTATTTTGCAAAATTCAATCTATCTATAAAGATTTTTTCCATACTAAATTTACATAACGAAGAAATAAAATATAAAGAAAATTAATGTATATGAAAATTTAAAAAATTTATTGTATTAATCAACCTCTCATCCATATTAAATTACAAAAAACAAAGAGATAAAAAAAATTCAATGTAAGGTGAGGCTAGATCAAAAAATATTCTATTTTTTACATAAATAAAATAAAAATAAAAATAAGAAAAATGTAATGTAAATTTTTATCATAATTCAATTTAAGCAAGTATTCATCAAGATTTGTAAATTTTTTTATTTTTTTTTATCAAACTTTGATTTAAGAAAAATCTTTAATATAAATGCATAAAAAGCTAAAGAAAATCTAATTTTATTAATTTAAATTAAATTCGAATTTTTTTGACGTAAACAGTTAAAAAGAAATTTAATTGGAAAAACTAAAGTACTATGAATAAAAATTATCTTTTAAAATATAATGTGGGGCCAAAATCAATGTGGTGACACATAAAGATACAACTTTAATATATAGTTATATATAAATAATATATTCTATAAATAATTTATTATATTAAAAAATATCAACATATGGATAAGAAAATATATACTCGGAGCCCAAATCTTGGAAAAATATAAAAAATATGCATAAAAAGCAATATAGAAAATATCAACATATACATCAAGTTATATAAAAAATTAGATGTATTATGTATAAAAAGAACAACACAAGTTATTATAATATTTATGATTAAAAAAACTTGACATTATTTTATTCAAATATTGCCGCGTGGCACAATTTTTTCAAGACATGATTTCTGCTTTATAATGTACTAGTTATACCCATCGTGCCTTGCACGACTACATGGATTTAATTCTTAATTTATTTATTGAATGTGATTTTAATTTAATAAAAAAACAAAAAAACATATATTAGGAAAAGTTTACATAAAATTTCAAAATTATTAAAATGTGAGTCGGAGCCAAAATCAATATGGTGAGCCCAATATGATTTTGATGGCTTAATGATAATTTATTTATGAAAACATATGAATAAAATTATTTTAAAAAGAATAATTCAATTTTTTAAAGTTAAAATAGATAGGAAAAGAAAAATAATGTAAATTCTTATAATTTTTTAATCAAATTCAATTCTTTAAAATATTTTAAATAAAAAGATAATAAATAAAAAATAGGAGTAAAGATTGAATTTTTTAAAGATAAAAAATATTCTATATTTACATGAATAGGTCAAACAGGAAATTAATGAAAAGATAATGTATTTTTTTTTTATCAAAATTCAATTTTGGCAAGTAATTACCTAGACATTGAAAAAATTTGATTTTTTTTTATCAAATTTTGATTTAAGATAAATCATTTACATATATAGTCATATAGATGAAAAGATAAAGATAAAATAATTTTCTTTATTTTTAATTAAATTCGAATTATAATTTTTATTTCACATAAATACATATAAAGGAAGTTAATTGAAAAAGATAAATTAATATAGATAAAAACTAATGTTTTAAATATAAGGTGGGGCCAAATATTTAATGCTTTTATAGTTTATTTTAGATATATCTTTTTAAGTTAAATAAATTATCATATCAAATATTTAACATTAATACTTAGGATTTAACAGTAAATAACATCTTTATTTTAGATAGAATCTTTTCTAGATTAATTTATCCTATTTCTATATTATCCTAAAATAATATCAACATATATAAATTCCCAAAATAAAAAATCCTATGTGGCAAAATCCTAGGTGGCTTAATATGGAAACGACACGTAGGAAAATCCTAGGTGGCGCAACGTGGTGGCCTTATTCCTTGCGTCTTTTATATATATACATAGATTAGGTAGATACCAATAATAATTCAATTTTTTGTTTGATGCTAATTTTCAATGGACTTTGGAATGTGAAGTAAATTAAACAATAAACTATATTATAAAGTTTAGAAATAATTGAACAGATTACTTACATTATTAAACCCTTTTTGTAGCTAAAAATGACTTATATTGTGAAACGAAGGGAGTGCATAAAAGGTGTTAGTTATACAACTTACAATCGATTTAGGAGGGAGTACATAAAAGGTGTTAGTTATACAACTTACAATCGATTTAGGGTCCCTTAATTTAGTTTGCTTCATTCTATGATTGTTTAATTGCTTATTTATGTTTCAATTATGCCATTAGATCATGCCTAGGCAGCATTCTTAACATTTGACATGATTAATGTGTACGTTCTGATTAAGTAGCTAATAAGTGTTGTCACATTCAACAAAAAGTTTGGCAAATACAAAAAAACAAGCAAAACAATTCCAGAAAAGGTTAGGAAAAAGAACGGTGGTTCATCAAATAATAGGAACTTTCAATCATCCAAATAACTTAATAACTCCCCACAAGTTGAAACCCCACAAAGCTTAGTTCTTCCCAATGTCTTTAAGCCCACATATCTGCTCTTCTCCCATTGCAGACATAACCGAGACAATCAAGTCTTTGCCTTCAGCAAACCCATCTTTGATCTGCAAATTCAAAAAAAATAAAAACTAAGAAAGGCAGAGTCTTTGCCAGGTTTGCCTGTTTATAAACCTTAACCAAATAACCACATCTTTGCATTCATATGAGCATCAATATATGTGAATGCTATCTCATATTCATTCCCAAGATCAAGGACAAGGCGACCAAAGTATGATCTGAAGAATGCCATTCTGCTGTTATTCAAGAACTTAATTATATTAAAATCAATTCCATCAGCATACTACAATCACAAACAATGGCTTACCTGTGTCAGCATAGTTTCATCAGTTGGAAGCCTCAAATCATCCTTGGTGCCACCACTTTCAGTCAAAAGGCTCACCTAAAACCAAGTTAAATCAACTATAATAGTTAACTGGCTAGTAAGAAACCAAGACTAAACGGCAAGCTGTAAAACATGCCAATTTAAATATATAATTGCCAATTAGTAGCAATAACCATATCCTGATGTGTACTTACAAAGCCATCCTCAGAAATATCAATCAGCTGGTAATCAGTACGGTTAACATGAGGGACCTGAAAGAAAAGTAGGAGAAAACAAAACAGATTAATAAATGCACAATTCATCACAAAATTTAATTTCAAGGGTGAAATCAAGGAATTTGAGGATTATTACATCACAATTGTGTGATGATGGAACAATATCTTCCAGCTTCTTGGAAGTGAAAATGTCAATGGCAACAAAGTGACACTTTGCGTGTCCATGCTTGCCGGTTTTGGATGTGGAAACCTCAACAACCTGCATAAAAAGATTATGGCACAGGTTAATTCATGGAGATGGCTTGCACTTTATAAGCAAACACAATGAACACACAGCATAGACTACTTCTGTAAACAACAACAACACAGAGCAACAAATTGGCAGCAATTCAGCATATAGCCTCAGCAATACCACCAACAACATAAAAGTAAAAGCTGTAAAAAAAAAAAGTGGTTCCATAACCTTCAATTCACTGTCCAAGGGAAACAGTGATATGCCTTCTCTAATTTCGAAAAGTGTAATTTTTGACGCACTTATGCAGAAGATCGAAAATTACAGTTCAAAGTAACAATCAATTCACGCTACCACTAGGTCAATTTAGCATGTTCGGAGATGAATGTCGATCTACCACACATATATGATACGAATCCACTCAGATAATAATAATAATAAAAAGATGTACCCAAATCAAACAATGGGGCATTGTAATTCAAAAAACCCAATTCTCGACATACATCATATACGCTATTCAAAACCGAAACCCTAAAATTGAAAACTTAATCAGATTCAGCAAGTAAGGATCAAATCTCGACAGAAAGCCAGAAATCTCAAACCTTGCAAGGACGGTTCTTAATGACGATGTAGCCGTTCTTCCTAATAGTACCGGCCTGCTGGGGATAGGTTTTGGAAGCGCCGGCATCGGCCTTCGATTCAAATTGATGCTCCTCGTCAGACATGGTAACTTTCTTCCTCCTTTTCTGGGGTTCCTAGGGTTTCAAATTCAATGGAGAAGGAGAGATAATTGAAAGAGAAGAAAGCAGGATGAGTTATATAATACACTTGTCTCCCGCTCTTCGTTTTGGGGTGATCATTGATATAAAGATAGGGTTTTTAGAAACTTTAGGTTGACTTTGACCCCCACTCTCTACATTATCAAATCCTGGACGTTAGATCTTGTTCTATCTTTTTCATGTTCTTACCCGTTTATTTATATTTAGCGCCTCTTTCTTTCTCTTCTAACTAGTTGATGATCCGGTCCTTCCTGAAATTTTTTTTTAAATAAAAATTATAAAAATTATAATATACTTCCTCCGTTTTACAATAGTTGTTCTTAAAGACAATTTTTCTTATTTCATAATAGATGTTTATATGTGAATTTTTTCCACTTATACCCCTAATAATTACACCACTTTAATTATATACACTTTTTCCAAAGCAACTTTTAAAAGTAATAGTACTATTTAATAGGTTTAATTTTGGGAGAATTTTTTCTCCTTAATATGTGTGCAAATTTGTCTATGAACAACTATTTTGAAACGGAGGGAGTACTAGTTATATCCGTCGTATCATACACGACTACGACTCGGATTAAGTATTAGCATATTTATTTTAATATAATGATACATAAAAGATAACAAAATTATACACACATACGATAGTTTTTTATTTTTAGAACCAAATAAATTTCGATTTCTTACAATTTTATAAATAAATAGAGAGAAATTATTTGAAAAAGATAAAGTAATATAAATAAAAGTTGAAATTTTAAAAATAAAGTTGGAAAAAATTCATTGTGGTGGCTAAAAAAGATACAACTTTAATATATAGTTATAGACAGATTTTTTTAACCAAAATTTAATTTTTAAAAAATCTTTTATATCATAAATGGATAAAAAGACATAGATAATGTAATTTTATATCATCTTGTAATTTTTTTTGATTTGTTTTATCATAATTTGATTTAAGGAAGTTTTTATAGAAATAGATATATGGATAAAGATAATGTAATCAACTAATAATCAATTATATGCTCAGAATCTATCCTAATATATAATATAGTTTATTTTATGCTAGATAGAATCTTTTTAATATATATAAATTGTGAGAATGACATGTACGAAAAATCCTAGGTGGCACATGGTAAATTTCTATGTGGTAAATATTTTATATTGTGATAGAAAAAATAACTTAAATAAATTATTATAAATAATATTCATCAATAATATTTTATCAAATATTTAATGCTTTTATTGTTTATTTTATTTTAGATATAATCTTTTTAAGTTAAATAAGTTATCATATCAAATATTTAACATTAATACTTAAGATTTAACATTAGATAACATCTTTATTATAGATAGAATCTTTCCTAGATTAATTTATCATATTTCTATATTATCCTAAAATAATATAAACATATATAAATTTCCAAAATAAAAAATCCTAGGTGGCGAAATCCTAGGTGGCTTAACGTGGGAACGACACGTAGGAAAATCCTAGGTGGCGCAACGTGGTGGTCTTATTCCTTGCGTCTTTTATATAGATTATTTAAATATGATATATGTATTATAATTTATATAATAAATCAATATTATAAAAATATTTAAGTTAATTATTATAATATCTTTTATCATTAAAATGAATACAAATATTATCTTATTCTTAAAAATATTATTTATAATATTTATGTAATAAACATACAAAAGTTGACGTTCTTAACTCATTGAGTTGACCCGAATTTGCACAAAAACCGCAATGAATTGATCCAATCAACCCGTAAATTTTAATGACATGAACTGCTTGTACTCAACCGAACCTGAAATGACCGAGCCTAAACCTGACTGAACTGACCCGATTAATTTGTTTAACATTAAGGGATCAATAATTTTTTATTTATATATTAAGGGATCCGTAATATGAAAAATCAACATACTTATTAATAGAAAATTAATATATTACAAAACATAACATATCTATACCGATATTAATTAAAAAATTATCATACTTATTAATATAAAAATGGTATAAAAAAATCATCATGCTTATGGATAGAAAATTTATAAAGTTGTCATATATGTGAATGAAAAGTTAATCTACAAAAATCTAAAAGTTAATATAAATTCTAGCATTAAAAAGTGTGGGCATAGTTATGGATGCAATATTAATATAAACAATTTCGTAACTAAAACTATGGTGACTAAAATTAAAATTTAATGACAATATTGTATTTAACTATCCTATTTAAAGATAGAATATTAATATATAAAACTCTACATATTTATGGATGAAAATTTAAAAAGTTATCATTCTTAGAAAATTAATATTGAAAAATTCGAAATTAATATGAAAACTGTGGTCAATATTCATTAAAAACATTGACATACTTATAAACAAAAAAATTAATATAAAAATCCGAAATTAATATAAAAATATATGATTAAAAATATGGTTCATACTAATTAAAAACGTTAGTATAATTTTTAATAAAAAGTTAATATAAAAGAATCTGAAAATTTAATATTGAAAACCCGTAAATTAAAATAGGGTCCATATTTTATGCTTATAGATATAAAAGTTATCTATTTAATTTAGAGATATTAAATTAATTTATTATTGGATTTTGAAGTAAGAAAGCATAGTTGGGATATTAAATTACTATTTTATATATGTCATATTTATGGATAGAATTTAATATTAAAAATATACTTATAGATAGGAAAACTATAAAAATAATTTTATATTTATCATATTTATGGATAAAAAAACTTATCTGTTTTACTCTAATATATTAAATTAGTATTTTTATGTGTCATACATATGGATAGAATTATTGAATTATTTCTTTGTATTTGTTAAATTTTGATTAAATTGATATATGTAAGGATATTTAAAAAAAATTATATCTATCTTATCTACAAAAAACTATCATTTACAATATAATAAACATGTGCAAAGATAAAAATAATGAAAAATCGCACCAAATTTTCAAATTGATAATCATACCAAATTGATAGTTAAATATTATAATATAATAAAAAAATCCCTGATAAAGTTAATATCCGTACGATAAATCGTAATCATTAAAATTTATTTGACTATACTTTTTGCAAATTTCGTTATCCATATAGTATAATTTTTATAAATATTGTACGTATAATCTTGAAAAAAATAAGCATACGATCAATTATGTAGTATATTTTATCTATATTATATAGATAGAAGATAATTAAATATTACAATAAAATGACATGAACAAAGATAAAAAGAATTGTAGAAATAAAAAGTTATCCAATCTCATAGTAAATTGAAAAAATATATAAATTCTTATATAGTATATTTTATTTATACTATATGGATATAAGATAATTAAATATTATATTATAATGGACATGAGCAAAGATAAAAATAATGGGTAGAGTTAAACATTTATCCAATCTCATAATTGATAAAAAAAATTATTAAGTAAGATGAGTGGATAAAATTGGAAATTCCATAAGGTGATTAAATTACATAATATATAATTTATTAAAAAAATCATTATTAAAAATAAGTTGGTTGGGATATAAATTCTTAATGACGAATCTGCCCAAAAGTGCTTCAGGTTTAGAAGATACTAGCATATGGACCCGTACCATGTACGGACTTTGTTAAATATAAATGATAGGAGTATATTTTAAAATAATTTAATTTAAAAGTATTTAATTTCTTATTGGTTGACATGAACAAAAATTGTTGATTGTTTTAATGCGATACCTAATTTTTAAAAAAAAATTCAGTGTAACATATAACTAATTAAGCAAATATATTTAACATAACAATGTGCAATTTTTATTTCATGTGAAGGATATTATTAAATTTTTAATTCTTATTAAAAGGTTAGGATAATATATAATTAAATAAAGAGGAATTAAAGATTTGAGTAGATAAAGATTTATTTATTTATTTTAACAAATTTAGATAATGATAGATATAATTGGTTATGATTCCTTCCATTAAAAATTATTTTGAATTATATTTTAAAGGCTTGATGATGTGGCACCATGTATGCGAAATGAACCACATGTTGACACATAGGCGAATTCAACCAGAGGTTGACATGTGTCAAAAAGACTTCTTCTTTAGTATATAGATAGATATATTGATTCACTTTCTTTTTTATATCATAAAACGAAGCTAGGCTCCTACGGGATAAATTTTATTAGAGAAAGCTTAGTCCCCTAAAACAGGGATTACATTCAAATGCAACAAGCAACTGTGTTCATAGTAAAATTCAACAAAAGGATTAACTAGAGACAAAGAGCGGTTTGCAAGGGAATCCGCGACTCGATTCGCGGTTCTGGAAATATGCATAATTTTAACTTCCCAAGTATCCTCATGAATAAGGTCATGGCACACCTTAAGTAGTTGAAATTCCTTGTGAGGTTGGATCTTCCTCTGCATTAAAGCATTGGATATTTGTAGTGAATCCGTTTGGAGAATAAGGCGGCGGAAACTAGCAGTCTTAGCAATTTTGAGTCCAACGTGGATTGCCCGAATTTCAGCTTGATAAGCATCAGCAAAATCAATCTTGAAAGAGTAGGCCTGAAGAAATTTTCCGGCATGATCTCTAAAGACTCCTCCACCACCAGACTGACCCAGATTCCCTTTCGAAATACCATCCAAATTAAGAGCAATCCATCCTAGTTCTGGTGCCACCCATGCTGCAGGAGAAGAACAAGCAACTGCTGGTTGTTGGCTAGTAAATGACGCCTGATGAGAAATTTCATAGGCCTCCATGACTGAAATAACTCGAGAGCTCAACTGATTAACTCCATCAACACCATCAAACGTGAGGGAATTACGAATCTTCTGGGTTTCCCACAACATAGATGCAAAAATGGTGCTCCAGTTATCCAGATTATCTAATATCAATGGAATTCTCATAGATCAGAGGGTAAAGTTCTGAATGGTTGTCCAAAATCACAAACGAATATAAATGGATTAGTTTAGTAATTTTATTTATAATAGTGTTTGCAGTTCGATATCATTTAGTATGAACATTGTATTCTTAGACCAATCATTAAAATTTCAATTTCCCATGGACAACCACAATCCTGTCTTAAGGCTTTAATTAGTATCTTCTTATCACTTTTGATTTTTAAATTCTGAATTCCCATAGAAATTGCCACTTGTACACCTTTGTATATGATAGCTTGCATTTAGGTAGTGATTAGAATGCATATTTATGTTTATATTGCATGGTTTTAGCTTAGTTTAGCTTAGTTCTTAGGTTTTTAGGTTTTCTAGGAAATTCGGGTTTTGTGCTTGTTTTGTTCGGTTTTGCAGATCTTTAGGTAAACAAGCATGGACGGGATGGACCTTAAATGATTGTGGTCAACTTTGATGAAGCTTATAGTGATACAAGTGAAGATTAGAAGAGCCAAGGCCCAAGAGCTTGTCTGAAAAGAACGCTTAAACCCGGGCTATGCATTGGAGTTGTTGTTTCAACACCTCTATCTTGTAATGCTTGGTTTGGAAGCTATAGTGCTCGGATGAGGATCAATTTGGTATCACAAGAATGCTAATTCAAAGATCTACAATTCTTATTTTTACTCCGAGTCCAAATTCCAACTCTAAGTAGGTCAAAACAGCCTCTGAAGTGTCACCTGAATGCTGAACCGAAGCTAATTGCGCGGGTTGGGAAGAAATTGCGCGGCCGCGCATTTGTAGGTGCAACCCGCGCTTTCTGGAGTTTTACGCGGACATCTTGGGCCGATTTTTGGGCTTGACTTTTGGGCTTGGTTATATCTTGTCTGAGTATATGCTTAATGATAGGGTTTTGGAGGATTATTTTGGGAGACATATTTAAGCTTTTGTTAGTTTATCTCTTTGATAACTTAGATCATTATTTTGGAGGCTAGGGTTTTCTCTCAAGGAAGAAACTTTAAACCTTTGTAAGTTTGATTTTAATTTCATTATGCATTGCTAATTTCTTTAGTGTTTGGCTAGTTATTGAAGTCATGATTTGTAAGTAGTTGTGAGGTTTGATTGATTCTCAACAAACTTGAATAGAAATTATTCCCTGTGCTTAATTGAATCAGAATTATTCTAGGGTTTTATTAGATTAGCTACCTAATAGAATTTCTAGGTTAATTTACAACTGAATCTGATTAATTACCGGTTGGAGTTAATTAGATCAAGAGTAGACTTTAATTAATTTAGTACCGGTCGGACAAGTTGATTAAAGTAGGGAATAAATTCACAAGTCACTTAGATGTCTGGTTGCTCTAAGTTGTTTGTTTCTATTGATAACTTGAATCGTCATGCTGTTATTTAATTGAATCTAGAAGGTCTTCTAGGTTATTATTTAATTAGGGTTGTTAGACTGGTTGTTCTATCAACTATATATGAAGTTCGGGTTTTAATCCTTAGTAGGCTCATTATCCACAATAGATTATTCAAGTGAGAAGAGAATCAAGAGAATCGATGATCAACGAATCAATATCATGATGGATTTAACTAGTTGAACACGTTTGTCTTTCATATATTCAAATCATCTTTTGCATTCATAGTTAGTTTTGCATATTAGTTTCGATAATCATTCTGAAAACCCCCTTTGGTTACTTGGCATGCAAGTAATAACATTAATACACGAGTCTCTGTGGGATCAACTCTTACTTACCGCTCTACTGAGTTGGTTAAGCTAAGATTTCTTTGATAGGTATAAACGACCACGAAAAATACCTCATCAAATTTGGCGCCGTTGTCGGGGAGTCGTCGCTATTTGTGTTTTTACTTTTGTGCTATTCTTGGTGTTGTGAACCTATCTTACGGTTCATAACACCTGTGCTACTAATCTATGGCTTTGTTCGATTGTAGGCAGCTACAGGACGAACACTTTCATGAATATTTTTCAAGATTTCAAGACCATGTGTTTGAACTTGGTACTTGGGGATTACAATATAGTGATAGAGAGGTAAACATGGGAGTTATCCATGGTATGACTTTTGAGGCAAGGGGATTGGCTGACTACATGAGTAATGAGAGGCTTTTATTTATGGGACCTGGGGAATGCTGGGATTTCTTATGTTTCATGAGCCATCAAAGCTTTCTGGTTGAGTCATCTTCCCAACCACCCCAGCCGGTTGATACGTCTCTTGAGGATATAATCAGGTATCTCTCCACACGGGCGGATATTAGAATCAAGGAGCATTGTGAGTCTTGTTCTTCAAGTTTTCATTCCACAATCTCATGTCCTTTTGAGTTGTGTGAAAGGAGTGGTGAAATTACATTGGAGTCAAACGATCATGAGTCAGACACTCAGATTCAAGTTGAGGAGCAATCTACTACACTTGATGTGAGTTATGAAGATGAATTTGATGCCGAATACGAATTCACACCTATAAAGCAAGTTGAGCAGATTATCACAGAGCCAAAGGAAGTCTGTGTTGGCATAGAGATTCTTACAGAGCCTAGGGAGCCTGAGTCATCTTCACTCATGTGGAGTAAATTGCTTGAGGGTTTTGTGGTTTTGGAAGAAGACTATTTTGTTGACCATGATGACTTCTTTGCTGATGAAATAGACAACCATGAGGGAGAAAAACAACATGATACATCTATTAAAGCTCCCGATGTCATGGTGCACCCTATGTTAGGCCTTGCCATCCCTTGCTTCAGTTTCCCCACCTTCTCACATCAGGAGCTTATGGAGTTTCAAGATGAGGAACCAAGTCGACAACACAAGGTGGAAGATGGAGAATGTATGGAGTTCATCTTGGATAAAAGTGGTATTGCTAACAAGTGCTTTAATTCATACTGTAAGTATTTTCTAAAGCCACCACTTGTGCTGAATTCTTTTGAGCAATTGCCATCTCATGCTAATTGGGCACACATGTTTGATAAATTAAAACGGTCTTTGAAAACTATATTATGCATCTTTGATTTATCATTGTATTACTTATGTCTTTTTGAGATGTGTGCACAGGGATTTGACAGGTTACTAAGGGCATTGACAATGTCTAATCTTGTGAAATCATGCTAAGAGTCAAGCTAATGACATTAAGCAAGCGCTTCTTAAGAGGCAACCCAAGGTTTAGAGTAGTAGTTTTGTTTTTCAGTTATAATCTTTTGCTTTTTAGGTAGTTTTGTTTGTGTGTTAGATATCCCAGGTCCAAAGATTGATAACCCGAAGAAGCCTTCACCACCACCGTCGGATTTCCCGCCGCATTACCCGGATAGCTAGTTTCTTTGTGAGTTTTTCTCTTTCCTTTTCTTTTTACTATACTTTGGGGACAAAGTATGTTTTAAGCATGGGGGAAGGAGATTACTTGTGCATTGCATGTAGTTGCATTAGATTAGGTCATATTTCAATTTTTGCATGCATTGATTAAAATCTTGAAAAATGAAAAAAAAATCAGAAAAATTTGAAAAATACAAAAAAATATTGCATTTAGGTTCTTATTTCCCCATTGTTTGATTCCTCTTGTGTTTCTAAGTTAAGTATAAATTCTAACCCATGGTTTGCATGACTTGCTGAAGTTTATATGATATAAGCATGATCATTGATTGATTACCTTGATTATAGGATGGAGCATGTATTTAGCTTGAGTAGTAGATTCATTCTGAAGTTCTAGACAAAAAATTAGCCTTGTGAGATATTTTTGGCCTTTCATGATATATTTGTTCTCTAAATTTCTTGAGTGTATCACCATGATTATCTAGCTCTAGAACTTGCGTTAATACTCTTTATCAAGGCTACTTTATATGATTGAATGCATGGCATTAAAATGATTGAGGCATTGTTTCTTATTAGCCTATTATTTTCCTTCCTACCTGACAAGATCCATGTTCTTGATGCCCCATTTCTTTTAAGCTTTAAGCCTATTTTTGATAGCTCCACAAAATTTTCCTAGCCTAATAAGCTTGACCCAGGATCTGGGATTTAGGACTTTAGGTTTTGTTTTTGTTTTGTGTGAGTTATGTTTAAGTATGGGGGAGTTGGAAGAAAAGGTGGAAAAAGAAGAAATACAACTCTTGGTTGAAAAGTGAAGAAAAAAATGAAGACGAAAAGTATGTTGCAAAGCAAAGAAAAAGTTTAGTACAATTGTAAGTAATCTTCATAAGTGTAAGAGAAAGAGTTGAGGAAGAGGCAAGAAGAAAAAAATAGAGGAAACAAGTGCTTAAATGAAAGTGTATGGAGTTGAAAAAGAAAGTTTGGGAGAAGTAAGAAAAGAAAGTGTTGAAGTTTGGGTTTAGGATTAGTTCTTTATCTCGGATTTAGTACCACAAGCCAAAAATATGATCCCTTCCTAATTTCTCTTTACCTTGGCCCCATTACAAGCCTTAAAAAGACCTCTTGATTTTTGTTATGTATTTGATCCCCAACGGTGGAGATTTAGAACTCTGATGCAAGCATATGGTAGTCTAGTTTTCATGGTTGATTTTGAGTGAAACACATACCCTTAAACACTTGAGAGTTTGAGTACAAACACAATAACCTTGGTGAGGTCTAGAATGAATGAATGGTCTTTACTTTTTGCTTATCATAATGCATGCTAGGAAGTCTTGGTTGGGTTTTTGATTATATGTGAAATGCTTGTTTGACTTGAGATGGATGTATGATTGCATTTCTGTGGTGTGTTTTGGATTTATGATTTGCTTGAGGACAAGCAAGGGTTAAGCATGGGGGAATTTGATAGCTTGCATTTAGGTAGTGATTAGAATGCATATTTATGTTTATATTTCATGGTTTTAGCTTAGTTTAGCTTAGTTCTTAGGTTTTTAGGTTTTCTAGGAAATTCGGGTTTTGCGCTTGTTTTGTTCGGTTTTGCAGATCTTTAGGTAAACAAGCATGGACGGGATGGACCTTAAATGATTGTGGTCAAGTTTGATGAAGCTTATAGTGATACAAGTGAAGATTAGAAGAGCCAAGGCCCAAGAGCTTGTGTGAAAAGAACGCTTAAACCCGGGCTATGCATTGGAGTTGTTGTTTCAACACCTCTATCTTGTAATGCTTGGTTTGGAAGCTATAGTGCTCAGATGAGGCTCAATTTGGTATCACAAGAAAGCTAATTCAAAGATCTACAATTCATATTTTTACTTCGAGTCCAAATTCCAACTCTAAGTAGGTCAAAACAGCCTCTGAAGTGTCACCTGAATGCTGAACCGAAGCTAATTGCGCGGGTTGGGAAGAAATTGCGCGGCCGCGCATTTGTAGGTGCAACCCGCGCTTTCTGGAGTTTTACGCGGACATCTTGGGCCGATTTTTGGGCTTGACTTTTGGGCTTGGTTATATCTTGTCTGAGTATATGCTTAATGATAGGGTTTTGGAGGATTATTTTGGGAGACATATTTAAGCTTTTGTTAGTTTATCTCTTTGATAACTTAGATCATTATTTTGGAGGTTAGGGTTTTCTCTCAAGGAAGAAACTTTAAACCTTTGTAAGTTTGATTTTAATTTCATTATGCATTGCTAATTTCTTTAGTGTTTGGCTAGTTATTGAAGTCATGATTTGTAAGTAGTTGTGAGGTTTGATTGATTCTCAACAAACTTGAATAGAAATTATTCCCTGTGCTTAATTGAATCAGAATTATTCTAGGGTTTTATTAGATTAGCTACCTAATAGAATTTCTAGGTTAATTTACAACTGAATCTGATTAATTACCGGTTGGAGTTAATTAGATCAAGAGTAGACTTTAATTAATTTAGTACCGGTCGGACAAGTTGATTAAAGTAGGGAATAAATTCACAAGTCACTTAGATGTCTGGTTGCTCTAAGTTGTTTGTTTCTATTGATAACTTGAATCGTCATGCTGTTATTTAATTGAATCTAGAAGGTCTTCTAGGTTATTATTTAATTAGGGTTGTTAGACTGGTTGTTCTATCAACTATATATGAAGTTCGGGTTTTAATCCTTAGTAGGCTCATTATCCACAATAGATTATTCAAGTGAGAAGAGAATCAAGAGAATCGATGATCAACGAATCAATATCATGATGGATTTAACTAGTTGAACACGTTTGTCTTTCATATATTCAAATCATCTTTTGCATTCATAGTTAGTTTTATTCTTGCATATTAGTTTAGATAATCATTCTGAAAACCCCCTTTGGTTACTTGGCACGCAAGTAATAACATTAATACACGAGTCTCTGTGGGATCGACTCTTACTTACCGCTCTACTGAGTTGGTTAAGCTAAGATTTCTTTGATAGGTATAAATGACCACGAAAAATACCTCATCAGTATATGGCTAAAGTTTCAGCTTGTAGAATTGATTGATCATCGATTTGTTCAGATCCTTTCTCTCGACATCACCCTTATTATTTCTAATGAAAAAACCGATAGTTGTTTTCCTATTTTGTTTATTTGATGCGTCTACATTGAGTTTATACCACCCCTATCTTGGTTTTCTCCATTGTCATTTTTCCTATACCTTCTTGATGCTCTCCTTCTCGTTTCATGAGTTTCATCCACTCTATGTTGTTTGTGAGCCATATCCCAATTCTTACATAAATTGAAAGTATAAAGCTTTGTTATGACATTTTGTTCATCAAAATTCAAAAGCCAATTTATTTCTATTGTAACAAATGGACCACCATCTTGTCACTATTTTAGTCAACACTTTTTTATCCAAATTCTCATGTAATTTGAATATTATTTCCTTAAGTCTTTCCTTATGTGTATCCAAATCCACAATAAACCTTTCATAGTTTTCATAGATACGGGACATTATCTGCCTTGTATATGGGCAATGAAAGAAGAGGTGAGCAACATCTTCCTCATCATGTGGGCAGAAAGAGATTCCTTTGTAACAGATATTTTATTCCTTATGGGCCTGACTTTTGTTGGTAATCCATAAAAACATAGTTTTTGACTTTTGGAAGAACATTTAGACTCCAGATCCAATTCCAATTTTTATTTTCTGACAATCATTACTTATGTTATTTAAGGTTGATTCTGTTGTGAACCAACCATTTGTACTAGGCCACCAGTATAGCCGGTCATGTATGTCATGTTTGGGGATAATTATATTGCAAATTTTATTGGTCCAACTTTGAGGTAACACTTCATTTAATTCCGAAACATTCCATTCTTTTTTCGGGAGTAAAGTATTCAACAACATTTTCATTAGGGTTTACTGTCGCGAGGGGATACTCATCTACGTTTCTAATGCGATTTTCTGCATCCATGTGGATCCTTCTAGAAACGTATGATTTTCCTATTTTCTAGTTGTCGTATTAATCCTTCATAGAATTTCTCTCTTATTCTCATGTGATTTCTCCATTGCTAGGAACATCTTTTCCCGCTATTATAATCAAGAACATGAGTACCGCAAAGGTATTTCTCATTTACCACACGAACCCAAATGTTATCTAGGTCCCCCATTATTTTTCATAGAAGTTTCATTCGTAAATCCTGATTCATTTCCTTTGAATTTCTTATTCCAAGGCCCTCATCTTTTCGAGTTTGACACGCCTTATCCCATCCAATCAATGGCTTATAGTTTTGTCCTTTGTTCCAGAGGAATCTTCTATTGATTTTGTCTAAGTTTGTTGTGATATAGTTCGGAAGCATGAAGCTTTGCATTAGGTGTAATGGTTTAGAGGCTAGGTTTGCCTTTATTAAAGTCGTGCACCCTTCTTGGGAGATCGCGTTTGCATTCCACATAAGCAAGTTGGTTGTCTGAAGTTGTGATGATGTTAGAGAAGGTGGATTGGTTGCCTTTATTATTTACTTTTTCAAATATTAATATGTCATCCACAAAAGACAAAGGGAATTTGCATAAATTTGGGACCCTCATTGTTTGGCATAAGATTAGGTAGGAAGTGATAAATCGCTTGTCCTTGTAAAGGGAATGTGAAACAACCTCTTGCATTACTGGCATCAATAATGCCACCCAAGCAACTGAAGGTGAAATAGTTATTGTAGGCTCGACAATAAGCCCGAAAATGTGCACCAATTTTACCATCAGTTCTAATAAATTGTTGTAACTAAGAAGGGATTTCGATTTTAGAGAGCATACTACCATTGCCATAAAAAAGGGACGGACATTCAAAGGCGAACTTAATTAGCCCCACAAAATGTACATGCTCGAGTAGGAGGTAAGTTAAAGGGGATCATCAAGAATATGGGACATACCGAGCTTTGAGCACAATAACAACACTTGAAGTCGGAGGAGCATAAAAATCTTCCTCAAGTTGAAAATCATACCTGAAAATATGCAAGAATCAAGATCCTCGAGGAAAATGACTATAAATTTGGTCATCAAATGAAAGCATAATGTAGTTATCAAATATAGCCACATGAAGACGGGTACGCATAGGAAAGCGGGGCACCTTGGCGCGTGGCTGACGTGGTAAAGGCAAATGACATGGCCAAATGCGACTGATGGAAAAAGGAGATTTGTGAAGAAAAAATGCATAACAAGAGCAAGATAATGGAAATGGAGAAGTTACAAGTGCATAATTGATTTCCTTTTGAATAGATTTATTTGAAAAATTATAATGTGCTTCATAGCATCCTTTTTGTGAAGTTGTAGTCTATGATATGTGCTGTTTAAAACCTTTCTTATAGCTAAAAGCCTAAAACCATGTTAAATTAGATTGTATAAAAATATATAACAGTAAATAATATATTTAAATAATTGCATTTGTATTTATATGGCGATGTGTTGAGATAACTTGAGAAAGAAGATTCGAGTGATGGACAACTAGGCATTCGAGCAGATTGGTCCAAGGGGCCTTGAGGCGCCACCCTGCTTTTGGTTTTAAGTTTTTAAAGTTCTTAAGTTTTACTTTGCCTCGTTTTTTGTCTTTTCCTTCTCCGTTCTGTGGTCGTGTCGGGTCTCTTGGTCACACCCCCTTGCGTCAAGCCAGGGGTGCCCCCATCTTGATCGCCCGGATTTCCCACAAGGGGAGCCCATTGGGAAAATGTTGTTGTTGTTGTTGTTGTTGTTGTTGTTGTTGTTGTTGTATTTATGTGTTTCGTTGTGCATGAATCTTGCAGCCTAACTATGCAGAGGGAAAGCTAAACATCGAACGTACAAAAACGTTAAGTGGTACCAGAGGATAGGCATGTCGCTTTTGGGTTCGCAATGACAAAAATATGTACATCACTAAAAGTGAAAAGGGGGCACACGTAAACCAAATTGTAAAACACTACCTCAGAAAAGGGTGTGTCTACGCTTTGAAATAATGAGTGATCGAGGAGAAAAATGTATTGAAAATGTAGAAGATGTATTGAAAATGAAAACAATTAATTATAAAGAACCACCCTCAAAGGCAATGAAAAAAATGAAACCTACAAAAAGAAAGTGATAGTAATGCCATGAAAAAAGAAGTTACACACATAGCATGAACGCATTTGAGAAAGGCCTGGTCGAACATCAAATATGGTCGAGGTGTTCACTAAGAAACCCAAATGACCCGAGTTATGAATTGTTTACATATAAAATTTAGATCATGACCTGAGCACGAGTTCGCATTGGCCTACGCACAACAGGAGGAATATAAGTGAGCCAAGTGGCCGACACAAAGGCAAATCCACAAGTTGGGGCAGCAACAAACATCTTCAACAAAGCGAAACGAAGGTAGGAAAATAGGCCCATTGTGTACTAACATAGAAATATAAATTGCATGCATTATGTAGCAGCAAAGTGTACTACGTCGCTTGAGCACGAGTTCGCTTAGGCTTACGCGCTGCACGAGGATAAGCCTTGGCTATCGCAAGGTTAGATCTAGATGCGACCTACAAGAGAGCGAGCAAGAGGTAAATTATAATCTGAAATGCACACAAGGACAAATGATGACAATAGCTTGAAAAAATAGGACGAGCATAGAGGATAAACACACATGAGTAAGGTTTGTAATAGCGGTGAAATGGTCGTGCAAATCACGGCTATGCAAGATAGTCCTAACAAACCTAAAGACTGTATTCTTAGGGAAGTAAGGGTCGAATCCGCAGGGAGGTTGGTTTATCATTTTATGTAAATTTTATGTCAATTAAAGTAAAATGGGGTTCATGAATTAAACTACTATCTAGCATGCAAAAACTAATAAAGCAATAAAAGATTATGAAAAACAATAATTAGGAAGATAGGTTAGGCAAACAAATATCCACAATCATATGACAAGTTGATCATTGATTTCACCTCAATATCACATGCAATGGATTTTCCAATTCCTTTTCAATTGTAACTAACAGCACAACCAGATACTATTAGATCTAACTAATTAAACAACCATCAAACCATCAATGATTCAGTTTAATAGCAGAAGTAAGGATAAGAATATAATAGGATACAATTCTAGAATAAAACAACCAGCTTTTATACTAAAATGTAAATCAAATCTCTTCTGCATAAGACTAGCACAACCAGATACTAGTACGATGCAGTTGTTACTTCAATCTAGAGATGCTCAACCAGTAACACTCTAGATCTAGCAATAGATTCAATAACAACAAACCCTAGTTGATCAGGCTAGAAGTTGTTGAAATAAATCATAAACATTCAAGATAGAGATAAGATTAAACCCAAACAATAGATAAGGAATTAGAAATCTCATAACTTTAATCAAAACAACGCTTCAATTGTCTGACTAAGCAAAGAGGCTTAATTCTCCATAGAAAATATGAAAACCTAGAATGAAAAGTATGAGAATGATAATTAGATAGATAGATGAGAGGTGCAACTCCCATAACCTAATATAACAAACTAGGTCTCCAAAAGTATATCCAAAGATACATAAATCGGAATAAAGTTGATAAAGATAGGACCAATCAGAATAGAACACGTGGCAAATGATAGATCTCGCGCTGTCAGGGGCGGCGGGCGCCGCTGGGTTGGTGGCGGTCGCCGCCAGCACCTCGGTACAAAATTCAAGTCACACTTCGGGGGTTGTTTTGACTCCCTTAAAGTTGAAATTTGAACACGGAGTAAAAACATGAATTGTAGCTCTTTGAATTAGCTTTCTAATGATACCAAACTCAACTTCATAAGACCACTATAGCTTCCGAACGAACCCTTACAAGACAGAGGTGTCGAACCAGCAACTCTAATGGATGACCCGAATTCAAGCGTTCTTTCCCCGGTTTCCATTCCTTTCACACTTGTTCACTTTAAGACCTGTAAAACAACATAGAACAAGTGCAAAAACCCAAAACTCCTAGACACTCTAATAACTAAAGAAACTAAACTAAAACTAACTAAAAACAACCCAAAAGAAAAAAAACATGCATCCTAAACACTACTTATATGCAAGCTATCAGTTTGCATGAGCATTAGATGGAAATAATTACACATCACCCCTAGTAGGGGGGTTTGAAGTGCAGCGTGCCACGACGACGGTCTCGCTGACCATTCAGCGAGTGTGGGGGTTTAGGGGCAACGCACCACTAGCGGCGAGGCTGAGGCCGGGGGCAGCTCCCACCCGCCAAAACAGTATACTATGTTTTCTATCCCAGGACTTATCGTGATCTACTTTGGGCTTACGACCCATAGTTTGATTAGGGTTCATGAGTCGCTATATATATACTCATAAAACGCCATATTATTGTAATGTGTTCTCTTTCCTTAATTTAATTCAGTTTCTCCACCCATGGACACAACTAACACATTGTTAGTAAACCACATAAAATCTTTGTATTTTTCTTCACTTTTATCATTCTCATTGCAACAATTTTTTTGGCATATGTTAATTTATCTTTGCAGTATGTATAGAGAGACTAGTTTGAGATTTATAGGACCACCAAGAACTCAATATATTGATCAATGGAACCAAGCGAGCCATAAGACTTTGAAAAAAAAACATTGAATCTTTTTTTTTGAATATGTAAAGATTCAGGTACCAGACAAACCCGATAACCCGAGAGGCTATCAAAAGATAGCAGCCGAAAGCTCGGCAAGCAACAAACACAACAAGCAACCACAATTAAGGTAAAATACAACAACTGAAGAAAGGAAAACGAAACAAGAATGGTAGCCAGAGAGAAACGCGCGAGAAGTCAAAGCGCCGTAGGACTAGAGGTCAACCCTGAACGATCCAGAGGGATGCATAAAGGACCGCTGACAAGTCTCCAACTAAAAGAAGAACCATCAGAAGCCGCTAAAGCATCACGACCAAGCCTAGCAATCCAGGCCCAAACTCAGTTCCCAATTCCGGTGAGGTACATACGCCAAACTGGAGGTTAGCCTGAAGAAGGAGAGCGAGAGCCAAACAAACAGGTCAGGGCCAAATGAGTTCGGGTCAAGCAACCTATGACGAAAGAACAAACTCGAACATAACATGAACCCATGGGTAAGCTTGAAACGGAAGAGTATGACACTTCCGCGAGTTAGAAACCAAGGCGTATAGTGCCGTCGGAAAGCAAGTATAGGTCCACGTGACCAAACTCTAACCGGAACCACAACTCGACCCTAAGCAAACACCCACAAACTCATGAGCATGTAACGAATCTGAGAACAAAACCCACACACACATGTGAACAAGGGTCAAAGCCTAGAAGAAGGTCTAGAAACAAACCAAAGGAAAAGGCCTAAAGCCGATAGATCCCAAAAGCACAAACAAAGGCCAAAGCCCATAACCACAACAGCCCAAAAAAAATTACGAACTCCCACCTAAAAAAGAAGACAAAGAAAAGCAAGGCCAAGTCTTTCCACAAACACGCTCGGAAATATTAGGCCCTCAAATGGCCACGTAAACCGTCCTTTCAACACCATGGAGCCAGAACCAAAAACACGTATCAAGAATACAACGTCGGCCGGCGGCCAACATCACCACCACGAAGGCCTCAACAAAAAAACAGTAAGCAGAAGACACGGGACAGGAAGATGGCACATTCGTGGACGGAGCCTTGAAGGCAAATAATACACAAACGCACTCAACCGCTTGGAAACATCAGCAAGATGGAAAAACCAAGAACAGAGCGATCGAAAACAAACACGGAATTGTAGGAAATGATCAACACATACTAACAATCAAAGTCGGGAGGCGAGAACAAACAAAGGAAAACACCACCACGAGATCATTTGTATGATTTAAAAATTAGAAAGTATTGGCTTTTTCGACAGAATTCTGAACCTTCTCGACATCAATTAAGCCTTCTCGGCATAAAGAAGTGCCTCTTCGATGAAGAACAGAGCCTCCTCGGCAAAAAATTAATTTCTATACTCGACGCAACACTTTGGGCATTAGTGTTGATCTAACTATAAATTATTTATTCCCTCCGTTTAGTTCTACTTGTCCTTTTAGCTTTTTTTCACATATATTAAGAAACTTATTGAAAATATAAAAAATCTATATACATTATAAAATAGAAAAATTTGAGTAATTAATGACTAAACATGTAATGCAATAAAGAAATAAAGAGTGAGTTAAAAAAAGAAAATAGTAAATAAAATTTGGGTAGCTCAGCCCGTGAAGAATCCAATGTATTAATATATACCTGTCAAATAATTCCATTACATTGAGGGATTGAGGGAATACAAAAGAAAAGAGAAAATGGAAAAAGAAAACTGGAAACGTTTTTGGCACTAGAGATTTACATTGTATATGGATCTGAAAAATTGGGCTTCTAAGCCCATTAAAAATCCTATGACATTCAATATTATTGAAGATCAAACGTTTTTGGCAATGCAATAAAGAGTGAGTTAAAAAAAGAAAATACTAATTAAAATTTGGGTATCTCAGCCCATGAAGAATCCAATGTATTAATATATACCTGTCAAATAATCCCATTACATTGAGGGAGTACAAAAGAAAAAATAAGATGGAAAAAGAAAAGTTGAAACGTTTTTGGCACTAGAAATTTACATTGTATATGGATCTGAAAAGTTGGGCTTCTAAGCCCATAAACAATCCTATGACATTCAATATTATTGAAGCTCAAACATTTTTGACAGAGAATATAAAGAATCCAAGGATATTAACCTAATCCCATTTATTACATTGAATGCAGAGAATATGAAGATTCATCCAATTTAAAATTCCAATTGAAACAGCCAGCAGTAATCATCCAAATTTGTACAAGTTTTTGGCAGTAATCATCCACTATATAAAGGCTCACAAACGTATGACCAACTACTTCCCACTCTTCCCTCAACCTTACAAATCTACACTATATATAGCCTCATAAAAATAGGAACCACTACTTTTTGCTCTTTCTTTCAAACAGCAAGACAATGTCATCATCCTCGGTTCCATTGGTGAGTGTTTGCATTTGTGTAATAATCAACTTCCCTGCAGTATATGAGATATGATTATTTCAAAACTAAAATGTTAGCATGTGATAATTCCCCATTTTCTTCATATTGTTAATGCTAAATTCATTGTTATTATCCTATTTTTGCAGCATCAAGTAGGTGAGGTAAGTGCGGAGAAAGCAATTGAAGGAACAATTTCAGATTTGCTCAATTGGTGTAAGAGTAGTTCAAAGGTGATTTCTATACCAAGACTATTTGAAGTCTTACGCCTCTTATCATTCCTAAAAGTAATTTGTTCTTTCATTTCTTTATAGGGGACAACATTCAGATGCGAAGTCATCGTGACTAACCTTCGGAAAACAAAGGGCTGGTATCACTACTTATGCTCCAACACGAAATGCAAAACGGGCTTGAGCATAATTGAGAACCAATTATAGTGTGAAACATGTGAAGACTTCATCGTATCACCGCGTATAAGGTACTTAACTTGAAGACCTAAAAAACAAAGGAAATACAACATTGTAATATATATTTAATTGAAATAGAAAGCATGAATAATGTTTATTACTAAAAATGCTTGCAGATTGAGGCTAGATGTAGATGTTGCAGACCATACGGGTTCAGTTGTAATGAGTATGTTTGACGACACCGTGGAAAAAATAGCCCACAAAAATGCAGTCAAACTACTCCAAGAAAGGGATGAGGTAAAGATAAACCTCTGGGATAAAAGTTTGGAATGATCAGTGTTCAGTGAAACTAGACTTTTAGAATCAATTTACTTCATCTGTGTTTTTTGTAGGCGGAAAGTGATGCTTCTAAGCTGCCAGCAACTCTGCAAAATCTGGTTAGGACAAGGCATATCATAGAGACCAAAACATGCACTTACTATCCAAGAGGAACTTCCAACCACTTCATTTGCAACGACGCCTTCCCTATATCAGTCAAACAGGTTTAACAATACCCTGAAATATGAGAAATAAACCTTTCATATTCATCATAAAGAGTGAAATGTGTTTTCATTGTATCTCACAGAATGTTGCAATTGCAAAGCTTAACAAGCCAACACCTTTTTCAAGCCATGAGGTTAAACACATGCTACCAAAAGAAGGGTCAGTTCTAGAGTTGTTGGAATGGTCTAGAGCTAAAAAAGAGGTAAAGTTTTATTACAAATTCAGATGTAATAATACAATCGCCTCTAACGAAGACTTTTCTGTTTTATATTATTGTTATGACACAAAAGAGCGCAACCTTCTACTGCACCGTCAAGATTACAAAGCTCCAATCTCGAAAACCATGGTACTACTTTGTATGCAGCAACGGTAAATGCATGAAGGGAGTCACACGACACAATGGTAATTTTTTTTGGTGTGAATCTTGTGAGATGATGATAAGTTTTCCTAAAACAAGGTACTACTTTCTGCATTTTGTATTCTTTATCACCCTCCATAACCATATCATATTTAAACTCAAATTTCACGGCAAAACTAATAGGTTCAAGCTACAACTTGAAGTGGAAGATGATAGCCATGCCACTGTTGTCACCCTATATGATGAGACAGTTGAAAAATTGGTGAAGGCTACGGCTGCATCACTGTTACAAGAGCATGTGGTACACATACATTTTTGGTAAATACATCTACTCATTTAGAAGACTATGTTTCTAATATGCTGTTTTACAAGATGAGAACAAGAGGAATATCTTGCCTAAAGCCTTGGACAATATCATCAACACCACACACACTATGGAAATCAGGTCTCATACTTACTATGCACCTACAGAATGCTTCATGTGCACTGATCTCATTGCTGAAAATAATACCCAGAATAAGGTAAGTATGTTGAAATGCTTTGAGGAATATTATGCTTAATAATGAAAGATGTATTGACACATTTAAAATGACAGATGATACCTAGATGTTCAAACGAGCAATCAAGGGAGCAGGGAAGAAACCCTAATGGTGAAAAAGGAAAGATTGACGCAGATAAAGGAAAGCAAAAGTGAGAGATTACTTTTGAAAAATGCATTTATGACATACAATTTCACCACTAACAAAAACAGATTATTTGCTGATTTGTAGGATTGTAGGAGGTGACATACAAACTCTTGGAGAGGAGGACCCTACAGACTCTGGGAACAATACAAAGAAAAGGAAAAATGTGGTCCTCTCATCCGACGAGGAGGCATAAACAAAGCTGCTCATCATCATCAGTCCCCACTATGCACCGGTTTCAAGCAATATAAAGTTCTTTCTAGATTTTCAATAAAGTTGTCATCTTTGTTTAGGAAGTTAGTAATATTTAGTTTTTTCAGAGTCTATCAGGAAACAAGTTCACAAGTACCAATGTTTTTACAATTTTAATTACGTTAATCAAAGAAGTCTATTTTGTTTTCCTACGACCAAAAGAGTTGATTCATGAATACAATTTCCACAAGCTGAAACAATATTATCCTAAACACATTGAATGTTTAAACAAATATTTTAATGCAGTTTTGGAAAAAAAAAGTATTGCAGACCTCACAATAATCAACAACATTAACAAAATATGAAGTTGTGGAATATAAATTATAACTAAACCTTAAGAAGGGTTGCACAAACCTCACTTTATCCAGAACCCGTTGTAATCTCTATTGTTGCTCTGAAAATAATAAACATTGAGTTTGTTAAATCTCTAAACTAAATTGACACATGAACAAAAAGTAGTACATGTTCATATAACAAACAAAATATAATTGAGAAAACCATAATACTTCATATGCAATGTACAACTATCCAATTAATAAATTACTCTTTTGATCCAATTGTTAAGTTTATTAGGCTCAGTCCTATGAAATAGAAATTACTCATAGCTTAATCGTTACACATCTCTATGAGAAAACCATAATACTTCATATGCAGTAGCAAAACCATAATACTTCATGTGCAATTGTGAAATTAATAAATTACTCTTTTGATCCAATTGTTAAGTTGATTAGGCTCAACCCTATGAAATAGAAATGGCTCATAGCTTAATCGTTACACATCTCTTTATAAATCATCTTGGTTTATTCACATTTAAATTTTGTTACGTCTATTTAAAATTCAAACCCCTAATTCTGGACCCATTCAAAATTTGTGGATGTTTTGGATAATTGGACTTGCAGACCTCATAACAGTGAAAGACTTTACATAAACCCTAACAAACATTTTACTATGTACATCATTTATATCCTTCAATGGAGATTAGTAATTCTACAATCAACCATGGAATAAATTGAGGGAATGCCAATAGCTTAAAAACAATAAAACTCTCCCTTCAAAAACACAATTACTTCAGGGAATGGCAACAACTTAAAAAACAACTGACTATTACACCTATTCAGTCCATATTTAGAGAAAATTAATAGTAATTATAGATTAATTGTCATTCTAATTTAGATGATTGAAACAGTCCAACAACAATATTTAAAAGGAGACTCTAATTCAGTTTCAATGTTTACTGTTAATGCAAAAAAAAAAAAAACAACTGACTGTTACCTAATTATTATGGCCATAATGTTTAGGGCAAATAAATGATAATTACAAATTAACAATTGTTTTAATTAGGCTGATTAGAACACTAAACGACACCTTATTGCAATGAATGGAAATAGGATAAAAAATATCCCTTCAGAAACTTCCACAAGAAGACCTCCTATCTTCTGCCTATTTACACCCAAGGCCTATAAATACTATATTTTACTCTCACATCTTTCATAACATTAAGACTCTATTACCCTCCTATATTTCTTTCACATCCACAACAAACATGTCAAAGAAAGCTGCACTTGAAGAATCTGTCACAAGATGTAAATCTCTTGAGCAATTGGTAGAAGGTCTAACCTCTACAATTGAAGTTATAGTTTGTCGCAAATGGGATGTATTTAATCGCTATGGGAGATACATCAACACTGATTTCATTCTTGCTGACAATATGGTATATTACTAATTTAAATTTACTATGTTTCTTGCATTCTAATAGTACTATGCATATACATATATTAACTAATAAGTCATTTGCATCTTATTTGAAGGGAAACCTCATTCATTGCACTGCGAAAACCAATGTTGCCCATTGTTTTATTAAGTTTGAGGAAGGCTTTGTTTATCACTTGAAAGATTACACTGTGTTGCCTAACAAGCCTGAATATCGTGTTGTGAAGAAGAACAAGTTCATGCTTGAGCTTAATGGATCTACAATTGTAAAGAAACTTCGAAACACACCTCTTGGATATCCAAGATATTGTTTTGATATAATTGAAATTGAAGACATTAAGCTTTCCAAGAACAATGATCTAATTGGTAAAGATAGCCTTGATTATGTTATTTGAAATGTTTTTTACCTTTAACTAAAGGACCAATACTATGTATAAATTTCTTATGTCTATCCACAGATGTAATAGGCTATGTCTGCAACATTGGACCCCCTACAACAGTTACATCTTCAAGTAAGCCTGGTGGTGTCTCACAGACAGTTGATTTCTATCTAATGAACACAGAGTAAGATACCTTACAAAATTTATTCATGAAATTGAATCATGCGGTATAGCTCACGAAATGACATACGTTTTGTAACAATACAGGGGAAGGAGTATGAAAGTTACTTTATGGGACAATCTAGGAGATGAACTTATTCAAAGAAAGCAATCACACAACAATCTTTATGCTATCATACTGGCAGCCATGAATGTCAAAGAATATAAGAGTAACAATATATAAGCCGTTTTCCAATTTCATTTACGTTGTCATTACAATTGTGCTTTGTCAATACTACATGTTTTATCTTATATATGTTGATAAACTAACATTACTTTTGTACCCCGTACTATTTAGAGGTCGTGTATCTTTCAAGCACTTCAACCAGTGCAATATTTGATTCCAGTGACACCCCCCAGTTATTTGAAATCAAAAACCGTCCTAAGTACTATTCTGTCCATTTATGTTATTACGTGCAGTTTAAGAACACAAATTCAAGACATACCTCCATATTCTTCCTATATTTCCCAATATGAAACTGTAGTATGAATTACAGGAATCATAACTTTGACGAACGAAACACCATGGTCGAACTTCCACCTCAAGACGACAATGTAGAGCTGCCACCAAGAGAAGGCACGATTATGGAGTTGTTGGAATGGTGTAGGTCTAAACAAAAGGTAACACATCATTAAACATGCACATCTTATAGGAGCAATTGCCTTAACCACTACTAAATAAATTTACTAATATTCACATTACATACAAGGATGCAACCTTCTACTGCCAAGTGAAGATCACAAAGATCGAGACTAGAAACCCATGGTACTATTTTGCATGCACAAATGGAAAATGCAAGAAAGGGGTGACTCGGCATAGTGGTAATTTTTTGGTGCCAAACCTGTGAGATGATGATTAATTGCCAACCTATATGTCTAAACTAAACTTTTTCTTAGGATTACACCGTTGGAAGTGTGTTGCCCAATGCTTTGGCCAATATTATCAACACTTCACACACTTTGGAAATCAAATCTTACACTTATTATCCACCTACTGAAGCCTTTACGTGCACCAACCTCATTGCTCCAAATACTACTCCTAATGAGGTAAGTGTTGTTACAATTCTGTTCAAACACATGGAACATTAAGCTCCACAATGAAAGATTATTCAATACACTGAAATTCAACAGGTTCCAAAGAAGGGGCCAGAAGAAGAACAAATAGAAAAAGGAAAGGAAGAAGGAAGTCACAATCATGCTAAAGAAGAAAAGCTTGGAGCAAATAGGGAAATGACAATGTGAGCACATTTTTTTCCCTACAAATTTACACACACAATTTCCCTATGACACCAAAAAACTATTTCCTTATATGTAGGATTCAAGAAAGTGAAGTATCAAGTGTTGGAGAAGAGGACCCAATAGACGTCGTAAACAATTCGAAGAAAAGGAAAAAATTGGTCATCTCATCTGATGAGGAGGAATAAATTTGGCCATCACCGTCAACTCTCATTTTCCAACCAACTCAAGCAACATTTAGTTCTTTCGTAGATTATTAAGACAGTTTCCGCCTTCAGCAAAGGAGATTTTTCGTATTTTGTTTTATCAAAGCTTCTTAGAAAATAAGACCAATGGTTTAAATGTTTCTATAATTCCAATCGTTTTAAGCAAAGAAGTTCAGTTTGTTTATCACCCATCAACACTCAGTTTAAAAATCAAGTTAATTTGTTCATCTCTATAATGCCTAACAATATTGGATTTGTCTATTTGTCTATACATAAACCCTGAGATAGCTTAGGTCATATATGATGTCATTCATAGCTTAATTTGAAAGGCTCCATAGAACAACCAAAGCCATACAAAACCAACTACCAAATTAGGATTTAATTACTCTATTGCCAAAAGACAAAAACACAATTTCAAACCAAACTTTTAAAATAAATTAGCATACATACCTTCCATCCCATCATATATCTTCACTTGATACAATTCTGACATTTTTCGGCACCTATGTCACAACAAGACTGCAACTAAGTATAGACACCAAACAATGCTGTAACAAAAAACCAACATAAAAGATCCACACACAATTGGACTAAAATTACGGCGAAGAAGATTCAAGGGCATATACAGAAAAGGACAAGTAACCAGAAACTATCAAAAACACAAATAACGACTTCTGTAGGAAGCGATAGTGGTATTTCACCGGAAGATTCCGTTAACCGAGCATCCACTTCCCCTGTATTGTCAAATAGAAGCATCTACTTGGATCACAGTGACTAAAGACCAAGAACACAAACCAGAGAAGCTACGTCTAGGGTAAAACCAAACAACAAGTGCAAAGAAAGACAATGTAGGAACCGACAGTGGAGATGAAACGCCACAAATCGCCAACCGTTCTATCAAGGTTCCCCTGCTGTGAAGCAGTGACTATCTAGAGTACACATCTAGGGTTTTAAGACAACAACGGAAGCAAAAGACAACAATTGACACACATCATGACACATATTTGTTACATTAATAAGAGCTTAGTGTGTCCACAATATATTCAATCAAAATCCAGCAATAACCAATTATTAAATTATTCAATTGAACCAGTTAAAAAGGAATGACAATAGTTATATACTTTCCTCAATGTTCTGTCTATCAAAGTAGCAAGACCAAAACTTAACCTTCATTCAAACCAATTTCTCTTGAACATAAACAACTCTAAAATACAAACAGAAAATGAATATAGCAGAACAATTGACAACTTAGCTTTTCCAATAGGAAGGCAGAAACCGGCGTACATAACTTCATCTCACACAGGGGCAAATTCACAATATCTGCCAAATAATTCACATAAGAACTCAATAAACAAACATTCACAACACTTAAAACCTTACATCTATAAATAAGGTAAAATTAACCACTTATAACAACTCACTTGAAACGAAAACAACGGGGTCTGGGCCCCTTATAGCATTTTGACAAGGACTCTCCACACAATCTATACATCTACTCTGCCATCTTTCACAAGGCTCCTGCCCATTTTTCAAAGAAAGAACCAAGACACATAAAATGCTGAATATGGCCACCATAACCTACATAGAGCATGAAATAAAGTTCAGTGTGACTGTTTTACTTAGGATGTAGTTAAATCAAAATGTTGATGACTTATTTTCTTTCGTTTCCAAATGTAGGGAAAAGGAAACGGAGATGTAGAACCATGGAGTATCCAGAATAAGCAAAATCTAATGCTCCAAAGTTGATGCCACCAAAGAAAAATGCCAATGCAATTTCTAATTTGTGGAGTATCCAGAATAACCGTACCCTTCTAATTTGTGAAGTAATTATAGTGGTCACATTGAGTGAAACATGATTTCATTTGGAAATCATTCACATCACATTAGCTGGAATTTTTGAAAAAGACCCGAAATAACAAATTAACAACATACCTCAACAGTAAGGGTGTCGGGATCAAATTTGGCTGAATCTTCAGAAGGCTCCAAACATCTCACCAATTTCTGTAACCAAAAACTGGAACGATAATGCCAAGGGAAAATAACTCTTTACATACTACACTTTATTATACCTATTTTCCACTTCATATAGTACAAAAAAATTATTTAAGATGAAGAACCCAAGATCTAACAAAAACAAGACCAGATCTACAAACAACAATATCAGATCTACTAACAGCAACACCAGATCTAACAAACAATCACCTACCCCTGCCAAATACTCACCAAAAACCCTATGACCCTTGAAATCCAAACATGAAACATAACATGAATTACAGATGGTCAGATTCAATCTCAGCGCTAGGGTTTGATGGAGACATACGAAGGTGAAGAGGGAGCAGTGAAAAGAGGACGAAGAATAAATACCTCGCAAATGATTGTAACAGAACCGACGACCGAATGTTCATTGACACCATTTCAGAAGGACCATCGTTGTCGGAAAAGACAAAGGACGCCTGTTTGGGAGAAGCGTCAATGTAAGCATCGTCGTTGGCGACGTTTCACATCCGCATCACAATCGTCCTACTCTAGAAATGTTTCGACACAGAAGGAAATTGGATCACCTGAGAATTTGAGATGGATTTGACGAAATCGCAAAGTTACCAGGTCCGTTTTGCTACTCTGCTCAATGTAAATCTGATTCGCCAAATACAGTGAGGAGAAAGAGGAGGGCGGAGTGACGTAAGCCAGAAGGCGATTTTGGGCTTTGAATGTGTTTTGCTCGATACTAACAATGGAAATACGGCAAGAGCAGCCAACCTCTCCGGATGATAGCTACAAACATCGATTGAAACACACTAGGGTTACAACAAAGCTCTTCTGAACATATTTCACATTAATGAAAGCCCAATTAATAAAAGCCCAATATACAAAACGTTATTAATGCAAGCCCGTTGTAATAATGATCCAACAATTACAAATACATACATACCGTCAAAAAAACATATACTTTCACAATAACTCTTTCATAAATCAATCAATACAAAAAAAAACTCAAAATAAAACCGGTGTAAGATTTTAGAAATGTGTAACTGCCATTATACTATCTCAAAAACAAAACATAAATTAAATTCAAAACTCAACAAAAACCATTACATTATGTAACTACCATCTACACGCAAAAAAAAAAAACTTAGTGACATCCGTATGATGTCAATTCACACAATACACTATACACATTAAATCCATCCCACACTTCTTTATTAATAAAATTAAACAAAGTTATTAACGTAAAACCTCTATACACTGCATCTGAAACGGGAAAACGCGAATCGAGATAAAAATCCACTTCAGAAGTTCCTTCGAACTCGAAAAGTGGTGTCCCAAGCCTAGAAATCAATCACTGAGGTAGAAGGATTGATTCGAAGGGGATTGGTGACATGAAGAACCTTGAGAGTTTGTAAGATTTGGGAGAATTTTGTATTTGATTGATTGGATGAACTGGCTAAAGGCCTTCAACTGAATACATAAAGGAAGCTACGGGTTTGAACAAGCTCAAACCTAACAATTGAACCGGAAAATATAAAAGCAAGTATGGAATCGGTTACTAAACCGGGTTACATATAAATTCCTGCAACAATACTCCCTGCTTGAAACGATCCTTGTCCTCAAGGATCATAAACGTAGCTCCTAAGATGGAATGGCAGCAGCTTTCATGGAAGAATATAAGTGGGCGATCAACAATCTCAGTAGCCCAACAAATGTAGACAATGAGAGGCACTTGACATTTTGCATGATGAGTTTGAAGGGTTAATCGTGAGAAATCACCACCGGGATCGAAAATGAGGATCACATTGCTTGCTTTCAACAAATCAGAGACTCTACACTGAGCATCTTTTAAGTTGCCAACCAACCAGTTGAAGTGCTCTCCCCAATACTGCAAGCCCTTAGAATGCACATTTTGTTGTAATATTTCTGTTTTGTGTCCTAAAACAGTAGCCCAAAATGTTGTAAGATGAGCACATTCAGCTATTGTAAAATGAGAATCCAAATTCTTAACAAGGAGATTATAGAAGACTCTTGCATTCTTACAATCACTAAGATTACACTCTTGTGATTTTAATTGTATAACAACAAGCAGAAAATAGCCCTTGTCGATGCTCATCACACAAAAAGCACATGCAACAGGCCTTAATAATTCCTCTGATTTACTTAATATAGCCATCAATGCTAAAGGTTCCTCACATGCACCAAATTCTATTAATTGCCAAATTTGGACAGCAACCATGAAGTTGTAATCACCAACACAATTATCAACAAGCTTGTGATGGTAGTTTAAGCACAAATCCGGAATTTCTATCCCAACAATCAAATGGACCAGAGCAAAGTAGTTATCAACACATTCTAATGCAGCAGTAGTTATCCCATTTGAGCAAAATATGTGAATCAAAAACTGAGAAGCATCACTTACCTCATTCTCAACAATGATCTTCCCACGCTCTCCATAATAACCTTTTGATAATAAGGCAATAATGTTGATGCTATATAGCCAATTCTCCTCTGTTTCCTTGAATATCTTCAACTACAATTTCTTATTGTAGTACTCATTAACATCAGCAAACTCAGCACGGAATTTATAGTCAGCAGCCCCATTGAAGATTAAGGCAATTTTAATCATACTTTTCCATTTTTCTTCTAGCAAAAAGGTCAGAGCATAACTGGATTGTTGGAATATGAAGTTGAAGCATTTGACATGCACTAGCACCTTACCTCTCTCTCCATAACCCAACACAAGTGGAGTGTCCAAGCATCTTGAACTTCCAAGCATTAAAGTACATGCCCTATTTGTAGCAGGTTCTAAATCGGTTTCAAATGGACAACATAAATCAGAATATATCTCACTCAATACTAGAGTAGCACAATGAGCACAAGCTACTTTCACTCCACCAGGATCAAAAGCAAACTCTCCACTATAATCAAGCTTATGCCTCCAGCAAGAACATTCATCACAAGTATACCAATTGAATGAAATTCACCATTAAATTTCCTAGCTTCAGCTGAAGCACTAAAATAGGCCACTGGAGAGTTCTTGGATTCATGGTTCTCAATCTCAATTGACAAATAATCAAGCAGAAAACCCCTTCCAAATTTCATTTCAGACCCTTCATCATCAATAGACCACAAGTTACTATTCCTCCCTGGATAAGTTAATTCCCCATTCAGTGGTGCAACATATTCTCCTCCTGGATCAAAAGTCAACGTTTCTATACCATCATCCTTTGTAACCCAACTAGTTGTGCATTTTTCAAACTCCATCTTTAGAGGAGTGTCTATCCCTGTCACATACTTCTCCAATTGAACCTCTTCTTGCTCGATCGACTCATGCTTGTTGTTGCTAGCTGACTTGGGCAATTTATCGAGCAGTTGGTGGGCGTTCACATCTAAGGACTCCTTTACCAAAACTGATTCAAACTTTGTCTCAAGTTGAGCAAATTCTTCATCAATTATCATAGCATCATCAGTTTTCAGCCTCTTATTAGGCAATAATTCATCATCGTTCATCATATCACTCATAGGAAATTCATCGAGCACCTCATGGACAATGTAATTAGGCATTTCCTTAGAAGAGATATGACTGGAATTGACTAGTTTTACCTTGAAATCGTTGGAGTCAGCTGAATCTGAGTATATAGGGAGCTCGACACTTCCCTCGATCCATCCGATCAGCTTGAGCACACTATCAAACACTTCGTGGTTTTGATCTTCTACATCATCGGGAATTCCCTCAAAGAGGTTTCCGATAACCACACCACCACTTGAATCCTTTGTGACTTCAATTTGAGGCAAGTTGAAGTGCTTGATGATGAAATTCTTCAAGTCTGAAATGGTACCGATCGTTTTGCGCATCTCCTTGAAACTCTTTCCAACGCTAACATAGAAGCGTTCATCATCGTCCATGCTAGATTCCGTTGAAGCAGGTCGGAGGTTCGATGGCTCTGATACCATTGAAACGGGAAAACGCGAATCGAGATAGAAATCCACTTTAGAAGTTCCTTCGAACTCGAAAAGTGGTGTCCCAAGCCTAGAAATCAATCATTGAGGTAGAAGGATTGATTCGAAGGGGATTGGTGACATGAAGAACCTTGAGGGTTTGTAAGATTTGGGAGAATTTTGTATTTGATTGATTGGATAAACTGGCTGAAGGCCTTCAACTGAATACATAAAGGAAGCTACGGGTTTGAACAAGCTCAAACCTAACAATTGAACCGGAAAATATAAAAGCAAGTATTGAACCGCTTACTAAACCGGGTTACATATAAAATCCTGTAACATCATCCAACTAAATAAATTTAATTCACAATTAACAAATCCATTAAAAAAACACGTCGAACTCCTTGAACACCAAAACATATATTTACCACAAACTAGCAACTAGAGCTATCAAAAGTTGACCCGATCCGAAAAACCGACCAGAACCCCCCGAAATTTTAGGGTCAAGACTCGAAAATTTTAACCCGAAATCCAAAATTAACCGAACCGGATTGATCCTAAACCCGTTGGGATCAAACCCGAAACCCATTGAGTTGTCCCAATTTGTTATATTTTTAAAATATATAATACATTTTGAAAATTATAATATACCTTATTATTAAAATATATAAAAAAGCTTATTATTAAATATAGTTTTCAAAATAAAAAAATTAATAATTGTAAAAAATCCGATTTTCTTTACCTATTGGGTCGACCCGACCCCAACGAAAACCCGTAATGACCCGACCTGATTTGACCGATAAAGTTTACGAATGAAACCATTATTGTATTCCTATTCTTAATTTATTAAATAAAAATAACAAATATTTACAAAAATATAAAATACCTATAAGCAAGTAATAAACACATATCACATGTATAAATTCAAATCATATTAATATTTCCAAAATATCTATCAAGAAAATATCTAATCCCGTGCGTAGCACGGGTCTACCCACTAGTATCATTGAAAATCCAAAATTTCCTAAATGTAATCACCAATTAATTGCTAACCATCCTTTATAGTCAATAGGTAGAGAGAAAAAAGTCAATGTAAACACTTTCCAATATATTAATTAAATAAAATTTTTTAAATGGACCAGTTTTGTTGAACAAAATTTTGAGGTTAGAAAGACGAGTAGAACTAAACGAAGAGAGTAACTTTGATCACTCCATCGTATTACTTCTTTTTGATGGCATCGCATTACTTCTTATGTTCCTCCAAATATTGAAATAGAAAGTCTCTTACTCAAAAAAAAAAGACCATTTTGTATTATTATTAGTATTAGTGTATACACGTAGAACATTAGGATTAGATGATGTCATGCAAAAATGAGATACTAAAATTTCTATGAACCAATTTGAGTTTGAGCATGGCCTTTCAATGCAAAAGTTGTAGTGAAATAAGTGAATCTAGTGATAAATGATAACATTGACTTTACAAAGATTGGAGGGACAACATTTTACAGTATTTTATAAGGGGGACAAGGGGCCAAGTCTGATGGAGACCAATTATCCTCTCAACAATAATTTAAGTATACTATTTTATCAAAGTAGAAAAAGAAAACCACAACCAAAGTAATTCATAAAAATCACACGAATTATATAATTGTCAAAAGCTCAAAGTAAAATAGAGCTGCTCATAGGTCCCGAATCTCTTGGCTCTTTCTATATCTAAAGCATGGATTATGGCCTCTAATTTCTCAAAACTGAGGACTAGTCTTTAAATCCTACAGAACCAAAGACAAAACATATCATTCAATTTTCAACCATTTTTTTTGTTGCAAAATTTAATCAAAAGTTACTCAGTCCATCCTCATCTCAATGAATATGCATAAAATCAAGCACTGCACTTCAGAAAACAGTTCTGTATAGATTACTTCTTCCGCACCACATCTGTATACCACTAATACCATTATATGCACTATGCTAGTGACATGACACACCTAAAAAGACAAAATGGGAGCTTTGAATAGCAATGTCTCTTAATACACACATCACCACGAAGAAAAAAACCCCATTAGAATTGTACATTTTTTAGCTGATGTGTTTGCCTCCTCGGTCCCAAAAATATAAGGTTTTTTTTGTGTGTAGATGACTATTGTTTTGTCTTATACCTGGATGCCAAGACTTCACTCAAAATACTTGATAAATTTGAATAATCACCCTTTACCTACAAAAACTACCTGCAAATCCAAATACTACTTTTAAAAATATAATAAGGTAGTTGAATCCAAATACTAAGTAAGAACAAGTTTTCTATAAAATGTATAGCTTTCATGGGTTGGAGCATACCTCGAAACTGAAGAAGATTCAGGGAGATGCTTAGAGATGATCACGGTTGTGTCCTTCAACCAACTAGCTTCAATTTCATGTTCCTGAATCGTTTGTTTGGTCTGTTTCAAAGCTGATTCAAGCTCTCTTATCCGTTCTTCTTGTCTTGCTTCTAGAAGCTTGTGCAACCGCCTCTCAAGCTCGTAAGGATTGACTCCACCACACTGCTCAATTTCATCCGCCTCTTGATTGTATATAATTTCAGAGTCTCCACTCTGCCATTCAAACTTTGAATATAAATTAGTAAAGAAGAGTTTGCAGGAAGCTAGATTAAATAACAGCAATTCTGAGATTGATCTATACCTGCCACTGATTCTGTGGCGATTCTTCTGTTTGTAAATGAAGTTGCAGTAATTCTAGTTCAGTTTCCAATTCCTCCTCAAGATTTTCAATCTGATTCATCCCCTCTATGAATTCTTCCTTTGGATCAGTATCAGACTTTGAAAATTGATCACACACCAAAGTTATTTCTGATGATGTTGTACCGACTTCTGGCGAACGATCATGAAGACGACTAATCTCAGATTCAGATGGCGCTGAGAGGTTGTTTTTGCTTTGACACTCTTCTTTCAGATTTTGGAAAAATGACTCCATTTGTCTCCTTAATTCCACTGTTTTCTCAAGTTCCATTTTGTTAGCAGCAACAAGGGACAATAGACCAAGTCCAGCTACTAAGTTGAAGTTCAACTCCGGCTCATGACATCCTGATTGCAGAAATGTTAGAGATTCATGGATTTAGCTTTTATTGATTGGAAGTCCTACGAACTCACATAGAAAGCTTCATATACTACATACTTATATAGTATGACATTTAGAACTATATATGTTACAGATCATGTAATAAATTGAAGTATTTACTATGAGATATACTGAGTAAAAACATTATTTTTATATGCCCGACCGATCCCTTTTTATTCTAGTGGAGCTCAATTATCAGAAGCTCTCTTTATCAATATGAATGTGTCCAACACCATAAGGAAAATGCTCCTTTTGAATCAGATCTCATGATGAATCTAAATTGCACAGAGCAATCTAATGGGGTCCATTTGGCCGCTCGTCTACTGGACTGTCCAGGAATCAATCACTTTAGGCTCCCAAATTTAAAATTTAAAACAAAAGCAAAACCTCAAAGTGGAAGGACACACTTTAAACAATTTCTCGATAGTTTTATTCGGCTCATGGGGATCAGCAAAAGCACTAATTAATCATCTAAATTAACCAATCGAAGACATTCACATTCACAATATAATATGGATGAAGTTCGCAGCTTTAATCATAAACTCAATGAATCGGAAATTTTGAAGAAAGTATGCATAATCACCTGGCGTCAGATTCTGATTTGCCGCAATCCTAACCCTACATCCTTCGCAAATTCTCGCCGGAATTCCATCCGAATCGCCTTCTTGCTGAAGATGTTCTTCTTCTTGCTCTTCGATTTCTTCGTGCTCTTGATGACCTCTTGTTACTCTTCCTCCCCCACATTTCCAGGTGAATGCAAACAGCCGAGAAATCAGTTTCCGACGGCTCGTTTTCCCACTCTTTGCACTATCACTGAGGATTGGTGCGTGAGTCGCGGCGGTTTCGTGGTGGTCTCCGACGTCGTCGTAGTCGGAGCTTAGGTAATCGACGATTCGCATGTTGGGAGTGGGGGAGAGAGGAGGGGGAGAATTTTCGAAATTCAATGGAAAGGGAGGGAAATTGGAAAGGCTGCAGGCGTTTTCATGGATTGGGGAAAAGCGCCTATTTAGGAATCTGATTTTTAATTAAATATTGTCAGCTGTATCCTTGTAGACCAAAAAAGTTGTACATTCACGATGTTGGGAGACTTATTAAATGCTTTGGATTAATCCGTTCGAATCTGACGTGACCAAAATATGATTTTTAATAATTTGTCTAACAAAGTAAAATGCTGTACAGTATTGTTAGAAAGTATTTTGTGCTTTTAATAAAAAAAAGAAAGTATTTTGTGCTGAATTGAAAGTTTAATATATTTGATCGATCGATTACTAAGTTGGAACGATGCCTATAGCTCCCAATTTGAAATTGATTAAAACTCGCATTGTAAATCAATCTAAGATGAGCAAAACAAAGAAATGTGTAGAATATGTTTGCGGTTTGCCCATATATATAAACGATTTTGTTTTGTATTCTGATTATTCCACTTTTAATATTTGAGAGTGTTTTTTTTTTTGGAAGCAACGTTATTTTTAACTTGTGATGGTTATTTAGATATAATATATATGAGGAGTTCATCATTTTAGAATGTTTAGTTCATTAGCCCACTACAGAGTTTTTTGGGTTAGGAAGTAGTGGGCTAAAAGTCGAGGTAACAAAATAATCACCACAAGTAGTCCTCCTCCTCCAGCCCAACACATCAATTGCATTCACATCTTTGACCACAATTATAGAAGCAATATGAAGAAGTATTCCCTATTAGATTTGAGAGAAAAGATTTTGCATTTTCATTGAATTTTCTGAATGAATGTACAAGCTCTCATGATCATGTATTTATACAAATTTAAGATACAGAGCATCTGTCTTGATTTTAGCTCGGAGAAGTCAAAACCGGCTTCTAACAAACTCATCGTAGCTGGCAAGAGGAAAAAAATATCCTGTTATGCAGGTGCACCTTTAGGTGCGTATATCTCAACACCCCCTCCCCTCAAATTGGAAGGGGTGGAAACCATGCTCAATTTGCCTAAAGTTTCTCTAAGCTTATATCCCGGTACTATCTTAGTAAGAGAATCTGCAAGTTGTTTGGATGTTGGAACATGACTCACAGAGATAAGTCCTTCAAGCAACTTCTCTCGAACAAGATGACAGTCCAACTCGATATGTTTCGTCCTCTCGTGGAAGACCGGATTACGAGCAATATAGATTGCCGCCAAGTTATCACATTTGATTGGAATTGGTGTGACATCAAGAACCTCCAATTCGGCTAGAAGACGGCTGAGCCAGGACAATTCTGTGGTGACATTTCTTAGAGAGCAGTATTCAGCTTCAACAGAGCTTAAGGATATAGTTTGTTGTTTCTTTGACTTCCATGATAAGAGTGTATCTCCAAGGAAGATCACAAAACCACTAACTGATTTGCGTGAAATGGGACAAAAAGCCCAGTCGGCATCGCATTATGCTTTGAGAGTGAAAGTTGGGGAATTGCCGAATAATAAGGCATGATCAAGAGTACCTTTGAAGTATCTAAGAGCATGTAGAGCAGCCTCCATGTGTGTACTTCTGGGTGCTTGAACAAATTGGTTGAGATATTGGACTGTATAAGACATATCTGGCCGAGAATGAACTAAAAAATTCATTTTTCCAATGATTTTGCGATACTCAATTGGATTGGAAAGCAAATCACCATTACTCAAGTCAAGCTTTGAAATTGAGCTCTAAAGGAGTAGCTGCAGCAGGTTTATCAAGACAATCAAAGTCTGTCAACAACTCAGTAATGAATTTTTGTTGTGACATCAAAGAGGCCAGAAGATGTCTTGTGAAATTGGAGACCCAAAAAATAGTGGAGTTCTCCAAGGTCTTTTATTTTAAACACATCATCTAGATAGGCTTTCAAAGAAGCAATTTCAGAAGAGTCATTTCTTGCGACCAATATATCGTCTACATAGACAGCAACAAAGACTGTAGAAGAATCAACCTTCTTGTGAAACAATGAGTAATCATTTTGAGATTGAGAATTACCTTTGACTTTGAGTGCTTGTGAAAGCTTAGCATACCACTGTCTTGAAGCTTGTTTAAGGCCATATAGTGATTTTTTGAGTTTGCAAACCATGTTCTTGCCTTCAATTTGCAATCTAAGTGGAATCTTCATGTAAACTTCCTCATGAAGGTCACCGTGGAGGAAAGCATTGTTTACATCGAGTTGATGTATTATCCAGCCTTTCTTGACAGCTACACTCACCAAGCTTCTAATAGTAGCCATTTTCACCACGGGAGAGAAGGTTTCAGTATAATCAATACCTTCTTTTTGAGTGAATCCTCGCACCACTAGTCTGGCCTTGTACCTTTCTATACTCCCATCTGATTTGTGCTTGAGTTTATAGACCCATTTGCAACTAATGGGACGTTTCCCTTTTGGCAAAGAAACAATCTCCCAGGTTTTGTTAGCCTCAAGTGCTGCAAATTCCTGAATCGTGGCATCTTACCACTCTTTTTGTTGGACAGAAAGATGATAAGAAATAGGTTCAATTGTAGAAGGAAAAGGGGGAGGAGTAGTGGCTGACGGAAATTTGATAGTAGAGGCTAAGGTATGATGACAAAAGTGAGGTGTATTATGTGTGGAAACATGACAAACATAATTGTCAAGATAAGAAGGCTTGTGATGCTCTCTGTTGGATCTTCTTAAAATAGGTGAATCAGGTTGGGGAGGTGGAGGAGATGGAGGTGGTTGAATAGGCTGTATTTCTGGATTTTGAATAGGTTGTATAATTGGATTAGAAGGAGAGTCAATAACAATAAAGTTTTGAGTTGGCCATGGATTAGAAGGGGAAGTTGGAGTTGAAAAAGTGTAAGGTAAAAAAGTTTCATGAAAAACATCCTTGGACATGAATATCTTTTTGTTGTCAAGTGCTAAAAGTTTATAAGCTTTCTTACCAAGGGGATAGCCAAGAAATACTGATGGAATGGCTCTAGCTTGAAGCTTATCACGGCCTTGCTTAAGAGTTGTAGCAAAACAGAGGGAACCAAATACTCGGAGATGAGCATAATCAAGTGGTTTATTGAACAAGAGTTCGAAAGGAGATTTGTTATTCAGAACAATTGATGGAATTCAATTGATGAGATAAACTGATGTTAAAGCTGCTTTACCCCAGTACTTGATAGGCAGTTTGGAATGAAACAAAAGGGCTCTAGTGACTTCGAGGATATGTTTGTGTTTCCTTTCAGCCATGCCGTTCTGTTGGGGAGTAGCAGTACAACTGGTTTGCAATAAGATACCTTTAGAAGCCAAGAAACTTGAAGCTGCGTGACTTGAACCAAGTTCAAATGCATTGTCTGTTCTAAGATGTTGCACTTTGCAAGAAAATTGACATTCCACCATAGCTATGAAACTTTGAACAAAACTAAAAGCACTACCTTTGGTAGTTAATAAGTGAATCCAAGTGGCTTGAGTATAGTCATCAACTCTATGGTGAGAAAATACTTGTAGCCATTGTAAGTTTCTGTCTTATACGGACCCCGTACATCTAGTGATGCGTTCCGCCTTTCGGGTGGATTGCACGGGTGCCTGATATAGGCTCAGAAGGGCCTCAGATCTTCTCCAACGAATCGTAACCGGGATAAGCGTGAACCACAAGGTGCCTCGTGAAGGAAAACTTGACGGATCGGGTTCGGGTGGCCTAGGGCCGAGACGAGGGCGTTAGGAAAAAGGATAGAAAAGGGTCAGTTCAAGAACCGGGTTTGACGCCTAGGCCTTAGGGAAGAGAAACTCAATTCACAAAAGGCAATCTGTATATAGCAAGGCGTCAAACCCGGTTCTTGAACTGACCCTTTTCTATCGTTTTTCCTAACACCCTAATCTCGGCCCTAGGCCACCCGAACTCGATCCGTCGATTTTTCCTTCACGAGCCACCCTGTGCTTCGCGTTTATCCCGATTACGATTCGTTGGAGAAGATCTGAGGCCCTTCCGAGCCTGGATCAGTCGCGATCCACCCAAAAGGCAGAACGCATCAACAACATCAGAGCCATCATCTTGTAAGTCTCCTGATTCGGTCTTTGCACTTTCACCACCAATTTCCACCATTAATTCAGCTATTATAGTTGAGGAACAAGCTACAAAGGCAAAAGGGGTGCCAAAACCAAATCTCTTTGATGAGCATGGCAATGGCACGTCCCGCCATGGTTCGAGGCCGCCTGACGCGTCAACACGCCCCAAGCTAACCCATGGCGCACCTCTTCAAGGTTCGGTTGAGCGCCGGTTGTTGTTGACACATCCGTCGTTGTTTCCGATGCCATTTCATTGGGGTACCAACGACCCCAAGCTACACCGCCCGGATTCCTATGGAGACATGTAATCAAAGGTCATCATGTCGGACTTCTTTTCCGTGGTTGATCCCGGGCTTGATTTTGAGGAAGCGAGGACGCTTCCCACTCAAGGGGGGAGGATGATGCGTTCCAGCCTAGGACGGCATCAACGATTTCTATCACAAGTCCAGCTATTCATTCCAAGAGTTCGGTCAAAGACCCACCTTCTTCTATATTGATGACATCTTTGGTCCAAGACACACTATCGGTCAATTAGAGGAGTCAAGGATCGAACCAAGCATTTCCGAAGAAACCTCCGTCAGCGCGACCAAACCACCAGAAGGCACGCCCGTGCCAACCGGCGCCGCGGCAGGCATAGGCGCGCCCTCGTCCCCTGCTCGCGTGCCCACGTAATTCCACTAGAATGTCGACTGTTTAGGGCGCGGCTTGGGTGTCAGGTGGCACGCCCGCCCACCCCTGGGTGTCGGGCCGCGTCCCCCATTTGCGACAGCTCCGAGGCCTTCGGCCTTATCCTTGGGTCTCGGGTTTTCGGGTTTCTGTTTTATTTCATATCGGGATTTTTAAGTGAAACAATTACTATATTCAATATTTATTTAAATTTCCGCTATTTATTAAAATAACGAGTTGGGTTGGGCTTGCATGCTTGGGCCCATTCTCGCTAGGTTTTCTAGGGTTAGGTTTTAGATCTATTAATATGTCAGACTATTCTTGAATTCAGTTGACGCTTGAATGAAATTGAATTTACCTCAGTGAATCGAGATTCTCTTCCTCAGGCCTTCAGGTGTCAATTCTTCTAAACCCTTTTCCCAATCGCTCTTCAATCTTTCTAAGGTTTTGTTGGTCGGAATCAACTCCATCTCCAGACGCCGCTAGAACCCTAGCGTCGTACCAATCTTCCTCGATCTGTGCGCCCCTGCGTGCTCCGTTCTGCTCCATTTTCAGCCCTAGACCGAGACAGGATTCATAACACGAGACGTCGGTCCTTGTAGCGAGACAAAACGCATCATCTAGATGCAACAATTTAAAAGGCCTAGAAGTGGTGATCCTGCTTAGAAGCAAAAGGAAGTCTATGCATCTTTGATTTAGCACAGATTGTACAAGCCAAAGAAGAAGTAGGAACATCTTTCTCAAAACAAAATAAATGTTTGAGTTTATGAAAGGATAAATGCCCTAGTCTGGCATGAAGAATATCATAAGAAGTAGTTAACTACTAAAATTAGTCTTTTTAACGACAAATTTATAACGACGAAATGAAAAATTTATCGTTAAAGATGTGTATATCTCGCGCAATAATGACAAACCAAAGTGTTGCTTGTAATATGAATGAAACTAAATTAAATATATACTCACTAATCATCATTAATGTTATTTATTACAAAAAAAAAAGAAAAATAAGATCGTCGTTAATAAGAAACTAGGCGCGAGAGATTTGGGAAAAATTTCGGCCAATTCAAAAATCCTTCCCAAAGTCGCGCCACTAATAAACAAAAATCTCAGATTTCTTAATCATTCACACGATTTCTTCCTAAACTGATTTATTCTACCGATCTTCTCAAAAACAAAAAGATTTCTTCTACCGATCGATTTTGGTGGCTCACTAATTCGGAGGAGGGTGATCAAAGCAGATCAAAGAGACAAGGGATCAAAATCACAGTTTCTTCTCAAAGTGATTTCTTCTACTCATTGAATTTGGCGGATCACTAATTTGAAGGAGTGAGCGCTCTAATCATCAATCTGATAAAGGTACAGTTCTTGCTCTTTGTGATTTGATTTCTAGGTCGAAGTTGAGTTTGTTTTCGTTAATTTTTACGACTTAGGGTTCTGTAATTTATTTTCTAGGTCGAATTTAGTACAAAATTGTTTCATTCATAGGTTCGTTGTAAAAATCTCATAGATAGATGAAATTCGTGATTATAGTGACTTGAATCTGTAAGTTTTGTCACCTAGGGCTCATGGGTTCGTTCATGGTTGATTTTCATTCAGATTTTTGCTACTTCATTTCATACTGCTTGGTCTTCTGGGATGTGTAATTATCAACTTCCTCTCTTTAATTTTGATTTTCACTACCTTATTTCATGTTGTTTATGATTTAGCGTCCTCTAATCCCGAGTATAGAGACTTGCTAAGTGGTTGATTGTGTTTCTCTATCTGATGTTTACTGAGCAGCTTTAGAATTTATGATTAGCTTAGAGATTAGATACTTGATTGCTTTGAATGACCTTTGGTAATTATGTCAATATAGAGTATTTTCATTATCACCATAGAATTGAACATTCAATGTTCTGAATTCTATGGATTTCTCAGGAACATGAAAACTCTGATTGGGAAAGACTACTAGGGGTGTCAATCGGGCGGGTCGGGTCGGGTTTGGGTCGGGTCAATTCAGTTTTGGATAAGTTTAGATTCGGGTCAAATTCGGATATTTTAAAAATCGGGTCAAATTGGGTTGGAGCAATTCGGTTCGGGTGCTCAATTAATCGGGCAAAGTCGGATTTCGGGTCAATTTCGGTCGGGTCATTCAGTTTTCGGCCCAACTTGATTTCAGATAAGTCCGGTTTCGGGTTTAGTTAGTTTCGGATTTAGTCGGATTTCGGATGAGTCGGGTTTCGGGTTTTTCGGATTTTGGGTGAATTGGATTTCGACTTTAACCGAATTTCCGGTTAATCTGGTTTCGAGTAAACCGGATTTTGATTCAGACCATATATCGAATGATGATTTTTTGTAGTTTAACTACTCTAGGGTCTAAATATTTAATGTAATATTTAAATTAAAACATTATTATAATAAATATTCACTATCATTAATATTTTAAAATATAATGTAATTTTCAGATGGTTTCGGGTCGGGTAACTTCGGATTTTCGGATGGTTTCAGGTCGGGTAACTTCGGATTTTCAGATGACTTCGGGTCGGGTAGCATCGGATATCGGGTTGCATCATGCTTAGTCCTTTCGGATATAATCGGGTTTGTGTTAATCTCGAGTTCGGGTTTTTTCGGATTCGAGTCAAATCAGTTCGGGTCAAACATGTCTCAGGTATAAAACTTTTTATCTTTTTCTCGGGTTGGGTCGGGTTCGGAGTCGGGCGGGTCGGGCGGGTTTCTCGGGTCTGGTCAAATTTTGACAGCCCTAGAAGAGTAGAGAAGCTTTCCAAAATCAGATATAAAGTATATGTGGAGTGGATTAGCAGTAGCACCAGGGGCTTCGCTGTAGGGACCAATTCCTCTAACTAACTAAATACAATTATTCCACTATAGATACTATTATTCTCTCCTAATACATCTCTCTTTTCATTGTCTGTGAAATGAAGCGTAAAATAATTCAGGTGTCATTTGGTGCATTGAAAGGTTTTGTGCCATACCGCAACATGACAGAGGTTCAAGTTTTTTGCTTTCCCTTCGTGGTTGAGAAAGAAAGGACTAGACCCAACTAATACATGCAAAGTATGGGCATAGTGGGAAGTTATGAGTTACTAAGCAATAATAGTCCTCTCAATTCTTCAAACGCAGAAACTCCTCAAAATTCTAAGGTAGAAATTGCAATTGATATGGAGCTCAAGGACCTCTTAAGGATATATGACCAAGAGCAAATCAGATTGTTGTCATCCTTTGTTGGTCGGGTTTGAACTTGTTTTCTCTAATGTAGAATCATCCTGTTCAGTTTATCTCTGACATGGGCATTGATAGGGTTTTCTTTTATAGTGCATCAAAGTATATGTTTCATTGGCTGACAAAAAGTTTAGAAGGCTCACTTTTTCTCTCAAACCAAAGGAGAAGGTGGAGATGGTTGAGAAGAAAAAAAATCTCATGGTAAGTTGTTCTTAGATTTGGCAATTATCTTTCTTGACTTAATAACAAAATGAGCGTATAAAAAGCATAGAAATAGCTAACGGAACCCATCATAAAAGAGATTTAACTTGTTGCATTAATTTGGTTTAAACAAATTCACTGTCTTTGTCTATTGATGTAAAAGGATCTTATTTTTCCTTGTCAGGATTCCTTAACCATTTTCTCATTGATAGATGAAAATCCCGATTATAGTGACTTGAATCTTTAAGTTTTATGACCTAGGGCTCATTGGTTCGTTCATGGTTGATTTTCATTTAGATTTTTTCTACTTTATACTGTTTGCTCTTCTGGGATGTGCACTTATCAACTTCATCTCTTTAATTCTGATTTTCAATGCCTTATTTCATGTTGTTTGTGATTTAGAGTCCTCTAATCTTGAGTATAGAGACTTGCTAAGTGGTTGATTGCTTCTCTCTATCTGATGTTTATTGAGCAGCTTTAGAATTTATGATTAGCTTAGGGATTGGATACTTGATTGCTTTGAAAGACCTTTGGTAATTATGTCACAATATTCAATAAATGGTCTGCTAATAAATCAATTCAGGTTGTTTTCACGACATGTGCTCTTAATCTGATTGTATGATGTTAAAAATTGAGAGAATATGAAGAAAGAGGAAGAGATAGAAGTAGGAGAAGAAGATAATTCAAAGAGAGAATTTGGGCAATTTTATTCGATATTCACCATTTGGTAACAAAGCATTGGGTTATGAAACTGAATTTAGAACCCTTTTAACTTCAATTTTTCTACATCTTTGACAATTGGAATCATTACTAGACTATGAGCCCACACCAATGCATCTCTTTGACGATTGTGATATAGTCCTTTCAAAAATCAAGTTGTAATGTATATAATGGTATATTATGCCTAGATAATCTTGAAAATATGGATGGTTATTTAAGGAACATTTTTGGAATTCAAATTTCACTGTGATCTTGTGCTTTATATGAAGTAGCATATATATATGAGCCATTATTTTGCATGTATGAGTTCTGATACAAGTAATTATAGAAGCTAGGAAAATCTGAGCTGATGGTTATACAGCATATAAGATCTGGTGTGTAGGAGCTTTGAATAAATACACTTTGCTTTATATAAGTACTAGTGCATTTGAAGCTAGGAAAATCTTAGTTGATGGTTATATAACCCCCCATACAAAGCTGGAGTTGATATGACAGACAAGTTAATGTACACATAATCTTAACATTTTTGGGTTTGAGAATCTGAGCTGATACTTTGGCATTGGACTCTATAAATTGGAATGAAGCTTCAATTCGAATTCTCTTGTGCTTTAGTTTTAAAGTCCATTTCTGTTGCTTTTTGTCACTTTTTCTAATGAATGAGCCTAATTTTACGGAATTGCAGCTTTCATTATAGAGTTGAAACTAAGCAGTAAGCACATAACCAGTTCCTTAATTTTTTTGTACAACCACCAACTCAAAAATGCTCATTTCAAAATTTCAACTATGGGACAATTAAAAAGGACAAGATATGTTGTCATGAAGCATTTCTCTAACACTTGGCTGCTGAGCACATATCTCAGGTTGACACAACAGTCTTTTTTTATCATGATTGGATGAATATTTGGCTTGCTTAGTGATTGATGTTTATATACTGACATGGACATGTATATTGTGTGTACCTTGGCACTGGTTCTTCCAGTTCTAATCTAGACATTTCATGTAAATGTATTCATATGTTAATCTCTAGTTCTAATTACCAGGTGCTTATCTGGGATGTTGACAGTCAGCCTAACCTCCAGGCTGTTCTCGGGGCTCTTGAATCTCGTCCAGATCTGGTAAGTATGATTGAAGGGCTATGATGCATCTTACATACTATTGCCTTCTAATTAGTACAGTCTCAGAGATCAAATAGGGAGGTTCTAATCTTCCATATCGTTGCTACATCAAATTGATTTTATTTTTATATTCAGAGAGTGTTGGGAAAACTCGCCTTTTCCCGCTTCGTCGGGTTAAGATGGGCAAGTGGGACAACTAATTTTACAAACAAGCTTTTATATTTATGTGGGGAGAAATTCTACAAGGCTAATTACTTTTATGTGGGCACACTCTCTTACTTATAACTCACTTGTAGCTTGATCACTTTGGATGATTTGCAAATGAGGGGTTGGTGGCTATTTATAGGCAAGCCACACCCTTTACATGGCTTATGGAGAATTCTAGAGAATCCTAGACTAAGTTTCATCTAAACTAGTCTAGATTCTTCCTATCTAGATGTCTCATTACACTTCTAGAACAATCTAAGACATTCTAGACATATTTATAACTCTCTTCATATGTCTAGATAATTCTCTAACAACCTAGCCTTATCTAGAAGGTTCTATGAGGTTCCGACGTCTTCTAGAAGCTTCCATAACCTTCCGGCATCTTCTAGATTCTTCCATAATCTTCTTGATTCTTCTAGAAGCTTCCGTAGCCTTCTAGAACTTTCCGTAATCTTCTAGATCTCTCTAGAGAAGTCTAGATGACATTATTTTAATCCACCTACTTCCAATTAAGGAGGGACCCAACAAAGAGTGCATACACACTTTTGATGACAAGAAGTCTTAATTTCTGGCACTATTCTTCTCAATGCAACAGTTTTGGAGCAAGGGAAATTGAGATAAGCTCTAAAAGTTTTTTATAGAAGATCTTAGGGACCTTTCATTTTTTTTATTTAAAGTAGATGATGCATTTTTCCGCATCTCTTTTATCTATAATAGATGGTAATTCATGTAGAGGAATTAAAATTTCTAATTATCATTAATAAAATTTAAATTCTGGTAGAGATCCCCTATTTTTAAACTTCTTATGATGTAGATTTTAACAAGTTATGAAAATGCTGAATTTGCTCTTGCTATGTTCCCCACTGAACCATTTGTGCTGTCTAGAGGTAAAACTCTTTTATTTATATATTTCTCCTGCTGATTTTTGAATGTAAGGCTGACAATGTCTTCTCGAAACTGTTACATATGCAGTGATATTATGCTATACAATACTTATTTATTAACACTATCGGTTTTTATATGATATTCTTGTGGTTGTTTTTCCTATAAATTTCTCTGTATGGTTCTGCAATTCATTATCTATCAGTTTTTTTTATATAGATGGTCTCTTTATCTCTTAAGTGGATATCATGAATTTTTTTGTATTTATACTCTCATCCAGTGAAATTTTGGTCCTTAGCTGTATTGATAATTTTTCTTTCCTATATATGGTTTATGCCATTTTCTTACCAGCGGATAAGTTCAGATGTTTGATTGAAGAAATCTCACTTCAATTGGAGTTGGCTTACCAGAGCATATGTTTGAAGGTCATGAGGCTCCAGTGCTATGTGTACAAGTACCTAGAGCATTTGATTCCCTCCTTTTGATAAAATACTAGACATGCTCCTTCGACTTATCTAGTTATCTGATATACATTAAAATTGTTCATTTTCCTTCCTTGTAATTGAAATAATGATGATAATCGTGGTTTTTAATGTATAATTTAATCAATTTTGATTTGTTATAATATCTTTTTACGAGGAAGAAGTTTGTCGTTATCAATTATGATTTTGTTATTATTGATTAACTAAGTACGATGATATATTTTCTCGTCGTTAAATCATTAATGACAACATTCTTGCTCGTTGTTGATGTTTTTACGACGAGCACGTATGTCGACGTTGATGCTTAACGACGTGTAGGCATGTCGTCGTTGATGTTTAACGATGAGCAGACATGTCGTCGTTGATGCTTAACGACGAACAATCATGTCGTCATTAATAATTAACGACGAACATGGTCGTTAAAACCAATAACGTCGGAAGCTATTGCAACGAACAAACGACGGAATTTTGTTTGTCGTTAAATGTTTTAACGACAAAATATTTAACTTATAACGACAAATTTGTTCGTCGTTAAAGACCCCTTTTCTAGTAGATTGACACAATGATCAAAACGAAGAGAAACAGAATTTGATGCAGTATTTGTTGAAGCAGAATTTGTGAAAAAGTAGAGGCCTCGATGTGCTTCACCAATCGTTGTCTGCCTCTTGGAGTTGCAGTCCTGAATAAGGCATTTTTCATGGGAAAATATGACAAAAGACCTTGTATCAGAGACAAGCTTTGCAACATATATGAGGTTGCAGGAAAAAGAAGGCACATAGAGCACATTATGCAGCAACCTATTGTCTAGAAGTTTAACAAATCCAGCTTTTGTGACATAAACAGTATGGCTATTAGGTAAAGTCACTGTGAAAGGACGATCAAGCATTCTCATATTATGCATTAAAGCTAGATTGCCACACATGTGACTACTCGCACTAGTGTCAATTATCCATGAATCTGTATGCAAAGAAGAAGAAGTAGGAATAGCTTTACCAGCAAAAGCAGCGAAGTTAGATTCCTCAAAAACACCTTTGCCTTTGTATTTGTCAGAAATTAGAGCCAGAAGTTGATTATACTGCTCTTGAGAGAGAGATGGTGAATGCTGTGAAGTAGATGAATCACATTTGACCTGTCCAGCAAAATTCTTGTTGTTTCCATCAGAAGATCCATCTAATTTCTTCGAAGATCCATCAGGTTTCCTAGATTTAGAACGATAATTTGGGGGAAAACCGATGATGAAATAACATCGATTGAGATTATGATTGTTTTTCTTGCAGTTGGTGCAATACTTCTTCTTTGATTGAGTATTGGATGAGCCGGAAACAGATTTGTTGTTTGCAACAACATTTGCATGAAGAGATGAGGATTCGATCATGATTTGGGAGGAAGAATGCATCGATCGTTGCATTTCTTCTTGAAGGAGAATCCCATAAGCAATGTGCAGGTTTGGAAGAGGCGTCATGTGAATATTGCCACGAATGGACAAATATTCATCGTTGAGCCCCATCAGAAAATGAAGAAGCTTGTCGTTGTCTTCATAAGCCAGAATCTCTCGTGTGACTCCACATGAACGGGAAGGAAGACGCATTGCACTAGCAATTTCATGTTCCTGAATCGACTTCATTCTTGTGTAGTAGGAGGAGATAGAATCGGAACCTTGAGACATTATGAATTAATTCTTTCTTCAAGGAAAAAAGTTGAGCTCCACTAAATTGACCGAATCGAGCTTCTAATTCCGCCCAAATATCCTTGGCGAACTCAGTGTAAGTAACAGATCGCTGGATTTTGCTGGAAAGGTAATTTGATTATCCAAGAAATGATCATATCATTGCATCGTTCCCAAGCAGGTAGATCGGAATGATCAGGAGCTGGTCGAGCTGTGGAACCGATGATGAAGGACCACTTGTTTTTGGCAGAAAGAGCGCGCTTCATGGATCGTCGCCTTTCGCCGAAGTTGTGGCCATCAAAGGATTTTGAGACAAGCACCAATCTAGGATGATCGGAAGGGTGCAAATACAATGGATTCAAAGAATCCATGGAAGCGGAAGCAAGATTAGGATCGAGTGCCATCTGATACCATGTTAGATTTGAGAGAAAAGATTTTGCATTTTCATTGAATTTTCTGAATGAATGTACAAGCTCTCATGATCATGTATTTATACAAATTCAAGATGCAGAGCATCTGTCTTGATTTTAGCTCGGAGAAGACAAAACCAACTTCTAACAAACTCATCCTAGCTGGCAAGAGGAAAAAATATCATGCTATGCAGGTGCACCTTTAGGTGCGTGTATCTCAACATTCCCGACGGTAAGAAACTAGAAAAGCGGCTCTAACACCAGCCACGTCCCACCTCCCAAAACGCCTTGACCGGGAGGAGCAAATCCTCATAAGCAACTGACATAACAACAAGGTCGTAGAGTCGCTCCTCGGGAACCCAAACATCATTCCAAAAACGGACCAACGTACCATTTCATACACACCAATGAGATCCCGGAACAATCACCTCACGCACACCTCGTCAAAGACTAAACCACACATATTATGGATTGGCACGATCACAAAGAGGGGCGCGGATATACTTGGAATGCAAGACTTCTACCCAAAGCACTCCATTCTTCGTTACGAAACACTAAACCAACTTCTCGTGCTAGGTTAATGCATGTCCTTAATTCATAGAACGAAAGCCTAAATCACCAAGATTTTTTGGTTTACAAATTTTATCCTAGCTAACAAGATGGATAGAGAAGCAAATTTTATCACATGTGAATGATCATCATGTTTATAGAGAAGTAAATTTTGTTGCTAATTTCTTAGCTTCGTTTGCTTTTGACTTTTCTTTAGGTTTGCATGTTTTGTTGGAACCTCATGTTAGTGTTTTACTTTTATTGTCTACGGATGTTAGGGGTTAGACTATCCCACATTTGCTTACTACTTACCATCTTTTTTATATTTAATAAAATGAGTTAAAAATTCGGAGAGTATTACCTCTCCTTCTGGCGAATAGGCGTCAACGTATGTGTGAGTCTACTCACTTTTGCAAGACTTCAATTTTCCAATTCCGTGTTTTTTCCATCTTCAAGCAAGTCTTGTCTCGAGATATCTAGAAGTGGTGTTATTGATCATGCTGGACTTCAATTAATTGGGAGAAAAGTCATCGGATTAATAAGAAGTCAGAAAAAGGGTATCAACGAGCTGAGTGGAAATACATCAAAGAAAAGTACTTATCGATTAGATTGAACTACAACAACGGTAAGATAAAAGTGTGATGCACGTTATATTGGCGGCAATCGATATGACAGCCCAAGCTTTTGTTACAAGGTTACTTGGAAGCATTTTGACTTCTATACTAATGTGGATCAGCTATATTCTCTACACATTGCCTCCTACTCCGATCCTAACTTATACTCCAGTACTATGTATTCAAATTTCCACAATCTCTTATATAATGTGGGGTACACACGTCCATCCGTACACATATGCGCATTAAAGTCCAACTTTCAGGTGGACTAATCCATTAATAGACCAAGAATCAAGACCTAGGGCCGTACCATTTTGGTACTGATCATGTTAAAGTCCGGTGGGCTAATATATAACATGGGTACACACGTAACACACCCTCATCCATACACATATGCACATTAAGGCCTAACACACAAGTTTCTAAAGTTCTATCCTAAAATCAATTGGCTATAAGAGAATTGAAGTAATCAAAGTGCTCATATATTAAGTTTTTTATGTTCTATATATTAGATGTGAGAAACCTTTCATCTTCACAGTTCAATAAAATTATTCTCTTGTTAAAGTGTGATGGACCAATATACATGGTATATATACGTTTTGGACAGAGATCAAAGATCGTAGGTGATGATTCTTGAATCTTTACTAATGGGCCGGGTAATGATCAAAGGAGCATGTTGAACAACTGCCTTGTTAGTTAGTTGTTTAGGATCCCTCTATATAAGATACTAGATACTTAGATAGAAATCCAAAAGATAGGAAACGACGAAGATGGTACAAATAGCTAGTTACCTATGCAAGGTACAATATATAGGCCCATTTAACACGTTTAATTTCACAATCTCACAAGCATATATAACTCGATCACATCCTGTATAACTACTGATCATGAAGGGGAAATGCGAAAATAAATAAAAGCAACTTTTTTTAGCAAAACGTTTGTTCTAATACTTTGTCAGAGATGACAGCGGCTAGAGTTGATGTAAAAGAAGAGTCCTTTGTCAAAGTTGAAGCCATTTGCTCTACAAGCCAATGATGCATCGAACTTCTCTCTTGATCTTGATCGTCTATTATGCTGTCTTCGTCGGAACTTTTTCCTTTGTGGTCGCTATCGGAACAGTTTTGACGGGTGAGATGATGATCGGGAGAAGAGATGTGATAACTTGGAGGGCTGAGATCGATCAACGATGAGCTAGGGATTATTGTCGATGGTGTAAGGATGCTTCCAGGGCTAGATGGTTTCTTGTGAGTGTGTTCTCCCTCGTATGTGACCACTATGACCGTTGGATCTTCAGCACTTTTTTGCACCTGCAATCAATTTTACATATACAATGAAGCTTTATTTAATAAGAAGATTCAATGAAGACGTACAATATATAGTTTGTATCATTATTGACCAATTTTCCTAACTTTTAATATATAAGAAACAATGATTCATAGAAATACCTTCTTTTTGACGGGGCAGAGAGGAGCAAATGAGCATTTGAAATAAGCCCTTGGGGAAGGGTTATCTCTTGTCACCTTTTGCCCATATTTTTTCCATTGATATCCATCTTTTACTACCTGCATCATGCATATGACATTCACAATGTTAATTAAATAAATCTTGATCAATTCAAGCCCATGAATTATGGCCCTACTTTCAATTTTCATTTCTAATTTTCTGTCCTTGTCCACGTATCTGAAATATCTGTCCCTAATAGATAGATATTTTTACAATCTTGCTTACGAAGATAGATATTTTGAATGTGAACTAAAGTATAACGTGCATGGGACCAAACTAATTAGGTATAAATCACTAGCTAGCTTGAAGATCAAGAGCCCTTGGTCAAAGGTCCAGCTCACACTTTTGGACAAAATTATTTACCTTCTATCATGATCCTATTTTTGTAAACTCTAAATTAAAAAAAAAAAACTAAATTATTAACCTATGTCCTTGTCGTTGGTATAAAACCTTAAAATGAAAACTATTACTTTTTTTGGTCGAAAAATGAAAACTATTACTTGAATTTGATTATATATTTAGGATTGTTTTTAACTTTTTAAAGGGGTTATTAATTTCGTTTTAGGATTTTAGTTAGTATTCTTAACTTATGTTCTAAAAACTGAAATATAATTAAGAAAAATCCAAGAAAACCTTGTTAAATCAAAATTTTATATAATATATAACAAGGACATATGACAAAAAAAAATCAATTTAGTTATGCAAATTGACCTCGTTAAGCTAGGAATTCAAATAAGTATGCTCATGATTAGAATATAATTTAGAAGCTTTAATTTAGATGACCCTGGCCTATATGAATGAATGATTCACATGGCCGGTGTCATCATTTTAATTGAAAAAAGATCAACAATGTCCTTTATATTATTCAGTAAGTTGTTGGGTTAGGTGGGTCGTGGGTAGGAGACAACAAATATTTTAGAATTTGACCGAGACTGGAAATTTAATTAAAATTAAAAAAAAAAAAAAGTGAAGAGAAAAATACGTACAAGGGAGGAATCGGACGGGTCGACTCGGACGAAAATTCTGGAGATTTTAGGCTTGGCGTTGAACATTCTGAGTCTCTCTTCGTTACTAGTAGTAGTACATGAGCATCTCATCATTTTCGTATAGCTGTTGGTATCATCATCATCTTGAACATTATTACTATCCAATTTCCTCTTCCTAATCTGGGGATTATCTTCAGTTGGATTGTTGTTATTAGCCATGAAATATTGCATCAGTTGAGAATGCAAGGATGAGTAATTTTGGAGAATCTCAGCCACCATGCGTGTTAACCTCCTGTTGTCGTTGTAAATCCTGCTTATCATCTCCATCACATCTCCTCCCTGATTAAATCAACAGCAATTAATCTTAATTTGAGCAGTAATTATAATTAAACGAGATATGTATACAATTAAATAGCACCCACCTGATGAATATTAGGGTTACTCTGCTCGGCCGATGGGTGAAGATTAAGGTTAATATCGGTTCTGGAACCCATATTGAATATATATGGTGTATGTATTTATAAATTGCTAATCGATCGAGATCGAGATTCGTTTATATATGTATGTAATGTGGTTGGGCCACCTGCAGAATGAGAAGGTGCTTGTAGGGAGGGAGGAGTATTTATAGATTTATGTATGAAACTGAAGTTGTTCAGTTGGGTCATATATATATATATATATATGTCATATAAATTGATCTAACTAGGATTGCTTCTGAGATATTGGAAAGGACTTTGGTAGACAAGTGTGGACTGACTTTAGTTTATTCTATTATAATTATTAGACTGGGGGCCAGGCAAGAAAACTCTTGTTTTTATTTTTGCTTTGTCCCATCCCATGGCGTCGTCATATGCTTACGGGCAATTGATGACATACCCTATACAACGTCACCAATTTCTAGCACTCCATCACTCTATTATTTGGTTATAATAATTTGCATAAAGGCGTTACAAAATTCTCCAATTTAATTTGAGCCTTTCGCTCTATCGTTTGTTTAAATAGGACTTCGATCGTAAACTTGACCCGGAAAAAAAAATATACAACTTGGTATAAACAAGTGTCTTTTTTCCTAGTGAGTAGTAGCATAATGTACGCACACTTGAGTTATTAAATTTTTGGGCAAAGATTAGGGTATCATCAGAGTTAATTGCTTAGGGAGGTTCTTGGTCAGTATTGATCGAAGTTCAAAAGTTCAATTTGGATCGAAAGGGGATCTAAGGAGTGAATGGCATCAATTGATCAACACTAGCAATCACAATGGTCGATCACTCGATCGATAATAGAGAATTTGCTAGTAGAGAACGTTCTTACCGACAGACAAGAAGATATCTCCTGTTGCTATGAATATTTAGTATATATGGAGTATGGATTTTTCGTAGGAGATAATCCTCACTTTTTCGATGCTATATTTTTCGTAGGGTTTTTGATTTCGTGTCTTGGAAGTTGTAGCAAGTTATGACACGTCTAATCAACCCCTATTTAAGGCGGTTATGATGGCTTCCGAGACTTCAATCGCGCTTCCCGGTATCCAGGTACGTTTTTCCCTACTTTTCGCTTCTTCGTCTTCAACTTCTCTTCTTCTCCCAACTATGGCGACTTCTAGCTCCCCTTCCCTTTACTGCCTTGAATCCACCCTTCCTCCTTCTCTGACATCTTCCGGTTTCCTCACCCCCTATCATCGGAGGAATAGTACTTCAGAGGACCCCCATATCTTCGCCTTTTCTGTGGGTTTTCCTTCGCAGGCAGAGGTGTTCCTTCCTCCCCCTGGCGTTCATGCGGATTTTTATGCCAACGATTGGGTGTGTTTGTATGAGTACCCTTTTCGTATTGGCCACCGTTTTCCATTTTCTCCTCTAGTCGTCGATTTCTTGTCCACCCGCAATGTTTCTCCAGGGCAATTACTTCCCCAAGTCTGGAGACTTCTACTTTCTGTTGATCAACTGTGCTCCTTTCAGGGTCTTCCCTTCAAAGCTGCCGACTTTTTCTTAAATTACCGCCTTTCCAAAGGCGGTCCAGGGCGTTTAACTTTGAAAACCTTCACCAACAAATCTGACTTAGTCTTCAACATATCAAAATCTGACCGGGGCTGGGCTGATAAGTTTTTCTTTGTGAGATTGTCTTCTCTAGGGATCGATACGTCTTTCTTGAGAAGTCGTTGGCAATCAAGAGGTAGTGTTTCCCTTTTGTATTTGTTGGTCTTTATTCAAGTCTAACCACTGGACGCTTTCTATGCAGAGTGTCTTGCTTCCCTCAACCCCGCAAAGTGTCATCTCAAGTGATCTCCCATATCGAGGCCCTCCTGTTGGAAGAAAGATCCTACCCCGAATTAATAAAAACGTGTTTTGCAGAGCCTGAAGATACCGAGATGTCGAGTAAGAATGTCTTTCTTCTCCTTCCTCGTTTCAACGTTTTTCGCTTCTTGTTAACTCTGTTTTCCTCATGATGTCAAGCTCAAGGACCATCAGATCAACCGCTGCTTTGTCGACTTTGGAGAGGGTCGAGGCCAGGAAGAAGAGAAAAGCGGACACGGCCTCCACTGCGGATACGTCTTTGATGGTGTCTCTGCCTCCCAAACTGGTAGGCGACTCTCCCAAGGCCTCCTTATCAAAGAAAAGTACATCTTCTCGTATGACGGATCTTCCCAGCACCATGATGTCCCTGGATATGGATGTTGAGAAATGCCTGAAATCTTTGATGCCTCTGCAAGTGGACTGCCTCCATGGTTCAAGCCATCGATCTTCTTTTCCTGAATTTCTCGGCGAAATACTGGCGGCCCAGTGGCAGGTACTTTACAGTTCTTTTTTCTTTTACTGCTAATTGTCTGGATATTCACCTAATCCGTACTTGTTACCTAGGGGCTCCAACTTACTCTTGCGGCTTATGACACCTTCAAAGATTACCCCGAGCAACTGGCTCAGAGTAAGACCAACTTGCAACTGAAAAAGGATAGGTCTGTCATCTTGGGACAGGAGAAGAAGGCTCTAGAGAAGAAGACCCTTGATCTGCAACATGCCCTCGAGATAGCTCTGGAGGACTCCAAGGCGTGGGAGGATAAGTTCAAGGAAGCATCAAAGAAAAGTGCCGCTCTTGCTCGAGAAGTTGAAGATACGGTCGACTACTGGTCGCTCAGAGCCCGTGTCGAGACGATTGAGGAATTCGTTGCTGGGAAACATTCTTCCTGGGATGCTGCGAAAGAGAGGGAGCAATTCGAGAACTTGTTCCCTGAGGAGGCCAACGCGTCCAAGAAGTCTTCTCTTATTGACGACATTTCTCAAGTTGCCAAAGAGGTAGCCCAGGTCGAGATGGATAACCAGAAGTCGTCCGAAAATGTAGACAAAGAATGATTCCTTTCCGCTTTTTCTATTTCTCAAACTTTTATCCTATCCCAATGTGTTGGGGCTTTTTAAAGAACTTTATGTTTTGTTTGGCCGCTTATATTAGAGCCTATATGTGGACAACTTTGCACCCCGTGTTGGTTTCTGGGGTTATGTTTATTTTGATAATGTTTTAGTAGTTGCTATGGCCTTGGATTTGTGCTTTGACTTTTTTGCAGGTAAGGCAGGTTCAACGCCGGAGAAGAAGATCAACGCGTTTGTGGAGAAATCGATTTGCTTCAAACACGTACTTGTAATTTAGCAATAGAATCTTCGTTGTATAGCGCTTTCTATGTTAGATGCAAAGGGAGAGAGAGAATGATGTATTTGTCTGAATGTAAATATTTGCACTAAACTCGTGAATCGTGTTACAAATGAAAAAATCCACTTGCTCTAGAATTCATGTTACATGTTCTCGTCTCTTGCATCTTTTGACTAGTCGTTGTGTGCACAGCGTTGCCTGATCATAAGGCGAGGGCCCATGTTTTGGCTTGTAACGTCACAAGGCGTCCCTTGTTAGTTTTCTCGAAACTGTTGTTGTCTTATGTATGTATAAAGAGTAATGATATAATATGAAAAGCAAGAATTTATGAAGTATACCTCATCGCGATTCATGCGTCTTTTAAAAGTGATACAAGTTCAAATTCATCGCGTTCCAACTTCTGGGGATCGTTTTCCCATCTTGTGACATTAACTCGTAGGATCCTTGTCCCACGATCTTCGTGATCTGATATGGTCCTTCCCAGTTTGCCCCCAACTTGCCAGCATTTAATTCCTGCGTATTCTGGAAGACTTTTCTCAATACCCAGTCTCCCACTTGGAACACCTTGGCATTAACACGTTTGTTGTAACTCCGAGCTACCCCCTGTCTATATGCTTCCATACGAATCGATGCCTCATCTCGTAACTTGTCTACTGTGTCTAGATGGTGTAACAAGTTAGGTAGGTTTGATTCCTCGGTAGTGAGTCCATATCAAACTGTGGGCAAAGTCACTTCTACTGGTAACACGACTTCACATCCATAAACTAAGGAGAAAGGTGTATGGCCCGTGGCAGTCTTAGGGGTTGTTCGATCTGACCATAGGATAAGGGGTAACTCATCTGCCCATTTCCCCTTTGCCTCTTTGAGCCGCTTTTTCAAGTTGTTAATGATCACTTTGTTACTTGCTTCTGCTTGACCATTAGCTTAAGGATAACGAGGTGTTGACATCACTAACTGAATGTTGTATTGCTGGCAAAATGATCTCGTCTTGTCACTGATGAACTGGGATCCGTTGTCGCACACTATGGTTGACGGTATCCCGAATCTGCTCAGGATGTTTCTCCTTATGAAGGATATGACTTGGGTGTCTTTAACTTCTTTGAAGGCTTCGGCTTCAATCCACTTTGAAAAGTAGTCAGTCATTGCCAAGATGTAAACACGTTGTCCTGAGGCTGGAGGAAGCTTTCCCACGATGTCCATTCCCCATTTTATGAATAACCAAGGGGAAGTTATAGGATGTAACAGCTCTGAAGGTTGATGTGGTATAGGTCCATGACGCTGGCATGCGTCACACTTGCGAGCGAACTCTACAACATCTTTGTTCATGGTAGGCCAATAATAACTCATCCTGCTCGCCTTCCTTGCAAAGTTGTGACCCCCTGTATGATTTCCGCATTCTCCATCGTGTATGTCTTGTAACACCTTCGGTACCTCTTCTTCCTTTACGCATCGGGCGTATATTCCTGATGAAATCCACTTAAACTAGATGTTATTCTCAACAGTGAAAGTGGAAGCTTTTACCTTAAGTCGTTGAGCTTCTTCCTTATCGTTTGGAAAAATTCCATCTCGTAACCACTTTAGATAAGGGGTTACCCATGACTTGTCTTCATCAGAACCCCGAATCTCCAACATGTCTACCTCCTTGGTTATAGATGGTGCGTCAAGGTACACAAAAGGTATTTTGTTGTACTCCCTGGGGTCAATCGCAGATCCGAGGTTGGCTAAGGCGTCTGTTTGCGTGTTGGCATCTCGAGGAACTTGCTTTATCTCAAAATGTTTGAAATGCTTTACGATCTCTTGAACTTTTTCCAAGTACGCCTTCATTTTTGAATCCCTGGCAACATATGAGTTCGTAACTTGATTTACAATAAGTAACGAATCGCAAATTACCTCAATTTCTTCAAATCCTTAGCAACGAGTAACCCTGCAATAAGCGCCTCATATTCTGCTTCATTGTTAGTAGCCTTGAATGTACATCGAACAACTTGGGCTATCCTATGCCCCTGTGGTGACTTCAGGACTACCCCCAATCCTACGCCAATCTGGTTTGACGCCCCGTCTGTATGCATCAACCATTTGCCATTTCCTATCACGTGCAGCACATCTTGGTCTTCATGCTCTGAAGTGGTAGGAGTGAAGTCAACCACAAAATCGGCCAACACTTGAGACTTCATTGCTGTTCTAGGCTCGTAAGTTATGTCGTAGCCATTTAAGTGGATCAACCATCTTGTTAGCCGACCTGACAATTCTGGCTTTGATATAATACTCTTCATTGGGTAATTAGTTCTCATGATGATAGAATGACTTTCAAAATAAGGACGTAACTTTATTGAAGCCATTACCAGAGACAATACTAATTTCTCCATGGGGGAATACCTGGTTTCCGCATCGAGCAAAGTTTTACTTACGTAATAAATGGGCAACTGGTCTCCATTCTCTTCTCGGATCAAGACTGCACTTACTGCTACTTCGGTCACGGCTAAGTATACATATAACTTCTCGCCTGGCTTGGGTTTGGATAATACCTGCGGATTAGACAAATAATTCTTCAACTCCCCAAAGGCTTTTTCTTGTGCTTCTGTCCAATCGAACGACTTGTTTTTCTTCAAAATGTCGTAGAACAATTTGTTTCTATCTAAAGATCGTGATATGAACCGGTTCAATGCAGCTACTCGTCCTGTTAACCTCTGGACATCCTTGACGCATTTTGGTGATTGCAACTCCATTATGGCCTTGACTTGTTCTAGACTCGCCTCAATTCCCCTTTGTGTCACTATGTATCCGAGGAATTTTCCTGATGTCACTCCGAAAGAGCACTTGGTTGGGTTCAACTTCATCTTGTAGCTCCGCATGATCTCGAACGCGTCTTTCAGGTGAGTAATGTGGTCCTCCGCCTTCAATGATTTGACCAACATGTCGTCTATGTATACCTCCATCGTATCCCCCACTTTTTCCTGAAACATCTTATTAACCAATCTCTGATAAGTAGCACCTGCGTTTTTTAACCCAAAGGCATAACTTTGTAACAATAAGTTCCTTGATTGGTTACGAATGCAGTTTTTTCTTGATCGTCAAGGTGCATCATTATTTGATGATATCCGCTAAATGCATCCATGAAAGTCAAGAGTTCATGCCCTGCCGTTGCGTCTACCATTGCGTCAATATGAGGCAAGGGGAACGAATCTTTGGGGCATTCTTTGTTTAAATCGGTAAAATCTATGCAAACGCGCCATTTACCTTTTTTCTTTTTGACAACAACCACATTCGCAAGCCAATGAGGATATTTTACTTCCCTAATCTTTCCAGACTCAAGTAAGGATTTTACCTCGTCGTTGATTACCTAATTTCGTTCGGGAGCGAACTTACGCCTTTTATGTTTCACCGGTGGCACCTTTTTGTTGACATTTAAGGCGTGGGTGATCACATCGGGATCAATGCCTACCATATCCTCATTTGACCAGGCGAAACAATCACTGTAGGACCGTATAAATTCCACTATTGGCTCACGTAAAGTCGGTTCCAGATCTGCTCCTATTTTGATTTTCTTAGATGGTTCTAGTGGATCAAGAGCCACTTCTTCGAGCTCGGGCGTCTCTGGCTTCACATAGTAAGTGGTCGTTCTACAGTCCTTTAATTGCTAATCCGACGCCTTCTTCCCTGCTTCAAGCTGTAGGTTTTTGGAAGTCGTTGCTTTCATTGTGATGGAATAACATTCCCTTGCCAGTTTCTGTTCTCCTTTAATTTCTTGAATATTCCCCATGGTGTCGGGAACTTCACGCATTGATGATAGGTAGAGGGGATAGCCCTCATCCCGTGTATCCATGGCCTGCCCAAAATGACATTAAAAGGTGAAGGGCAATCAAGCACTTGGAATTTCACCTGGTAGTTAACTCCTCCTGAGACGGTGGGTAATGCTATTTCTCCTAGCGTGTTGCGTGATTCTCCACTGAAGCCCACCAAAGTCGTCGATTTTTTGACGATATCGTCCATCCTGAAACCTAAGCTGTATAAGGCGTCCAACATGAGTAGATTAGTAGAGCTTCCATTATCAACTAGAATTCTTTTGACAAGGAAATTAGCTATCGTTAAAGAGATTATTAAGCAATCGTGGTGAACTTCCTCTTCCTCGACGTCGTCGAAGGTGATTGGCATCATGGCAAGACTTGTTCGTGAAGGAGCTTTTGGGCACTCTCTTCTTGTATCCCTTGCGATCCTTTTGGCTGCAGAGTAGGTTATACCGCAAATTTCCGACCCCCCTGTGATGACATTGATTACTCCGGTGTGTTTTGATGGGGGGGGGGGACTGGCTCTTTCTTTGTTGCGTTCCAACTGCTCCTTCGCCTTTTCCGATATCAATTCTCTAAGATGCCCCCTTCGCAACAATTCGCTCACTTCCTTTCGTAATGCGATACACTCGTCGGTCTGGTGCCCATGATCGAAGTGGAAATCACACCATCTAGACTTGTCTTTCTGATGTGTTGGCACGTTACTCTTTCGAGGCCATTTAACAGTATCCCCCATGGTGTTGAGGGTTCGAACCACTTCGGTTGCATCCACGCGGAAATTGTAGTGAGAGAGTTTCAGAGGCAACCTTGGATTCTCATATCTTTCACCTTGTCTAAACATCGTTGTATTAACAGTAGTCTTAGCATGAGGTGCAGTTGGGTACGGAACGTATCTTGTTTCTCGTCTTCCCTGTCTCTGATCGGGTCGATGAGGGCTCACTGCTTTTTCGGTGAAGAGGTCGTCTTCCTCTAATCGGACATGGGCTAAAGCTCTTACCTGTACTTCATCAAAGTTCGAGCAAGGATATTTTGTTAGTTCACGGTATAACTCGGGATTACATATTGATATACCCCTTCGGAATGCCTCCACAGCCGTAGCGGCATCACATCCTTCAATGGTCACCAGTTCTTCATTGTAGCGGTTGAGGAAAGCTTTCAGAGATTCTCCCGGTTTTTGGACCAAGCGGTATAAATCACTTGATCGTTTTTTGGCATGTCGACTGCTTGCGAACATAACCCTGAACTTGTCATTTAACTCGGCGAAAGATGAGATACTTCCAAGAGGTAAGTGCGAGTGCCAATTAAGAGCGGGTCCGGATAACGTGTTCCCGAACCAACGGCACATGACAATCTCCTTCATATCAAAAGGGAATGTACTAATATTCATAGCCTGTTTGAATGCGGCTATGTGTTGATCGGGATCTGTTACCCCTTCGTACTTAGGTACGTCGGGGACATGATACTTCCGGGAAATATCAACTCTCGCGATAGCGGGCACGAAGGGGGAATCGGTGTAACCGTCCCTCCTTTCCATCACTATCGGTTGAGGTGCTCTTGGAACCTGAGTGATTCGGTCCTCCAAGGCTCGAAGGCGTTCCCGTAATTGGGAAACCTCAGTATCTTCCCGTATCGCCCTTAAAGAATTACCATTTACCTGATACCCGGTTACTGGTCTGACGACATCGGGTGTCATGAGACTTGGATCAGTTCCTCGGGGACAAGTTGGAGCTGATTGTACCTGTGATCGAAGCAAATTGCGTTCATTAGTTAAAGTTTCAATTTTTTTTTCATATGCCTCGGTGAATTTGGCATTGGCCTCTTTCTGGCTTTCCAGGTCTTTCCGGAGAGCAATCATTGTTGATCAGAGTTCCATAATGACGTCAGTGTCGCTTCCTCCAACTCCCCGTTGCTCGGAAGTGCCAAGATTGCCATTGGTGTCCCTAGAACCTTGCTCGACTCCATCCACATTCCTTGCTACATCTACGTTTCCTGTACCATCTACGTTCCCAGTTCCGTCCGCATTTCCAGTGCCTTGATTGTTCGTCTCCTCATTGACCTCGTGATTGTCGAGATCCCCTACGTGGCTGTAGGTAGTTTGGATTCCCTCCATGTGATGGATCTTGCGGTTGTTTTAGCGTGACTTCTTTTTCGGCTAGGGCCCCGCGGTGGGCGCCAATTGTTTTGGGATGGATAATCGTACTAACACGTTACCTGCTTTGATATGGGAATTCCTAGCCAAAGATCAAGTGTAACGCGTTATAAACCAGAGAAAAGATGTAGAATCGATCGAAGAACAGAAAAGACAATAGTAAGTAAGTTGTAATGCGCGTATTATGATCGTAGTGTGAGATGAATCTCCTCAAATACAAACGAACACTTGAATGAGAGTAAAACAAATAGACAGAGATGAATTTAAGCTTATGGATTTTTCTCGAGTGCTTGTATGTCCTCATTTCCGCTTCAGTCTTATTATATATAACTCTTTCCTCAATTCGGACCGTTGGTGGGAGGCTCAACGTATCCCGGAGATTTCGCCTGTGTAGTTCATGAACTAGCCGTTTCTGCGTTTTAACCATGAGGTCCGAGATTTTCGTCACATCTTTATTGCCTCCTTCAATGATTCAATCTCACTACGTCTTCAACGTTCCTTCGGCCTTCTTCCTTAACCACCAGACTGGGCCAATCATTCTGGGCTTCTTGATCCCCTTTTGGGCCAAATTTCGGAGGGCCCAACAGAATAAACTAAGGGCACAAGGACCCTAGAGCGCACTAGTAGCCACAAAACCCAAGTACAAACAGCGTGCTCATCCTACATAGCGTTCAACAATACTTCCTAAATAACAGGTTGAATAAATAATGAGTGAAGTCGTAATCTACGAGGGCCCCTAATAAGTGATGACGCTCGATGATGTCGCACATTGTACACACTCTGATAATCAATGGCCAACATCTCGAAGATCCAACAAATCTCTCCCACATCGGAACATATCGAAACTCCGTCTAGAACCCACCCATCATCAACCAATGACGAGGCAACATGTCACACACCTCTCGTTCTGCCAATCAAAGACGACCAACACCTCGAAGATCCAACAAATCTCTTCCACATCAGAAGATACCGAAACTCCAATTGAAACCACCTCTTCCACCAACGACAACGCAACATGTCTGACACCTCAAACTACACCAATCAATATGAGACACCTCAAAGATCAATAAATTTCTCCCATATCAAGGAAACCCAACTTCTGATCTCCCCCAATGTATATAAGTAGCGGGGGAAGGTGAAGGTTGCAAGGGTCAAAAAATATCTCTTGATTAAGATATTTTCTTATGAATATAGACTCGATGTGCTAAACTTTCCGGAGAACTTTGTTATTTACAAGGGCGAATCTCAAAAGGTTCTTAAAGAGAGAGCCAACTTATAATACGTTCAAGAATAGTGAAGAGAGCAAGCATACTTCAAATGGAAATAATCAATATTGTAGAATCTCTTTTATATTATGCGTGAATCGTTCTCATGCACGGAATAAAGAGTGAAACTTCTACGTGCTTTATATTAACTAAAGTCCTAGAACATGACACTCGTTTATTTCGGGTTTGAACACTGGTGCCAACCGTGTGGACCTTTTCATCCAAGGAAGGTATGACATCAGAAACTCACATCACTCAAATGGATTACTATTTCTTCCCACAACACAAACAACATGTCTATGGGGGGCGCACAAAACAACAACAACTTCCTACAACATCCTGACTCCGCGAGCATGCAGAATTGGAACTACAGGGTCCAACAAGAAGTTTGGCCCTATGGTGCACCACCGACCTAGCCTTATGGCCCACCCCCATGGTGGACTTAGACAATGCCGCAACCAAGGCAATAGGCGACGCAATCAACATGGCAAGTTGTTCATAATCTCTACCATGGGTACATGGAGGATTACCCAGGGAACAAGATAAATAATAATCATTCAATAAAATTTTCTAAACCATTTAATGTAAATACAGGATAAAAATGCAAACAAGATCAATACTGGGACTAACTTTGTAATAGTTCAACCATTTCAACATCATAACTTCATTAGCATCAATAAGTTTGGGGGGATTGATGTCCCTCATTAAAAGCACTCGCCACATTCAGAGCTTTCACACAAAATAAATGAGAAGAAGGTTCATAAACATGACTAAAAGTCAAAGTTGCATTGTTGAATTTTTTTTAAAAAGTCTAAGATTTTGTAACAATAATCCCAAATGAGTACAATATCAAGGGAGTTTGGAATATATCTACGAAAAAAAGATAAAAGATCCTTGCAACGCATGCATGAATAAAATAATTATAAGTGGAGTTCCAACGACGGACAACATCTTTTGGAAAAGTTCAGGCTTTAAATCATTTGTCCTTAAAAAACCTTTTTTCAATCGTTGGTGGTTCGTTGGCTAGCCCACATATGACCAACAACATACTTAATAGGTTCAATTAAACCATGCAAAATGACTAAACCATCTTGACCACATAAGTTTAAACTATGACAAGCACATCGGATATGAAAGTAGTTCGTTCCAAGAGTTGGTTGACAATGCAAAAACAACTCTTGGATAGAAGCTGTGTTGTTTGACGCGTTGTCAAAGGAAATAGAAAAAACTTTATAGAGCAATCTATATTCCTCCAAAATAGTACAAATAATTTTACAAATTTCTACAACGGTATGACTAATGTCTAATAACCTATAAGCCAAAAATCGTTTTGCATAGTAAAAGGATCATTATTAAATTGACATGTATGACCCATGTATGAATGCATTCATTATCACTCCAAATGTCACTACAAATAGAAAACCTTACAATCATTTTCACTAAAAAACTTACACAAAGTAAGTTTACGGTTTTTATAAGCTTTCATCACATTTTTTCTTATTGTTTTTCTAGAAACCAGTTGATAATGTGTTGAACATGATTAGTCATCCAATGGTTAGGCATCTATTATTGAAGTCTGTGGGTCGTTTACATGGAAAAAATGGACTATAATGATTAGACATCGATCTATTATTGAAGTTCTTGGACCGTTCGCAAGAGAGTGCACACGATTGTTAGTGCATATATGTATATTGGGCCTAATACACAATATATAAAGTTCTATCTTAAAACCAATTAGAAATAGGGTGAATAAGTTATAAATTTATATAATAATCTTATTTAATTTTTATTTTCAGATGTGGCAATGTATATTCTCTTTTTTTTTTTTGGTAGAAGGCAATGTATATTCTCTAATCTAGACACGAAATACATATTCTCAACATTTATTACGCTTTTGTGTAATGGAAATTCATGTTGAATTCTCTAATTGTTGTAGCTTTTTTGGATTAGTCTTCCTTCTAGATTGTGTTTAACCATACGTCTGTAAGTTCATGACGTTTATAAAAGTGATGGAGGCTGCTTCTTTTTATGACACCATATAATGCACGTCATCCCACTTACGTCATCAAGTATCAACGAACGAACGTGCTTTTATCTTTTTCTTTTTGTTTTTAGGAACTTGCCAAGGACCAAAAGAATTGACTTCATAGCTACTAGATATTTGGATCTTACTAAACGTACTTCACGCACATAATATTTTATTGATATGCCATTAGGAATCCTAACAGTTGGAGAATTTTGGACAACCCTGCCTTGTCTTACTCACACTTGCTATAATTTTCTTATTACAAATCAACTTTTATAAAAAAGTATATTTTTTTTTATATTTTTCAAAAAAAAATTACAACTATTTACTTTAATATAAAAAATAATTACTTACTAGCTATATCCGTCGTGTCATACACGACTACATGAATTTAATACTTAATTTATATAATAAATATAATTTTAATTTAACATAAAAAAAACTTATATATTAGAAAACAAAATTATATAAAATTTTACAATTGGTGTCATGTGAAATGGGGCCAAAATTATTAAGGTGAGCCCACTATAATTTTGATGGTTTAATGTTAATTTATTTATGCAAAAATATAAATTAAAATTATTTGAATTAGAATCATTTAATTTTAAAAATATTTTACAAAAAAAAAGAAAAAGGTAAAAATAATCTAAATTTTTGTAATTTTTTTATCAAATTCAATTCTTTAAAAAAAATTGAATAAAAATTAAAATATACTTAATGAGAAACGATGAAAGAATATAAATAAAGAATGAAGTTTTTAATGATAAGAAAATCACTTATATTTACATAAATAATTCAAAAAGAAAATTGAGGAAAAGATAACGTAAATTTTTTTTTTATCAAAAGTCAATTTAGGCAAGTAATTATCTAGATTAAAAGTTCTATTTTTTATCCAAATATTATTTAAGATAAATATTTTACATAAATAGATAAAAAAATAAAGATAAAATAATTTTCTTTAATTTTAAATAAAATTCAAATTTAATTTTTTTCATATAATAGATAGAAATTTAATCTACTATATATATAAAAGCAATAAGGTTTGGAGCCTCCACATTGAGCCACGTCAGGTTTTATCACATGTCATTCCAAGAATACGTCACCTCAGCTTTTGCCATATGTCACCTTTTCCTTAAGGCATGTCATGATATTTTAACACATCATATGCCATGTCATACAATAATAAATTATTAATTAAGCCATGTCATATAAATTTGTCCATGTCATATACAAATTAAATCCACAATTTTAAAAATATTTTATCTCATATTTACATATAATTATAAATAATTTTCGTACATTAATTAATGCAAATTTGCATATTGCTTCTCTTCCTCCTCTTTCTAATATCGTTCTTTCATTATATTGGAACCTCGCTCTACCACCTTCTCTACCGCTTCCACCACGATTTTTCTTTTTAAACGTCATTATACAAACCGTGGCAAATTCATTCTCCCACATCATCTTGATTCATAATGATCTTCGCCTGTCTCCCTTAATGCTACTGATGAGGCCAAGGTCCCACTACCAATTTCGTTCCTATTCCCGTCGATCCATCAAATTTCCCAGTACTGGAGATCCGGAAGTATCATCGTCATTCTCCCTTATGTCATTGATGAAGTTATTGTCCAAATCGATCTACTATTGCACATGGTTAGTAGGATTTTAACCATGTCAATGTGAAAATTTACAGATTATATTAATGAAATGTTGATACATAGACAATTACAGAAACTAGCAAAAAAAACCTATATAAATGGTAAAGCCGAAAGACAAAGAAGAACCAACATGGATGATTTAATTGAATAGGGTTCAGTTCGGGTTATGGATTTCTCTCCGATATAATTTGTTATTAATTTCCCTAAATATAATTACATTACACCAATTACCAATACAAAATTTTAAATATGCACCGATCTTTTTAAATATCTTAGGCTAATCAAAATTAGTTAGGATTGTTTTTTTTTTGGTTTATTATTATATGAACGAATCAATTTATTTTGACTAAATCTTTTATTGCACATTATCACTTGAATGCAAAAGGAAAATTGGCTTTTTGGTAGATAATTCCATCCACCAGTCAATATTTACCAAAAATAATACATCAATTTCGTTTATTTTTATTTTTAATTTTTTTTTTTATCATCAAAACAACTTATATAAATCTCATTGAATACCATTCACATTACATTAATTATATTTTATATTTTTAAATGAATGAGTTATCTTTATCTTATATATTAAACTACTATTTTTTTATAGTAATACTTTAGTTTTTTAACAAATTATATTTTTATTTGCCTTCTTTTTTTTATATCGAATTTTTTTGTTATTACATATGTGATATGTGTATATTATAAATGTATAGATTACATTAGTTTTTTAACCAATTATATTTTTAATTGGGTTCTTTTTTTATATCAATTTTTTTATTACATATGTGTATATTATAAATGTATAGATTTTGGATTTTATTCGTATTTTTTAATCAAATCCCAAGTTTTCTATTTTGTTAATTTAAACTAAAATAACGTTGGATTAGTTTTTTTCTAACAATTGAATCCATATATAATTTTGGATCATTGTTTGCAAATACCCAATTTTCACTAACAAGCATGTAGCGTAGTGGGAGGGGCTACGCTTCCCTTCGTTGAGGTCGAGTGTTCGATTCTCAGTGGAGGAGAAATGAACTTGTTGGGAGAGCAGATCCCACCCAAAAATTAAGGGGCCCTCGCGAGACTCGAACTCCAGACGTAAGCGTTTGATGGAGCAAAGCTCTCCGCTGAACTGGGGTGACAATGACCAAAAAAATAAAAATAATAATATAATATATATGGATAATATAATAAAATTTTGAAAAAAGATTACGATCTTATCCAAAATGACAAAATTCCTTATGGTTACACTATATCTCGGTGCATATTTCGGTGAAGATAATTTTTTTTGGTCATTGCCACCCCAGTTCAGCAGAAAACTTTGCTCCATCAAATGCCTACGTCTGAAGTTCGAGTCTCGCAAGGACCCCTTTATTTTTGGGTGGGATCTACTCTCCCAACAAGTTCATTTTTCCTCCACTAAGGATCGAACACTCGACCTCAACGAAGGGAAGCGTAGCCCCTCCCACTACGATACATGCTTGTTGGTGGTGAAGATAATTTTGAGAGTATGTTGTTGTTAAGATATTTTTAAGCGTATATTTCAATATAAATAAAATTAGTATAATAATCCATATCTATATATTAAAAAATGCAATGAATAAAGCTACCACGTTGCGTCACATAGGATTTTTCGACGTGTCATTCCCACGTTAAGCCGCCTAGGATTTTGACATATAGTATTTTGTATTTTAGCAATTTATATATATTGACATTATTTTAGGATAATATAAAAATAAGATAAATTAATTTAGGAAAGATTCTATCTAAAATAATGATTTTATAAATATTTTATATGATAATTTATTTAACTTAAAAAGATTCTATCGAGATCTTATCATGTGTCACCTAGGATTTTTCATACATGTTTTTTTACCAAATTATAAACTACATGACACATAAGATTTTATCATGTGTCACCTAAGATTGCTCATATATGTTATTCCCACATTAAACTATCTAGGATTTTTCCATATATAATTTTGTATTTTTGGCAATTTACATATTTTAAAAACATTCTATTTAATGTAAAATAAACGAAAGGAATATTTAATATTAATGCAAAATATTTGTTATAATAATTTATATATAATCTACTATATATATAAAAGCAATAAGGTTTGGAGCCACCACATTGTGTCATATCATATTTTGCCACATGTCATACCTAAAATGCGCCACATCAGATTTTGACACATGTCATCTCCTCATTAATTCATATAAATTATACAAATAGATTGGTAGTTTTGAAAACAAATCTTATGAATTCAAATATTAGATTTGTAAGTTTTAATATCATCCAATATTTTAGAAAGAATCCAAATTGTAATTTTGGAAGTTTCTAACATATTTAATTAAACGTTAATTTCTATAAAAATATTTAAAAAAATCATGGTAGCTTTTTTTACAACTAGATTAGATTTAATCTACTATATAAAAACCAACTAGATTCCTTAAATATTCCTAGAAGATTATATTTAAAGATCATTCATTCCATAAATATTTCTTAAAGATTTTATTCATAATTTTTGATAAACACATCATATACAATTTTTTTGATTTTTTATATATTCCTTAAAGATTATCAATTTCTTAGAGTTTTCCAGTATTAGGATTTGATATTTTGGTTCCTATTATTTTAATTTTTTTATAAAGTAGATAGTTTCAATAGCATATTTTTTATTTAAAATATGTTAAAGATTTTGGTGAATATCATACCAAATTAAACAAAAAAAAAGATAATACCAAACTAAAACCGTGGATTTTCAAACTACAAAATCGTGTTTTTATATATAAAAAAATCTAAAACAAAAATATATAAAAAAGATATACCAAAATGGAGAAGATATTACCAAACTAAAATATAGAAAATAATTTTTTATATAACATCTTACAAATAATGGAGATTCTTGGTTAATATTTAAACAAAGTATAATCATCCAGTATGATATTGACAATTAATTTTATTTTAAATGAAAGATGATATATAAGTTATAATTATTTTTTTAATTTATAATTTCATTAATTACACTATTTTAAATTACAACTGTTTTGATTGCAAGTTTAAAATTATGTTCAAATCGGTAAAAATTGAAATAATCTACAATATCAAGCTTGAGATTATAATTGCAAGTTCTCTCTTCAAACCTACACGTATTCATATATACTTTATTTCATTTTGTACCAAGTTCTCAACCGTTAATTTTTTCATTACTCGGTTACACAAAAAATTCACATTATTTTTTGTAATTTACTAGCCTTTGTTCATGTTAATATATTTTGTAACAATTAATGTCGATCCATTTTAATCAACTATGTAATATATAATATTAAAATTGTAACATATTTTGCCACATGGTGAATTCACATTCCACCTCATTTATAACATGTCACGTCATCTAGCGATATTTTAATTAAAACAAAATATTAGAGCAAAAAATTATAAAATAAGAAAATACTATATAATTTTCCATTTATTACGCAAGATATATATATATATATATATCCATTTGCTTCGTGTAATATTTGGAAAGATAATTGGCTATATTAATATACTTCTTTTATTTTTTCAACTATTTTTTAAATTATATGGAGTATTAGTTAAGTGTGATTTTTTTATTGGATATTTGCAACAAAAAATGTGACAAACATAAATGTCAATAACTAAGGGGTAAGAAATAGTAATCAAAATAACAACATATTATATATAAATTTGACTACTACTATAAGAGATATTACACGTATAGAGACCCATAAATAATGGTTGAATTTCTTATGTCATATATAACTTTTGTTATATGTATAAGAGATATGTAATCCAATTAAGCTAGATGTTGATTGTTTGTATAAATAAAAAATATAATTTTTATTATCATGTTGCGTTAAAATCACACGTCTTTTTAATATATTCAAATATATGTATGAATAAGCCACTATGTCATCATCACATGTTTTGGGTAGGAAATAAAGCCGTCAAATTAAGTCGCCTCATTTTCACCACATGTCTTTCCCACGTTAATCCACCAAATTTTTGTCACATATCACAGGTAAGAGATAAGGGCACCATATTAAGTCGCCTCATTTTTGTCATATATCTTTGTCATGTTAATTCACCTCATTTTTGTCACATGTATCGGGTAAGAAATAAGGTCACCACATTAAGTCATCTCATTTTTCCTGTCGCTCCTCCGTAAGTCACCTCATTTAAAATATTGGACCTTGCGTTACTTAAAAAATTGATAAAAAAATAATTATTTTAATAAAATAAAATTTACGTTCAAATATTTTATCAAATTTTGTTAAATATTGGTTGATCATCATATTCAATTTGTAGGTCATACTCAATTCATTTTTTTATTTAATATTAGTATAGTATACGGGACATTTTATTTTGTATATTTAGTCTATTAATATGACTATGCATTGAATCAATATGCAAATTAAATGATACATTTTCGATATAAAATTCAACTAAAACTTTAACAAGATCCGCGCATGCGCGCGGGTACTCACGCTAGTTGGAAAAACTAAATTAATATATCTATCTTAATATATAATATCTTATATTCTATAATTTATTTTAATTTTAGATAAAATATTTTAGATCTATCCTAATTCCTAATATATAATAGATAACATCTTTATTTTAGATAGAATCTTTCCTAGATTAATTTATCCTATTTGTATATTATCCTAAAATAATTTTAACATATATAAATTCTCAAAATAAAAATCCTATGTTGCGAAATCATAGGTGACTTAACGTGGGAACGACACGTAGGAAAATCCTAGATGGCGCAACATTGTGACCTTATTCCTTGCGTCACTTATTTACACAAAATATAGCAAGGCAAGTCTTTTTAAATTTTAGTTTGTTCTAAACAATAGTATTAACTAACTACTTATTTTTAGACTTCTCACCTACCTAGCTAGCTGCTTATCTATATATCTATATATTAAAAAAAAAAACAATTTTCACGAAATTACATTTAAAAATGATTTTTCTTATCAATAAAATTACATTTAAAAATTAAAAGAAACTCCAAATCTCTACAAGTTCAAAAACTAATATATACCAAACTTATAAATATATAAATTTAAATAATTGCCTAACTAATTATGAAAAACAAACAAGATATTTACTAAACCAAATGTCTAAATATACAAATTTAAAATAATTACTTCAAGTCGCATATAATATTTTTATATTATTACATTCACAAAATTTTCTTTATTTTTCATTTCTTTATCATGCTTATAGATTTGTATATTTATATTTTTACATTGGATATAATAGATGTTTACAGCTTAATAGGGTGAATATGTAACTCAAAAAATATAAATATAGTCATTCAAAAGTATGTATATACAATTCAAAAGCATAAATACATATTGATTCACACGATATATAAAATATTATGTATAATTGTATTAAAAAAAGTTACAAAGCCAACCCATACTTGGCACGAGCACTCAAATAGTTGGCTGATCTTTGTACGTACATTTTAAGAGTTTAGAGAAAACACTTTAATTGGAGTCATCATGTGACTTCCAAACGAGTTTTCAACTGTGAACGTAATGAAACTGTACGTATATCATTGGTAAACAACGCGACAACAAATCTGGAGTTGTTAGATAGCTTTGATAAGATTCTCTTATTTGATTCGCACACTCTGCATTTTGGTAAATAGTTGCAATTTCATAATTAAAAAAAAAAGTTCTTAGATCAAATTGAGATGAATGGCCCGGGTTAGACGGTCATGAGTCATGCAGGACTCGTATAAATTGGTTGATATACCGGTAATTGGTGGTTGTCTGTACTGGCCATCGGCTCTGACCACTAGGTGACCAGCATTGGCCGTCTGCACTGTTCTAAAGTCCCCGCCTAGCTCCATCTAGGCCTTGACTAGGCGCTGGAAGCTCCTACTCCGCCTAGTCTTCTAGCCCGTCTAGGAGACCGCGTCCGTTTAAGCCGTCTAGGTGCTAAGCGGTCCCTCTCCACTAGGGGGCTGCCTAGCATTGTTTAGGACTCTGGTCGTCGGGTCTCCGACGATGACCCTTTTTTCGACTTTTTTTAGGCCCATGTTTTTTCCCCTCTTGCATTCGAATGTACATTTTAGTATAATTCAAATGCTTCAACCAAAAAAAAAGTATAATTCAAATGCACATAAAATTCAAAATAAATTGATTAAAATTGGTTTTTTGTCGTATGCATTTAAATGCATATTTATTACAATAAAAAAATGTACATTTAGTTCAAGATTCTTCAATTTAGAATTCATCTTCTGTAATAACCTCGTTGGAGTTGTTTGCTTTGGAAATGCCTAGACGACATGTTCAAAACAAATTCACTTTGAGCATTTTAAGATGTACAATTAATATTTAATATGGGCATTTTAAAGTGAATTTGTTGTGAACAAGTCAACTAAGAACAAATCGAGCAAAGACAGCCGGACATGAGGACGCGTAGTAATTCAGTGGAAGTTTAGGATCTGTTGCTTGTATAGCTATGGACGTCGACTAGGAGGCCATCAATAAGCTAACAATAGCATGAACTTCATAGTTATTAAGAGGGTTGGAAGAATTGCACGAAAATGACATTAATTGCTGCTTCTTTTTTGGTAGAAGGATTAATTTCTTCTTCTTGAATCGCGTGATTACAAGTTCTCGAGTTTTTTGAGGTGAATTGGAGCCAACCTTGGTAAGAACTGCACTCGATCCATTTAGTGGTTGAATGAATAGCGTGTTCAAATTCTTCTTGGGCAGCACTCTGAACTAGACGAATATGGATGCCATTACAAAACAAGTGAATTTCCAAGATTCCACCAAATCAACTAACATATTATTTTTGGGTATGAAATGATGGACTTTAAAAGTGTTCACTACAACGTACTATTGTGTTCACTACATTGTGTTGTGTCGTGTGTGACATTGCTAGAAGAACCCAGCTTGCACCTGTTTCTTGTAGAAGCTTACAAAATCATAACCACTGCAGGAGGGGAAAATAAAAATCCCTTAAAATGAAACCAACATGACAACATCCAGGAGGGGAAAAAATCCCTATAAAAGCAAAATAATAGTTTCAACATTATATCAATCAGCGATCAAGAAACCTAACTCCTTGACTTTCTCCCATGAGATTTCACGAAAGAACTCTAGAATGAAAACATAAGAACTCCATTCCTTAGGTATATAATTCTGTTTCAACTAGAGGATCCTTAGCCCATCCAGCTTTTGAAGCCTCATCCCCACTTGAACTAAACTTCACAGTAGGCAACACATCCTTCTGAAGAAGATATCTAATCAATGACGCCACGGGATTCCCAAATTCAGGCCACGAAACACAGAGCGACCCTTTGATGTTTCTGATCTGGGCTTGACTCAAGAGGGCGGCGCCAAAACCATCAACCACACTTCCTGAAGGAAAGTACTCTAAATCCTTTAACAGCAAGGAATCGCCATTTCTTTTTGCTGAGCCTGTGTCCAGCTTATAGGCGTGAGTCTCATCCCGAGCAAGCTTACCCCGGAAATTCTGGACCTTGATTGAATCCAAAATCAAAACCCTCTCAGGAACAATCTGTCCACTACAGAGAAGTAACTTTGAAAGAGCATAGGCTCGCTCTGCTGGCACAGGGAACTGGATAGAGATAAGGAGCGTCATCTTTTCAGCATCATCAAGAGAGTAGATGTTACAGGATTTGTCCTTTAAGGAGGGTGTTGTGGAGTTTCCAGAAAACGGAATCTCAGGAAGGATGATGGTACCGATAAGTGTCTTGGAGGGTACTTGGTGAAAGATATGGATAGATGGTGTTGATAGGGCTACAATGAGAAGGGAAGTGTTGAGAGGATTGTTTTTGTAAGGCTCAGACAATAAAAAAAATGGGGATGGAAGTGGAGGTAATGGAGGTGCAAAGTTGTTGAGGTCATCTTGGAAGAACCTTGAAGGAGGAGGAATTTCTGTCAACACATCTTCCATGGCTTATATTGAGAGATATACCTTCACTGTACAAGTTCAATAATAGATAAAATTAATACAAAACGACAATCAATTAACATGAAATGAAAACTTTCGAGAAACATAGTAAGAAAATCTATTTATCTGAAACAAACCAATGGCTCACCAAAACATCCTAATATAGATTAGCAAACCAGAACCACCAACAGCACAGTACTTTCAAAAATAGAAATGACACCAAATAGACTATTTTTCAAAGCATTTTGCAAAACAAGGCCAATTTGGTTCAAAGTTAATGGTGGGTTCGTTCTGCACACCATCCTTTCAAAAGCCAATAAAAAGGATTACAAGACATAATTCATCAATCTATGACATTGTCTGATTTGATTATATGGAGAAAATTCTCAAGACAGAAATCCTGTTATAAATGGTGCACATGTTTCGTGCCACCCTATCCCATTAGACCATAATCTTCACATGACCTCATTACAATTCCATCAAGACTGGTGTCATAACAGTTGACAGTCGGCAGAATTCTTTCTCCTCCTCCCTCTAAGCTTGGGAACAGTAGGATGGGTCCATTTGCCTAATAACTACTTTGCTCTATTAAATCAGCCTCCCTGTCCATAGGCTAAGAGGAAAATATTCCTCATCCAACCAAACAGAGCCTACACATCCATCAAATTCAACTCCTATTTCAAGAGTGGTGGCGGAGGCAGATGGGGGCGCGGCCTCCCCCACCGGCAGCCGGGAGATCTCAACCAGGTCCCAGCGGAACAAAACAAGGGAAAATTTGGAACTTTCTCATCCAGGTGCCACCGGCAGCCGGGACACTCGTGATCGCAAGCTAGAATTCAATTCTAGAGCCAATGACACTCGAAAGCCCTAAGGTATACCTAGCAAAGCACATCTGAAATAAATCGAAATTAAGCAAAACATATAACCCTAAACGGAAGAGAGAGCCTACCAAATGAAATAGGGCAACAATCTGATCGGATCGCTGAAAGCCGTTTACGAGGATGGCAGTGATGAAGTGACAAGCAGAAAGAAGAAATCGTCCCTCTTCGTTGTGAAATGCAGCATTATAGACTTGCAGAACAAGTAGCAAGTCTCAGAGAAAGGTAAAGGTGAATGTTAAATGGACCCATTATTCTATTGGGCCTAACCCTACCTGCTCTCACAAAATTGGGCCTTGGTTCTTGAGTCGCGGCCCATTATAGATGATCCATTGAAAAAGTGTTGCATTCATTTTCCAAGGACCACGAAATGGTAATTGGTAAACATTCGTTCTATACCACTTCCACACGATTTTAATACACTGTATACGTTATAACGCAAGTCAAGAGTGTAGGTAGTAGGTACTACTGGGTTCTGTTTGAGCAACTAGAACATGGATATTTTTGTTCATAAATATTTTCCATTGGTATTCACTTTAAATAGTCGTCCTTGTTTTTATCAGCAAATTTTTAGTACTGTAATAGTTTTCAATGAATTAAACAAGTAGAGTACTACTTGAGGGTGTAATAAAATTTCTATTAACCTCCTTAAGAAGTGTGAAATAATGGTAGATTGACAAACATGAATGTGTGTGACTAACATGTAACACTTTGATGATTGTTTTTGTCACGAGTGTGGAGGAGTGTGTCATAAAACATGTGCATGTCGTGGATGCTCTACTATATGTAACAAACTTTCTTAACCCGTGGAATAAAATTTTGTATGAGTGCCTTGATAGAATTCATATGTTCAGAGAGTTCCTACGAAGGCTATGATAATTGATTGTTTAATGACGTATATAAATAAAGATAATCAATCTGCTATGTTCATTTCTACTATCATTCTATTGTCGGATGCTTGTGGAGGTTTCTTTTGACATTCTTTATTTTATATTCCGGCGATCTATAATTGCTCAGAATGAGCATTGTCTGAAAGCTCCGAGGTACATGTAATTAGGCACCAGCTGTATTAATTGTGTTGAACACCCAACAAAGCACCTGGTTTTCCTCTTTAATTATTTCATTTCCGAGATAAGATCCCATGAACCTGCCTCCGGTTGGCCCCAATAGTATATTACTACTAATTATATATTCTCCTATTATAGTAGTATTATCTTCATATATATAGGCCAACCACCTCAAGCAACAGTTTATTTTCAGATAGATCGACCCTTATTTCTCTCGTTATACGTCATAAGAAAAATTCAACATGGAGATTATCGACCTTTTCTCAATAAAAGACAAATAGTAGGGTATACACAGCTTCTTTGACATCTATTAAATTTCATCTTTATCTTCAAATAAGTTTTTGTTAATATTTAATTAAAACGAATTAACTTATAGGTAACATAATAAATATCTAGCTATTCTTTTCCCATCTCATTTCCTATGTAACTAAGCTTATACCCCCGACCCCTTCGTTCATTTTTTATTGTTCATTTAGAGTTTAAATTTTATTCATATGTACTTTTGTAGTATGGTGTAGACAATTTTTCTATTGAATCATTGTATTTAATCAAGAGATAGACTTGTCTCATTTTCATTTCCAATGCAAAAATTTTGTAATATTTAATCAATGGTTTTTATCTACGGATGGAGTATAATTTTTTTTACTCCTTATTAAATAAAAAACGTAAGCAGGGGTGGAGCTATATTGAGGCGGGTGGGGGTCATGGTCCCCCAATCTAAAATTTTGTCCGTATATATGTTCCTATTGTCAATAGTTTCGATTTGATATATTATAAGCTCAATTCTGACATTTGAGCAAAAAGTTATAAACGTTTGAAGATTGGACGTATCCAAACCACTTTTAACAAGTCATTTACTTAGTTAGAATATTTTTATCTTTTGTTAAACATCCTACTTTCATAATGTGATTGAACCCGAAGCAATAAGTTATTGTTGGGATATCTCGAATCATACAATTCTGTATTAGCACGATGGTTTTAGTTTGGATTTTATTTTTTATTTGCGAGCTTTTAATATTTATAGATTTAATTAATTTGTATTTTGAAACATTTTTGTTTTCTTAATCTAAATGTAGTCTGAAACATAATTGTTAAATTCCGGTGGAACAATACAACGTGGGGTACACACGTTCATTCATGCGCATATACGCGTTAGGCCCCACACACAAGTCCATGGGGTTCTATCCTAAAACCAATTGGTGATAGGAGGAGTGACTCATACGTATATATTTAGGCTAATTTCTTTTTAGTTTACCAATGTGGGAATTCTTTCTTCCACACGCCCCCTCAAGTGGTAACTGGTCTGACCCAGTTAGCACTTGACAACATAATGGCCTTAGAGCCGACGGATCGTCGACGAGCCCAAACAGCTAGCCCAAATCGCTAGCTCAATATCACGGGTGGGGAACATCCTTGCCCGACCCAAACAACCAGGGACCCAAGATCAAACCGCTCTGATACCATGTCAAAGTTCGGCGGGCCACAATACGGACGGAGGGGGAGACCGTCCCAGCGCACAAGCCCATGGGGTTCCATCCTAAAACCAATTGGCAATAGGAGGAGTAATCCAATGGTATATATATTGGGCAAGTTATGTTTCATATTTTAGATTTGGGAGAAACTTTCTCTACACGCCCCCTCAAGTGCAACTGTCTGGCCTCGCAATAATGTCAGTTGCAACTTGACGTTTTCGTGCCTTAAGGCCGGCTAGCTCATTAGACCAGGAATCCGGACCCAGACCGAACCTGGCTCTGATACACCATGTTAGATTTCGGTGGGCCAATATGACGTGGGGGGTACACACGTCGGTTCATGCGCATATATAAGCGCGTTTGGCCCAGCACATAAGCCCGTGGGGTTCCATCCTAAAACCAATTGACGATAGGAGGAGTAACCCATACATATATATATTTAGGCTAATTTCTCTTTATTTTTCCAATGTGGGAATTCTTTCTTCCACAAACTCTTGTTTAGGCTAACCCACGTATATATAAGTTGTCATTACAAACTCTTGTTTATTAATGTAATTATATTTTGAAATATTTTAGTCACTTCTCCATAAAATATGTTCTATTCTTTATCTAAATTTGTATTTTTTATGTCTACATTTTTTTCAAAACGTACATATATTAACTGTGTTGGAAAAAAAATTCGGCCCCAATAATGATAAATTTCTGACCCCGAACATAAGAGCAAAATTTAAGAAGCTCTTTACGCTGATACATGAGATTATGAGAATATTTTCCTGACAAAAAATTTCATGACATCGTCGTCCAAGTCTTTGGCCCTTTTGGTTTTTCATTTTGTAATTACATAATAGAGTGATCTCGGGGAAGAGAATATTTTAGTGATAAATATCTGAAAATAATACGTTTATATGGAGGGTTGGAGACATGAAACGTATACAATATTCTTCGTCGACATGGGTGGGTGTATGATTGATAATTGAGGGCCAGGTGATGGGGTCATCTTAAATTGGTTCTTAGTGGAATGATTAATTTCTGTTTTGCCATTAATCAAACATCATTTATTTATTAATTAGTATTGAATATCGTTGGTCTTTAAACGTGTCACTCGCTTTGTGATTGCTCGTAATCAAAATAATAATTGTAAGATAAGAAGCTTCTAATCAACAAATCACCCATAAACAATTCACAGTGGATGTCCTTCTTCAGTACGACAATTACGTGGTTTGATTATTCATCCAATACAATTAAATCTAATAGTACTTATACATGGGTCATTACGTGGCAAATTTGAGATGTAATTGGCCTAAAATCCATGATTCGAGCTCACGTCGATCAGTGGCAAAAGGCAAAGAAACAAAGACAAAACCGCAACTCAGTGTGGAGTTTTGTTAGGGACCAAAAAATGTATGGCGATTGGTGAGGCCTAAAACTGAATGGTATACTAAAAACCAAGGAGTCGTCAGGAAACAGAAATTTGTACCAAAGGCAGTTAAAAAGGACAACACGTGGCGTACTGCTTGCCATCTTGTATGCAATTTTGGGTTTTTAGGGTGGTGATTGACTTGTGCAAACAGTTGTGAGGCTGATTACAATAATATGATAGCTGCCTATGAGATGTCTTCCTGTAATGACCCTTTCTATTGCCAACTCAAGCATGATCGATCATCACTAATTTCAACTCCATCTCAAAAGAGTTGATCAAATCAAGGGCTATCAAATTTCATCCTTGATTTAATGCTATGGCCGACATTTCATCAAGATATATATTGATATAATAATAAAAAACTCGGTTAAAATTCGAAAGATCGCGCGGCTTTGTTTCTCAGAAATTTGTCTCCACCTTTGTATGAGATAAAAATGGCAGAGATTTGATCAAATTCAAACGAACCCTTCCATTAATCTTGATTTATTATTTATTATAAAGAGGGAAAAAAAGATTATAGTCTTCTTTATATACCAGCTTTACTTATGCTTCCCATTCTAAAATCATCCATAATCTCCCAGCCTCTTCACAGCTGGCCGGGAGCTCTGCTCCCATGGACCTTGTTTTTCTCCTTCAATCCAGTAATCAACCTTCATCTACAAGCAACCACCAAACTACGCAAGCTCCTTTTGATGGGAACTACCGTTCATCTCCTGCCTTCCATATCGATCAATCTCAATCTTAAATACTGATTTCTCAATCCCCACTCTGTGTATACTTCTCCATACATACTAGTGCTGAGTCTTATTATTTTCTTGATCAGCCATGATAGAACCAAAGGTAATATTTGACAAGTATGAGATGCAGAGATTGCTAGGCAGGGGCACGTTTGGGAGTGTCTACTATGGGAAGCACACTCAGACCGGCGAATCCGTGGCCATCAAGGTCATGAAAAAGGTTGATGTAGAGGAGGCTGGAATGATCGATCAGATCACCAGAGAGATTTCTGTAATGGCCAAAGTTAAGCACTCCAATATCGTTGAAATCAAAGAGGTTATGGCGACCAGGTCCAAGATCTACCTTGTCATGGAGTTTCTCGAAGGCGGCGAGCTCTGCAATAAGGTCCGTCGTGGCCGACTCTCGGAGAAAGATGCCAGAAGGTACACTTAATTAACACAATTAATTCAAGACAAATTGAATCGAAATTGATTTTGATATTGTAGTAATACAGCTTGATCCGGTGATTTTTGCGAATGAATTCGATCTTGTCACTCGATTTCCTAATCAATTGATCCGAATATTCATCAGGTACTTCCAGCAATTGATTAGCGCCGTTGAATTCTGCCATAGCCGAGGAGTATACCACCGCGATCTGAAGCTCGAAAACCTCCTCCTCGACGAAACGGAAGAGAACGTGAAGGTTGCCGACTTCGGGCTCTCGGCTTCGAAGGAGCAACTCCGCGGCGACGGCCTCCTCTACACCGTCTGCGGAGCGCCGGCGTACATGGCGCCGGAGGTTCTCCAGCGACGGGGCTACAACGGCGCCAAGGCGGATATCTGGTCCTGCGGCGTCATCCTCTTCGCTCTCCTCTCCGGAACTCTGCCGTTTCAGGACGAGAGCCTTCAGATGATGTGCCATAAGATCGTCAAGGCTGATTACGAATTCCACCCCGGATTCCCTCACGGAGCGAGAAAACTCGTCGGGAAGATGCTCACGCCAGATCCGAGCCGGCGGATCTCAATCGACGCCCTAAAACGCGATCCCTGGTTCTTGAGAGGCATAAATCGATCAATTAGCACAGCGATTTTGTCAGAGATGGGAGGAATCGCAAGCGACAGCGGCCGGTATCGGAATCCGCTATCGCCGGCGGCGATGCCGACCTCTGGCTTAAAGCGATCGGAGACGCTGCCAGGATTCTTCAATGCGTTCGAGCTGATATCGTCGATGGCGTCGGGGTTCAATCTCTCGAGCCTGTTCGGAGATGAGAGTGCGGCGGGGTCGATGTTCACGTCGAGGCGGCCGGCGGAGGAGGTGGTGGCGGAGATCGAGAGAATGGCGAGAGGGATGAGGTTCGAGGTGGAGAGATTGAAGGAGTTCAAGCTGAAACTGGCGGCGGCGGACGCGGGAGAGGAAGGGAGGAGGTTGGAGGTGGCGGTGGAAGTTTTCAGGTCGGCGGAGGAGCTGACGGTGGTGGAGCTTTCGCAGACCGGCGGAGACGCGGCGGAGTTTGTCAGGTTTTGCGAGGAGAAGGCTCGGCCGGCACTCGGGGATGTTGTATGGACGTGGCAAGGTGATAGTGTTCACAAAAGAATGTTATAAGTAATTAATTAATTAATTGACCGCTAGGGGATGGGATTAATCGAGGATATACGACCTTGACTCAAATGCGGAATGTGTATGGCCACTGATAATTATCTCATGTTTTGTCTTACTTTTTTGTGTGGTAAAACTTGACTTGTGATCGATGGTTTTTTGCAAGATGTGTACGAAAGTAGACATTTGCGTGACGTGTTTTGTAAATATTGAGCTTTTACGAGTGTAATTAAGAAAGTGACTTGTTCTCATATGAGACGCATGACTAAGGGGTTATAGAAGAACAAAGTCGTTCATAGGGATGCACATGGGCGGGAAATATATACATTCGCTGCCCTCATCCCTAACCTATTATTATGCCCTCTATTTTAGGCCCCGTCCGTGTTTAATCCTCACGGAAATGGGGCAAGGAATTTCCATCGGTTTTTGCGCATCACTAGTAGTTCATGAGAAATTAAGTGTTCGACTCAATGAAGTCTTGCTTATGTTCGGCTCGATTTGTAAACTAGTCGAGCTTGAGCACAATTTTAAGGCTCGAAAGCTTGATCATAAGATAATTCAGCTCGTTTGTTCATGAGCAAACTCAATTATATTCTCATGAACAAGTTTGATTATACATTCATAACAAACTAAATTGTACATTCATGAATAAGCTCTACTATATATATATATATAACATAACATTTCAGCACAAAAATCTCCCCAAGAACTAGGGTATCGATAATTGGAAGAAAAAGAGAGAATTCAATACGAAAGAGAAGTGTATTTAGTATGAAAATTCGACCGCTCTTCTTGTTAGGAAAAAACCCCTTAATATAGAGGAGATCATAGGAAGTTAGGGTTAAGCCTATTTAAGCTTTTTGGCCTCTATTCATTTATTGACCCATTAAGTAACTTTTTGATATTTTATACTAAAAGATTTATTTTATAGAAAAAAACATTTACGAATTGCTCCTTCAAATGTCCGACCATAGTAACTCTATGTCGGGCGTTTAAACTTATTCGTGACTTCATTTAGCTAGTTGTATTCTTCTTCTCATCATATTTCGCGGTCGCTCATTAGTACCCCAAGAAATGACGGAGATGATGATGGTTGATGCCTCGTTAAAACTTTTTGGCAGGAAAACTACATGGGAAAAACCCACACCAATAGGAAAAAAGAGTACCTCTATTCCATCTCTTTCTTTGTTACCAGTGTCATTCGAGCAAAGAGTCTCCTCAAGCTTGTTGCGCTCCATGCTCGAGGTGCCTACTTTTCGTTCAAATTCCTTAGCTTGCACATTCTTTCACCATCATTCTCTCTCATGTGGTATTTAGCCTTCAACTTCTTTCATGGTGTCCCTCGGTGTTCGTACACCGGTGTCGTGCACTTGCGTTTTGGCATCCTTCGACGTTCTTGCCCTTATGCTGCTCCTCGCACCTCCTTGATCTTTCATATATTGTTCAAACATTGTTTGGACATCAATCATATGTCAACCGAATCTTTCGTTTAAGATCTTCCTTGTGCCATTGCCTACCTACAAACAATTTGTACAAACAAGCAAACAAACAACGTAGGAATGCACAAACACAATCAAGCAAACAAATAACATAGGAATGCACAAATACAATCAAGCAAACAAATAACATAAAAATGCACTAAAAAATTATGTATTTTGCTTCGCAGAGTTCGTAACTCATTCGCGCTTTCGAAATCTTTTTCGCATTCACATTCATAATCGCATTCGTAATTATTATGTTAGCGGAATTAGTAATTTTAAGGGCCACTCGTTCATATATTCTTATATAGCCCAATATTCGTTTAAGATTACGAGGCCGCTCGTTAATATATTCATATATGGCCCCTGGATATTTGTATATATTATCAAAATCGCTCGTTCATTCAGTGACGAGACAGTATCACTCGCTCCATACATTCGTGTATGAGCAGAAGTTTCCGCTCCTACATTCGTATAAGAGCGAGGTCTCTCGTTCATACATTCGTATATGAACGAGGCATCCACATTCACGTACATCCATGTCATTCATGCAAAGAAATTCATTCTTCATCCATGCCATCGTAGCTTCCTAATTTGCTTCTATCGGCTTCGTTTTTAGCCACATCGCAGACCTTTCGCAAGACCTTGTTCTTTTTCTTTCTTCGTATTCTCATTCATTTTTGATCCACTATGCGTGGGGTTTCGTATTTCATTCTTGAAGATGAAATGTTGTTCGTCCTTTTATATTTTCATCACTTACCGAATCTTCTCGATCGGGCGATGTTGAAAGAGTCGTTTAACAATAAATAAATTTGTAGTCAAGACCCCGCTGAGTATAGGGGAGTTAGGATCTTTCCACGGGAAGCAAGGTTTGTTTATCTATCGACTCCTAAAAAATAAAACAAAAGCAAGCAAAACACACAAGCAGCCTCGTTAACGAAGTTGTCAGCCTCGTTAACGAACCACCGAGAATAAAAAGACCAAAACTAACGACCTAGACAGGTTCGGTACCGAGCCAACGAACTCAGTAACGAATATGATCTTGAAAGAAATCAAATAAAAACGAAAATATCCAGGACAAGGGTTACCACAACATAGTCATGCACACAAGCTCGTAAGAAGATAAATATCATGCCTTTAAATAGATTGACGCATCAACTTTCATTGACTTAGCAAGCAAATTAATCTACATTCATAAACTAACTCACCCAATTGCTTGTTTCGGATCTAAAGTTTGAAACTTTCGTATTCAAACAATATCAACCTTCAAGTTTATAACTTTCTCTTTCAATCAAGTCAACAACTCAAATTACCTCAACTTTCATCTTGGTATAAGCACAACAAACAATCTCAACAAGAGATAAAAGGCAGTCAACACATAATCTTACTCACCAAACATGCACAACTATGCCGGGTTTCAACCCCGACCCTAGATAAAAAGACTACTCACTAATCATGACTAAGAAACTAATAACTTTAATCAAAGAAAACATTGAAAACAAAACACTACTCAAATTAATAAGAAATATCGTCTTACAGAGATTTAGAAGAAACCGAAAACACCGAAATACCGAATCAAAAACACGACTAACGACCCCGGTAACTTTCGTTTACCGAGCTCCTTCGATCACAACTCCGATCCGTCCTTCTCTCTCTCGGCTCTCCTTCCTCTCTCTACTCTATTCTCCAAAATTCGACCTCCCTTTCTATGCTAGATAGAAGGGTATTTATACTAAAAAGAGGCTAGAAACTAAAAAAGGTTAAAAGATATAAACTTTCCTAAAAAGATAGAATCTATTCTAAAAGATAGAAATAAAATCTCAAAAGATAACAAGACCTAAAATACATAATATAATAACCCTAAAATCATAAAAAGATACTCTACCGACACGGAAATAAATTCCCGCACAGGATCGGTGAGTCACAAAGTCAACTCTCGAACATTTTCATCTCGGGGCCTCGTTAACGAGCCCTCACAACCTCATTAACGAGCCTGGGCTTGGTTTTCTTCAACACTTCTCTTCCAAAAACTCGAACTTCAGCTTCTTCATCTTGTATTTCTCCATCTCTTATCATAGCTCTCCAAATTCAGCTCCAAACAACACCTTTTCCTTGCTAAAACCTACAAAAAGACACAAAACGGAGTAGCTTCCATACTTTTCACAAAATATGCAAAACTATCCAAAAAAACATAAAACTAATCCTAAACTTATCAAAACTAGTCCTAATAACTTAATAAGACCTATCAAAAACTATACTAAAAACACGAACATCAGGCGACCGTAGCCTCTGAACGATTCTTGCAAGATATCAGCACGATGTTGTCATAGAAATGTAGATGCTCGACTTTAATTTGCAATTCTGGCCTTGCTCGGGCGTTTTTTTGATTTTGATGCCATAATACGAAGTGTAGAGGGTTTCCTCAGCTTTCATCCCATATAAGGCTATTATTTTCCATCTTATGTATGTCCCTTACGATGCGCCAAAAGTCAACTCTCATATGTATCACCCTCTTCCGTGCAACAAATTTGGGATGCTTTTTTGTCTCTTTCTTGATGGTTTATGAGGTTGGTGTATGAAGATGATTTGTAGTTCGTCTTCTCAGCTTTCCATTAATATGTGGATTGTCTTATTATTTCGAAAATCATAGATCTCAAATGGTTAGTCTAAAATCTGCTCGGTAACTCTTCAAGCGAAACACCCAAAAACTTCTTGACGTGCAATTTTGACCCACTTAGGACAGCTTTACCGGCATTGTGTGTGAACGAGAAACAAAGCACACCTAATGGTAGAGATTTATGTCATGTACTTAGTCCCTCATGGTGGAGATTTAGGATGATGATTCAAACTTATGGTAGATTTGTTTTCAAAGTCGAGACTATAGTGAAAATGACCCCAAACACATTAAGAGTGAGTGGAACACATTATCTTAGTGAGGTTTCGCGATTAAGAAGGGCTTGTCCTGTTGATAATATTAACAATTATGCTATGATGACACTTGTCTTTGATTTTTCGATTTGCGTGATTACAAGAGTTTGAGAATGTTGAGGCAAAATATCTTTTCTTTCACTTGTCCTTTAATTTTAAGTTTTGTTTGGGGATAAGCAAAGTCTAAGTCACTAGTACCAAGAAGGCTTCGGATGGCGTTTTTTTTATGAAGAGGATGGCACATTTTAAGACGTTGTAATAAGGAGTGCACTAAAGGCAGCGGATGGCGGTTTTTTAGAAAGCGTCATAAGAATACATGCGGATGGCTCTTTTTTCATAAAAAGCGCCATATTTTTTTTTTTTTAATTACAGAAATGGATGGCGCTTTTTATGAAAAAAGCGCCATAATAAGGTTTACCGAATGACGCTTTTTCCCTAAAAAGCGCCATAATATGGTTTAACGCATGGCACTTTTTCCCTAAAAAGCGCCATAATAAGTGTGTATGAGTCCGATGAGCCCACCAAGTACTTATACCTTACAGAAACGGATGCCAAGCCACTCATCTATAATCTCGTCAATCTGTTCTTATGTGTATGAGTCCGATGAGCCCACCAAGTACCACAATGAAATACATAAAAAAAAGGTATAAGTATATTGTACAAAAAGAAGCAACTATCACAATACCTATTTACAAGGGAGAAATTAGAGCGGATTCATGTACAACAATGACTGTCTTAGAAGCAACTATCACTTCATTTTCCTCTGTCAAAAGCTGAGTTCAAAGAAATAATTCATAGCCAGTCAAAGAGTGTTGAGTTCAAAGAGAGAAGGAGGTCTCACCCGTAGAACTGTTGTAATGTCAAGAACGACTAATGTAATGTCAAGAGGGGTACCAGTTGTGCTTCAAAGGGTGCTAAATCGATTGAGAAAACTAAACCCTAGCTGAATTAAGAATAGAGATATATGAAAACCAAATTAATAAACAGAATAACATAGAACATGAATCGATTACCGTAAGAAACTGATATTAAGGAGATTTTTTTTTACAAAGGGTGTTGATGTGATCAAGCCCACCTGAACCCACCTTCCCGGCCTGCCTCGAGTCGGCGTTCTGACCAGTGGGCCAGCCTCCAGCCTGCCTCACGTCGGCGATCTGACTGGTGGCGCTCAATCACAAGCCATGGGCGAGGGTTATCAAGTGTGGTAATCCCACCTTGATAAAGGGAGGTCAGGGGATCAAATCCCCCCTCCAACATCCTGCAAGGTGTACCACCTCCTGCAGGTTGGGGTGCATGGGCTGCAGCCCATGGCTTGTGATTGAGCGCCACCAGTCAGATCGCCGACGTGAGGCAGGCTGGAGGCTGGCCCACTAGTCAGAACGCTGACTCGAGGCAGGCCGGGAAGGTGGGTTCAGGTGGGCTTGATCACATCATAAAAGTGCACTTTTATGCAGTGGAGTTGGTTATCAAGTGTGGTAATCCCACCTTGATAAAGGGAGGTCAGGGGATCAAATCCCCCCTCCAACATCTTGCAGGATAAAAAGGTGTACCACCTCCTGCAGGTTGGGGTGCATGGGCTGCAGCCCATGGCTTGTGATTGAGCGCCACCAGTCAGATCGCCGACGTGAGGCAGGCTAGAGGCTGGCCCACTGGTCAGAACGCCGACTCGAGGCAGGTCAGGAAGGTGGGTTCAGGTGGGCTTGATCACATCAGGTGCTCAATCCATCGAGAAAACTAAACCCTACATTTACCTCCCCTAAGTTGTTGAGAAGAAAAGCGCCACTGGTATGAGAGTGCTCAATCCATTGAGAATCCACTGGTATTAGAGTTGCAAAGCAAATTCTGACCAAAACGCAAGAGGGATCGGAGGAGGTAAGAGGAAAACCCTAGGACGTGGAGGCGGCAAGCTCTTTGGGCACTTGCTTTTACCCGCTAGAATTTTGGTCTCCAATTTTTACCCTCGTTGAACTTGCTTTTATTTTTTATTTTCTTAATTAAATGATTTATAGTGCTTTTAAGAAAAGCGCCATGCACATTTTTTTTTGTTTTAGGGCGTTTTGTATAAAACGCGCCATTAAAGACGTTTTTTATTTTTTAAAAAAGAATAATATTTCATATCACTATAATTGAAAAACCGCCATCTGTGTTTTTTATATAATTGCGTTTTTCAAAACCGCCATAATATTTTCGCTGTTTATACCAAATTTTGTACTAGTGAGTATTGATATTTTTATACAATCTAGTTTTGTATAGTTTTGCATGAGCAGTTAGAATTATATTTCTTCCTTTTCTAGCTTAGGTTTTGCATTTTGTGTTGATTTCTCGTATTATTCGTAGTATAGATGTCTACACAAGTGGTGTATAGGTTTTTAGGCTTTTGGAGGTATATTGGGGTTTTGAAGATGGTCGAGGAGTCGAGTTGATTTATAGTGGAGTTAGAGGAGTCAATGAAAGGTGAAACGAGCCCTCAAGGATGCTTACCAGACGAAGATATGAAGCTAAAGAGGTGTTAGTGATGAGCCATCAATCTAGTGACGAGGTTATCACGAGTTGGAAGACTGTCTAAGTGGCATGCCATCACACCATTGACGGGGCCGTCTAGGGGTTTCATCTAATTTGTTAAAACTTGTTAGAAGTCTTGCTTAGGTTACGCACCGAGAGGTGGTAGTTTTAGTTAGTAGTCAAAATAGAGAGAACACATCGAGAGGTGGATGTTTCAATTTGGAAAAACTAGAATTAGACTTGAGATTGTTTCTCATGTGATTAATTGTCATAGAACTTCTAGTGTTTAATTGAGTTAAATTTGATGCATCACGAGAGTGGGGAAAGTTTGATTTACCATCTCGATTTCTAAGTGCTTAAAAGGATTCTATTGGTTTCGTTTCATCACAAGAGTGAGTTCGTAATGGTAGAAGTGCATTAAGTTAGACTTTGAGAGAAGTTAATTTATGAGTTTAGAATATAACCTTCATAATTAAATATCCAACTTTTTTTATGTAGAAGTGAGATTTGAAATTCGTAGATTAGAGTTGTTGGGAGTCCTAACCTTATAGCTTTTCGTTCTCATTGATTCTTATTTCCAGAATTTTAGTTGTTTCTATTTGCTTTTATTCAGTTATAATTAGACCAAAATCATTCTCTTTTAGGCTTAGCTATTGGTTCTGGGTTTATATAGGCACATATTAATAAATTAGTTTTGAAAAAAAATTAAACTAATTCCCAAAATAAAATAGGCGAACGAACGTTACCAAAAAAAAGAATTAGTTAACAAATAAATTCCATTTTCTAAAGCAATAGCTGGTTAGTTGACATTGTTCATTAAACACTATTGGCCCAGCTGTTCAATTTTTGAGCTAATTACATTAGTTGGCATCTTGTAGGAAACTTGTTTTACAAGTATACTTAATACTATACACATATTATGTTGAATATAACGATTCAAATATTGCAAATTAATTTTGGTCTTTGGAAGATCTATATCGTTCAGGGTAGGAATGAATTGTCATCAATTCAAAAATCTGAGAATATATGAAAGAAGCAAATGGCATGGTCATATATTAATTGAAGTTTCATACTTGTCATTTTAATTTTCCATCCAATTTCATGCATATCTTATATGTTAACAGGTCGATCAATAGGATCCGTCCACATTATATCCCGTGCATTGCTTATAATTTCACTTTTATGTAAGGAATCTGAATGATCCTAGTGGAGTTAACGGATGTACAACCTTCGAACCCAACTAGGTGTTTTTTTGTCACATTCATTTTACAAAAGAAATTAAGAGATCGAAAGCATCATCATATGAACTGCATGGATTTCTCGTTATAGTTATAGACAACCGTTATAGTTGAGGTAATGGCACAGATGATCCATACCCAATGTTATCTCATGAAGCCCAATGCCTTTTCTTGGGCTCAATATATAGGCCTAAATTCATTATAATTACAAAAAAAAAAAAGATTTTTTTGATTTTATTAAAAGTTCAATATGCGTGTGCAAGAGCGTCGTCAGAATATTTCATCTATATATATTGTAGACAATAGAACTTCTAGAGAGAGGTTAGACCTTCTCTCTCTAGAAAGAAAAATTGGAAGTTAAGAACGAGATGGTTTTTTTTCCCGAACTCAGTTGGCGAGAAGCCTTTGTGTTATCTAATAAATTCAACCCTTTTGGCCCAGAAGGCTCAAGTGGTTTGGTTTATTGCCTTTCAACTATTCACTGAGAAACACTGCTGGAAAACGCGTCTGTAACCAGAAAATATTTAGCCACGAATTTTGGCGAGGGTAATTTGGGTGGTAACGGCCATAAGTTTAACCACAAATATTTCAGTTTGCGGTAATATGGCCATGAAATATAGAGTTGTGGCTAGTTTTGGGGCCGAATAGGCCCGAAAAGTGAGCGCGGCTAGATTTGGTTGTAGATTTCTGGGCATATTGTCGTGAAAACAAGCTCGTGGCTAACGTTAAGGCCCAATGGACGCGAATTTCTTGCGCAGCTATATTCATTTCTAGAGTAGTAGCTAATTAGTCACGAAAAAATATTCGTGTGTATATTCACGACAAAGTCTGGAGCTAAGTACCCACATACTAGTCGTGGCCAGGTTTATGGATATTTGTGTGGGTAATTTGAATCATTGACTCATAAATGGTCCTTCATTTCTTTAGAATTTTTAGAAATAACCACAAAACTAGCCACGAGTTCTTATTTTCGTGTCTAACATAGTTTGTTTGGAAACATCTGCGATAACAGTCACGAGATTAGCCGCAAGTTCTTTATTTCGTGAGAAATCTGCAGAAATAACCACGAAACTAGTCACGAGTTCTTCGTTTCGTGTCTAACTTTGTTTGTTTGGAAAAATTTGCAGAAACAGTCACGAGATTAGCCACGAGTTCTTCATTTCGTGAGAAATCTGCAGAAATAATCACGAGACTAGTCACGAGTTCTTCATTTCGTGTCTAACTTTTTTTGTTTTGAAAATTTTGCAGAAACAGTCACGAGATTAGCCACGAGTTCTTCATTTCGTGGTTAATCTTCAGAAATAACCACAAGATTTCAACGAAGGAAGAGGAGAAGAGTTTGGATTGGGCTCCTCCTCCTTATGGGCCGAGTACGGTGATCCAAAAACGGGCCCATTTCTTTTGACTCCCAAGCCCATCAGATTTTCTATTACCTCAAAAGCCCATTCTTAATTAATTTTTATTATTTGTAAAATTATTTTCACTATAAATAACAATTATTTTAAAATTTTAATAAATATTACCCAATGGCCTTTATAGAAAAATATTTATTAAAATAAAATATCAATCATGCTCACCTAGGAAATTAATAATTTTTAATTCTTATGAGAAATCGTTATATTCATTTAGAATCGTTCATTCTTATGAGAAATCGTTATATTCATTTAGAATCGTTCATTCTTATGAGAAATCGTTATATTCATTTAGATTCGTTCATTTTATAAGAAATCGTTATATTCATTTAGATTCGTTCATTTTTATGAGAAATCGTTATATTCATTTAGAATCGTTCATTCTTATGAGAAATCGTAATATTCATTTAGATTCGTTCATTTTATGATAAATCGTTATATTCATTTAGATTCGTTCATTCTTATGAGAAATTGTTATATTCATTTAGAATCGTTCATTCTTATGAGAAATTGTTATATTCATTTAGATTCGTTCATTTTATGAGAAATCGTTATATTCATTTAGATTCGTTCATTCTTATGAGAAATCGATATATTCATTTAGAATCGTTCATTCTTATGAGAAATCGTTATATTCATTTAGATTCGTTCATTCTTATGAGAAATCGTTATATTCATTTAGAATCGTTCATTCTTATAAGATATTGTTATATTCCTTTAGAATCGTTTATTCTTATAACAAATCATTATATTCCTTTATAATCATTCATTCTTATAAGAAATCGTTATATTTCTTTAGAGTCGTTCATTCTTCTAAGAAATCGCTATAGTCTTTTAGAGTCATTCATTCTTATAACAAATCGTTATATTCCTTTAGAATCATTCATTCTTATAAGAAAATGTTATATTTCTTTAGAATCGATCATTCTTATAAGAAAGCGTTACTTTCATTTAGAATCGATCATTCTTATAAGAAAGTGTTATATTTCTTAATTAGGGTCTAGGGTCTAGGGTTAGGGTTTAGGGTTTAGGGTTTATGGTTTATGGTTTTGGGTTTAGGGTTTATGGTCGATCATTCTTATAAGCAATCATTATATTCGTTTATAATCATTCATTCTTATAAGAAATCGTTATATTTCTTTAGAATCGTTCATTCTTATAAGAAAACATAATATTCACTTAAAGTTCATTCTTATAAGAAATTGTTATATTTATTTAGATTCGTCATTCTTATAAGAAAACGTAGAAAATGCTATATTCACTTAGAATCATTCATTCTTATAGGAAAATATTGTATTCACTTAGAATCGTTCATTCTTATAAGAAATCATTATATTCCTCTATAATCATTCATTCTTATAAGAAATCATTATATTTATTTAGAATAGTTCATTTTCATAAGAAAACATAATATTCACTTAGAATCATTCATTGTTAAAAAAAATTGTTATATTCATTTAGAATCGTTCATTCTTATAAGAAAACGTAGAAAGTGTTTTATTCACTTAGAATCGTTCATTCTTATAAGAAAACATTATATTCACTTAGAATAGTTTATTCTTACAAGAAATCGTTATATTCCTTTAGAACAGTTCATTCTTATAAGAAATCGTTATATTCCTTTAGAACAGTTCATTCTTATTAGAAAAACGTTATAGTCACTTAGAATCGTTTATTCTTATAAGAAATCGTTATATTCATTTAGAATTGTTCGTTTCTAATAAGAAGTCGTTTATTTCTTTAGATTTGTTCATTCTTATAAGAAACCTAATTAGTTCACATGTTATGGTTAAAGTTTAAGATTAACAATACCTAAACTTCTATGATGATCTTTATATGCTTGATGTTAACAAGTACACGCCAGGGGTTCGGAAGAGGAGCCCCCGACAACACCAGGGGTCCTAGGGGGCGGAGCCCCCTAGTAGGGGGTTCGTGGGGGGCAACGCCCCACGACGGTGGTCAAACTGTTAGATTTATTTTATTATCATGTTAGATTAATGTCGGTTATATATAAAATTTTCAATTTCACACTTTTAATTATTGTACTTTCCATATAGGAAAGTGTATATATAGGAAAGTGTTTTAATTGTTTAGATTATTTGTATATAGAAAAGTGTATTTAGTTAAAGATTTTTTTTAAAAAAAAATTGATAATTTAATCATCTAAAACATTTGATTTAGGAAGGAAAAAGAAGGAAATATTTGATTTAAAATTTTTTGGGCGGGCTATAAATATTACATGGAGGGAAATTTTGGTTTGAAGAAATTTTGAGCGGGCTAAAAAAATGACAGGAGGGAAATTTTGAATTAAAAAAATTTTGTGCGGGCTGAACATTGGGCCTCTTCTTTATTGATTAAAAAAATCCAAAACTCAAACCCTAACTTTCCGCCTCACTTATCTCTCTGAGCTCCTCCGCCTCACATTCACATCCCCGCCTCACCAGGGAGAGAATCAGGAACGACAGCGGACTCGTGGAGAAAGAAATCGGACCGCCTGCATATCTTCTCTACCTCGTCAGTCTACAAATTCGTCTCCAAGTTGAAAGGAACCCGAGAGAATCAGGATGGAACGACAGACTCGAGGAGAAGAATCCGGATTCTTCACCGACGGCATATCTTCTCCACCTCTTCAAAGTCTACAAATTCGTCTCCAAATTGATCGGTTTGAGCTTGTCCTTCTCCATTGATTTTTCCCCTAATGGCTTTATGTCAACTGTGGTTCTTATTTATTTCTCAATTGAGAAAGATCCAAATTTTCACTTGTTTTGTGCCCTAAACCCTAATTTCTGCTTGTCTAGAAACAAGGAAGCACATATCGAGAACCCAAGCAAATTGTTTCATCTGGTTTCTGGCTCTTTGGAAACGAATCGTTTCACCAGGCAAATCCAATGAATGAGCTTTCTTAAGCTGGTGGACCAGTTCAGTTTCCTGACTTCAATGGTAGGTTTGCCAACATTTAAATGATTTTTAAGAGTTCATACATATTAGAAAGTGCTCCAAAGCTTTTATGTTGCATTTTGTAGGTGAATTGATTTGCCCAGCTTACCATGAATTGTGTAATGCACCAATGCTTCCCATTCCCGGCCAGTATCCAAATTCTTGCAGTTTCAATGACGATTGCGTGAACGGAATATGTTACTGCTCTATGGGTTTCGAGGGTCATGATTGCAGTAAACGTGAGTCCTCCACTTTATTCAGTTTATGAACTGTAAAATCCTCCTTTCTGGCTCATAATGAAATTTCATTAGCAGGTAGTTGTCCAAGCAATTGCAGTAGAAATGGAAAATGCCTTGAAAGTGGGCTTTGTGAATGCAAGAACTGGTATGTGAATAACTGAAACGTTTATAACAACGAGATTAAGAGTGCGTTTGGATTACATCGCATAATGCATTATGGTTTGACTTTTGACAATGAGACTGACCTTTGCTCTCCCTGACACATATTATACTTCAACAATGCAGCTGTTTGTGATGAGCAATGTAGCCTTCATTGCGGGGTCTGTAATAATGGCATTTGTGAGTTTCGGTGCTCAGATTATGCAGATTTCAATTCAGAAGTGTGACAAAGATGGAGACGACAGATTATGACTTTGCCATTCAGCTTGTGAGTCATACAACTTAGCTTCTCGAGCATCGCTTCAATGGTAGGTTTGCCAACATTTACATGAGAAATTGCATCTGGTACAGATTCAAACTCAAAACATGATACTTTGCATTATGTCCCATCCTAGATTTGCTAGAGTTAATGTTTAGGGACAACAACTCTTGATCTATAATTGAATCTAGTTGAACTTGCCATCTTTGGTTTTATGCTAATACAGTTTGCTCACTTTTTTCATACCTCAAATACGTGATGGCCTCATGTTGATTGCATAATCATCAACAGATGTTGCAATGATCATAAGTTTGCTCTAAGTTATTGAACTTGTTGTGGTTTGAATGTGGTTGAAGTTTCTTGCTCTAGCAGGATGCATGCATATTGCTTTGTAATCTGTAGTTTAGATTTTAGATCTTGGAGTACCTGACCTCTTAAATCATCGAGGACAGCTGCTAAAGTTATGTGGCTAGCGAGTCAATTTTTATTCTCTCTTTCTTACAGAGTTGGGTTCTCTTGTTGAATGCCCCAAGCCCTGTGCCTTCTATGGGGTATGGAATTGATAAAAAATCTCATCCTTTCCACTCTTGTATCCACAAGTTACCTATAGGTTGTATCCAAATTGTCATACTTACAAAATTATGATTTGAATTGTAGTGCAGGTCTTTGATGGCCATGGGGACCTGAAGCAGCAGCTTATATGAGGAAAAACATAATGAGGTTATTTTTCAAAAATGCCAATTTTCCCAAGCATCTCAAGTGGACAAGCTTTTCTTAGAAGAGGTGGAAAACTCTCTAAAGAAAGTATAAACATAATGAGTTGCTTGAATTGTTGTGCAGCTTATTAACATGTAGTAAGTATAGACTTTGCTTTACTTGCTTTGATTTTTTTGGTTGTTGTGGGTTTTGATTAGCATGTGGATTGTTGTGGGATGTTTCAACAAGCATTACAGATTATGTAATTGCATTACTATGATGTTGTAAATATGCAATATTAATATGTTATGGTATAATATTTTTTTGATTTTTTTTTAAATGCGTAATTATTTAACCACTAAATTAGAAACAAAATAGATTCATTGCAAATTTCAAGGCTAATGGCCACGAATTAGGGGCGATTAATGAGTTCAAATTCGACTCGAATTTAGATACAAAATACATTTGTGGCTAACATTTGATGGTGATGCACTCGAAATCAACCACGAAATTCAATTCTGGCTAATATGGTTGAACATGACTTTCGCGGCCAATAGTCACAAATTTAGCAATAAACTAATTCGCGGCTATTATTTGCAGCTAAATAGCCACAAAACTAGAATTTTGTGGTTCTTTTTCAGAGTGATATTTAGCCTCGCGTGTTTTAGCCCTAGGGCAATCCGTTGGGGATGTCGTGGCTAACGTGATTTCGTGGTTATTTTTGTGGCGAAAGTCGTGTCTATTTTCCTGGCTACAGACGCGTTTTCCAGCAGTGAAAGCGGGTTGATCGGAAGTTTTTCAATATAGTTTTGAGAACCCTTCTTGAGAGTTATCTAGAAAAGAACTTCGGGTCTTATGGATGCTTTTTTCATATCTTGTTTTGTTTAGCTCTTTTTCATAAAGCTTTTATTTGCCTTCTTGGGATTACAGTAGAGGTGTGGGTCACCGATTTCCTGGTTTTATGATCGGGAGCTTGGTGTCCTATCCCTATTGCGAGATTTTGGCAGTTTTGCTGTGTGGGTACCGCTCAATGACCATAGCCAGTTTCTACTATGTTTTTCGGTATGCCGTATGCGGGTCGGTGGATCCGTCTTCCCGCTGCCGATAACAGTGTATTCAATTGCTACTCGTGAACTACTTTTTCCTCCGTTTGGATTTGCTTGTTTGCCTCGTGATCGCCGGTACTGGCCGTGAGTTTTTGGTCGTTCTCCGACCTGCTTTCCCAGCCTCTGTCAACGTGGATGCTTGTCCCTCTCTTGTTTTGTTTGTACCGTGCATGACTAACGTGGACTACTATCGATCACTCGCTTTAAAAGCTTGTTTTGTTAAGCCTCCTTGTAATGTTTTTGGAACTTAACGCCCTTGTGGGCTTGGGCCTTTGGTTGGTTTTATCCACATTTGCTTTTATGGGCTTCTAAGCCCATTTGACTTTTTTTGGGTTTCTTGGCAGGTTTCCATTGTTCGAGTTTGTGGTGTTTGCGTTGGGTTGAGTTGTGGTTCCGGTTAGAGTTCGATCGTCTGGATCTTATCTTGCTATCCGGCGGCACTATACGCCTTGGTTTCTTACCCGCGGAAGTGTCATACTCTCCCTTTCAAACTTCTCATAAATTCGTGGTGTACGTGGTTTCCTTGGCCTTGGTTGTTTTTTTGGTTCGTTGCTTGTATCTTGTTTTCTTGTGTGGCTCGTTTGCGTGGTGGGCCTCTTCTAGTCGGTTTTGACTGCCATCTTTGGATGGCCTCTCGGTTCACCGGGCCTGTCCGGTCAACCGAATTATTACTTACTCAAAAAAAAAAGAATATTTCATCTATATAGACCATACGGATAAGTTCATACAGTAAGAATGAACCTTCGTAACTTAGGAGGTAACTATAATTTCTTTCAAGCTACTTCATTTGGATGACAAGAGGGCATTTTGCATTGAATTATAATTGTATCCTTTTGATCCGGACTTGCACTTTTGTTCCCTCCCTAGAGGTTGCACTAAAGTAATTTTCGACATATCAAAAGATATGGAAAAAAAGAAGAAGAGCACGCCTCATGATGCACGGTGAAAATTTTTGAGGAGTATTGACTTGGATGGCAGCGAATCTTATTAGCCATCGAATAAGTCGAAGGGCAAGTAAAAGTCCTACAAGCAGAATAGCAAGATTTGTATTATAGGTGTTGGAACGAGTGTGTCAGTAATACATACATTATTCCTAGGGGAACAGTGAACTGTACAACGGAAATATGCAAGACACAAACACGATTATTTATAGTGGAAACCTTCAAACAACCAACTAGTTGATTGAAGAAAAATCACTCCCTCCGTAGAGGAGTTGTATTGATTTCACACGAACTACACGCAAGTAGAGTTATCCACGATAGTCTTATCCTATTTTCTATAACCTAGACCTATCTAACTCAACTTCTCAGTCTTAGAACGATTCAACGATAAAACTAAACACAACACAACTTACAGCGACTGGCTTCAAGCTACAAGATGACTTCACTTGTAATCAGTAATCTATATATATATATACTAAAGTCACCTTTCTGACACATGTCAGCCTCACATTCATTACGCCTATGTGTCGCCTCCATATTCAATTCGCCTATGTGGCGCCACATCATCAACACTAAAAAAAATCAATACTAATTTTAAAAATATATATTTGTAATTATTTTGTTTTATTTTTATATAGGTTTGTTACAAACTAATAACTAAATCTTAGATCCATTCTTATCCCATTCCACTTTTGATTAGTTATACATTTTTTGATATTATATGTATAAATTTTAAATTTAAACATATGTGTACAAATTTAAAAATTGCTAAACTAATTCATTTTCTTTTAGTAAAGGAAAAAAATATTGGATCTTACATTAAAATAATTCGTAAATTTTATTCATATTGATATAAAAAATCAAATTAATTTATTTTTGAAATAAATAATTTATATTTGACCAATCCCATACAAGGTACGGATACTTATGCTAGTTCTAACCTAGTCTCTTAATCCTATTTATAGTGTAACAAACTCACTCAATCATATCATACTTTCCGTAAATAACATATTTCTTGATATTATTTTATTCACCACAGTCGGATTACAACGATTCTATCTTATCTAACCCTAGAAAGACTAGAACCGACTTGCACAATATCTTGGAGTTTGTTGTTCGGAAATCCTCACTCTACGAATATCTCCAAGTAACTACTTCATCCAACTGTCAAATCTTCTTTCAATCGTTTGACGCGCTTTCCAAAAGTGGAAAGATGAAACAGTTTTGCACTGATGTTCTCTCACGTCAGTACTTCCTTGATTGTGCACTTATGATCTGTATTATCCAGTGATCTCTATTGCAACTTACAAAGGCATGCAAATCGTTAGTTCTTATAGAGCTTGTCATTATCAAAACTAAGAGAGATACTTGACAATGGTTTCATGGTAACAATCACTGTTCCCATGACACCAATATCCAACAAAGGAACAATGGTTTATGGTTTATTGTTCCTTGTGCATTTTAGGAAAACAAGAGAAGTATCTAGATTGTTAGAGAATTGTCTAGACATGTGGAGAGAGTTGTAAATATGTCTAGAATGCTTTAGATTATTCTAGACTTGTAAGGAGGCATCTAGATAGGAAGAACCTAGGCTAGTTTAGATGAAATTTAGTCTAGGATTCTCTAGAATTCTCCATATATAAGCCATGTAAGGAGTGTGACTTGCCTATAAATAGCCACCTCTCTTCATTTGTATCCATCCAAGAGATCAAGCAACAATTGAGTGTAAAAGAGAGATAAGTAGTGAGTGCACACAAAATATATCTAGTCTTGTAAAACCTCTCACTTGCGCCCATCTTAACCCGACGAAGCGGGAAAAGACGAGTTTTCCCAACACATTCTAAGGTTGGAGAAGACTAGTTAGTGTTGCTTGACTTGCTTTAGAATAGTGTGATTCTAGGAATAGAGAATTCCGATCCTGCCTTGTAGTTTATGAATCATATATAAGATCAAGTAGACCATTCAAATCCTAGTGGGAGACAACATAAGGGTAGATGTTTTCTTTTCATCAACTAGTTGGTTGGTTGTATTTTCCTCTACAAGAACATGTAACACTATTGTTTCATGTTGTGTTTGTTTGTTTTAAATTTGTTGCCTAGGGACAATTCCAACATACAATACCTTCATGTGCTAACACACATTGTTCCTACAATTAGTATTAGAGTCGATGGCTCGCGCTCATCTTAAGGGCATGGGTGGTCGATCTTCCAATCAGATTTTGTTAGGGCTTCACAAGTGAGGGAGATATTATTAGGTTCAATTGTGAATCCCACATCTGAGTTGAGGAATTCGAAGCTAGTATATAAGGTAAACGAGCTATTCTTCCAATTGCCAATTGATTTTAGAATAGGAACATGTTGGGCTTATAAATACTATCTCCTTTTAACAAAGGGACCATGAATTAGCTAAGTACAAACAAATTGAAGTAGACGAGGAAGATTAGGAAGCTTTTGACCTAGAATTGGTGGTCCCAAAAATAGCCAAGGAGGAAGGTGGGTGAGTTGTCGATGGAACTATATGTGCTCTGGGTATTACAACAAGAACCATGGCTTGTTGGAGACAATAAGTCGTTGGCTCTTAGGAGTTGGAGTGAGATGGTTAAATTTGACCTTTTTAGTTTTGACACAATGTAAGTGTGCGCTAGCCTTCCAAAAGCTAGATGTTTGTTTCTAGGACGATAATGTTTTTTAGAAGATTGAAATTGCACTAGGCAAGCTGATTTTTGTAAACAAGGTGACACCAAATTAAGAAAGGTTATTCACGTACATTCTCATGGAGGAGGAGGCCAATGCCAAGGCTCCACTTCGAAACGAGGTTACATTCATAGGAGAGAACTGAGAACAAACCACTCAAGTAGTGCATTATTCAATGTCGACCATTTGTGAGCAATGTAAAGTTTTTGGTCATTCCTTGGGATTTGCAACAATGGTAAGAGTTGAGAAATTGGACACAAGTTTTGACCAAGAATGAAGTCCAAGAAACATTGGGTATTAGATGTAAGATTTCCAACAATGCAACCAAGGAAATGTCATAACAAGGCAAAAATGTTCCAAGTGTGTTTACAATAGGAAATACAATTGTAAAATCTGTTATTGTGGTTACCAACGCTCAAATCAAAAACTGCTAAACCACTTTACACTGCTATTAGAGTCCAATATAATGGGAATTATTGCAAATGAAGTTCAAGATAATATTGTTTTTTAATAAGGAAAAGGTTAGAGGGAATGAGTCAACGAGACATTGATTATCCTAGAGCATCCAACCGGATGAGATCTTCTAGCTCACTAAGAAGTGTTGATGGGTTTCGGATTAGGTTAGGACCGATCATCCTGTCAATGTGATCCGCAACTTTGTTTATCTCCCTGAAGATGTGGTTCAGTCTACTTACCTCGACCTTTTGAAGAGATACTAGAATATTCTATATGTGCATTTGATTTCCCATGGATAACACCACATGTCATTGATAACATTAACGAGACACAGACTTTCAACATTAATCTCGATCCTTGTGTAGTCCAAACGAAGCGCTTTATATATTGACTCTAAATGATCTCCACATTCTCCACTAGCCTCTTTAATGGGTTCACCAAGTTTCTAATAATGAAGTCGAAGTAAGCCACTCCATAATCCCTTCGAGCTCCATCAAAATTGAGTTTAATAAACCCGATTGTGGGTGGCTACATTTTATGCTTTGTGTTTTCTTCTAGTTCGGTTTGACTTTTTGTTCCTATGGTTGTTAAGATAATGTTGTTGATATTGTTAAAAAAGCACCTATTCTTGTTGGTGTTCAAAGTAAAACTATTGTCACAATGGGAAATTATTGTAACATCTAAAAATGGGTAAAATATTGCTTTAGCAAGTTGGAATAATATGAGGCTTAATGACATGTCTAAACGCTTTTTTGTGAACAATTTTGTTTGTGTGTATAACATTGACTTGACTGATTGCTATTTTGGAAACTCAAGTATGAAGTCAAAACATACAAGCTATTCAAGTCTTTACCTAAAAGGCTGCAAATTGGATAGACTTGTAGTCAAAAGAAATGGTTGGATGGTTTCCCAAACTCATCTGGTCACTTCGGTTCGCCTAAATATTCTGATCACAGCCTAAGTATTTTAAGCATCAAAAGCAATACCCTCCAAGAGCCAACTTTTAGGTTTTGTAATGCGTGGTCTTATTCCCCCTCTTTTATGCAAACCATGCCCTAAATATGGAGCACTCAAATCACTAATGTTAAATTATACGCTCTTGATCAGCAAATTGAAGAAGTTGAAAAGGCCTTTGAGAAAACTTCATATTTGCACCATTTGACTAGCAAGATAACTCTGACCATGTGAACTTAAACTTCTTCAGTTTGAGAAGAGTTGTATAGACAGTCTAAGGAAAGCGATAAGCTCAAGAAAGAGCATACTCCAAATGACGAGCGGGTAGCATCTTGATAAACCCAAAGGCGTAGTAGCAACTTGCTAAACCCAACCCAAAAAGCCTAAAATAAGCCCAAAACTATACTTGCTTCGATACCATGTGAAGATCCATAGGTTAATAGATCTGGGCAATGCACATTTGAGTCTAGTAAATTTCCACCCTAAACGAATTGACAATATAAGGAATATGCAATTGCCACCCGTAAATGCTAGGCTTTATTTCACTTAACTTCCAACATGGGAACACACCATTGTAAGTGCAAGGGGGCATGCTTAATTGACACTTTGCATAATCCCACTCTCTTTCTAGCTATACCAATTAACAAGTGGTGGAAATGCCAATTTCTTTATAGTCAAATCCAACCCAAATAGTTAGAAAACAAACTAGGGACACATACAAGCACATATATATGCATATAAGCTAAGTGAGATTTTATCTTAAAATCAATTGACAATAAAAAAAAAAAAGTAGTCCACCAACCTTACGTTGATGAACGAACATTATATCCCAACATAACTAGACTTCGTTTAGATCATTGATGCCTTTTCAATTCAGAATTCAGGTACACGTGTGACATTATACGAATTTTAAGCTACAAACTTTATAAATCAAGTTAATGTTTATCTTTCAATTTGAGGGAAATAAATCAACTTATTGCTAAAGAGTATATCTATTATGCAATTCAAAATAATAAAACATATTAGTAAACATAAACATGAAACTTAAATAAAATGCGTTATATATCACAAACAAAATAGTGAAAATTCTCACGTTTAGAGTGTAACTTAAAATTTTGATTTGTATACATCTTTAATTTGTGCGTGATTCAAATGATAAATAACAATAGAAATGGAATGGAGAGCAATTGCTCTCAGAGTTGTCAAAAGCTAATCCGATTGACAAGTCTAATTCCTCTACTTGCTCATTTGGAAGAATGGCGGTAAGATAATTGCATAAAAATGAAAAGTCATTTAATAACAGTAGAAAAGTGGCATTTAATAATTAGACCTAATAAGAAGGTGAGGACAGTACAATATGTATGAGAGATAGAAAATGACAAAAGAGAAGGTACACTGGTACAAGGCCCCTTGCTGCCGGGTCTCAGTTTTTGTGCCACCATGAAAGAAAACTATTAGCACATTTATGGGCCCATTTAGTACCATTGAGATAAGAAATGGATATGAGACACATTCAAATTGATTTCACTGTTTGGTGTACATGAGAATCGATGTGAAATTGATTCCCGAGAATGGTTCATCATAGGTGGATTTTTCCATACCCTCGTACAGGATCCCAAAGGTGGGTTTTATAATTCCTAAAATCATGTTTTGGATGTTTATTTGAGTTGGATTTTTGGCTCCTTTGTTGTTGTCCTTGTCTTTTAGAAGATGGTGACAAGAAGTGAGGGTTGGGAGGTGAGTGGACATGAGAAAGAGATAGATGAAGGCTAGATAAACGGGCTTGTGTTGAATGTCGTGGGAAGAACAATGGAGAGGTGTGTCAACTACACTTGTTGAATTGGAAAAACCCAATTCGATTCTAGCGCCAAAATTACCAAAAAAAAAAACTAATTTCAAGAATGACTAAACCCGATTCTCGATTTCAATCCAATTCCTATACTGGTATCATATGGGCCATTTAACCCCTGGAGATGCGAGTTTGTCGATCACTTCGTTTACTTCCTCCAAGACATGGTTAATTTATATTGCCTAAAAGTCTTTTATAAGAATATCGGAGAATCATCTCGATCAATTTCCCAAAAGCAGCTCTAGATGCAAACCACTTTTTATTTCAAATTATTATCTATTCATCCTCCTATTTTGGAGGGAATTTTTTATATAAAATACTTATTTAGAAATATTTCTCCTAATTTTACTTATTTAACTCTTTTTTACGATTTTTATAGGTTTTTTTTTCCAATTGGGATTAAATATTTAAAGAGATTATTCTGATTTATACTCTAAACTATATGTGTTTTCTAAACCGGTTATTTATACATTACATTTCATAATCTCAAATGAATCGGTGTATTGCATTAAATACATAGAGTTGGATTAAAAGATGTCCATCCTGCTATTTCTATGAAATTCCATCTATGCCTTCATGGTCCACATTTTCACGACTATGATGAAACCATTGTTATTTGTAATGACCTTATATAAAATTTATCATAAATAAAGAGATACAAAGCCACAAACCAATTGAAGAGATGGAGTTGAGACATATGAACTGAATAAAAATTAGTAGTGTTTTTTTTCTTCTAAATCAACCAATTAAAAGAGAGTTGACACAAATTAGTAATAGTTGTTTTTGTTTGGTTTTTCTTAACCTGTTCCCTAGCATACTATCTAAACCCTTTAAGAAAAGTAATGAACCCTTTTTAAAAATATTAATCTTAAATAAATAGTACAAATTAACAAAATATGCCCTTAGAAAAGAGAGTTTACACAAATAGTGGGAGATAGAAGATCTTTGATTGGCTAATTGATAAGAAGAGATTGCTATCATTTAGCACGGACATCCACACATGACTCGGGAAATGTGAAGGGTGATTTATTATGGGATGACCTCGTTGTTCACACGAGGACCACAATTTGAATCTACACCAAAAACAGTAAAAAGACAACAATGCCGGACACAAAAACACACTAGTACTAGTAAAAAGAGGACCAACTTTGATAAAGTATTTCGAGCAAAAAAGCACCAAACTTTTTCTTTACTGTACTTACAGAAATAATACAGTGCTTTATGTGCAGGGTGGTGGTACCAAAATTGATAAATTCATTCGTACCCAATTTATATTACTCGTAGAAAATAATAATAATAATAATAATAATAATAATAATAATAATAATAATAATATACTTGCTCAAAATTAAAGTGGACTGACCTTTCACTTCTCCCTAGCAATCCACTAACAGTTTTGGGGGCCATGGTGATATTGATTGTGTTCTTAGTTCTTCCATTGGAATTTAGCTCATGTACCTTTCCCTCTTGCCCTTGCTGTGGCTCTGCGGCTTTATTTGGGCAAGGAAAGTTGACACTGAAGTTTCAACAAATCAGCTTTAATTAAAAACTTCCAACCTTCAAAGAAGTTTCATGTCAAACACCTATATATAATAGGTAAGTGGTTCATATTCAATGTCTAAAGTCGACCAAGTGTTTCATCCTCTATGTCTAAAGTTCAATTCATTTAATTTCCACATCGAAAGACGTGCAATATTTCTTTCCTAACTTTTTTTTTGTTTGACAGATAGGCAAGACTTTGACTCTTTTCCTATTACCAGGTTCATCTAAATCATTTAAACGCTCTCATAACCTGAACAAGCCAATAAGGTGTTTCTAAAAGACCTAGAGAGAAGCGAAAAAACCAAAAGCAAAGGGCAACATGTGTAATAAAAACACAGGCCACACACAAAACAAGAACGAGGAAACACGAAACAACGAAGACCCCCAAACTTACACACCGCACACTCGCCCAAAAACCCTACTTATCCTTAATTAGCTCTAGGGACACTAACCCCACTTATTCCATTCATTTCAATACTTATTAGTGTACTGAGAATGAACATTTCAAATAGAAATATTCCTCTTTTATATGGATATATGTACCTCTTCACAAGCATGCTGGACTATTTCAGAGTGATCGACATTTATTTAAGGGATTAAGCTGTGTATTACGATGCGGAATGCATGATTAAAGCACAATCCAAGAAATAAGGCAATGAAGCAAATCAGGGTTAATTTTTTTTTTTTGAAAAATAGGTAAATATATTGAAATGAAAGGATATACAAAAGCGCTCAATGAGCAGGTTTTAGCACTCTATGGACAAAAGAGAGTGTAGGACAAAATTACAAAATGCTCACTAGCCTAGGGTATGCACGTGATTGATCCAATTACTATGTTCTAGGTTAGTTCTGTCACATTTTGCAGCAAGTGTGGCTCTTAGGAGATTCTTGATAGCTTGAAAGCAAAGATCCTCCGAGGGTGTTACTTGGTTGAAGATCGCGTTGTTCCTTGCTTGCCAAATAAGGTAGATAGCCATGGTAGCAACGGATGCTTGAGTGAGGCGATGGAGATTGTTACTTCTTGCTCGAACTGAACCAATTTCATGCAGCCAGTGAATTAAGTTTCTGGCTGCAGGAGTGATGCCCATCCAGCTGCAGATTTTATCAAAAATAGCCTGCGAGAAAGGACAACTGCCCCAAATGTGGGAGTTGGATTCAAGATGGTGATGGCAAAGAACACAGGCGGTGTCATCGGTGAGATTCCAACTGTGTAATCTATCTTTAGTGGGGAGACGACCCTTGATAGCAATCCAGGATATGAATGAGCATTTAGGGATATTAAGGCTCGTCCAGATGGCAGAGAGCCAGGGTGAAATATGATTGCGATTCCGAAGGACATCATAAACAGATCTGGTGGAGAATTTACCGTGACTGTCGGTTAGGATCTCGTCAATGTGCGATATAGCAGCACGACGGAGCAGAAGGTCTCTAATTTTGAGTAAGCTTCTCCACATCCAACCATCATTACTCCGAGCTGGAATGGTCCAGATGTTGTAACCTTGTCCAAAGTGCATATTTGCCCATCTTGTCCAAATGTTAGCTGTGTTGGTATGGATCTCATAGATGGCTTTAGCTATTGAAGCCCTATTCCAGGAGAGTAATTCTTTGAACCCTAGGCCTCCTTCTTCTCTAGGTTTGCAAATATCATTCCAAGCAATCAGGCTTCTATGCGAGTTCTCTTTTCCGGACCAGAGGTAAGAGCGGAATACGGTTTGGATTTTATTGAGAACAGATTTGGGAATTAGGAAGATGTTGCTCCAAAAGTTTTGTATGCCATAGAGAATGGAACGGATCAATTCAACTCGGCCGGCGTAGGAGAGACACCTAGTTGACCAAGATCGAACTTTGGAGGTGATTTTTTCAATCAATTTGGTGTAGTCTTGGACAAGAAGGCTACGTGAACCTAGGGGAACTCCAAGATACCTAAAAGGAAGGGTGCCTTTTGAAAAGTTTGTGGCGTGCAGAATTCCTTCAAGAGTTTCTGAGTTGCTGCCACCTAAGAAGATTTGTGTTTTTTCAAGATTGGGTGTCAAGCCAGACATGGAACCGAAGACATCAAGGACTTCTTTTATTGCAAGGATGGATGAGAGATCACCTTTAGAGAAGATAATTAGATCGTCAGCAAAGCATAAATGGGTGATTTGTGTGGAGGAGCAAAGGGGGTGAAAAGAGAAATTTGGATTAGTGGTAAGGTTAGTGAGCATGCGGCTGAGGAATTCCATGACAAGGATGAAGATATAAGGGGAAAGAGGGTCGCCTTGTCGGATGCCCCTTTTGCCTTGAAAATAGCCAAGAAGTTCACCATTGAAGAGAATGGAATAGGTGGGGGTTGTGATACAAGTCATGATTCTGTCAATGAGGGGTTGTGGAAAATTAAAGAACCAGAGGACATGGTTAATAAAGGACCAATGGATGGAGTCGAAGGCTTTAGTGAAGTCTACCTTAATGGCAACACGGGCAGTGAGGTGTTTCCTGTCATGGTGCTTTAGAATTTCTTGGCAAAGAAGGACATTATGCCGGAGAGAGCGGCCAGGGACAAAGGCTCCTTGGGTTTCAGAGATGATTGAAGGGAGTATGGGTTTAATTTTGTTGGCAAGGAGCTTGGTTATGGCTTTATAGATTGTGTTGCAGCAGGCAATAGGTCGAAAGTCATGAACTGTGGAAGGGTTGGTTTTCTTTGCGATTAAGGCAATGGCAGTGTGATTTAATTCTTTGAGGAGCTTTCCATTCCGAAAGAAGTCGTGTAAGCTATAGATGAGGTCACGGCCAACAATGGCCCAAGCTTTTTTGTAGAAGCAGGAGTTGTACCCATCCGGCCCTGGGGATTTGTTTGAGTTTAGGCTGAAGAAACCAGATTTGATCTCTTCCGGGGAGAATGTCAAGGATAGGAGGGAGAGTTGATACAGGTCCAGTTGGGGTCCTGGGGCAGCAAGGTATGGGTTGAAAGGGAGGGGGGTGATGGGAGAACCCAAAAGATTTTTGAAGTGGTTGAGGAGGAGATTAATTATGGAGTCTGTGGTGGTGACAGTGGAACCATCAATATCAACAAGGGAGGAGATTTGATTTGAGTGTTTTTTTGCACGGATGGAATTGTGGAAAATACGAGTGCAATGGTCACCATGTTTGAGCCAAGTGAGTTTGGCTTGTTGTCTGAGAGAAGCATTGAGGGAATTTTCAAGCTCAAGGATTTCTTTGGTTAGGGAAAATTCTAGCTTGTGGAGGTTGGGATCAAATGGAGTGATCAACAGAAGGGCTTGTGTTTCAAGGAGTTTGTTTCTTTGAGCTGAGATCATAATTGTAATGCTGTCGGCACTCCCAAGAGAGAGTTTCCGAAGGTATGGTTTTAGAAGTTTCTGTTTGGACACTATTTGAAACATTGGATAGCCTGGGCAGGGGGCGCTCCAGCAATGGGCAACAGTGGGGAGGAAAAGGTTGTGCAAGGCCCACGCATTGTTGAAACGGAAGGGGTAAGAACGTTTAGAGGGGTTGGAACCAAGTCTGATGATAGCAGGGGAGTGATCAGACAAACCTGGACAGCCGAAGTAGGTGCTTGAATTTGGGAAGATAGAAAGCCACAGTCCATTGACCAGGGATCGATCAAGCTTACACCATATACGTCTTGCATCGGTTTGCTTATTGTTCCAAGTGAATTTAGCACCCGAATGTCTCATATCAGCCAGGTCGGAGTTGTTAAAGAGGAAATTCAGCTCAGTGAGATTGTTTCCCGTAGCATTAGCTCCTTCAATCAATTTTTCCGACGGTGTAAGCATTGCATTAAAGTCTCCAACGAGGAGCCAGGGGGCATTTTGAATGGAGCTGATATCTGTGAGATCGCGCCATAAAGGAGCACGTTCAGTGGGATCATTATGTGCATAAATGAAGGAGGTTTGGAAGGTTGTGTTGGTAGAGAGGTCACAAGTGGAACCATAGATCATTTGCTCAGTTATGCTAGTTATGTTGAAGCTAACACGTCGAGGATTCCAAGTGACTAGGATTCGAGTGTAGCTGGCCAAGTTGGAGTTGGAGACGTAGCTCCAACTTGGAGAAATCTTTTTCATGACAGCATCAAGGTTATGTGGCTTGATTCTAGTTTCAACAACAGCAAGTATGTCAAGATTGTGGTTAGAGATGAGACGGCGAATTTCATGTTGTTTGGAGGGGTGGTTCAAGCCCCTAATGTTCCAGCAGCCTATTGCCGTACTAATCATTATTAACCAAAGTGTGGGGAGGGGAGGGGCTAGATCTTCTAGCTGTAGGAGAAGCACGAGGGGGGTTAGCCTTCGAAGAAGAGGGGATTGGGAGGGTTGAGCTGTCAAGATAGAAGGGTTTCGAAGGGGAAGGAGAAGAGGAACGAGACCTCCTTCGAAGAAGAGTGAAGGAGGAGGGAGGTAGGCGAGCTGATGGAGGCGGGAGAGGCAGGATAGGGGGTTGGGCTGTATTGCTTGGAGCCTCCGAGGTTGTTTTTGAGGTCGAGGTGGTCAAAATCGAGGAAGGGAGTGATTGGTGAGTTGCCTCAGGTGGAGAAATGGGGTTAGTAGACGGTGCTGGGGGGGGGGGTTGCTTGTGTTGTACAGACGACGGTTGCGGCAGAATACCTGCCGAAGGATTGGGAGGACGGGGCTGATTGGGGGCACTTGCCACCTTTCGGCAGTCTTTGTCTCGATGGCCAAACGTCTTGCATCGAGTGCAATGCCATGGGAGCCAATCATATTGGATTTGTTGGTGTTCAATGTTTCCTTGTGCATCCCGAAGGCAAATTTCTCTTCTCAGTTCATCCTTGGCCGAAACTTCCACCAAAATTCTGGCATAGGAAACTCTGTCTTGAAAAGCTGTTGGGGTATCCATTTGTATTGGGTTTCCAATTGCTGAGCCTATTCTGCATAGCATATTTTCACCCCAAAATTTCAGCTTTAGGTTGGGGAGGCTGATCCACAAAGGAATGGTATCCAGACAAGAGAGGTCTAGCTCCATATCAGTGTGCCATCTTTTTAGAATGAGAGGTTTGAGGCCTCCAATCATCCAAGGGCCACCTTCAAGCACATGAGTCAGTTCTTCTTCTTTGGCGAAACGAAATAGAAAGAGCCCCTTATCATTCAGGTATAGTTTCGGTGGAGTGATACCAGTCCAAGCTGTGAGAATGAAGCGCTCCATTGCTTTGAAGGCTATCTTGCCACCCATGGGGGCGCCAACAAGACTCAGGTTCCATCTCTCCTCCATATCAGCAATATCCTCATGGATATAGTCAATGATTCCATCTTTGATGCCTTCCACAAATTGGAGCTTGAGATTGGGGTTGATAGGTTTATGAATTCCCACAGCTTCTCGATAAGAGCGAGGGGGTGGTGGGTTGGAAGTTTCTGGGGTAGGGGTCGGTTTAAGGGACTCGGCCTGGTTCGATGAATAGGGGGGAGGAGGAGGGGGAGGAGGCAGAGGAGTCGAGGCGCTCACGGGCTGAGCTGGGTTTAGGGCGGAGACAAGGGAAGGGGCTAGAGCAGGGTATTCTAGGAGATTCGCCGGATTAGGCGGTGGGGGCTCTTTGGAGAGGCGTGCATTGACGCTCTTGATAAGATCCTCAGGGATCGATTCAAAGGGGGAGGAGGGGGAATTGGGCTGGGAAGGATTTGAGCAGGAGGAAGGGTCTGGAGTAGAGAGAGAGGAAAGAGTAATAGAGCGAGTTTTGGGGCGTTTCCGGGCCATTGGAGGCGGAGCCCCGTTGGCCGGAGTGGAATTGAGGGAACGGGCAGCGGCAACTAGGGTTTCATGGTGGGGAAGAAGAGGGTTTCATGGTGGGGAAGAAAGCGCTCTCAACATAAGAATATTAATCAGGGTTAATTCTTTGAAAAGAATCGGAGCAGTTGATCACATTATTCTACAAGTTAGAAAAGCTCTCAATATCAAAAATGCCAATCATAATCTGAATGGATAAACCAATTAAAACATGAATTTAAAAGACAATCTGTGAAGACATAATTACCATCAAACAAGACACTGTTCTTCAGCAAACATCATCTGGATACAATCTGATGATGCACATCATGCAATTTTTGTTCCCACTGCCAGCCCCAACTTTTCATGTTTCAACTAAAATTTCAGTAATGAAAAATAAGATTAAGCCAAAACACTTGAACACCTTTAGGAATCTATGCACCCGTGGGATATAAGATAAGAACATCTCAGATAAAGAACACGGAACACTATTGTCTCTTAAAATTCCTAAGAAAGGAGAGTAGAATTCTGCAACAAAAAATCTAACATCATGACAAATTTACAGAATTTGAAATTCTAAGTTGGAATTTCAACATTTCATCATCTCTTGATCTCCCAATTACCAATCATAACATAAAAAACGCGCAAGGGTTTAACATGGTAAAAAAATATGTTCTTCAAATTACCTCGAAACCCTCCTAAGATAACCTAAAGATGATTAGCACCAATGACATTGACAGATGAGATAATTACACCCAAGTCATAGAGTATAATTGCAGCCTGTAGGGATCTGGTCACTTGTGACCCGACAATATGTACAAACGAATGATACACATGGGCTAAGGCAAAATTATGGACATTGACTTTTTTGAGTTGGATTTCACACACAAAATATCTAAGTCCACCTTGTAAAATTTGTGGGAAAATTAAAACCAAAGCCCAAAAAAGGTATTCTTCTAAACAAATCCAGTATATAAGTTAGATTGGATAAATTTCACTATTGCATTAATGTACTGCTTGCGATCATATTTATAAATGTCACAAACCTAATGCCAAAAATTTGTAGCAAACAGAATGTAGTTATAAGGCGCATATCAATTATTTAGCAAGCTAATTAAATAGCATGATCGAAACTAAGTATTGGCTCCAACAATATACTGAATCCAAAAAACATCACAAGAAAGAGTCTATTCCATCATCATTTATCGTAGCATACACGAGTACTAAAACGAATTTGCAATTTGAATGTTAATTGTCATAATACATGTGGATTGAAGAAACATAATTAGCACACTATCACATCACTATTTGGTGTGGAGAAGAACCAAGAATATTATGATTCTTATATTTAAACTTGGGGATCTTATGTTAAGCATAACCGATCAGAAATCATCAAAATAAAACCACTTTCCCAGTGGGATTCATCACAATTGGATTAAACCTTACTCTAGCAGGTAGATACAAGTATCCACCACTAAAACCATGTGCAAATAGAGTATTAATAACTTACAACACATGCTTGCATCTTTTCCAATTCAAAACATAGTCATAAACACTAATTAAGGATGAATTGCCTTGAAACTTGAAAGTAGTCTCCAATGAGACCAGAGAATAGACAGATATAAAATCATACTTGAAGTAAGGAAGAATTTTCAAGGTAACCTGTTCAATTGCTACCACTAGATATGCTGTAAATTTTACTAAAGCGCAAATTCTACAGGCTAATTATGATACTACTTACGGCCAGGTCAACTGGAAAGGCGTTTTGTGGAGTTGTTACATGCCTGTTAACCAACAAAAATATAAGAAGGCAAGGTACAGAACTACAAATTAACAATGAGAATCTCACCTTGGCACTGTAACAGCATCAACTTTGAGATATGATAACCGGGTACGGAGATCAATCGCTCTAGGATGCCAAAGTACTATAAAACGGTCTTACACACATCCGTGGTTGCATAATCTTGCCATTGCATCAATGATAAGGGTCAAATTGCACTACATATGCACCTCTTACACAAGAGGAATTGTTCTACAATTGCTGCATCAAATTATAAAAAAAATATAGGGAACAGATTTGCTTTCAGATTCAAATAAAGAAAGAGGCAACAAAAGATACTTTTATGACATTAATTAATGTGAAATTCTGGTGAGATGTGATTAAACGGGGAACAATGGTGAGATTTAGCCATTTTAGTTAGAAAGTTGGGATCCACCTTCTAACACAAAAGCTGAAGCTAGTACGTGGCCGGGTTTCTCCCTCACTTATAAACCAATTGATTAATACTCTTCCAGACTCCAACATTAATCTGTCATGGCTAGTAGAAAATGCCAGTTGAGTAAAGCTTCTATGATACATGACAAGAATTATTTAATAATGCTTCCACTTGCAATATATAAGATTGGATGCTTACAAGAACTGCTGGTTTCTAGAGCTATTATGGTGAAATGTGCTCATGAAAAAACAAAAAAAAAATACATGCACATATATACAACAACAACATCAACAATTACCCAGTGGACCCTTCAACTAGAAGATAAAGATCGAATAAGCATAAAGTCCTAGGATTCAAATACAGTATAGAACAACTGTCATAAAATAACATAAAAATTCAGTAAAATTGCTCAAAATTAAAAAACTTATTAGCCTGAATTTACTAAATTGCGAGAAAGATGACTAGCAGATTCATTCTACCGTAAATGATGTTAGGTGGCTAATTGACATCTTATGTACTTATGAATAACCTACTGATAAATCACATCAGATCACTTTCACTTGAATGGAAAATGGCACTATTGAGAGTAACACTACCCAAAGGTTGTGATTATTTGTGCAATCTGTAGAGTAGAGGTGCAATTACCCTAAATTTGAGGATAAGATTTGCAAATTTCCTCCTGCACATGCTCAGAATTGGCATCCTTCAATATTCATCAAGGGCTCACGAGTTGATCTGGAAGGATCTATATATTCCATGAGTTATGAAAAATCATAGTGACAGATGCACAAGGTGAGCATGTGAGAAACTTGGCCGGAACCGCCTTTTTTAGAAAAATCTGCCTCCAGAATATAATTTTCCACAAAAGCACTACTATGCAAGAAAAACAAATGGTCAATAGTTATACCTCAAAAGTAACGAAGTCTGGAGATTTTTTATAATATTAAAACGATGAATAGCATAACCACAACACCACTACATCATCAAAATCCTCGAAAAATATCAAACAAATAAAAAAAAAGAAGCAATAGTTGACCGAGTTATATATAGATGAGTGAGTAATCATGCACTAACCTTTTGCTGGTGGATTCGAGCTCCAATCTTTCTCTTCGGATTAAAATGAACCATTATAACAAAACCAACAAGATAGTAATAATTCATAGTATAATTTGAAGTGTAGAAATCGCCAAAGACTAGAAGAGTCAAAGCCAAGGGAACGAAGGGAAGCTGACAGAAAGAGAAGTGAGCACACAAAAGGAAGAATATAATTAAGCTCTATACACTTCATGCCTTTGTGTGCTCACTCTCTTCTGTCAATTTCTTCAAGCCCCAAAAACTTGACTCACCCAAAAAAATTATTAAAAAAAATTAAAATAATTGCACAAACAAACTCAATTACTCATTTTGGTAGAAGAAATAATCAATACCCATAAATTCTTAGTGTCAGATCTGCAAACCCATTTACTCATTTTGGTAGGAGAAGTGAAGAAAAAGGGGATTTTAGGGTTTTTATGACATTCACCAGAAAGGGGAATTAAGGCGAGACGCAATTCTTGACCAGAAATGGCAAGAACTAAAACAGATCCTCTTTTTATCTCACCCTTATCATGCAGGAAAAAAAAAGGAGAAAGAATAATACAGGTGTCGATTGCAGAAAGAGATTAATTGAATTTTGATATCAAATCGAATCTGAAAATAGTACCGACGGCTTCCATGTGCAGACGCAACTCAGAGAGAAAGAGAGACTGCGAGAAAGAAGTGGTGGAGTATTTGGGAAGAAGTCGACAGAGTGAGAGAGAACCCTTTGCTTTCTTATCAACTCATGGTGAGGGGAGAGTACAAAGAAAAAGAGGGATAAATATCAACAGCTTTATAAGAAAAATATATCATTAATGAGTTGGTTTTGTTCTTTTGCTTTTACTTTTTTTCTAAAATTTTGATAATATTTCTTTATCCAAGATCATCTTACACAGCCTCTTCTGCCCATACGGCGCATGCTCGGCCGGTTAAGGTCTTAGCATTTGTGCATGAGGTTTTTGGTTTGAACACCCGAGATGATAATCTGTTTCTTTTATATTTTAGGGGTAGTACAAGCAGTACTTGAGCTACCATAATTCTTATACATCCTCTTTTGATATTCCAAACACTATGCGGTGGTGTTATTTGGTATCAACGAAATCAAAAAATATTTCCTAATCAAGATGAGAAAGAGCTAAAATATATTGTTGGATTCTTTCATAAACAATACCATTGAAAGTCCCACAAATTTGGAAGAAGAGAACTCCCCCCAACATAAACTCTCACGATAAAAACAAATTCCAAACGAGACGAAAATGTAAAAATATTAATGGATTAAACCTCAAAAAGATTTTGTTAAAATTAACTTTGATGGTGCTAAAATGCATCTGCTTCTATTGGTTTTATTTTAAAGGTCTTGGACGAAAAGCTTATATATATATATATATATATATCTTTATCAGCCCCGTTAGGGGCGGGTATTCCCCGATTTGGTGGGGAATAGGGTGGGGTTGTGGATCAATTTCGTATCTCCAATTTAAAAGGGGGCGGGGACGGGGGAATGTACTATCTGCCACGAATTCCCGCTATATATATACCCGATATGTTTTTGTTATTTTTTTAAATTTATAAATCGTAAAATAAAAATGGATTTAAAATAGGAAAAATGACTCAAAATAATCCCAAGTATCAACTTTCAACCAAAAATAACCCAAAGTTTGAAAATCACCACCAGCGATACGAACTATTGCAATATTAACCAAAAACGATGCGAACACATTTTCCGACGAGTTTACCGGAGGAATCAATGATGTGGTGATTAGATATATTTTAAACAAGCGTAAAATATTTAGTTGTTATGTCAGATTTTCGATCGCTACATCATTGATTCCTCCAGAAAACTCGCCGAAAATGAGTTCGAATCGTTTTTGTTTAATATTGCGATAGTTCGTATCGCTGGTGGTGATTTTTAAACTTCGGATTATTTTTGGTTGAAAGTTGATACTTGAGATTATTTTGAGTCATTTTTCCGTTAAAATATAATTGTAGTTTTTAATTTAAAAGCTTATAATTATATAATGAAATTTAAAACTATGTTATTAAATTTGATATTTGTAAATTTTTTTAAAGTTTAAAACACTTTTTTATAATGTACAAGGCCTTGTTAACAACCCGATAACTGCGGGGTCGGGGCATAATAGTAGGTCGTGGATTCCATGCCCCGCCCCGCCCCCGTGTGCGTCCATACACGTGGATGAATGGAAGTTGTGGGGACCAGTCTGTGCTTATGGATGAGGCCCTTGGTCTTAGAAGTGGAATCAACGAAGTACCGCATGTTGGGTACTTTAGGATCAAGATTGAAGGTGACAACCTTTGTCTTATTAATGCCATCAATGACATTTGGTGTTGCTTGTGGGAAGTTGACATTATCATGGCGGACATTCTGGCCTCCCTCCAGAGGTTTAAGGTTCGTTGTTTGGTCCACATCTTCTCAACCTTGTGGCAAACCACATCACGAAGATGTCATCCTCCCACCGACTCATGTAGAACTGGAAGATCTTGAATGCTCTAGGGCGGCCAAATTACCGTTAATTTGATCCCCCAATTCCTTTCCTTTTCAGAAAAATCTTACACCTAATTTAATTCGTATAAAAACGTATACATGGCCAATTTATTAATGTAGGCTAAAAATGTTATGCAGTCCATAATGGAGATGGTTGTTTAATTTGGCGCCTACTCCGCCGAGGGCCCTAGGCGCTTTAAACGGTTGTCTAAATGGTTTAAATAGACACCTAAAAGGGTTGAATGTAAATTGAAAAGGAGGTGAATATAAATTGAAAAGGATGTAAATGTAAATAAGGAAACCATTAGCTTAATTTGGTCATCTATTAGAAAAACTAGTGGGCTTATTAACATGTGAGTTTTTTTTATGCACGGTGTAGGAGAATAAAATTCCGAATATAAACTACAATCAAGGAGAATATAATCCTAAGATATTTACAGTTGCCTAAGAAGATTGATCCTTCCCCTAAAAAAATCGATCCTTATCCGAATAATTAGAATGGACCCTAAGATATATGAAGAGAGTCAGAATCGGTTCGAATTCGGTAGAGTTATTACTATTACCTTAACAAAAATTGTAAACAGAGGAAATATTTACACTAATTTGGCCTATTAATCTGGTCGGTATTTATCCTAACTATTTAAAACGTGGTAATTAAGCCTAATTAATTTGGCCAGAGAGAAAGTGAAGGTACGAATTACGAGCATAAACCAAACTGTTGAATATAACACATTCTTAATGTAATCATGTTGTTTGTGATTTAGAGGTAACCTCCCTTGTTGGGGAAGTAGTACATGCTAATGCTATCATTCAATGTCAACTCGACAACTCTGATTTTTTCTACAAATTTCTATTTCATTTTTATTATTACTCCGTATTATTATTGACCTTTTCCCTCTATTTGATGTACCCTTCGTTTCCTTGTCTCTCCAATTTTCTTTGTCAAGACTCAAGACAGAGTTTGTTGTCACTTGTCATGGTAATAAATTCCAGCAAACAACCACCATTGTAGTTGGCCAGCCTTCATCATCATCCATTCTTTTTTTTTGGTAAACTTCATCATCATCCATGATCATTAAGAATAATTGGAATCACTACTTCCTCCAATTAAATTTACGCATCAACTAAAGAGGAACTTAAACTTGGAATACTTTATTCTTTTTTTTTTATCTGATGGAATACTTTATTCTTATTCTTATTCTTAAATAAATATAGTTAATAATTTACTATATCTCAAACAGCCTATTTATAAGAATCAATATTACTAATTAGTCTTTTTTTTGTCTTGCCTTTTGGCTCGCCCAATTCGATCGGTCGAACACCGCTCTACATTCAGACCGGATATTTCGTGACCTCATTTTGTGGGAGACCCTCCCAATATCAATTTCTCTATACATGCCACCAGTAGTAGGATTTCGAATCTCCTGGACAACACTTAAGGAGTCTAGCACCACTTTACCACTAGACCAACTGAATATTAGTATTTCTAATTAATCTTACAAATACATTTAAACGCACCATCTTCTACTCAAACATGTTCATCCCAATGTTTGCTTAAAACATGAGCGTATTAAAGAACAAAGAATGGGATATGTTAAAAGTCTATGCGTCGACATGTTGGGGTCGTGCACATATAAGTTCAATTAAGTTCTTTTCCAAACTAATTAATTAGTAATAGGAGGGGAGTAATCCACCAAAGTCATATACACTATGCTTATTAATCCCAAACTTATAAACCATGCTTAGTAATCCACCAAACTCATACACCATACTTATTGATCAGCAAAATTCTTACCGTCATCATTTGCTCTATAAGATGGGCATTCGGATCCCATGAACCACATAGTCGCTTTCTTTCATAAAATGGCGCTATGGGTTTCCGACGATGCAACCATGTGCAAGATGTTCCCGAGAAGCCTCGACAAGGGTGCATTAAAGTGGTTCCAAAGCTTGAAACCTAGATCAATTCGATCATGGAATCAACTTGCTACTGAGTTTGTGAGGCACTACATAGGCAATAGCCGGGAGGCGGTGTCTTTGGACACACTTTTTGGCCTTAGAAATTAAAAGAGAAGATCAGAAATTTGCTCCACTTCGCTAACCGCTTTATGGAGTGCTATGCTGAGATCGATGGGTGTGAAGAGAGGACCGCTATCGCCGCCTTTAAGAGGGCTATTCCGTTTGTAAGCAAGTTAAGAGAAGACTTGACACTTCGTCTCCCTTCCACCATTGCCGAGCTTCAAGAGCGCGTCCAGTAATATGTGCGCTTGGAAGAGGCAAACTACAAGTCGAAAGGGAAATCGCCCTCTCCACCTCAAAAGTCACATCACTCCTCGAGTGGGGATTTTGGGCAAAAAACACGCTCATTGGGAGAGCAAGCTAGAACGGTCTACACAACCTTCAACGTCTCGATCTATAGGATTCTACCATGCATCAAGCATGAGAGTTACTTCCGCTATCCCGCGCGGGATGAGTGCCCTGAGGACGACGTCCGAAGCCGGAAATATTGCATGTAACATGAGGCGTGAGGGCACATGACAGAGGATTGCGAATCCTATAAGAAGTTCCTAAAAGGGCTGGTTCGAGAAGGGTACTTGCGCGAGTACATAGAGAAAAAGGAACCAAAGGACAAGGGAGAGCCGAGAAAGAAGCAAATCGAGGTCATCCAAACAATATCAACGACATACAACAACGAGGATGCGGAAGCTCGGAGCAATTTCCAGAAATCATTTCACGAGGTAGAAGTGATGCAGGTTCAACAAACTAAACCGCGCCCGCGATTGACGGTTTGGTCTTCCGGGACAAGGACCTTGCGTCAGTCCAAGTCCCGCACAACGACCCCTTGGTCATCACAATTGTGCTTGAGGGCTTCAAAGTGCGTCGGACATTAGTAGATCTAGGGAGCTCGATTGATATCATCATGTATTACGATGTCTTCAAGCTCCTAGGAAAAAAAAGTGAAGACTTGATACTGGTCAAGATGCAACTCACTAGACTTGGAGGACACCCAACATTCCCACTTGAAATGCATAAGACACAAGTCTGTTTTGCGAAGAAGGACTTGGCAGTCCAGTTCATAATAGTCGACGTGCCTGCCCCATAAAACTTGATCTTGGGTAGGCCATGGATTCATGGGATGGGAGCGGTACCATCGACCCTCCATCAAATGATCTAGTTCAGATATGACAACGTCATAATCCGAGTGTGGGCTAATCAGTTGGACGCGTGCATGTGCTCAAAGGGAAATCGTCCCAAGATGGAATTCCTTCAAAAGATCGAAAACGAGCCGAGAAGTGAGGGCCAGGAGTGAAACCGCGATCACGGGTTCAATAGCCGCGACCGTGGATCTGGCCCAAAGAGCTTTCCTCCTTCTCTGAGGCAAAACCGTGCTTGCGGATTCATCGAACGTGACCGCGGCCTCGATGCAGAAGACGTTCCTCCTTCTCTGGAGCCGAACCGCGACCCGCACGGGCACGATCGCGGTTACCCATCTTCCTTTGCGCAGGGATCTCACGACCACGACCCGTGCGGGCACGATCGCGGTTCCCATTTGGTTTTGATGAGGCCCTTAGGTTTTTATTTTTCATTCATCAGTTTTGTCCTTAATATCATGACATTCACGTTTATTTTTTTTAACAAAAGTCAATTTTTTGCATTAGCTTGAGTCTTGCATAAAAAAGAGCATATGCGCGTATATAGAGGGGCAAGGATCCCATGATCATCACTCATGGATGTACGAATATACGAATGCGCTAAGGGGACATGTCGACTAATCTGCATGACCACTTCAAATAGGTCCTAGAGTACTTGAGTCTTAGTTGCAACACTATCGAACGCAACTAACATTGAAGTGGGACATTTGTGAGCGGATAACATTTAATAATTACTTATTTTCGCTAAAAGGTATTTTTTTTTATTATGCTATCTTTTACTTTGAATATGGTATTTATTTTGGTAAGCCTTTATCTTCTTTATTTTGGTTACTAAATTGTTATAGTGGAAGTTCTATATTAGTCGAAATTAGATAGAATTTCCATGTGGATTGGGGAACAAGAAATCACTTGTTGGGCCTTGAGCAGTTCGGCCGGCCCTAGGGGATGATTTTTGATCTCCTCTACTCCCTTTCTTCCACTATAAATACATGTCTTCGCCATGTACGGTAAGCAGATCTTGCATATATTCATATTCGCTGAGCTCGCTAGCAAGTCTTACCTTTTATCTCGATGTTCAATCGACAAATTACTCTTTTGACTTAGGCATCGGAGGTGGATTAGAGGGACCCCACCTCTCGTGTCCATTGTTTTGCAGGTTCTAGGTTGAAGAAGGAGTTTGAAACAAAAGATCAAAGGGCGAGTCCAGAGGAGCATTCAATCAGGGCATAAAGGCGAATTTTTGTGCACTAACAAGACTTATCAGGGACCTAATACTAGACACGAAAACTAGCTTGTTTAGAGACATTGGGGAGACTAGCAATCTCGTATCACTATCTCTACTATTATACTTTCAGCCTTTTTTTACGGACCATACTTTGAGTCTAAGGCTTCATTCGACGTAGGTTTGTGGAGGTTTTTACTATTTAAAACTTATCTAAATAGTTGTTCGATAAGACAAGATTTTCTAAAAAGTGGAGTTTTTGAGGAGGTTTTTAGCCCACAAAATAAAAACCTTGAGATAGATAAGTTTAGAAGGTTTGTAAAAATTAACAAACTATTTTTTGTTAATTAATAAAATTAATTTCTTTTTGATAATTTAAAGCTTAAACCTCCCCAAAAACCTTATAATGTCAATTAGGTTTTAAAAGATTTCAAATAAAAAACCTGTACCTATTGTAAAACATCTATCTACCCAAAAATCTCCTAAAAAACCTTATTTTACAAAGTGCACCTTTTTTATTTATGGAAACCAAATTTCATTAAACACCAACCAAATCGTTTTCACGAACAACATAGAAATCCAACGGAAAATAAAAATCACACGTAACTAAATAAGGCGCTCTAGGTTTCCACTTGCTAAGCCAATCCGCTGCCTTGTTCGCCGACAATGTTCCCACTTGCTTGAAGGAAACAATGTGCTATGTTCCAAAGCTAAAGCAAGGACATGGCCGAACGCAGTGTATGGAATGTTTCCTTGATGAGCAACTTGAATGAGTTGGAGTGAATCAGATTCAAGAATAACTCTCTCAAAGCCCAAAGACAATCCACTTTGGAGGCCCCAAAGCGTGGCTTCAGCCTCTGCAACACACACCACTGTCCCAAGTTGGATTCGTTTTGCCCCTACAAAGACAATTGCACCAGTTGAGTCCCTTCCAATCACCCCAATTCCACAATCGTCTCCTTTAACAGCAACATCAACATTTTTCTTGACCCAACCCTTAGGGGGAAGAGTCCAGTTCAGTTGCTGAGTGAATATCAGGCCCATTGAAACACTCGTTCGCTTTGCTGAATTCATCCAGGATATCGAGAGAGTGCTGAATTATATTTTCGATTTCAGACATTTCTTGCGCAAATAGAGCCTTATTTCTAGCATGCCATAAGCCACTGCACAGGCCTGCCCACATGCCCTGCTCACAATCAGACAAATCCAACACAACTTCTGTCCGGTCAAGAAAAGAATAAGCTTGCTGTCCCAATTGTGCTATGGAAGGGAAGTGGTTCCAAACAAGAGAATGAATTTTGCATTCAAACAAAGCACGTAATTCAGACTCAACTTTGCCACAAAAATCACATCTTGGATCAGCTATACAAAGTACACCTTTTAATAGGCTAGAATTTGCTGAAAAGTTTATCAAGCTAGGTACGAGGTCAATTATATTGTAACAATATACTGATAAAACAAACTTGTGGTCATGCCAAATGCACTCCAAATCTCCTAATGTTTAGTGAATCATTCATTATGTTCGTTAAGATTCATTCTCATCTGGTTTCAAGAATATTCACGGTCAAGTTTTAATTTCTAAACATGTGGCAAGTAAAACATACTAGATGTACACTATCATTGAAAATGGGGATAAAGTTTTTTTTTTAAAGAACAAGAGGGTAATTAGCTCATTCAAAAGTCAAAAAGGTTACAGAAGTTATCTAGGCCACCCTTAACTGTCAAAAGCTGACTTAACCCGCTAATCAGACTTGAACCGTTCGATAATTTTAGGCTCAAGACTCGAAAATTTGAACCCGAAACCCGAAATCAACCGAACCCGATAGAATCTGAAACCCGTTGGGTTGACCGATTTAGAATATTTATTAAATTTTTAAAATTTATTTTGAAAATTATAATATATTTTATTTGAAAATAAATGAAAATAATATATTAATTAAATATTATTATTTAATTAAAATTGATTTTAATAATCATAAAAAAATACTTTAGATCCGCTGGTCAACCCGACCAGACCGAAAACCCGCTACAACCCGACCCGATTGACCCGTGACCCATAACGAAACCGAACATGATTTAAACCGAACCCGAAATGACCGATCCCGAGCTCGCCCGACCCAACCCGATTGACAAGTCTAGCCACCCTAGATTTTACAGGTTTCCAACAAACCAACTTTCCTAAGCCATCTCCTAGCTCCTTTATCCTTCTTCTTTCATCTTTTTTTGGTCGAAACCTTCTTCTTCCATCTCACTCCCACACTATTACTAACTAGTTGAAGTCCCGAGATATTCACGGGATAATTTTACTAAAAAACTATACAATTCTACGATATTAAATTAAAATACTAAATATATTTATATATTATTATAATAAATTATGCAATAGACAAATTATTTTTTTTAGATTGTACTCTATATTTTAAATGAATATATTTTTAAATATTTTTCTATTATTTGTGGAGATCTTGTCCAAATTTAGATTGAAATTATTAAAATATTGATTTCACTTTTTATTGAATATTTTTAAATAATATTTTCTTATTTTTTTAGACACTAATATGTATCAAATACTTGGTTTTTTATATAGATAATAATAATTAGGATAGGTTATCTACAAAGCATAATATAATTTATTAAAATATTTTTTTAAAGTTAATTTATTGAAATTATATATTAGGGTTCTTATCTTTTACTATATAATAATAAGAATGTTTATAAATATGAAAAATACAATATAAAGATTAGTACAGAAGAGAACATTCAATCCATCTATAAAGTTGTTTTCCATACTAAATTTTCATAACGAAGAAATAAAATATAAAGGAAATTAATGTATATGAAAATTTACACATAGAGATAAAAAAATTTAAATGTAAGGTGGGGTTAGATAAAAAAATCTATATTTACATAAATAAAATAAAAAGGAAATTAAGAAAAATGTAATGTAAATTTTTATCAAAATTCAATTTAAGCAAGTATTCATCAAGATTTGTAAATTTTTCTATTTTTTATCAAACTTTGATTTAAAAAAAATCTTTAATATAAATTCATAAAAAGATAAAGAAAATATAATTTTATTAATTTACATTAAAATTCGAATTTTTTTTGACATTTAGATATAATCTTAGTCATCAACATAAAATTATATCTTTTTCTAAAAATAAAAATATATCAACATAAGAAAATTTATTATTTAAAATTATATAATTATAAAGATATAAATTTTATACTTGGAGCTCAAGTCTTGTTAAAAGATAAAAAAAATATATTAAGACCCTAAATCTTGTTAAGAGATAAAAATATTAAATTAATATGAAAAGTATCATCTCATGGAATTTATATATATAAAAATTATATAAATATGTAATCTATTGTAGAAACTAATACATAATCCATAGATAGAAAATTATATACATAAAAAATTATATAAACATGTTATCTATTTAGTATATATAGCAAGAATAATATAAGTTGTTACAAAATTTATTAAAATATAATTTTATATTAATTTATTTAAAAATATCACGTGGCGTAAATTTTTTAAAATAGACTTAGTTCTACTCCATAATGTATTAGGGTAGATATAATTAATACATATCTTTGCACTTTCGTGAATCATGACCGTTTTGTAAATTGTTAATTGATAATTAATGCCATTTGATTCGACTTTACACGGTTGAGTTATTTAATAAACACACCTTAAGCTTACACATCAATTTGGCTTGTATTTTCCAAGTCCGCTGTCGGATCTCCGTTTTCCTACCCTTTTCCCTCGTTATTTCGTTATCTTTCTTCGCTCCAACAACAATAATAATAATTGAGCGAACAAAATATATTATATGATTTCATTTTAATTTTTAAATATAAAATAATCACTTTCCGAAAATGCATCCTCCTCACATTGTATCTAACTCACATCTACTGAAATCTGAAATTTCATTCTGGATCCAATCTCTCTCCCTGGCCCTCTCTCTCTCTCTCTCTGCGTGCGAGAAGCCATGGATTCGCGCTGGAGATCTGCATTGATCTGTGCCTTACTCTTCCTTGTGCTACATGGCGGTGATTGCTTCTACCTCCCAGGTGTCGCTCCTCAGGATTTCGAATTGGTGAGTTTCGATCTCTCTCGCCTTCCTTTCTGATGTTGTAATTTCATTCTGCTGCTTGGATCTGTATGCCGTTGCGGATATACTGTTCGAGATGATATTTCGTGGGATTTGTAGTCTGTAGACCGGTGCGTTATATGCATTTTATGTTTGAGATTGCTTCTTTTTTTTTTCTACTGATGCAATTATTCATTTTCAAAGTTTGGGTTGGATTTAGGGATTTGGAGACGGATTTTTTAGAATTTGACTTTGAATTGAGCGGATTTGGATACCAAACCCACTGGACATTGTATGTTGAATCATGAGGGAGAAAGTGAAATTTATGTGATGGAGATACACTGTTGAATTGCATTGGATATGTAGTGAAAATTGATAAGAATTGGACCCTCCCACTACTAGTATCCAATGCAAAGTGAGTGAGAAGTTGGCTAAGATAGCTGACATAGTCTTTAAAAACCTAACTAAATTCATTATACATCTACAATTTACAAATCGTGTTGGCACAATACTAATCCATTCTACATTTTCATAAATAGTTCTTCTTTCAATAGGTTATGCTGAGTATATGCTTCTTGAAGTATCTCTTTTCTATGCCACTTCCTTAGTCTAGGTTGGTAGCTGCATGTTTGCTGATTTATATGTCTTTGTCATAATGTGTGTTTAGGGTGACCCGTTGATGGTGAAGGTGAACAAATTGACTTCTATAAAGACTCAACTTCCTTATAAATACTACTCGCTTCCTTATTGCCGCCCAAAGACTATAGTTGACAGTGCAGAAAATCTTGGGGAAGTTCTCCGTGGTGACCGCATTGAAAACTCCCCTTACGTGGTGAGTTTAAAAAAGAGTATCCACCATGAATGTGTACTTTAGAGCATTTTTCTTTGATATGTTATGGTGACTGACAAGTTTACTTTTGTAACTTTCCATAGTTCAAAATGCGTGAACCACAAATGTGCAACATTCTTTGTCGGATTAACCTCGACGCCAAAACAACAAAGGCCTTTAAAGAGAAAATTGATGATGAATACCGTGTCAACATGTAGGTCACTTTCTATCCCAAAAACTATTTTGGAGCTAAGAATCACTCCTTGCGTTTGTGGTTTTTGAACAGTGCACTAATCTAATGAACTCATATGTACAGGATCTTGGATAATCTTCCTCTTGTTGTTCCTGTTCAGAGAATGGATCAACAAGCTCCTCCAATTTATCAGCTTGGTTTCCATGTTGGGGTTAAAGGACTATACACTGGAGTCAGTGAACTTGCAACTTGTTAAGATGTCCAAAATTTTAATGTTTGTTTATGCTCATATTCTTCATATGACATGCAGGTCAAAGATGAAAAACATTTCATTCACAATCACCTGGCATTTACTGTTAAGTTTCACAAAGATTTAGAAACTAATGCTGCAAGGATTGTTGGTTTTGAGGTCAAGCCTTTCAGGTCTGTCTTGTTCTTATATATAACTTATATTCTTTATGCTGCAGCTTATATTTTGTTTTTGTTCATGTATATCTTGTATTCTTTCTGTTGCAGCTTATATTTTGTGACTTTGTTGTTATATAAATCTGCTTCTTTGGTATCGCAGTGTCAAGCATGAATATGAGGGTCAATGGAGCGACAAAACACGCTTGACCACTTGCGACCCTCATGCTAGGCGCACAGTCACCAACTCTAACACCCCTCAGGAAGTCGAGGAGAAGCAAGAAATCATATTTACATATGATGTTGAGTTTGTGGTGAGTTTTTCGTCCATTAAATTTTTTTAGTTTGTTTTAATAGATGATTGTGCTGAACCTATTAAACTCTGCAGGAGAGTGATGTGAAGTGGGCATCTAGGTGGGACACTTACCTGCTAATGAGTGACGATCAGATTCATTGGTTTTCAATTGTCAATTCTTTGATGATTGTTCTATTCCTCTCCGGTATGGTGGCAATGATCATGCTTCGTACCCTATACCGTGACATCTCAAGATATAATGAACTCGAAACCCAAGAAGAAGCTCTAGAGGAAACTGGATGGAAGCTCGTCCATGGAGACGTCTTCAGGCCTCCATCTAATTCCAACTTACTTTGCATCTATGCTGGCACTGGTATCCAATGCTTTGGTATGATACTCGTTACTATAATATTTGCTGTCCTTGGGTTTCTCTCTCCTTCGAACCGTGGCGGACTCATGACAGCCATGCTCTTCCTTTGGGTCTTCATGGGCATCTTTGCCGGTTACACTTCTTCTCGTCTTTACAAGATGTTTAAAGGCACAGAATGGAAGAAAATCGCCCTCAGAACAGCTTTTATGTTCCCGGGAACCGTGGCAGTTGTCTTCTTCATCCTAAATGCTCTCATCTGGGGCCAGAAATCCTCCGGAGCTGTCCCGTTTGGGACAATGTTCGCTTTGGTCGTTTTATGGTTCGGTATCTCAGTTCCATTAGTTTTTGTCGGTAGCTATGTCGGTTTCAGGAATAAAACAATTGATGACCCAGTAAAAACCAATAAAATACCAAGACAAATCCCAGAGCAGCCATGGTACATGAACCCCATTTTCTCAATCCTCATTGGAGGGATACTTCCCTTTGGAGCAGTCTTTATTGAGCTCTTCTTTATTCTCACCTCAATCTGGCTTAACCAATTCTACTACATTTTCGGTTTTCTTTTTATTGTCTTCATCATTCTTCTGGTCACCTGCGCTGAGATCACTATTGTGCTGTGCTATTTCCAGCTCTGTAGTGAGGACTACCTTTGGTGGTGGAGGTCTTACCTAACCTCAGGCTCCTCAGCACTATATCTATTCCTATATGCAACTTTCTACTTCTTCACCAAGCTTGAGATCACTAAGCCTGTATCTGGGATCCTGTACTTTGGCTATATGCTGATTGCCTCGTATGTGTTCTTTGTACTAACCGGTGCTATTGGCTTCTTTGCGTGCTTGTGGTTTACAAGGTTGATCTACTCATCTGTGAAGATCGATTGATCATTGCAAGCTCTGAATAGGAACTTCCTTTTGCCTCTGAATAGAGGTGAAAATCATATTGCAGGTATAAGCTTCTACTCTTCTTCCTCCTCAGCAGCCAGAATTTGTAGGATTTAATGTAAAACCAGGGAGGAGATGTTGAATGATGAGCAGAATAGTAAAAAAAAAAAAAACTCAATAGATTTAATTTGCTTCTGAAAAGCTCTGTATTCCTTAGTCATTCAATTGTTTTTTTTTTGGGTACCAACCGCTTGTAGAGAGGACTATGAGAGTATAAATTACGTGCATTCTACACATTTAGCTGATACTTTTATTTATACTATGCAATTTCACAGTGAATTCTCTTATGCCATTCAATAATCAATGCTGATTTTTCCATTTTTGTTCTCTTTATATATCATCCTAAATTCGATATGTTGTACATTGTTTGATACTTTGATCCGAATGCGGATTGGTGTCTTCTTAAAGCACCGAGTATCCAGAATTAGGGGTGGCAATTCGGTAAATCGGTCGGATTTCGGTTGGGTTATTCGGATTTCGGATCATTCGGGTTTTGATCAGTATCGGGTGTAATCGGTAATCGGGTGTCTCGGGTCGGGTCGGATGTGTAAATCGTCGGTTACCTCGGGGTTATCGGATCAAAATCGGTCAAGCAAATCCGGGTTTCGGTTTAGTCGGATTTGTTTAAGTCGGTTTCGGGTTGAGTCAGTTTTGTCAATTTTCGATTTAATCGGATTTCAGTTGAATCAGATTTCGGTTGAGTCAGTTCGGTTAAATCGGTGTTTGATTAAATCAAATTTTGGTTGAATTAGGTCTTGACTGAATTACGGTTAAAATCGATATTAAGTGTTCAAAATAACTTTATTTAAATAATAAAAGTTATATGAATTTAATAAATGGGTCATGATAATATTAAGAATCGTTGTATTTATAATATACTATTTGAATTTGATATTGAGTGTTTAAAAATGAAAAAATTCTTATGATATTGCAATCAACTAATTACATGTTACAACTAATGATTATATGATGTATGGTTATACTCTAATAATTTAAAAATGATCTCAGTTCATAAATAATAATTTTATAGTCACGTACATTTTCAAGATCATATACATAAATAAATGAAATCTTTACATTTTATTGAAGAAATATATTTTTTGTGATGAATAATAATATTGGAATCTATGACTATACGAGAGTCTCATATAGTCATAGATTCCATATTGAGACTATGGAAAGTAGTTCTTAAACTCATTAAAATGATTTCAATCATTACTATATGCTAATGTAGAGGTTAAAATAATATATGAAATGATTCCATATTAAAATATACCATTCATCTTTTTTAAATCAATCCGATTAGTTGAAATTTAATCAAATTATTTTTAATTATTTATATTTATATATAAAAAAATTAATATATTAGTTTTATTTTTGGAGAGGATTATTTTTTAGATAAGATATATATAATTCTTAAAATATCCTTTCCTATATCAATTTTTAACTATTATTACTAGAACTGATAGTTTTTTTTAGATAAGATAGACATCATAACTATATACTAAAGTGGATGTTAAAAAAATTATTAAACGACACATGTCGTTTTTAGATTGGACCACACCACCCTTTTTATTAAAACCAATCAATGGATAGAAAATCTCATTCCTAATTTAAAAAAAATAATCTTTTATTTTTGGATATGATAAATGGAAAGATTATTAAGATATTTTTAGGCTATATATTATACAAATATTAGGATATTTGTTTTATTTTTAGATATGCATATGCTAGGTTTAGATAATTAGTTTAATATAAAGATAGTGTAATGTACATAGATGTTATATCACTATAATTAGGTTTATTTTGAACGGTCACATGTATATAATAAATTGATAAGTTTTTATCTTATTACTTATCTATTTTCATAATTAAATAAATTATCATATTTTGGATATTAATTTAATTCGTAATACTCATAAAATATTATTGTTCAAATAAACAACTTTTATAGTTTATTGATTTTAAATATTTATTCAAAATTTATATTTAAGCATTTACATGATTATTTTTCTCAGATAATAAATATATTTAAAAATATTTCATTTAAGAAAAATCCGTACAAGGTACTGTAATACATACTAATAGTTTTTCTAAACTATAACTATCTTATCATCACTTTGATCAAAATTTAACAAGTACAAATACATAATACAATAATTTTATAAAATTTCGTACAAGGTGCAAGAACTAAGACTATTTCATAGCTAAATGATTATACGATCTCTTATATTTATATCATCTTATATATTAATAACAAATAAGATATTAAAATGATTTCAATCTAATATCCAAATAATTATCTAATCTCTTATATTTACATGATCTTATACATTAATCATAAATAAGATCTTATTCCAAGTCTCGGGTATAATAAGGTACGGGTTGTTTCGGGTGTAATCGGGTTCAGATTGTTTCGGTTTTCGGGTACAACCGGTTCGGGTACAATCGGGTTCGGGTTGTTCGGATTCGGGTATGTATCGGGTTGGTCTTTTCGGATATAATCGGTTTCGGGTTGATTTTTAAACGGGTTGCTTTCGGATTCGGGTTAGAATCGGTCAGATCGAGTCGGTTTCAGATTTCATTTTGTAATTTTTTTCGGATAGCGGTCGGTTTCTCGAATCGGGTTGTTCGGTCGGTTATTTCGGGTCGGATCAGAATTTGCCACCCCTATCCAGAATGTCTTGTTTTCATGTATATTTTACTACCTTCGTGTATGTTAATCGAGAAGAAACAAAATAAGGCAGAATTGATTAAGAAAAAGATGTAAACGAAGCTCATGGATGAAAGCTTATCTAATATGTTGTATCATTTAATACATCAAAGAAATCCTACGAGCCCTTAAGGGCTCGTTTGGTAGAATGTCTTGTTTTTCATGTATATTTTAGGGCTCGTTTGGTAAATATATCACTATATCACTACGAGCCCTAAGTAACATACCAAAAGAAATCCTTTTTGTAAATATATCACTACATTGTCTAATTTCTTAAAACCACTATACTCCACAGATTTGTTTTTGTTTAAAATGATTTCAGAGCAGATCACACAGCCAAACAAAAAACTATGTTGAGATTCAAAATCAGTTCAAGGATTAATAAACCAAATAAAGAATTTTAGGAACCGTTCAATCTGACTTCTATTTGGCTGTACATTGCAAAGGATCTCTCATCTCCAATCTCCCAGCTGATGATGTAGATGTCCATTTCTGGTCTCTCTCCATCTATGTTTCAAATACAAATCAAAATAGCAACAGAGTTTTTATCTCAACTTTCTTCCTTGAACAATGAGGATAATAATACTAGTAATAACAGTATATTGTGGTGAAATAGCCGAATTTTTCTAGCCAAAATAGATTAAAGGAAAGAAAAAAACAAAGGACTTTCTTGGGATTTTTTCAGGTGAAAATTATGACAGTATCCATCACTTGAATCCTTCACTAAGGCCTGGTGGCACCCCCAAGCTTTGAGCAAGGTTGTTCATTCTCTCCTTCATTGCCTAAAATAAGATAAGATTGCAATGACTCGTATCACTATCAACAACAATATTTTCCCGCGATAACACAGATTTAAGTTAAGTGGCTTTCTTACCTGAACGCTCTTCAAGTGTGCCTCTTTGTATGCCTCAGTAACCAGAAGGGAGAGTTTCTGCAAAAAGAGCAAAGTGGTCACCTGTGGTAAGCAAATAGATGTGGCAGCATTACAACATTTAGGAAACATAAAACAAGCGAGTTGATCCACTGCTATCTTAATTGAAAATAGCACCCGTGTAAATTGAAAGGGAATTCAGTCGAATATGCAACAACAGAAGAACACCAGAGTCTGATGATTTCATCAGGAAATTGTTCAAACATTAACAGGGGGCGGCATAAACCATGCAAATCATTCTCAGGATCTCAGAGTCATTTTTTGCATAATATATGTATAAAAAAAGAAGAGAATTAGAGAGCGTCACCCACTTCAGCTCCCAGCTCCATTGCAGCTTCAGTAATCTCAGTGCGAACAGGTTGCTGATTACCAGAAAGCGTTACCTGGAAAAGGTAATCTAGATATTAAAAATTCATGAATGCCAACTGGTTCGCACCAAGTTGATAGTTCAAGCCTGTGCTATAGATTTTACACATACCTAACCTAATATTAGCCAACGTAAAAGGAACCCTGTACAACAAAGCAAAAAGGGGAAAAAAAACCAATAACATTTCAGGGGGAAAGAACATACCTTTATGAGCTCACCTTCACAATAGCCATCAAACTCCGCCCTGAAAGCCATAATTATCACAAGAGATTTTTTTAAATGGGCACGTCAACAAGGTATCGTACAATCAATACAAATATAAGATCAAAGGTTAAGACAAGACAACCAAAGATAATGCAGCCATACAGGAAATAATCAGACCACTTACACAGCTAGCTCTTTCTGCACACGCACAGCTTCTACTTGAACTACATTTTGAGCTTTCTTGACGGTCTCATACAGGTTTTGCATGTTGCCAAATATTCCTGCCTGGAATCAGACAGCAAAAGTGACAAGCAAACAAGTTTAGTGACAAGTCAACATGAAAACAGGTTTTCAAAGGGTAATCTGTTTCCTATAGCTATTTAGTAATATATGAATGTGGAAATGCATTTTGCCCCTATAAATTGGTTTCCTATACATAGAAAACAATAAGAACTAAATTTTCAAATAAGAAGTACATAGTTACTTTACATACAATAGTTAGAAAACTAATGCACGCAAGAAAATTGTAGAAGTAATCAATAATGCACAGGAGTTACAACTTTTCCAGGGATTGCACTATTATTTATGACCTCATTGCTCAAGTAGATTCAATTTAGCCAAATATTATGACTTTACCTTTGATGATGAATCCTCTGCCTTGTCATTGTTTTCCTTTTTCCCTCCAAATAAACTGTACACACGCAAGGATCTTACAGACTGCCTTGATTTGGCAAAGTTCCATGATAAAGATTGAGCCCCAACAACATTATTGCGCTGGTTAAATTTGCCTGCAGCAAATGATGAATGACCAGAAATTTTAGACTTGAATGAAAAGCAGTGAAAAGAACCAAACCACATGAAAATACAATGGTCTATGACATACAATTTTTGCTTTCATTATATCCAAGTGAATATCCATATTGGATTTTAACTAGAATTACGAGACACTTGCTACAGCAATATGATAAGTCAAAACTTCATTCTGAGAAAATCATTCTTATTTGGTTTCACCACCAAGAAGAAAGCAGTCACCTTCAGACCAAGAAGAAGGCAGTGGAGGCAAGATATGGTACACATGAGCTTTCTAGTTTGCTTGGCTTGACTTTATCTTCAATATAACTCAAGGATAATGTTTCCATTACATTATAATAGCCTCAATTTATACTCCTAAAAGAAGCATTACAATTGAAGCCTCGTTCTAGATAGAAGTAGATGATACCTATGCAAATTCCCTCCCTACAAACTACAACCTCTTCATCTTCAACGCTATTTTCGTTCTGAAGACAAAACTTACTCCTAATCCACTTTCCACAAAGGCGTTCTCAATCTTTTGATAAAACAACCAACTTAGCTGCATAGCAATAGGGATTCAGATTCCAATCAACTGAACACTGATCCTCATTTACAAAGTTCAGCTCAACAAATTGTGTGTACCTTGAATATATCGGCTGAGACTCCTAATAATCTAATTCAATCAGATAAAAACCGGTTAAAAGCTTGTTCATTGTCCAATGTCAAATACGGGCAGAATAAGAAACCCCCAAATCTTCAATCACATTACCGCCACTAACGCACAAACAATAATTAACAAAAGGCTTCATAAATGGGTCAGTTGGATCCAAAAGGTGGTCATAAAAAATCAGGGCAAGGCAAATTACACGAATGCAAGGGAAGAGAAACCCGAATGGCAATATAAATTACAGAAAGCGGATAAGAGAGGGCGAAAGAGCTTACAAGAGAGTGAAGAGGGGCAAGGATTAGCTAAGCGTCCTTGGAGCCGAGCAATGCTGGGAGCTTGTGGAGCGCTAAGGGTGCTCGTAGTCGTGTACGCCATGGGCTTGAGTTGGAGGAGGTCGAATGCAATTCGGGGAAGAGAGAATGGGAGGAGTGAGTGAATATCCAAATCCAAAATACTCCCTAGTCGTATTTATTGGAAGATTAAAAAAGTTTGTTTTATTGTGTATCAATGAGTGACATTTATAATCAATCAATATTTAATATATAATTTTTAAACCTTAAGTAGTTAATGACAATTTTTTTTATTAAGTTTTATTATTTTATTTAATTTAAGATTTTTATATTAATTTTTATTTATATATATGATAAGTGTAAAATAGATTTTATATCTATAAATATGATAAATATTTAATATTTTATTTATTTAATTTTATTCGTCCTTATAGTCTAATGTACATATATTACGATATGTCATATTCTTTCCAAATTGTTTCTATTAAATTTATATTAAAAAAGGTGAATGATTAGTGCATTTAAATGGTCTTGCTTTTAATTGGATAAATACAAAGGGTAATTTTAGAAAATTTTGGACAAAATACCTAGAAAGATAAATAAAACTGAACAAAAAATTAAATCTAGAAGGACAAATAGAACTAACGAAGGGAGTATAAGTTTTAATATCAAAAGAACCATATTTACGATTTTTTTTATATTAATTTATTATCTATAAGTATGACAAATAAAATATAGCACTTTTAATATCCCAATTATATTTTGAATTTAATATTCCAACCACTATATTTTTTAATTAAAAAATATGAAACAAATTATATATAATAATATTATCAAATATAGAAGCAATTATTATATTATTCTTTATTTTATGGTAAAAAAAATACATAAGCAAGATTTAGAACTTCAAACTAATCCACATATTGTTTTTTAGATATACTATACTATATTATATTATAAATATAAATTAGATAGACATCATTATTTTTTAAAAATATTAATTAATTAAAGATCTCTATATGTACATAAATATTTTAATTATATTAACTAAAAACTTAAATAACAAGTTACAATAACACGTTTAATAAAAAACTATAATATATGATAAATATTTATATTATGTACAATATAAGCTAAATATTCTTTCTTAAGTTAAATAACTCTCAATTAAAAAAAATTCAAAACTATAAAAGTAACATTATATTATACACTACCAGTACCCGTACATATTACGGAATTTGTACTAAGATACTCCCTCCGTTTCAAAATAGATGTCCATAAAGACAATTTTTCTTGTTTCACAATAGTTGTTCATATAATAATTTTTTCCATTTATACCCTTAATAATTACATCACACTAAACATACACTCTTCCCAAAGCAACTTTTTGGAGTAGAAAGTACCATTTTATAGAGGTATTTTTGGAAGAATTTTTTCCTCTTAATATGTGTGCACTTTTGTCTATGAACAACTATTTTGAAACGGAGGGAGTATAATTAAGTTTTAGGTTTTTATTGCTTGATTAAACATTATAAATTTGTTTTTTTGCATTACCTAGATCAACGTTTGTTGTCTAAGGAGATCATAATAGTCAAGTTTAGTCAATACTAAGTAAAAAATGCTAGACAACCCTCAAATTGACATCAATAAGACCCACTATTGCATTTATTTTGTTTTTAGTTGGTTATGAATTATTATATACACTTTTTTCAAAAATTTCATTTATTCTTTAGATTGTAAGTAGTTAGTTGTAGTGTTGAGTTTTTTTTTGTTTAATCTCCTTTATCAAGTTGTTCATTTTCATAAATAATTTGTAGTTTTAATATTTTTTGATGTTTAAAAATTGTTAATTTTATAGATTTTTTAATTATTTTGGATGATAGGCTTAGATTTTCTATTGTATACATGTAGATTTTTTTTTCATTTGAATATAAATGTTCATTAATACCAATCACTTTTAAAAATTTCACTTTTTTTTAGCAAAAGGATAGGTAATACCCGTCCGGTTTTTCTATTTCCTAATTATACTCCTATTGTACTTCTTTGTTTTAATTACTTATAAGATATTTTTTAATATTTTACTAATGCTTAAATTTTTTTTTAAATTTAATTTGAAAATTGATCGGCTAATAATTTACTTTGCGCACCTACACCAAATGTTATGACCGATCTAAAAAAGAGAAAAGAAAACCAAGACCATATAGTAGTAGAGAAGAATCCCATATTTTCATATTGACCACCAAGAGTAAAGAGTGTGATTTCTTTCGACCAAAAAAAAAGAGAGTGTGATTTCTGTCCTCTGGTCCTCCTGGAGATAACAAGATAAGATTTTCTCCCCTGAATCCTGTCGGTAGAGAGAAAGAGAAGGGAACAGAACAGAGAGTTTGACGATGATGGCAAAGTTAGACCATGGCCATGGCCATTGGATATCATCATCCTCATCCTCCCAAAGAGGCATAATCAGCGTAAGAAACCCACTTGTCCATTTGCAGATCAATAAGACTCAATTTCTACCAAACTTCATTCCCACCTCCAAATCTCCCGGTCTTTCAACGAAGAACCACAATAAGTACCACCCTCAAAGGCCTTGGGCTTTGAAGAAGGAAGGGAGGGGGTCAAGAGGGTTCATCACAGTCTCATTCCCGAGCGGGCAATGGGCTGGAGATTGGAACTACGATTACATCCTCACTCTCAAAGACCTCCGCCTTCATGATCTCGCCGAAGACGGCCGCAAAAACACCCAACTTCACATTAACCTCTCTATCCACAAGGTACTAGCTAGCTTATTTGAGCCATTTGGCGATATAGGCTTCCCAAAATTTCCAAGTAACTCAAATGTTATTATTGTTCTGTTTGCGGGGGATGATGTAGCACGCGGGATTTGGGGTCTCTGCAGATGGAAGGATAGTCACGTCTATTGCCAGGAAATGCAACAATTGTTCCTCTTCTTACTTCCGTCAGGTACATCCATCACTATACATACTCCTTAATGCTTCATACATCAACCAAGTTTTTTTTTTTTCATGTTGTTATGTTGATTTGTTGATTCATCAGATTGATACAACATTTAACGTGTGGGTTCTTCCATCAAGCAGAGATGACTCCTCAAATCAGCTCCCAGAGCTTGGTGGCGATCCATCATTAAGTCTCCTAACCCTTTTCACATTAATTAAGCTAGCTAATTTAACATTATAAATCAGCTTGTTGTCCAACCGAAGCATGCCTAATTCCACATGAATTGAATGTGTACACAAATAAAAACCAAAACACATTAGTATAGTATTTACAGGGTATGTACGAAGTTATCTAAAATTGAGTCTCTTTTTCTTTTCAGGTTGTCTATGTGAAACCGGGAGATGATGCTGTTCTTGATTCTTTTATACAAGAAGCCGTAAGACTTCAGATATTAGTCAAGGTAACCATAAAACAAAATACGGCGAAAAAATAACTCAAGAAGACATTAGTTCGATTCATAGGAGAAGAAGGCTATAGATTGAACCCATTGAATCTTGCAGGAAACTTGTTCGGATGCTTGTGAGAAGGCGGATACCAAGCTACATTGTAAGTACTCCATCATTGTAACATACATTGTTAATTACAAGCCATGTAGGATTTAGGTCTGTTTGGATCGCGCATTATCTTGCAGAATTTAATGTCAATTTACAAGGTAATGCGCAATCTAAACACACCATACCCTAATTAGTAATTAGGTTGAAGATACATAGCAAGATTTGTGAACAGGAACCAAGTTCTAACTGGATCAAGTTAACAGTTATAGGAGTGCAGAAGACGGCATCTCTCGATAGGAGGTGGTCGAAACTCCGGGATTACAAGAACACTTACTTGTCCCTATCTCAAAGGGATGAATGAGTACATGTGTATGATCTATGATCTATGTTTGTTCCATTGAATTATATAAGTTTATAGCTTTAAACTTGTGTATAAAATAGAAGTATAACTATGGGAAACATAAAGGTGCACCATGGAAACCGAAAGCATACATGATAAGTTGACTATTGTATTTGAGAATTTACACAAATTGCTTATCTAGAACAAGGAAATTGAAAGCATATAAGATAGTTTTGAGGACCAAAATTGAGGTTAAACTTAGCCAAGTTTGACTCTCAATTCAATCTGTTTTTTTCACAAATAAAATAGTATTTCGGTAGACAAAAACGTTTCCTAAGGTTGCCTAAACAATAGTCAACTTTTTCAACAAAAAAAAAAGAATAGTCAACTTATCCTAAACTAAAAGATAACAAAACTAGTATAAGATAGAAATTCAGCATAGGTTTCTTTCACACATGTTCCAACTGACCCTATGACTTTATTACCTAGCTAAAGTATTGAAATATTGAACTAAACATAAATATTAAATCCATAGGCTAATTATAAAATTAAAACAAATTTAAGATCGGTTTTTCTATTCTCTGCCGTAAGGGTATAGGTTAAGCATTCTATTGTTAGAAACTAAAACCCTAAAAGGAAATTAATAAACTCTATTGAAAAAATTATTTAAACCAAATCTAATAAAACTCAACAAAATACTTCCATTTTAAGGCTCTTAACATATATGCCCTAAGGACATAGGTTAGAAAAATCGATATAAGATAATCTAAAGCTAACTAAATATGGAAAGTCTATTATTTCCACAAAATCTTGCACAAGTCTCGGTAAACCTGGATTTAAATCTTCTTCTTGTTAATATCACAACTCGACGTGAACTATGAAGTTGTAGATCTTTGAGTTATCTTTCCAACACATCTTGAATGAATTGGAGATTAATTTTGTAGCCACCGTTATGGCGTACTAATTTATGAAGGCTTGTCCAGAAATCAACGTGAACACAAACTTTCGAAATTTCTCTTCGAGATTCCATTATATTTATTTTCTTTCTTGGTCATCGTGGCCTATGTCCATAGAAGAATTTCAACAACTTCTAAGTTGTCATGCTCAAATTCAAAGACATAAGATATAAAAAAACTTCAACAAAACAATCACTATTGGAAAAAAAAACATTTGACCATGCCACCACCACCACATGCAAAGTAATCAATTAACATGAATTAACACCAAACATGGAATCCTTGCCTACATAGGATGGCCTAGACTGCACAGTGAGAGGGAACATGGGGATGTTGAGAGGATTTAGGTTCAATATTTATCTTCGTCTCTTCATTTGGGGTGACTAATCAAGTCTCATAATTATTTCTTCCATTGGGTAGAGTTGGTTTACCTGATTTGTGAGCTTTGCCAACTAGTTAACGAACCCAGAGTTTACCAACGAAAGTGGGTCCCTCGCAAGGACAGAACCAACAAATTTTCTTTAATTGGGGGCATATTTTTTCTAGCGGAACCAAATATTTTGTTCAATTTTCAAAAAGAATAAAAAACACTGAAAAACATTAAAAAAAACTTCATGTGTTGGGAACGCGACCGTGGTCCGAGAGACGCAACCGCGTCTTGGCGACAGAACAAGGGGGTGAAGGACATGGGTTGGGAAGGCAAGACGTGACTGCATCTTGCTGGTTGTGCTCGCGTCTTGCCTCGAGTTGGCGATATAAGAGATTTTGTGTGTGTCAAGCAATACGAGATCTTAGGAAAGATTATAATTTCTATCCTTGAAATTTTTGTTTCTATCTTTAATTCTTGTTCTCCATTTAAACCCACATTGATCATTGTAATTGTGTGTCTTGAAAAAGCCACATGAAAAAATCTGCGAGAGTTGAGAGATTAGGTTGATCAGATCAGTGTGATCTAAGTCAAGAAATTCTGTTAGTATAGTGCCCCTAGAATAAGTAGTCATTCAACGAACTAGGTCAAAAAATTCTCTTGCATTCTTTGTCTTGTTAATTCGTTTCTTTCTTCTCTCTTCTCCTACGAGTTTGTGTGTTCTCCCTTAACCTAGGGATTAATTTCCTAACACATAAGTCCCTTTTACTTTTGACAATATTCGGAGATAGCCAATGAACCTTGATATAGAATTAATCTTGAATTAAGCCTCGAGATGAGCATTTCAACTTTATGCATGTGTTGTCAGGGAACATGTTCTCGATTGCAATCCATATAAATGGAGCAGATGGATTAGACGTCAATATACTATATCAAATAAATCCGTTGACCCATGATAATATGATAGTCTTGCGTCTGCTGGAGGTGGATTGGGAGAGTCATCAACATGTGATTTTAGCGCAAATTTATTGGTTTTAGAGCGAGCACTTGAGAAGAAACCACAATCCCAATTTTATTGGTTTACTAACAAAATTTGTAGGATGGATGTAGCAAATGCATCGTTACAAAGTGGCAGGAAAAAAGCCTATACATTAGGGTCGGCATTCGGCAATGAATTATGAACATGAATGTTTTCCTTGACCAGAGTTTTGAACGTTAACATCAACTTAGATTAATCTTTCAGACTCTTTATTAATTTCACACTTGTGTACTTATTACTCCATAGATTAATAGTCAATCTTCGAACAACCAAACCTCGTTTTCTTTTGTTGACGGTCAACGGTGAACATCCTCATCCGGGTTCAGCACACGCATGTAGGATTTGACTATTCAAAGTACATGAACGATAAACCACATAATAAACAAAAACGGTACACAAAACGACAAGAGCGAGTACAAATGGAGCTTGGGAATTACTATATAATTGCACGGAAACCATATGATGCGTGCATACATCATACATGGCTCTAAGTTAGAATTTCAAAAGAAATAGATAGAGACCCGTCGCTTCATTTATTTGATTCCCCCGAATTCACTCCACCTATTATTAGTTATTAGTTTTGCTTGTAATTTCGTTCGACTGGGGGTTCATAGTCAAAATGAAGCTTGGAAGTCAACACGTACCCACCGTGTTCATCTTTAAATAAGATCTCCACTAAAAAAAGATAAAGAACACTCTCGTTCGTTCGTTCAAGGACAAAACGAATTGAAGAAGATCGATCAATTGGAGATCGAGGAAGACCACCACGACAAAGACTCTAATCGAGGTTTGGGGTTTTGATCGATCTGCTATTGCGAGCCTTGCAACGCTAGAAAATGGCAAGTCAAGCTGAGTGGAACCCCCACTATTCGGATCAACACCACGTAGTAAGTAGCCAAAGCTTTCATTTTATCCGTTTATTTTGATCCATATCATCTCTTTCTAGCTATCTTCGATATGTAATTGCTTAACTTTGATTCATTCGTCTTCTTCCGCCTGTCAAAATCCCTAGCTAAATTAGTTGAAAGCTCCAAAGTGATCGATTTTCTTTCGTTCATAGTTAGTTAGTCCAAGTACACGATTTTCTTTTGTTTGACAAATCAATTTGATTCCATCCTATCTCGCAAAATGGATCGGTTCACCAGGCCAATATTTATATCATAAATTAATCGTGCATAAGGGCATCTAGCCACTTAGGTGATCACCTATGCGGTTATATATGCCCTTAGGGTAGGGATGCACAAGGGTGAGGAAATGCATTCTCCATCCCCAATCAACTAGTATACTCCCCTCCCTATCTGGCTATCTTTACCTTGGCTCCGTCTAATCCCTAGCAGAAAACGGGGTAAAGAATCTCCTTCGATATAGGATTATTGACGGGACCCGTTTAATATAAAAAATATTTTAAATTAGTATTTTAATAAGTTTAAAATTTTAAAAAGTCTAAAAATATCAAATTTAAATAACATAAAATTAAAATATTATTCTATAATTTGTATATTTATAAGGTTTAAAATTAAAAACTGCAATTATATTTTTATTAATTTAAATACAAAAAAATATACTGGGAATTTATAGCGTAGATTTGAGGCGGATAGTACCTTCTCTGTTTACGCTCCATCTCAAATTAGGTGTATGAAATCAACGGATTAGGTTCCCTACAGATTTTTTGTGTATCCCTATTTACAAGGCTACTAATTTAGTTTTACAAAATAAGAGATCTACAATAAATATAAGTATCCTTCGACCGAAAAAAAAAAGCTTTTAAGTATCTTTCCAAAATATCAGAAGATTCAGAAGTGAAAATCAATCAAAAGATAACATACAATTTTTTTTAAATATTTAAAAAATAAAATAATAAATTAACATATGATAATGTATTTAATATTCGTTTGTATATCACAGGCTTACAAGTGGTTTGAAAAGTTGCAATTTGTTACGAGATAAAAGATGCAAAAGATACGTAGTACAAGACTTGGTCAGAGCAACGTACTGGCAACATCCCGTTGACCAAAATTTATATGGAAAAAAATGCATTATATTTTTTGTATTATAAATCTGAATCATTTAAGCGAGTATAGATTCTGAGTAGATGAGAATGTAGCTAAATTTACTCTCATCAATTTCATTTTTTCAACATCTTGTATAATATAGTTAAACTTTTCGGGACATCTGAAAAAAAATACTGGACAATCTATTGAAGAGGGAGTGTGAAGGGCGATTTTCAGTATCTTGTATAATGTAGCTAAATTATTTTAACTTATAAATGAATCATAAGGCAGAAACACGTAGCTAGTTGCAAACAAAATATTCAAACAAGACACTTTATCAATTATTTTAATAAGATAAAAAATAATTATAAGCATATAGAAAACATATATTCAACATTTTAATTTGATTGGAGGGAAATGTACTCAGTGAGAGATATAATAAGATATACGGTACCGTTATAAATGGGGTGATCGATGAACGTGTCATTGGTGGTAGACTGGTAGGCACGTTGCAAGTCAATGGAAAGAGTCACCCACAACTTTTTATCTCGGTCTCCTTAATTCACAAGCAATTTAGTTGTTCTTTTCTTGGGGTTTCTTGCAACAAAGGATCAATTTTTTATTATTTTTAATAAGTAAAGAATTTTTCCAATATATATCTATAAAAATATGTTAATATTGGTAATTTTTTTTAAAAAAAAAATTTGTGTATGAAGTTTAATTCTTCTTTTTTTTGGTGAAGAAAAGTTTATTTCTTCTTTTAACGAGTTATCAGTAACACATATTAGAAAGACCAATAATTAAGAGGCGAGAGCTACCAAATGAGTTGAAATAAAAATCCCCCTCTTTCAATATTATTCCTGCATATATATATATATATATATATATATATATATATATATATATATATATAAATCTCCCAGTCTCGCACTACCCTTTTGTGTGTGAGGAAAGAAATCCAAGGTCAAACCTGAGAGCCAGCCATGGCGATGAAATCACCCCCAAATTCAAACTACGCTCGAATGAGAGTAATATTCCCATTTCTTATAATTTTAATAACATAGTTTGTAGATCAAATGAAATCCAAGCACGAATCTATATCATAAAGATCGGTTATACATGTATTGTGTTTAATTAATATAATTTTGTTGGTTTGTAACAGCCTGAAAGCGAGGAGACCTTACAGAAGCAGAAGGAAATCGATGCTTGGCTTCCGATCACATCTTCAAGAAATGCGAAATGGTGGTATTCTGCTTTCCACAATGTCACGGCTATGGTTGGCGCCGGAGTTCTTAGTTTACCTTCTGCCATGTCATACCTTGGATGGTAATAATACATTACAGTACTCTTTTTCCTTTATTAATTATACTAATTAAGCAAATGAATCAACAGATAACAGTTTGACATGTAACAACAAACTCCGGATCCTAGCTCTCTTAATTAGTATATAGAATGGTTTGATTCAATTACAATAATGTTACAAATTAATTTAGGGGCCCTGGAGTGACTGTTTTGATCTTATCTTGGATCATCACGTTATACACCTTATGGCAAATGGTGGAGATGCATGAGATGGTTCCAGGGAAGCGATTCGATAGGTATCACGAGCTTGGCCAATATGCATTTGGTGAAAAGCTCGGCCTGTGGATCGTCGTGCCTCAACAGCTCATTGTGGAGGTGGGTGTGAACATAGTCTACATGGTCACCGGCGGACAATCGCTGAAGAAGTTTCATGATCTTGTGTGTCCCAATTGTAAACAAATCAAGACTACCTACTTCATCATGATCTTTTCTTCCGTCCATTTCGTTCTCTCACACCTTCCAAACTTCAACTCCATCGCCGGAGTGTCCTTGGCAGCCGCTGTCATGTCTTTGAGGTAAGCATGTATGTCTAACAAATACATAGGATGATCACTTGTTCCTCATTAATTATGATGATCACTTGTTTAAATATGCTTACTTTCTGCCCTAAAGCTACTCAACCATCGCGTGGGCATCTTCGGTAAACAAAGGAGTGCAACCGGATGTGTCATATGCGTCAAGATCTCAAACCGAATCAGGGAAGGTATTCGGTTTCTTCAACGGCCTAGGTGATGTTGCATTTGCATATGCGGGGCACAATGTCGTCCTGGAGATCCAAGCAACCATCCCATCGACACCAGAGAAGCCGTCAAAAGGGCCCATGTGGAAGGGTGTTATTGTTGCCTACATTGTTGTTGCACTATGCTACTTCCCGGTTGCCCTTGTTGGTTACTATGTTTTCGGAAACAAGGTTGAGGATAACATCCTAAAGTCGCTTGAGAAACCCGTTTGGCTTATTGCCATGGCTAACATATTCGTCGTTATTCACGTCATTGGGAGCTATCAGGTAAAATGCAACTCTACTCTACATTTATTTTTGTTATATTTTCTAAGATCAGTTTTCATTCGATTAAGAACATTAATTCAAGTTTGTTGAATGCTAGATATATGCAATGCCGGTCTTTGACATGCTGGAGACTGTACTAGTGAAGAAGTTGCACTTTAAGCCCTCATGGATGCTTCGATTCGTCACAAGGAATGTTTATGTTGGTAAGTAGAAAACAATCACATTTTGTTTCTAATCTATGAACTAATGAAGCTAATAATTATATATAATTAAAAAGCCAATTGAATTGACAACAAATTCTTTTGTACGTGATTTATTTGTGTTTATAGCGTTTACAATGTTCCTTGCCATTACCTTCCCATTTTTTGGCGGTCTTCTTGGATTCTTCGGAGGATTTGCTTTTGCTCCCACAACATACTTCGTAAGTATCTATATGTTTACTTCCTTACTGAACATTTCACATGTACTAACCACACACATGTACACATAAGACATTATGTATACATTAAAAGCTCTAAATAAGTGCATGGTTTTTCAGCTTCCGTGCATCATGTGGCTCGCTATCTATAAGCCTCGAAGGTTCAGCTTCTCTTGGATAGCCAATTGGGTATGACCCACCTTCACCTCTCTCGGTTTTAGGGTTCATCAAATTAATGAAATGATAAAATTTAATGTGATCAATCTCTCATGAGTTGTAGGTATGTATTATACTTGGAGTTCTTCTAATGGTGTTGGCACCCATTGGAGGCCTGAGAAGGATCATCCTTGACGCCAAAACCTACAAGTTCTACTCGTAGGCGATCCAGTAAGAGCGAGAATTTAAAAATAAAAATCCAATGGCCGGTTAAATGAAAATTTAATGTTGATCCAATCGTGCTATGCCTAGTTTATATATCTATCATGTGTATGTATGTGTCATTGATAGTGAAATTTGATTAGTTTTCATGTTAGGCAACAAGCCCTCATGGTGTACCTATAATTGGCTAGTCCATATTTTACTTCATTCGTGTAACAAGCTGCGAGAAAAATAAGATACTTCCGTCTATAAAGAGCCGGGCAGGTGAAAAAGCCATTGGGCAATTAATTTGTCAGGTCCATAAGCATATTGTGGCCCAATTATTTGTTGTTTGGGGATAGGCCCATGAGTGAATACACTGTTTCAAGTTTTTGTTCAGCTTGGCCTCCCCTTTTTTCTTTTAAATTCATTGATAATACAACTAGGGTTGGCAATGGGGTGAGTTCGGGGAGGGGAATACCCTCCTCGTCCTCATCCCCGTTTATATATGTGTTTTCCATACCTCCCATTCTCCATTAGAGAATAAAATTTACCCCATCGGGTATTCCACATCTCCGTTTGATTTTCCCCATTTGTAATCTCCATCGGGCATTTCCCATCACCTTTTATTTTCCTCATTTATATTAATCCATGTCGGGGATTCTCCATCCCCGTTTCATTTTCTCTATTTATAATCTCCACGAGTTACTCGTTTTATTTCCATTTTACTTTCATGTACAATTTCTTCAAAAATTATATTATACACCATTTACAAAAATCCATCGATCATACTTATATAATTAACAAGTCTTTAACAAGAACATACAAAAACAAACAAGACAATAATTTTATAAATCCAATGATCATACCATTCATACATATCAAATACATAATATAAGGATTTTTGTAAATCCTCAACGAGTCTCCTGGCGGGGATTCCTCACGAGGTTCCCTAACGGGATCGGGTTCGGGTCGGGGGTTGGGGCGGAGACACCTATCTCCGTCCCTGTCTCCATCCCCATATCCTAACAGGGAATTATTTTCCCTCTATATTTGCCCCATTCCCATTAAACATCTCAATCCCATACCCGCCACGGAAAATCCTTGGCCGCCCTATTATCTTCCCTAAATGCAACACTGTTAATTTAATTCAGGAGAATCAAGCACCTATATAACATACACATTGTATCTTATATATATGCCGTATATATGAAAGTTCAACTGTTGTATACAACATATCTCTCTTCAACATGGATGAAGAATATTGAAGATGAAAGATTTTTCTCTTAAATTCAAAAAATTTGCAATTGTTTGTGCCAAATTAGTTCGATAGTTTAATTAGTGCAGATAAGTGGTGTTTTGGGCAGGATAATCGTACTAACGCGTTACCTGCTAAGATGCGGTAATCCTAACCAAACAGAATTCGTAACACGTTATAAGCTACAAGTAAGTGGTAAAGAAAGATAAAAGACAAGAAAATGATAGCAAATTAATAGTAGGATTTGTATTATGGTTGAAATTGTGAATGAATCTCATGTTAACACAAACGAATGCTTGAATAGAATGACTTGACAGAAAGGATTTGAGCTCTCGCAAGTGACTTCGAATATGAGTGTGGATATCTCGTGTCCCTCCTCTCCTTGCCTCGTCCTTATTTATAACTTTCTCCTCCATTTTGACCGTTGGCTGAAACGTCTGGCATATCCTGAAGATTTCGCTCCCATCGTTAATGAGGTAGCCGTTGAGTGGTGATCATGGAGTCCGAGATTTTAGCCTTGCTTTGACTGCTTCATCAGCTTTCGCTTCTAATAAACTACTCGGGCCGATCATTCTAAGCTTGTAATGTCTCTTTGGGCTGGATTTTGGAGAGGCCCAACAATACCCACTCAAAAACCCTGTAAAATTCCCTCCACCACTTTTCTAGGGTTTTTGATTTTGTATCTCGGAATTTGTAGCGAGTAAAGACACGTCCCATCACTCCTTATTTATAGTAGTCATGATGATCTCCCAAGGCTTCAACTGCGCTTTCCGATGTCCAGGTACGTTTCCTTCCTCTTCATCCTTCATCTTCTCCCTTTTCTTAGTTATGGCGACCTCTAGCTCTTCCCCAAAACCCTCTCTTCATTGTATCGAAACCGCCGTTCCTCCTTCTCTGATTTCTTCCAGAACCCTCACCCCATACCATCAGAGGAACAACATCTCAGAAGATCCTTACATCTTCGCCTTTTCTGCGGGCTTTCCTTCACATGCAAAGATATTTTCTCCTCCCCCCGGAATCTGGGCCGATTTTTACGCCGACGTCTGGGTGTGCTTGTACGAGTACCCCTTTCGTATCGGTCATCGTTTCCCTTTTTCTCTACTAGTCACCGATTTTCTGACCACTCTCAATGTATCCCCTGGGCAACTACTTCCTCAAGTTTGGAGGCTCCTATTGTCTGTCGACCTCTTGTGTTCCTCTCATGGCCTTCCTTTCAAAGCTGCTGACTTTTTCCTGAATTATCGCCTTTCCAAAGGTGGTCCTGGTCGTTTGACCTTGAAAACCTTTGCGAACAAGTCTGACCTGATTTTTAACATTTCGAAGTCTGACCGGGGTTGGGCTGATAAATTCTTCTTCGTAAAGATATCTTCTTTGGGAGTTGACACATCTTTTTTGAAAACCCGATGGCGTCCAATAGGTAGTGTTTCTCTTTTTACTCGTTACACTTGATTCAATTTTAACCACCGACTGTCTTCTTGTGCAGAGAGTCTCGCTACCCCACAACCTCGCAAGGTGTCGTCCCAAGTTATCTCTCACATTGAAGCTCTTTCGTTGGGGGAAAGGTCTTACCCCAAGCCGGTGAAGGCGTGTTTTGTCGAGTCAGAGGACACTGAGATGTCGAGTAAGTCTTTTCCTCCCTTTACTCCTTATGCTGTAGTTTTTACTTCTTATAACTTCTTCATCTTCCCGTTACCAGGTTCCAGGACCACTCGTTCCACTACCGCACTTACCACCATGGAACGAGTAGAGGCTCGAAAGAAGAGGAAAGCTGAGACGACATCAACAGCTGATACTTCTTTAACGGTGTCTGTCCCTAAGAAATCATCCGAGGCTAGGGTCATCTCTCCTAAGAAGAAAGCTTGCTCAACTCTGTCTGACCTTCCGAAGACAATGATGTCACTAGACAAGGCGGCTGAAAAGTGTTTGAGCTCCTTAGCACCTCTTCATGTGGACTGCTCTCCAGGCGAGGAAAACCGGTCTTCTCTTTCGGAGTTCTTTGGCGAAATCCTTGCGGCTTAGTGGCAGGTTTTACTCTGACCTGTTTGGTGCTTTTTAATTCGCTTCTTCCCATTATACATGATGTCCCGTTCTCGTCTAGGGTTTGCAACTTTCACTTTCTGCTTTTGAGGCCTTTAAGGATTTGTCGGGTCAATTGGCTCAGAGCAAAGTCAGCCTTCATCTTGAGAAAGACAGAAGTACCATAATCGGGCACGAGAAGAGTGCTTTAGAAAAGAAAGTGCGGGAGCTGTCGGACAACCTTGAGAAGGCATCAAAAGAGTCCCAAGAATGGAAGGAGAAATTTGTGGTTTCCTCAGGTAAAGAAGCTGCTCATGCTAAGGAAATCGAGGATACCGCGGATTATTGGTCGTGCAGAGCTCGGGTGGAGATGATGGAGGAATTCGTAGCTGGGAAACACACCTCTTGGGATGCAGTGAAGGAAAGAGAGCTGTTCGAGAGCTTGTTTTCCGATGAAGTAATCGCAGCTAAGAAGTCCTCTGTCGTCGACGACATTGCTTTTGTCTCCAAGGAAGTAGCCCAAGTGGAGATGGAGAATCAGAAGTCTGCTGAAGGAGTTTCTAAGGAATGATTTCCTCCTGTTTTTCTTACTCTATGAACTTTGAACGTTTCACTACCCCCATCGTGTTGGGGTTTAAACACTTTGTTTTGTATGGCCGCTTGTTTTTTAGGGCCTTAGCGTGGACTACTTTTACCCCTTGCTTGTGATGATTTAGGGGTTTTATGATGAATATTGGTTTGGTACTTGCATCGTTTTGGATTTGTTTTTGTCTTTTCTGTAGGTGATACAGGTTTGCTACTGAGGAATGAAGATCAACACGTTGTGAGAAGTTTGCTTGTAGTTTATTGATAAACTTCTCGTTGCATAGCGCTTTTGTGTAAGATGTCGAGAGAGAGAAAATGATGTATTTGACAGAATGTAATCACTTGTAATTTATAAAGTTGTGAATCGAGTTACAAGCATTTTGTGAAACTCTTTTTGTTCTAGAGTTTGTGTTACGCGTTCTCATCTCTTGCATCTCTTGACTAGTTGTTGTGTGCACAGTGTTGCCTGATCATAAGGCGAGGGCCTATGTTTTGGCCTGTAACGTCACAAGGCGTCCCTTGTTAGTTTTTATAAAACCGTTGTTGTTTCATGTGTGATGTGTGTATAAAGATGTAACAATGTAACGTAAAAAGAAAGGAGTTTGTGATGTATACCTTATTGCGACTTGCATGTTCTAAAAGTGATACAACTTCAAATTCATCGCGTTCCAGCTTCTAGGGACCGTCTTCCCATCACATGATATCAACTCGTAGGCTCCTTGTCCTACGATCTTCGTGATCTGATAAGGTCCTTCACAATTCACTCCCAACTTGCCAGCATTTAATTCTTGCGTGTTTTGAAAGACTTTCCTCAATACCCAATCTCCCACTCGGAACGCCTTTGCATTAACACGTTTGTTGTAACTCCGAGCTACCCCCTGTCTATATGCCGCCATACAAACTGATGCCTCATCTCGTAACTCGTCAATCGTGTCTAGATGGTGTAACAAGTTAGGTAGATTCGACTCCTCGGTAGTAAGTGCATATCGAACTGTGGGCAAAGTTACTTCTACCGATAACACGGCTTCGCATCCATAGACCAAGGAGAAAGGTGTATGGCCTATAGCAGTCTTAGGAGTCGTTCGGTCTGACCACAGAATAAGCGGTAACTTATCTACCCATCTTCCCTTTGCCTCCTTAAGTCGCTTCTTCAAGTTATTGATGATTATTTTGTTGCTTGCTTCTGCCTGGCCATTGGCTTGAGGATAACGTGGTGTTGACATCACCAACTGAATGTTGTATTGCTGGCAAAATGATCTCGTTTTGTCACTAATGAATTGAGATCCGTTCTCGCACACTATGGTGGATGGTATTCCAAACCTACTCAGGATATTTCTCTTTATGAAAGAAATGACTTGAGTGTCTTTGACTTCTTTGAAGGCTTCGGCTTCAATCCATTTAGAGAAGTAATCGGTCATTGCTAGGATGTAGACGCGTTGTCCTGAAGCTGGAGGGAGCTTTCCCACGATGTCCATTCCCCATTTCATGAATGGCCAAGGGGAAATTATGGGATGTAACAACTCTGAGGGTTGATGTGGTATAGGTCCATGACGCTGGCACGCGTCACATTTGCGAGCGAACTCCACTGCGTCTTTGTTCATGGTGGGCCAGTAATAACTCATCATGCTCGCCTTCCTCGCCAAGTTGCGACCCGCTGTATGATTTCCACATTCTCCATCGTGTATGTCTTATAACACCTTCTGTACCTCTTCCTCCTTTACGCATCGGGCATATATTCCTAACGACATCCACTTGAACATAATGTTATTCTTAATATCGAAAGTGGAAGCTTTTACCTTAAGTCGTCGGGCTTCTTCTTTATCATCTGGTAGGACTCCATCTCGTAACCACCTTAAGTAAGGAGTTACCCACGAAGCATCTTCATCGGAATCTCGAATCTCGAACATATCTGCTTCTCTGATTATGGATGGCGCATCAAGGTACACAAAAGGTATCTTGTCGTACTCTCTTGGGTTGATTGCGGATCCGAGGTTGGCTAAAGCGCCTGCTTGTGTGTTAGCATCCCGAGGAACTTGCTTTATCTCAAAATGCTTGAAACGTTTTATGATTTCTTGAACCTTTTCTATGTATTCCTTCATCTTTGAATCCCTGGCAGCATATGAGTTCGTAACTTGATTTACAATAAGTAACGAATCACAAATTACCTCAATTTCTTGCACGTTCAAATCTTTAGCAACAAGTAACCCTGCTATAAGTGCTTCATATTCTGCTTCATTGTTAGTGGCTTTGAACGTACATCGAACAGCCTGGGCTATCCTATCCCCCTGTGGTAACTTCAAGACTACCCCCCGTCCTACGCCTACTTGATTTGACGCTCCATCTGTATGCATCAACCATTTGCCGCTACATGTTACATGTAACACGTCTTGATCCTCTTGTTCCAAAGTGGTAGGAGTGAAGTCGACCACAAAATCTGCCAAGGCTTGAGACTTCATCACTGTTCTTGGCTCGTAAGTGATGTCGTAACCATTTAAGTGGATCAACCATCTTGTTAACCGACTTGACAATTCTGGCTTTGACATGATACTCTTCATTGGATAGTTAGTCCTCACGATGATAGAATGACTTTCAAAATAAGGACGTAATTTTATTGAGGCCATTACCAAAGACATGCCCGTAGATAAGGGTGTGCAAGGTGTTCAATAGCACAGGGCCCCCCAAAAAAGTCATAATATATATCAAGAAAGCTAGAATATGGAAGATAGGAAAAATAGCTGAGATGGCAATGCGTGTAGCAAGTGAACGTGAGGTTCCGTGTTCGAGCACTGTGTTGCTCATAAATCCATTTCTATTTTTTTGCCCACAAAACAAACGCATGTCTCCTCCTTTCTTTTCTTTATTTTTTTTTAAAATTCAATTCCGATTTCTTTCCATTTTGTATAATTTGTTTATACTATATGAATCATTATTTTTTTTAAAAATATTATTATTTTAAGAGAGATTTTTCATATTAATTTATTTAATAGTAATATTTTGATGAGTAGTAGAAGTTTTTAAAATTATAAATTACAATAAAAATAATTTATTTTTACTCAAAATCATACATTAAAAGTTGTTTTATTCATAAAATATTTATATAATTATATTTTGAGGGCCTAATTCTAAAAATATAGGACAGGGCCCCGAAAAATATTGAGACGGCCCTGACCAAAGACAATACAAGTTTTTCCGTGGGTGAATACCTGGTTTCCGCATCAAGCAAGGTTTTACTTACGTAGTAAATGGGCAACTGGTCTCCATTCTTCTCTCAAATCAAGACGGCGGTTACAGCTAACTCGGTTACGGCCAAGTACACATATAACTTCTCATCTGGATTGGGTTTGGAAAGCAATTGCGGGTTAGATACATAATTTTTCAATTCTTTGAAAGTTTCTTCATGTGCTTCCGTCCATTCAAATGACTTGTTCTTCTTCAAGACATCGTAGAACAACTTGTTTTTGTCCGAGGATCGAGATATGAATCGGTTCAATGCTGCTATTCGCCCTATTAATTTTTGGACGTCTTTGACGCATTTTGGTGATTGTAGCTCCATTATGACCTTGATCTGGTCTAGACTCGCCTCGATTCCTCTTTGCGTTACTATGTATCCGAGGAATTTCCCTGATGTTACTCCGAAAGAGCATTTGGTTGGATTCAATTTCATTTTGTAACTCCGTAGGATCTGGAACGCGTCTCTCAAGTGGGTAATATGGTCCTCCACCTTCAATGACTTGACTAGCATGTCGTCAATGTACACCTCCATTGTATCCCCTAGTTTTTCCTGAAACATCTTATTAACCAATCTTTGATAAGTAGCACCTGTGTTTTTTAGCCCGAAGGGCATAACTTTGTAACAATAAGTTCCTTGATTGGTTACGAATGCGGTTTTTTCTTGATCGTCGGGATGCATCATTATCTGATGGTATCCGCTAAACGCATCCATGAAAGTTAAAAGCCCATGCCCCGCTGTTGCATCCACCATTGCATCGATATGAGGCAAAGGGAACAAATCTTTAGGGCATGCTTTGTTTAAATCGGTAAAATCCATGCAAACGCACCATTTACCGTTTTTCTTTTTTACGACTACCACATTCGCAAGCCAATCTGGATATTTTCCCTCTCTAATTTTTCCTGACTCAAGCAAGGATTTTACCTCATCGTTGATTACCTGATTCCGTTCAGGTGCAAACTTACGCCTTTTCTGCTTCACGGGTGGCACCTTCTTATTGACATTGAGAGCATGTGTGATCACGTTAGGATCAATACCCACCATATTTTCGTTTGACCATGCAAAGCAATCATTGTAGGATCGTAGGAACTCCACCAATTGTTTACGTAAAGTTGGCTCCAGGTCTGCTCCTATTTTAATTTTCCTTGACGGAGCAAGTGGATCAAGAGCTACTTCTTGAAGTTCTGGCGTCTCCGGCTTCACGTAGTGAGTGGTTGTTCTACATTCCTTTAATTGCTAATCTGACGACTTCTTCCCCATTTCAAGTTGTAGGTTCTTAGTCGTTTCTCTCATCGTCACGGAGTAGCATTCCCTTGCTAATTTTTGTTCCCCCTTGATTTCTTGAACTCCGCATGGCGTTGGGAACTTCACACATTGATGGTAAGTGGAGGGGATTGCCCTCATCCCGTGGATCCATGGACTGCCCAAAATGAAATTAAAGGGTGAAGGACAATGAAGTACTTGAAATTTTACCTGGTAGTTTATTCCTCCTACGACGGTTGGTAAGGATATTTCTCCCAACGCGTTGCGTGACTCGCCACTGAAACCTACTAAAGTCGTAGATTTCTTGACAATGTCATCCATCCCAAGACCTAAACTGTACAAAGCATCCAACATGAGCAAGTTAGTGGAGCTTCCGTTATCAATTAGTATTCTCTTAACAAGGAAATTGGCTATCGTTAAAGAAATTATGAGACAGTCATGGTGAACTTCTTCTTCTTCGACATCATCGAAGGTAATTGGCATCATGGCGAGACTCGTTCGCAAAGGAGCCCTGGGACATTCTTTCCTAGTGTCCCTTGTGATTTTTTTTGCTGCGGAATACGTTATGCCACAAATTTCTGATCCCCCGGTGATGACGTTAATTACTCTAGTGTGCTTTGGGGGTGGAGGAGGACTAGCTTTTTCTTTGTTGTGCTCCAACTGCTCCTTCGCTTTTTCTGATATTAAATCCTTGAGATACCCCCTGTGCAATAATTCGCTCACCTCCTTCCGCAACGCGATACATTCGTCCGTTCGATGACCATGATCAAAGTGGAAGTCACATCATCTGGACTTGCTTTCTGATGAGAGGGTACATTACTCTTTCGAGGCCATTTGACAGCATCCCCCATACTGTTGAGAGTTCGAACTACCTCCGTTGCATCTACACAGAAGTTGTAATGGGAAAGTCTGGTAGGCAACCTAGGACTTTCATATCTTTCACCTTGCCTAACAAATGTTGTATTGACGGTTGTTTTGGCAGGGGGTGCAGTGGAATATGGAGCATATCTAGGCTCTGGCCTTCCTCTTCTTCGGTCTGGCCGGTGAGGGCTGATCGCTTTTTCAACAAAGAGGTCATCTTCCTCCAATCGCACATGTGCTAACGCCTTCACCTGCACTTCATCAAAATTTGAACAAGGATATTTAGTTAACTCACGATATAACTCAGGATTACAAACCAATACGCCCCTTCGGAATGCTTCCACGGCTGTAACGGCATTGCATCCTTCAATGGTCACTAGTTCCTCGTTGCAGCGGTTGAGGAAGGTCTTCAAAGATTCACCCGGTTTTTGAACCATGCGGTATAAGTCGCTTGATCGTTTCTTAGTGTGTCGACTGCTTGCAAATCTTATCCTGAACTTGTCAATCAACTCAGCAAAAGATGAAATACTTCCAAGAGGTAAGTGTGATTGCCAATTGAGTACGGGTCTAGATAACGTGTTCCCGAACCAACGACACATAACAGTCTCCTTCATGTCAAAAGGGACTGTACTAATGTTCTTAGCCTGCTTGTATGCAGCTATGTGTTGATCAGGATCTGTTACCCCTTAGTAGACGTGATATTTTCGGGAGATGTCAACTCTTGCAATAGCAGGCACGAAGGGAGAGTCAGTGTAGCTATCCCTTCTTTCCATTGTTATCGGTTGAGGTGCCTCCGGGACCTGAGTGATTCGGTCCTCCAGGGCTTTGAGGCGTTCCCGTAATTCGGAAACCTCATTTTCTTCCTGTACCGCTCTTAGGGAATTACCATTTACCTGATACCTAGTTACTGGCCTGACGACATCAGGTGTTACAAGACTCGAGTCATCCATGTCTAATCGTCAGGCCACTCTTTCTACCACATCATTTCCGCGAGGTCGGGTTGGAGCCGATTGTACCTGAGATCGAAGCAAATTACGCTCATTAGTCAAAGTTTCAATTTGCTTTTCATATACCTCGGTGAATTTAGCATTAGCCTCCTTCTGGCTTTCCAGGTCCTTTTGGAGGGCGATCATTGTTGCGCGGAGTTTCATGATGACATCGGAATCGTCTCCTCCTCGTTCCTCGGAAGGGCCAGGGTTGTTGACGGTGTTCCCGTAGCCTTGTTCAACTCCATCTACGTTCCCAACTCCGCCAGTGTTTCCAGCACCTTGGTTGTTTGCTTCCTCATTGATCTCGTGATTTTCAGGATTTCCTACATGGCTGTGAGTAGTTTGGATTCCTTCCATTTTGTTGATAGAATCTGTAGCTCATTTAGCGTGAATTCTTTTTGGCTAGGGCCCACGGTGGGCGCCAATTGTTTTGGGCAGGATAATCGTACTAACGCGTTACCTGCTAAGATGCGGGAATCCTAACCAAACAGAATTCGTAACACGTTATAAGCTACAAGTAAGTGGTAAAGAAAAATAAAAGTCAAGAAAATGATAGCAAATTAATAGTAGGATTTGTATTATGGTTGAGATTGTGAATGAATCTCCTATTAACACAAACGAATGCTTGAATAGAATGACTTGATAGAAAGGATTTGAGCTCTCGCAAGTGACTTCGAATATGAGTGTGGATATCTGGTGTCCCTCCTCTCCTTGCCTCGTCCTGATTTATAACTTTTTCCTCCATTCTGACCGTTGGCTGAAACGTCTGGCATATCCCGAAGATTTTGCTCCCATCGTTAATGAGGTAGCCGTTGAGTGGTGATCATGGAGTCCGAGATTTTAGCCTTGCTTTGACTGCTTCATCGGCTTCCGCGTCTAATAAACTACTCGGGCCGATCATTTTGGTTTTACAATGCCTCTTTGGGCTGGATTTTGGAGAGGCCCAACAAGTGGAATGGTGGATAGCTGTGAATTTATGGTTGGTGAAATGACAATTGACAAGTACACTGCTCCATACGCTGCTTTTGTATAACATACAATACGAATTACAAATTCTTGAATTTTGGGTGCTTTGCTTCCAAGCAGCAACTTTAAACCGTGGGAGAACAAAAAGGAGGCCATGAGGATTGATTGAAAATGCAGCCATTTCCATGCAAATCTTATAAAAGTGCAAGGCACTCCAGAACAACAAGCCAGAAAGGGTCTTCGTAACAACTCTTGATAATTTTTAATCCTTCTGCTTTTCAGATTTTCATTGTTATCATTATGAATTCACTATCACATTAATCGCAAACGATGATTAGTGATTACTCTATATTACTTCATTATTGATCGTTTGCGATATATAATCGAAATGTAAGATTTAACATACGTTAATTGAGCCAATATAGTATTGGGGTCCACACATCCGTTTGTGTGCTAATGCTTTTTTAAGTCCACAAAAGCTTAGTTAGATTCCATCATGAAATCAGTGGATAATAAAAAGGGTAAGTTAGGGATTATTATAGTCCTGTAATATGCCACACCTTAAAGCCGGTTAGCTCATCAACATACCAAGGACCTTTGTACGTTTTAGGGATAATTAATGAATGAAATTTGTTTCACAAATGGGCCCACTTGTAGGGTAATCAGTCCCTACAATATCTTTGGATTTTAGACTGCTGTGGAAATCAGTCAAACCCACAAGAAGCTGCCTTTTATTTTTTATTTAAAAAAACAAAAGACATAGTAGAAAGAAGACATTATGTATATGATTCCACATCCTTGATTCTTAATCAACCACCAAACTAAACCAACCACCTTGTCACGTATAATGTATATATATATATATATGTTCTCCATTCTCAACCATCTACACCCAGTTCAATCACAACAACTTCTTTTCTCCATAATTTCTTCTAGCTCTATTGATCAAAGGTTCATATTTCACTCTCCAAGAATTTGATCAGAGAAAAGATGGGAGCTTCATCAACGTTGCCCCTTTTACTCACTCTACTCGCAATCTGCCTTCTTGCCCCCAAAGAAGCTCTCGCTAAGGATGAAGGCATTACTCGACATTATCAGTTTGATGTATGCATTCAATCTTTCTTATTCTCTTAGTTACATTGTCTTACCCAGACCACAATGATCACACTACATTCAATTGCACTTAATATGGCAGATCGTCATGCAAAATGTAACACGCTTGTGCCATACGAAGAGCATTGTAACCGTCAATGGCCAATTCCCAGGACCTCGCATTGTCGCTAGGGAGGGTGACTGCCTTCTCATTCGTGTCGTTAACCATGTGCCTAACAACATCACCATCCACTGGTATTTATATATTATTGCACCTAACACGTTACCTATATGTATATATGTTTACACTTTAGAACACACCTAATTCAAATCTTGATGTTAAATTAGTATATATTACTATTATTAGAATGTTGTCCTTTAATTAAGCACTTGACACATGATCTCTATAGGCATGGCATACGACAGTTGAGAAGCGGTTGGGCAGATGGCCCGGCTTACATAACACAGTGTCCGATCCAAACGGGGCAGAGCTACACTTACAATTACACCATTGTTGGACAAAGAGGCACCTTGTTTTGGCACGCACACATCTCTTGGTTGAGGTCCACTCTCTATGGACCCATCATCATTCTTCCCAAGCGCCACGCCTCATACCCATTTCTCAAGCCTTACAAGGAAGTTCCTCTCATATTTGGTACGTACCATCAGCATTGTAATAAACCCATGAGCATGCATACATATTATTATAGTACATCTAAAATTGCACCTTCTATTTGTTCCTGCAGGAGAATGGTTCAAAGGTGATACGGAGGCTATCATAAGCCAAGCCCTCAAAACAGGGGGAGGTCCAAATGTCTCTGATGCCTACACCATCAATGGGCTCCCTGGACCCTTGTACAATTGCTCTGCTAAAGGTAAGAGACGAAAATCATGGTTGTAAGCAAAATTTAATTCTACTTACATGAACATATTTAAAATAAAAAAAAAAGGTTGTAAGACATATATAGCATTGTGCTGAAATACAAAGTGCCAAGCTGAGAGTGAGAGTAAATCAGAATAAGCCTAATTTACAAGATTAGTGGATTATTACACGTTAATTGGTTTTGGCCGGCTAAAATCATATTTTCCATATATAATATATAGATTAATGTGTGTGTTATGCTTAAATATATAAGGTATACCCCTATGGCCTATTGACATTTCCTACCTCGGACAAATATAAGTATATAACAAACATCACTTGTTTTTTTTTTGGTCGAAAAACATCACTTGTTTAATATCAACACGCCGCAACTTATTGTCTCATCAGACTTTGACTTCAATACATTGCACTAGTGAGTAAATGGCTATCGCCTATACAAATCAGGTGAAGTGCAAAACATTATACAATACACTGTTTGGCAAATGGGTGTGACATGCCCCAAATTACACATATCCCTCAATCTTCTTTACAATTTTATGGAATGACCTTGTAAATATATATAATTCCACATTCCAAAAGTAACAAATTGTTTGTATGGCTGTTTCTTACAAGACACGTTCAAGCTTAAGGTGAAGCCAGGGAAAACATACCTTCTCCGCCTCATCAACGCCGCACTCAACGATGACCTCTTCTTCAGCATCGCCAACCACACCCTCACCGTGGTGGAAGCCGACGCCGTCTACGTCAAACCCTTTGAAACCGAAACCCTCCTCATCACCCCCGGCCAAACCACCAACGTCCTCCTCCACACCAAACCCACCTCCCCAAACGCCAACTTCCTCATGATGGCCCGCCCCTACGCCACCGGCCAAGCCACCTTCGACAACTCCACCGTCGCCGGAATCCTCGAATACGAGCCCTTCAAGAAGCTCCCCCTCTTCAAGCCGACTCTCCCGGCTCTCAACGACACCGCCGCCGCCACCAACTTCTCCAACCGGCTCCGAAGCCTCGCCAGCCCTCAATTTCCCGCCAAAGTCCCGTTGACCGTTGACCGGCGGTTTTTCTTCACGATTGGTCTGGGGACAATCCCATGTGACTTAAAAAACGGCACGTGCCAGGGCCCCACTAACAGCACGAAGTTCGCGGCGTCCGTTAATAACGTGTCGTTCGTGCAGCCGTCCACGGCGCTCCTGCAGGCGCATTTCACCGGGAGGTCTAACGGCGTTTACATGGCGAATTTCCCGTCTAGTCCGCTTGAGCCGTTTAACTATACGGGGAATCCGCCGAATAATACGATGGTGAAGAACGCGACCAAGGTCGTCGTTTTGCCGTATAATTCCAGCGTGGAGGTCGTGTTGCAGGATACTAGCATTCTCGGCGCCGAGAGCCACCCGCTCCACCTCCATGGGTTCAACTTCTTTGTCGTCGGATCCGGGTTCGGGAACTTTAACCCGAATACGGACCCGACCCGGTTCAATTTGGCCGACCCGGTTGAGAGGAACACGGTGGCTGTGCCCGTTGGAGGTTGGGTCGCTTTCCGGTTTCTCGCGGATAATCCTGGTAATTAAGTAGATTAATTCATCAAATAAAATCGCACTAGAATTAGTTTGTGAATTATTGCTTTAATGTGGGTGATTAACGAGGTGGGTCGGTGTTAATTAACGAGATTTATGATGAATTGTTAACGTACAGGGGCATGGTTCATGCATTGCCATTTCGAAGTTCATACGAGCTGGGGGTTGAAGATGGCGTGGATAGTTTTGGATGGAAAGCGTCCGGAAGAGAAATTGCTGCCTCCGCCGGCAGATCTGCCCAAGTGTTGATGATTATTTTGGTTAATATTTTAATGTGAAATTGTTTTAAAATTTCATTGTTATTTGGTTTTGAAATGTTTGGTTTTATACCCTCCATTCTATGTTAGTGTATGTGGGTCGTGGGGTGAATTATGAGGATGAGACACTAAGAGGAGACATTCTTTGACTTGATTGTGTGGGTGGGTTTTGGAAATGTCAAACCACCACTTTGTATTTTGTGGATTCAATAACAAGACTCTTGTTTCTACTTCTTCAAAAGAATGGGACTTCAAATATATGATGTCTTCTTTGGAAGCCCAATCTCTACTAGTTTAGTCTGTTGGGCCGTATATGTATCTTTTATCATTCGTTTTTGGTATTTAAAGTAATTCGTCTAAGATACATTGATATTTAATAAAGAAAAAGAATATCGTGCGAACACTTATTAGGGTATAAAATAAGAATAAACCTTGTCCGTTCTTTTAAAAAATCAACGGCCACGATGAAACTTTCACTAATATGGGTAAAAACGACACACATGTATTTTTCTTAATTATTCGCGTATTTTTTGAAAATCCGTTTCTTGGGGACGCGCGCATTCTGTGTATCAATTTTGCTTTCAATGTACATCAAAACTAGCTCCGTGTATACAAAACTAATTGTTGGTGCATCGATTTTTTGATGCATATTGTGCATCGATTTTTTAATGCATATAGTGTATCGATTTCAAACTACCTTTTTTATGTGCATGAATAAGATTTTTGTATGTAATTTAGTTAATTTTGATGCACATACCATTAGTTTTGATGCACATGCATAAATAAGATAGAATTTTCAGTTATTTTGATGCACATTCAGTGAGTTATAACGCACATGCATAAATAAGGTACGCTCTTCATGCTTTTTTTAATAAAGGTAAATTTATATAAAGGAATGGAGAATGTACAATAGTAGGTTCAAAAGCCTAAACAAAAAGAGGTACACAAAAACAATATACATTTCACCTATGACCTAAAACCAATAGCCTAAACAAAAATAGGTACAAAAACAGGCTATGGTGCACACACTTGCCATCCAGGAACAAGAGCGAAAGGGACCAATTAATGATGGATTTTCCAAGTATGAAACCAAGAATCCATCCTAGCCTTGTTCTTTTCGTTATGGGACACTCTAGCAAGGATACACAACTTAGTGGAGTTAATGATGTCAAGGGTGCACGAGTTTCCTTTGGCGACCTGTGCTCGAATATAATCTTGTCCCTATGAAGCCAAGTCTATTAAATAAGGTTCATGGTGGCGGTGCATACCACTTGAAAAAGAAAGGTGGACTTTCGGTTGCAATTGCCGAGCAAATCGAACCAATAAGGTGGGATCATCAACCGACTAGCCACCTTAGACAAAATACTATTCACAAACGTACAACCCCCCAAAGGTGGGTGATCGATTCTGGAGTAAGCCCGCGGAGAGGGCAAGTGTCATCGTTAGTAAGCCCTCATTTTCTAAGGCGGGTTCTGGTGGGAAGGCGCCCTTGGACAACTAACCATGAAATGAAGCTAGCTCGCGATATGCAATAGCCACCCTAGATAACCGGGCTCCAGATCACCTCCTCCTTATGAGTGCGAAAGTGGTCATAAATGCTCGAAGAGGAGAAGTTACCTGAAGAGTTGGTCATGAGACTTGTGATATGGTTGGGATCGATGACGGTAAGTAATCCATCTTTGATAGAGACAATTGATTTCCAAACGGATCTATCGCTATTACGAGTGGTTGCTTGCCAAATGTTCCGGCTTCTAAGAAGGAATCGGTTGGCACAGGCACCCCACAAACTAGGGCGGTTGCTAGCCAATTCAAAGATGGACCTAGCAAGGCAAGCCTTGTTCCACGCAAGGAGTTCTTTTATCCCCAAGCCTCCCTCCACCTTGGGTTTACAAAAGGCCTCCCACGCTACCAAATTGTGTTTCCCCGTCAAATATCCCGACCAAAGGAAGCTCTTGAGAATGTTAGAAATCTTATACGAGACCTTGATCGGTAAAAGGAAGACGTTGGCCCAAAATGATGGGATGTTGAAGAGAACAGATTTCAAAAGTTCTAGCCGACCCGCGTATGAGAGGCAGTATGCCATCTAAGATTGGACCCGACTCACGATTTTGTGAATGATCGGCTTGTACTCGGTAACGGTGAGCTTTTTAGAACCAAAGGGAATTCCCAAGTATCGAAATGTAATGGATCCAATGTCAAACCCAAGGAGACCGATCATGGACTCCTGGTTAAAAAGTAGTAACCCCCCAAAAATACGCCTTTGATTTGGAAAGGTTAGCTCTGAGCCCTGAAAGATTGCTGAAATTATCAAGAGTTTGTTTCAGGATGGAAACCGAGCCCAAATATCCTCTACAAAAGAGGATGAGATCATCTGCGAAGCAAAGGTGAGTGATGCGGTTCGGGCCACATTTGGGATGGAAGTTGAAGTTTGGGTCAAGCGTATTAAGTTGAAGCGATCGAGAAAGCACTTCCATAGCAATGACAATCAAATAGAGTGACATCTGGCATCCTTGGTGGATCCCGCGTTTACCCGAAAAATAACCCTTCAGGTTGCCCCCAATATGATCGAGAACATACCAGAGGTGCTACAAGGGGTTATGAGCTTCACAAAATAAGTCGGAAACCCGAAGGCACAAGGGATTGAATAAAGTCATGGGATAGGGAGTTGAAGGCTTTAGAGATGTCGATTTTGAATATGTCGTCCCAGTATGGAGGCACCTTGTTGCAGGCCCACAATGTGCTGAGCAACATTTTAAGGTGGGAGGCGATCAATTTAGTGATGGCCCTGTAAATCATCGTGCACCAAGAGATGTGTCGGAAGTCTTTGACTTGTTTAAGTAGTCGACCGTTCTCAAAAAAATCCAGAATGGCATGACAGACATCCATACCAATAATACCCCGATCTTTTTTGAAGAAGTGGGCGTTGTAGCCATTGATGTCCGCCTTTTTAGTCATGTTTTTAGGGTGTGTTTGAGTCTTTTTCTTTAGTTTTATGTTTTGTTTTGAGTCGTTTGTGTAAGTTTTTGTATTATCTTAAGACATGGAGTCTACATAAGCTTTGGTGGTGTTTTGTAGGTTTTTAGAAGCTATTTGGAGCACTTTTGAGGAAAAGAGCAAAACTGAGGAGAAGCACTTAAGGTAAAGCTCAAGGAATGAAGTTCATAAAACATTGAAGTTCATGTTTGAGCTTGGAAGGAAGTACAAAAACTCGTTACAAAGACATAGGAAAAAGAATCGAGTCAAACGGAGTTGTAACGAATCCGCTACGCAAGTTTTACTCAAGGTTGTTCGTAGTGTTGTCACAGCTCGGTACCGAGGCATCCCGTGTTGCAGCGAAGACCGAGTCAGCGCAATTTAAGGGCTTTTATCCTATTTCCTTTTATGTTATTAGATAGATAGAAGAGATATATCTTATTAGAAGATTTATTTCATTAGAGATAGATTTAAGATAGATTAGTTTCTCTATAAATACTCTTGTCTAGCCTTTGTTTTTCTCTACACAATCAATTGCCTTGGAGGACAAGTATGTAACACCCCTATTTTACAATATTGGGTATTACCGCCAGTGACCTCGGATTTTACCATCCAAAGTCACCCAAGGCTTTTAGAATGATATAGAATAATAAAATGCGGAATTTAAACATACTTAGATAAATAAAAGATGCTTCCGAAGAAGACTTTGTTCTTACAACCCAAATCACATGATTAGAAACTTGTTCGGAATTACAATTCATAAGAAAAATCGTCTTTAAAGCATAATGAAAATAACAAAAAGGGAGATCCGATTACATCTTGAAACTTCTTGCCCTTCCTTTGCTCTTCACCTTACACCTTGTGATTAGTACTAAGTTCTGACATAATTCGCGAGGGGAGAGAATATGCCAGGCAAACATGCGGAAAAGAAATATTTGTCTAAGAGACTAAACAAGCGGGAATGGAAACTTCCCAAGGGTAATTTGGTACTTTGAGTAATTGGCGAGTAAGATATCAACGGGTTGTGTTTTACGATAGGGTTTATTTACGTGGGGTTTAACGGTACGAGGGAGAGCGTATCTTATGCGAAGATAGCTCGTCAATCGAGAGAAGAACTACGAGATTGTAGACTTCTTTTGGAATTGAGATTACGTTGGGAACGTTATTGCCTTATACAAGTTAAAAACCTCTCGCGCCCTGAGCGGACCGAGAGCCGGATCGATCATTTGAGATCGGTCCGGTTTTAGTATCTTAAGTGTGCCCTAGGCACTTATCTTATGGTGTCGAAAAGTGTTCGATTTCGTTAATGATTCTTTAAAAAGGGTGGGGGCTAGGATGGCCCGATCCACCAAGGGGAAACCCAGTTTCCCGGCACTTAGCCAGAGTGCGCTCATCCCTCCTTCCAATCGGAGCGAATAGGATCATGATCTTGAAAGTCGTACTTCAAACACGTAGGCACTTACGACTTAGTAAGATTATATAGAGGCGTCAGTTATTCCGCGCCCCTTACTAGTTCGTTTCACATTGATCTATGAACGAGATCATAACAACCAAAGTCACAACCATACTAGCATAAATAGTCCTATCAAACGATAATAACGAACTATACTAACAATGGTCGTTATATCTAACAATCGATATTTCCTAGGTTCATTCGTTACTTAGCACACAAGTTGTTCCCAACATCGAGAATTTCATGAAAACGATAAAAAGGTCACAAGGGGGAATTTCCACTTGCCTTAGCTCTAATGATAGCGGACTTAAGGATAAGAAAGACGGAGGTGTGGTTCGCAACTTCGAGTGAGAATCTCGACCTATCGACACGGAATTCATGAACGGCTTTTAAATACGAATTCTCTCAAGGTTCGTACTTTTCACACGTACTTAGTATAAAAAGTGGAATTCTAAATTATTATGATAATAATTTAGGTGGTTAAATTAAAATAATAATTTTCCTTTATTATTATTTTAATTTCATAATATCCTTTTATTCCTTTAAAATAAAACTCTTTGATTATTTCAAAATAGTTTTTTTATTCTCCACCATATTCGAAATATTATTTAAAGTCATTTCTCCTACAAATAAGGAATATTTTATCAACGATGCGCTCTTAATAAACTCTTATTTAATTATAGGGATCATATAAAAATAGAGATAGGATAATACTAGGTTATTTCTTAGTAACTTTTCCATAAATAGAAATTCCTATTTACTATATAAGGTAAGCTTTCTAAAACTATCATAATATAAAATAAATATTCTTATTTATTTTATTTCGAAATTCCTTCTCATAATTCATCTATAGTTATAAGATCATGGTATAAAATATTTAAACCTCTCCTTATAGTATATTTTTAGGATATTCTAAGGCCCAAAAATATATTTTTCCTATATTTTACAATATCTTTCTAAGTGAGATATTTTTATATACTTAGCAATATAAGATTACAATTTATCTTGTAATTATTTTATTGTCCTAACTCTTGTACTTGTAATGCCATATAGAAAATTCTTTACACTTGGAATTACATGAAACTAATATTATATTATATTATCAATATAACTAACATTACTTTACTTGATTTTCATAAAACTTGATATCATCTACTCTTGGAGCTTAGTACCATTATACTTGGAAAAGAAAAAAAATCATATATTTTTATAAAGGTCATATTTAATATTCGAGGTAAATTCATAGGCTACTATTATTCATGAAAATACTTTTTATAAGGTCTTCTTAGAACAATGTATTTACTAATCATATCATAATATAATAATTTCAACCATGATTTATTTAATGGGTTTATTTCCTTCTTCCAACTAGTAATATTCACATAATATTTTTATAAGTCTAATAATTTTGCAAAATAATTCTATATAGCCCTTTTAATTTTAATAGTACATTTTAATAACATAAATAAAATAAATAAATTTCAAAAATTAGAATTAGGGATTTTTAGAATTTACTGTTATTCTTGCCTGTGTTACAAAACACAGGAGAAGAGGAGGCAGGGAGGGCCGGCGGTGAGGGGCGACACCAGGAGGAGCTCCGACGAGCAGGGCGACGCACAGGGGGAGGGTGGCGGTCGTCGGTGGTGGTGCTGGTGGTCGGAAGTGGTGGCCGGCGGTCCAAAGGAGGGAGAAGAGGGGCTCCTTGGTGGAATTTTTGGAAGGAAAACTCAACTTGAAGGGCTGATTTTTGAGGGGAATTGAGAGAAAAATTGTAATGAGAAGGAGAAGAATGAGATGGGTGAGTTCTAAGTGGAGATTTCAACCCCTTTAAATAGGTAAATCCATGGGACTTGTGATCCATTGCCATGGATTTTGACCAATGGAGAAGGGAAGGGTGAATGGTGATTGGGGAGGGTTGGTGAGAATGGTGATGTAATCTTGATGAGGTAAGCATGGTGATGTCATGACTAGGATTATAGGCTATGGTGGAAGGAGGAGCATGCATTGGCCTTTGCTTTTCATTCTACGTTAATTTCATTAGGTTGAAGAAGGAAAATAAAAGGATTTATTTTAATGTATTATTATTTTAATAAATTTTGAGATTAATAAAGTCTTTATTTTATTCAAAGCTTTTTTTTTATTGCACAAAGATCCTTATGGAGTATTCCTTAATTTTATTTAATTAATTTTTCACAAAAATCTCTTTTCCAAGAGAAGTTTAAAGTTTATTATAAAAATTTTAGCAATAGAAATAGATAAAAATATTATATTAAATTTCATTTTTAAAATCTTGAAATATCGCGGATATTACAAAGTAAGGGGAAAAGAGAGAAGGGAGGAGGCGTAGGAAGAGAAGAGGAAACGAGTTTGGAGATTGTGGAAGATAAGTTTTTTGATTCAAAGTTGTAAGCTTTCTTTTTAATTCAATTGTTATGTTTTTAATCATGAATTGTGAGTAGTCTTCCTCTCTAAGGTTGGGGTTGAACCCAACAATGGTTGTGCATGCTTGTTTATGATCATGTCTTGATTGTTTTTTGCATGAATCTATTCTCTTATTCTTAATCCTTGAAACGAAAGTTGAAAGGAATTTCTCATTCATAGTTGAAGCGAAAGCGGAAACCTTGAATCAGAATAGTCAATTTAGGGTTTTGAAACAAAAGCGGATCAATCCTAATTGAAGTAGAAGAGATTAGATAGTAAGTTTATTGATTGAACGAAAGTTAGTTGATTTACTTGCTTAGGTTGACGAAAGTTGACACCTTTATGTGATAAAAGCATGATCTTTATGTTTCATAGCGTTTGACATGCATAATTGTTGTTGTGGTGATACCTTTACCTTAGAATTCCTCTTTCCCTTGATACAAACCCTTATTTAATTGATTGCTTGCATAACAAGTAACAAAACTTAGCACTGACTTTCTCCCTGTGGACGAACCTGACTTCGCTATACACACCGGAGTCTTGATATAAATTTATTTGTTGTCAAGAAACCCTCTCAACAGCCATCCGGGCCCGGAGCCTTTGTGTTACCAAATGAAAAAAAGACATCTTTGATTTTAGCGTAAGTAGGAGGGCAGATCAGATCGGAGTGCAACTCCGGGGGAAGGAACGGGCCGTTGTTGATCAAAGAGGAGGGGAGAATGGTCAAATTATCAGCCCACCTCATAATGGAGGTGAAGTGATCAACAACAAAGTGAGAAATAGCCTTAGTGCTCTTGATATCATTCCCATTTTCATCATGCAAGGATCGAATCTCAAATATGGCCCGACGTCCTTTAATAGAATTGTAGAAATATGCGATGTTGTGACAACCAAACTTTACATCCCGGATCTTAGCCAGCTGCCTAGCGGTTGTGTAATATCCGCTAAATTCTAAATATAATAAAACGGGTATTTATTCCAATAATTTTTTTTTCAAATAATTTTTTTCTCTAAATTAGAGAACTTAATAATCTTTATAATTTCATATTAAATTATAAAAAGGTTGTAAATTTTTATTACAATGGCAATTAAGAATTTAATTAAATATATTGAGCAAATCAGGTATTTATTTAAGGCTTTTTTTACCGGAAACCACCCTTACAATATGCCATATTAGCGTAAACCACCCTTTCAATGGCTATTTACCGAGAACCACCCCTACAATGCCTTCCGTTACGTTTTGACCACCCAATTAAAATTTTCCGTTTGAAATCCCGTTAAGTCGTGCAATGACCCTTTTGCCCCTCTTCCCCCCCCCCCAAATTACACCCCTATCTACCTCTTTCTCCCTCCACTGAGATGTGCGATTTCTAGGGCTCACCAAATTGATCTCAAAAATCCCTCGTCAATCATCCATGTGACCTCCCATGGCGTCTCTCCTCCACGGCTTCCTCCTCTCACACTCCTCTCCTAGCCGCCGCCTCTACTGCCTTCGTTTCCGTCGCCACCATCTCCTATTACCTCCTCTCCGGCGATAAACACAATGCCGATTTCGGTGACAGCTCCGTCCGGGAGCAGCTTTTCACCACGATCGAACATACGGTTGATAGGTCGAAGGAATCGGCGCACAAGATTATCAATCGGATGAAGCATACCAGAATAGCGGCGATTGTGGTGGCTGAAGGTGGGAAGGTGATTGATTGGTTGTTGGAGACGGTTGCGGTGACTGGGGAAGGGAATGGAACACAAGCGGAGGCGACTAGGGTGCTGGCTTACTTGATTCCTCCACCTGGACTTACGACGAGCCCGAATTCGAGCCTGGAGCCATCGGATTTGCGAGTCCTCGGGTCCAAATCGACACCTCCGCCCCATTCGGGTCGGTGGAGGAAGCGGTTATTTGGTTCGGCGGCCGCAGATATTGGATTCCTCGAGACATCTTTCACTCTGCTCCTTCCTCTGTAAGTTTGCAAGTTTGTTGCTTGTGGATTGCATTGTGTGAAAAAAGCATGGCAATTCTGAAATTACCCATTAATTGAGCGTAATTTATGCTTATCAGTGTTGAATTGCTAACTATAGGTTGATGATTCTGCTTATGAACTATGTATGAATGGTGGGTTGGGTTTAAGCAAATTGACATGTATTAGGGGCGATTTTGTGTAATTTGCACTAAATAATCATAATTGTGCCTGGAATCTCTTATGTGTTAATAACTTAATATGATGAATCTTGGGCTGTTTGAGTTATACCAAGTTATACAGAATTGATTTTAAGGATTTCACCCAGGAAATCGAAATGCTTAGTTGAGGGAAAGAGGCAGATAAGGGTGTAATTTGGGGGGAAAAAGAGGGGCAAAAGGGTCATTGCACGACTTAACGGGATTTCAAACGGAAAATTTTAATTGGGTGGTCAAAACGTAACGGAAGGCATTCTAGGGGTGGTTCTCGGTAAATAGCCATTGAAAGGGTGGTTTACGCTAATATGGCATATTGTAAGGGTGGTTTCCGGTAAAAAAGCCTTTATTTAAATATTTCTCTTAAATAGAGAGTTTGAATATTTTTATAATTTTCTTAGCAAATTATCAAAATGGAAAATAAAAATTCAAACAAATATAGTTCATAATAATTTTCGAAATTTTAATTAATATCATAATACAAATAAAATATGCAAAGGAAAGGCCAAAAATAAAAAAAAATGCGAGAGGTGGGATCGAATCCACGACCTCTTGCATTTTTCACAAACTAACACACACTTCTTTCCACTATGTCATAGTAACTTATCTACCCATTAAGGATTTTTAGTACTTTTATTCTCTTACCTTTCTTCTTCCTTCTTAGAAGACATGACTTGATTTGACACTTGAGCAATGCATGTCTTCCAACTTCTCCAATGAACATGGTGGCTTGCCCTTCTCACCAAAGACACCATCACCTTATATCATCCTCCAACAAACACACTTCTACCTAATCCTTTTGAAGCTCCTCCTCCATAAGTGGTCAATTGTTGGAGTGGTGGATCCTTGGAAGGGTCAAATTTTGCTATAAATAGGGCTAAAATTTCCATGGAAGACTCACACATTAATCCTTTTTTCATCTAATCTCCCTCTCCTCTCCAAATTTTTGTCCCATTCAACCCCCAAAAATTCCAGATTTTTGCACTAGCTTTGCATGATTTTGAAAGAGCGATTTCAAACTCGTTTCTCCACCAAATTTTATGACTCAAGTCCCTAAATGTAGATGAAGGAATTGCCTACAAAACCCCTCAATCAATTGGGCACAAACACCACAAAAATCGAGCCAAAAATGCATCCAAACCAGTCGACTATGTGCAGTTTTCCGGTTTTTCGGGTTGGTGACGAGCGATTTTCTCCAAGCTCGTACGCCTTCTTTACACATTCGTTTCCGGAGTTTTTGCCAACAGTAGAAAGAGGGGGGGGGGGGGGTGAGAGGAATTGAGCTCCTCCAGAAATTGAGGGCCAACTATACTTGGAATCTTCCTTGAACTTGTCCAATTTCTTCTTAATTTTTGGACATAGGAACCCGTCCATCTTCTCATCCCCTCTATTTTTCTTCCTATCCTAACCATTATCTTGCTTCTAATGATTTCCAACATGGTTAGGATAGACTTGTCTCGTGCATCCAAAATAAATTTGTTAAAACATTCAGACATGTTATTTAAAAGGATGTCACTCTTGCTACCTTTTCTGAAGTGAGATCTTGACCAATATTCAGCAGGGATTGCATCCATCCAAGCCCAAGCTTCTGGAATAGGGATATTAAGGTCTCCATGTGGTTTTTGTACTCTGCTAGGTATGTGCTTTGTGCAGCCGCCCATATAGTATTTTTCAAAGTTTCCCCGAGAAAAATCTTTTTGAAATTTGCTATCAAATGTCTAACACAAAATCTGTGGTCTGCATTTGGAAACAACTCTTGCACAACAACAATTAATCCCTAAAACATAAAAAAGTATTTTACATATTAGCAACATAAGTAAATCAAGACATAATATATTCAAATGGGAATCAATAACTAACCTTTTGTCTATCAGACATGAATGTCCATGTATGACTATTCTGAATTCCCAACTCTTCTCTTAGTAATTGAAAAAACCATTTCCAAGAATCAGTACACTCAACTTCAACAACAGCATATGCAATTGGCCAAATGTAGTCATTAGGATCAATAGATATGGCAGATAACAAATGGCCACCATGTCTCCCTTTCAAAAAGCAACCATCAATACTTATAATTGGCCTACAATGAGCCATAAAACCATTCTTGCATCCTGATATGCAAACAAATAACCTTTGAAAGATCAAATTGTCTAATGATACTATGAATGTACTGCCAGGATTGATCCTTCTTAATTCTCCTCCATAGTCAGCCAATTTTAGGAATTTCTCCTTTTCATCTCCTCTCAAAATTTCAAGAGCAAGTTTTTTTGCATAATGCACCTTGGTTTTTGGAACACTGATGTTATACTTCTCTTTAATCAAATAAATGAGTGCAGACAACTTTATATCTGGTGTAGATCTTATAAGCTCCAAATACTCATCTGCAATCCACCTAAATGTAGCATATTTGTTAGTGAATTCCTTAGAACAACTATGCTCATCAATATAGGTTCTAATTTGAACCTTTGATCCATCGTGTATTGGAGCTGCATATAAAAGCCATGAACACCCTTCTTTACAAGTAACTCTCAGCCTTTTCAAATCATTCTTCTTTATATTCAAATCATATCTATTGATAATAGAATACCTCCGAACAGCATCCTTTAAGACATCAAAAGACGCAAATAGCATACCCTTTTTAAATATTGGCTCTTTCATATCAGTTTTAGCATTGAATTTTGGAAGCCTCATTCTCTCTTCATCACTATCATCTGAATCCAAGATGTCTACTTCATCTGAATCTTCATAATCAGTGTCAACATGAAACTTATACCCCATAACTTCCGTCTCTGTATTTTGTTGCAACATATCACTTTCATCTTCTAGGACATTTCTCTCAACTCGTTGAGCTTGTAATATTGATGGGACTTTCATCCTAAAATCAAGATCCTCATTATCGTTGTGAATTTCATTATCCTCGTCTTCCAATTCAACATCACAACTTGTATCATCGTCTTCATAAAGCCCACCATCGATAGGAATTTCAACATCATTTGTTTGTTGAACATCAACCCAGGATAGTCCATTTTCAGCATTTGACAGAGCAACAACAGAATCATCATTTTCAATGCCTGTTAAGAAAAGATCACACATAATATTAATTAACAATTCTACAACCCCTTTAGACTTCACTCTATACTATTCCACTTTGAGTTTTCAATTAATAAAAGTTGATGGCTAATACTATTATAAAATCCCACATCATATGAAAAGATAATTGTGAATTCAGAAACCCTAGAACATGGTCCCTACTAAAAAGACGAATATTTAGCATACTAATAGACAAATACTTTGAAACCAATAATAAAGTGGAAAGCAATCGAACTCTTACTGTATTCTGATTGATCAAAAAAGGAATCCCGCTCGTGCCATCTTATTATAGGTTGAAGCTTCTTCATCATTCAAATTAAATTCATTCACTAAATCGTTGGCTTAAAGTGAGGTTTACCAATTTTGCAGCCCACTCTCCAGCACTTCTTGAACCCTCACGTAACCTTCTCGAGTCCTTATTGAACCCTCACACAACCCTCTCTCGAGCCCTTGTTGAACCCTCACATAGCCCTCTCTCGAGCCCTTGTTGAACCCTCGAGCAAACCTCTCGTAAATTTCTGGCCCTGCGTATTCCAAATATCTCGGCAAATTAATCAAATAACGCCAATAATTTTCAGCCCTAGCATATTTTGTCAAATTAAAATTAAAAGGAAAATCCTATGTGGAATTATAAAATTACAACTCACATGCCACATAAGTGGTGTAGTTAAATAATTAACCAAAGGACTAGAAAATAAACGGTTTATATAAAAATTAGGGATTAATTTAGAACGGTTTAAAGGTTAAGGACTATCATTGAACAATAATGAAAGGTTAGGGACCATAACCATAATTTACTCATTAACTTTTGCTTTAATAACCCAAGTGTCTACTCTACCCATAAATGAATGACAATTGTTTGGGAACAATTTGCCGATTCATATTTCAATTGGACAAACCACAAGGAACCAACAATAGAATTCCCCTGAATAGTATTCAAGTTCGGGCACGAATGATGGTTCAAAAATTTCCAAAGAAAGAGAAGGAAATCGTCGGGTCATGGACCCTATTACGCCAGGGATCGACCAAACCTCTTGAACAACCGGTAGAAACCTATCCGAGAGGGTCTAAGAATTATTGAATTTGAAGGCGGGTTTACGGTCCAGGATGGGTCTTTAGAGATGGAAGATAGTTGAGGAGTGTTCCTGGAAGATAGAAGACATCCTTGGAGATGGGAAACGAGAACGACCAAGCTTGATTAGTGAGAATACGGTCAAGTTTACACCAAAGACGGCTACTCGGATCTTGACGGTTATTCCAATTGAAACGGCATCCTGATAAGGGATGATCAGAAAGGCCAGAAGCAAGAAGACATAGGGCGAGCTCTTCCGCCATACGATCCACAACAGACCCGTGTTCGTCGATTTTGTCTCCAATTTCCAAGGTGGCATTAAAATATCTAAGATAGGCCTAGTCTTTAGAGATGGAATTGCTGATATCTGAGAGCTTGTTCCAAAGTAATCTTCTTTGGTTAACATCATTACATCTATAGATGAAAGAGATGAGAAAGGAAGGGGCATCCCTTGTAGCATTTGATTCTACAATGGATCATCTGATCGGAAATATAGAGCTTGTGTACTTGAGCCTTGATGGGATTCCACCATACCCAAATGCGACAATTCGTGGCCAAGTCAATATTAGAGAAATTATCCCAACCATGAAGAAGAGATCGTGCCATCATGTCCGCTCTATCTATACAGACTCTAGTCTCAATAATAGCAATCACGTCGATATTCCACTTATGGATCAAATATCTAACAACATCTTGCTCATTAAGGCCTCATATATTCCACACCGCGATGGAGAGGTTGCCCATCATAACCGATGTTTTAGAGGATTCGGGATCCTTGTCTCCGGTTTCTTGGGTAGAAGAATTGGCAAGATTCGAGGAAGAGAGGTTTGGTGGGCTAGATGAGGATCGAGAGAGAGGAGCAAAAGAATTGGGAGGTTGGGAGGGAGGGAACTTGGAGTTTTTATCTTTGCGCTTGAGAATGGAAAGACGTTTTGGGATCAGAGCAAACCAATGTTGATTATTTGGAATCTATTGAGAGTGGGAGGAAGACGAGTTGTTGTTGGGAGTAGTTTGAGAAGATTGTGGAGGAGGAGGAGGAGGTAGTATAGAGGGAGGGTTGGTCTTGGAGGAAATGGTGATCATCGGGTCTTGAGGGGGAGGAGCCGGCGTGATACTGGTGTTTTGTTCAGGAGCCGATGGGACTTGGGGGCAACGGTGATCGAACACGTCACAAGAGGGGCAACGTGGAGGCAACCAGTCGTAATGTAGAGTTTGATGGACGGTCTCGCCATCCTTTCCCCTAAACTTGACTTCACGGAGGATTTCACTCTTAGCTAAGATTTCCACCAAAATTTTTGCAAAAGACAGACATACTCCGCAACGGAGGTTAGGTCCGTAAGTATGGGTTTGCCTACCGCAGAACCCACCTTGGCGAGGAGCTTTTCTGACCAAAATCTCACGTCTAGGTTAGGAAGAGTGATCCAAATTGGTATGGTTTCTAGACAAGAGAGGTCCATAGATATACCTTTGTGCCATCGTTTGAGCACAAGTGACCTTTGGCTCTATCATCTAAGAGGCTTTTTCCAAGAACGTCAAGAGATGCTCCTCCTTCTCAAAATTGGTTCCCTAATAAAAATTAAAAAGGATTCTCAACCGAATTGAGAATTCTAAGAGCATTTGCAATGGTGAAATTACAAATTTCTTAAATCTCTAAAAATAAAAAGAAAATTAATTTCGTGTTTGAAAAAATCAGGAAAATAAGAAATTGTGTCATTCCAAAATTCTTGCAAATGATACCTACTCTTACACAATTTCTCTTACAAATGGGTCCCATTTATTTTGATTCACCTATTAGATTAATTTAATTGTTAAAAAATAATTTAAATGAGGCTATTTTTTGACACATTGCTAGATGATATTGTAATGAGTTTCGTGATTGTAGAAGACTAAATTTTATACTTATGTGGAAGAAAGATAAATGTTAAAAAGTAATTTAAAATTTTTTGAGCAAATATAGCAACTCTCAGGGGTGGATAAATGAAAAATATGTAAAATAAAGCGGGTGGTTTAGTACAATACACCCAATTTTTTCTTGATATAAGAAGGAAACCTTGTCATCTTTACCAAAAAAAAGGAAACCTTGTCAAGTGTCCACCCATCTTTTTGCATTAGTGAAAAGCAAAAAGACATTCGCATAGGACGAGTGTGGGAGCGACGACTTTCGACGGATTCCACGCATATGAGTTCATGTTTTTTCACAACCATAAAAAGCACATTACACGGTTGAAGGTTGACATATGAAAGAACAAATTAAAGCTATGTTCACGAGATGTATAGAATGGGTAGCTAGGTCTTAATTTGATCAATGGGTAGCTAGGTTTTAATTTCTACTACTACTAGAAATTAAAAAGTTGGAGTAAATTTTACCTTACATATATTAACTGGCTTGTTCACGTAAAAGACACGGTGTCATAAGTCAAAGACTCAAAAGTCTGCTCACTATTCCTCGATCATCTTGAAGAACAATAAGGACTCTTGTTCGTCCTATCAATTTTTATTTGTTCTATCATATATGTTAGTCATATAAAATTACTCGAATTAAACCTCTATATATAAGATGCATATTGTATATATTAGGGTTCCGCTATGACTCTCATGGCTCAATATATTGAGAGTCTGTGTACTATAGTTTAGAGATGCAATTATGTGTATTGTTAGGGTTTTGATGGGGACTACATGGCAAAATGTAGAGTGTATTGAAGTATAATTAACTGCACATATAGAAATGAAGCATCCATTATTGAGTCGTTATTGTCCAATAAACAGGAGAAGGTAGTGTTTTGTTATCCCAATTAGTAGGTATAGTAAATGCTAAAGAAATGCTACTACGTACATTCAATGCCACGCGGTTTGTGTGGCTGCAAACAGAAGCCCACTGTTACTGTATGTGCAAATGCCAAAGTGTAATCCCTCATTTACAGATTTACTAGTACTAGTACTACATTTTTGGTGTTAAATAATTAATGGCTTTTTGAAAAGTTTGAATTTATAAAGACAATTAATGGAGGATGAAAAAAGAGTTAATTTCTCTACCCAACTACTGTAAGAAGTAATTAAAAAGTCGTAAATCAGGGGTAAATCAGTAATTAAATTTTGCTTTTTATGTTGGAAATTCACATAGTTAATTGAGCAGAGTAATTGTGGAGTAAAATGTCAACTTTCAAAATACAGTAGAGTAGAAAACTAAGTTGACATAAATTCTAGTGGCTAAATAGGCATCTATTGTGTTATGTTCTTTTATTAAGTTCATTTCTCATTCTTGGGTTGAGCATATGTTCAAACTGAACGGATCCGAACCGACAAAAATCGAACAAAATCAAAATTTGGTTTATAGTGAGCCAAATAAAATTTACAAGGATAGAAAATTTGAATCGAAATAAAATTTAACCGAAATCGAATTTGGAATATCCCTAAAATGAAGGCTGAATCAAATAGTATCAATTTCGATTCGGTTCGATTCAACTTAAAATTTCGGTTTAAATCAAACCATGCTCATCCTTACTCATTTTATAAAATGTTTTTATAGAAGTTAAATTCTATCAATGCTCTTTTTTTGGGTATGAGGTTAAAAACCCTAGATGTCCCTCAATCTATACGAATTAATGACTAATTTTTTTTATAGGGTAAGGATTAGGGTTGCCACAAGTACTACTTGGGCTCGCCTAGAACATCCATGAGGGATAAGGACTGATTACTAACCAATTCTAATGAAGAATGAGCAAATCGCCGCCCTTGGGGTTCGAAACGGTGACCCCGGAATACTACTACGCCAAATGCTTAACCGCTGAATCAAACGCCCGAAGGCGGATTAAAGACTAATTCTTGTTAGCATTTGTGGTTGCTTACTAAGACCTGTAAAAATGATAAACTTTAGCTAAAAATCAAAGAGTATATTCAAAAAAACCAAAGTAAATTCATGACTTACATTGCTTACTGTCAACTTTTTGACTCTGGTGGGAGGAGTAAATGCAATTGTAGGTCTCATTTTGCGTCAGTCTCTCACTCAATAGGGTCAGCGGTGACCACTTCATCTTCAATGTTATCTCTCCTTTCTATAAATGCATGTGGGGATATCCCAATCCAACACCATTTTCATAGCTTCCCCAACTTCTTCTTTTCTCTCTTCTTCTCTCAACACACCCAACCCAAGTAAGAAGAAACCCAAAAACCCTCATACCATTTTCCATTCCTTTGACAACAAATTACCCACAAACTTTTTTAGGGTTTTTTTTAACCCATCTTTAAGAGCGTTGAAATTAAATCTGAAATATGGGAAGGCCACCTTGCTGTGATAAAAATGGAGTCAAGAAGGGACCTTGGACTCCTGAAGAAGACATCATTCTTGTTTCCTATATTCAAGAAAACGGCCCCGGCAACTGGAGGGCTGTTCCTCTTAACACTGGTACTTAAACTCTATTATCATCACTCCAAAGTTTCAATTTTTAGCAAAATCACCACCTTGTTAACTACAAATTTTCAGATCTATAAGATTTGGCCTCTATGAACCATAGATGTATACTTTTATTTGGTTTGATATAGGTTTGTCGAGGTGTAGCAAGAGTTGCAGACTAAGATGGACGAATTATCTCCGGCCCGGGATCAAGAGAGGCAGCTTCACCGAGCAAGAGGAGAAGATGATCATCCACCTTCAAGCCCTACTTGGTAACAGGTACATATTTAGTATTTCTTTTCTACTTCAACACCAATTTTACCTAGCAAGGGTTTAGGTCGGAGAAATTAATGTTTATGTAAATGGTTTGGTGATTGTTGCCTAGGTGGGCTGCCATCGCTTCCTACCTCCCTCAACGAACCGACAACGACATCAAGAACTACTGGAACACCCATCTCAAGAAGAAGCTCAGCAAGATCCAAGCTCAACAATCATCAACTACTGACCAAAGTGTAGTTGTCGATGATCCCTTGAGTTTGACCTCTTCTTACGAGCTCGGTCAATCTGAATCACCACCTCAACCAGCAGCAAGCGTGTCGATGGAGCCGGTCATCTCCCGCGGCCAGTGGGAGAGGCGGCTCCAAACCGACATCAACTTAGCCAAGAAGGCCCTTCGGGACGCTTTGTCGGTGGAGAGTCAAACGGCGGTCAACGCTGCTGCACCCTCGCCGCCGCTGGCTGCAGCCGGGCCCCACGCCAAGGCGGGGGCGTGCGGGTACGCGTCCAGCACCGAGAACATAGCTCGGCTCTTGCAAGGGTGGATGAGGAATTGTGGGCCCAAGAAGGCCAAGGAGGAGCCCTCTCAGAAGAGTAGGGATGACAATGAGGAGGAGGAGGATCGGGATCATCGAGTTAGCCCGTTTGGGTCGGTTTTCGGGTTCGAGTCGTTTGATTCGTCCAACTCGGAGAACATGTCACCTGAGAGGAGTGTGTTGCAAGGGGAGGGCAGGGCGCAGTTTGAGCAGAATGGGGATGGGAATTTTTCATTGATTGAGAAGTGGTTGTTTGATGAAGGAATGAAGTTTGAGAATGATCATGATCTGTTGATCTAATTGAGCAAGAGTTCAAATTTGTTGATATCGAGAGTTAATTGGTTCCATCTCTCTGCTTATTTGGCCTTTCCTAGCTAATTGAATTGATCAGAGGCCAAGTTTCTTTTAGTTGTGTTGAAGAAGCGACTCTAATTGTTTAATTTATTCTTTGAAATTGTGTATTCTTTCTGTTAAAGCTTCGTTGTGGACAAACAATGGAGTTGTTGATTTGGTCTGTCTTACGGGCCATTTCCTTAAAAAAAACTCATTTTAGGTTATGGGATTAATGTAAAACCCATTTGTACTCTTGTTAATGGACGATAATAAAAGCCACATTTCCTTTTTCGAATTTTTTTCTGATCTAAGCTGTTTTAAAATTTTATTTAGTGAAATAGGCTCCATTTTAAAAAAATTTTGAAGATAGGCTGGTTGGTGTACGTCGGAATAAAGTCGTTCGCCATAACAGCGACTCAACGATACAAACACGCGGAACTTTTTGCTTTTTTAATTTTTGAACAACGTCGCTGCTCATAACAACGACTTTGTTCGTTAAACAATTTTTTAATGTACTGCCGTGGGCAGGGAAATCCCACCAAATACTAACTACAATAGTTATAATTAGATTTCCTTTTTTTGATTTAGAAAGTTTAACTTGAACAAGAACTTTGTAATTTTTTTTTGTTTTAAACGTGAATTTAGATTAGTTGGATATTTTTTTGAAATAAAAATATGAACTTGGATATTTTTTAAATATAAAATTTTAATTCAAATAAAAACATGTTTACTCCAAATAAATATATTATTTATAACATAAAATTAAACAATTTAAATTAAAATTAATTCAAATATTATACATCACTAGTTGTAACCGTCGTGTCATGTACGACTACGACTCAGTATTTTTAGGTATATTATAAAGAGGATATTATAACATAAAAATATAATATAAAATTAAAGTAGGTAATTTACTTCCATTACTAATGAAACCCGAAATAACAACTCACTAGAAGACAAGGAACGAGATTATTATATTATTCGAAAAGTGCAAACACTTGCTTCTTTATTTATGATTTTCTTTACAGCGAGGTTACAAGCCAACGAGGTTAACTAGCTATTGAGGATTACACCCTAGACCTCCTACGAGCCTTCGAGATCTCGATCTAACAACGTTCGAGATCTCCTATTTGCTAAATGATTCTTCCACCTAAGTGTTGCGTGATCGGCCTTGAGGCGAGGTGGACTTGAGAGCGTGGTGTAGAGAGCCTTGTGAGATTTTGTAGCGAGGTCTTTGTGTGACTTGAAGTCTTTTTGTGAACTTCACTTGTCTGCAGCGAGGTCTTTTGACGGTGTTTCTATCACGTCAATCTTCAACGAGCAAGATAGTTCTTGAGTTCAAGATGTTTTTCGACCCTTCCTTGCTACGAGGTTCATCTCTATTTATAGAGGATTGGGGAGTTGAGTTTTGGCCAAGGTTCGATGTGGGACTTCCAGATCGGGGGCTTCTAATTGGTTCGAGGGTGAGGCAGTTGGTGATTGGCTTGGGGAAGCGGCATCCATGAGTGGTCCGTGTGGACGGGTGTCAGTGGAGTCGGTTACGAGGTCTAGGCCTCGTTCCGAGGTCCAGGGGAACTTCGCTTCAAATAAGTGAGGGGTATGGATGTGGGACCCAAAATCATCCTTGGGAATCTCGTCGGGTCCGTTTGTTCTTTATGCTCCAGGCCCACTTCTTATTTTACTATTCTGGACATCATCAATTACCATGTTCGAAAAATATTTTATTTATCGAAATCAAATGAAATAAATTAAATCTATATTATTAAGTTTAAAGTTGAGATAAGGATAGATATTATATTAAGATAAAAATAATATTTATTACTCCTTTTCCTTGACAATATTTTATAAATAGGTTTAATTTTCAAAAAGAAAATAAATATGAATGAAAATAAATATTTCATATTTATTTTCTTTTTAAAAATTAAGCCTATTTATAAAATATTTTCAATGAAAAGGAGTAATAAAGATTATTTTTATCTTAATATATAATCTATCCTTATCTCAACTTTAAACTTAATAATAAATAGATTTGATTTATTTTATTTAATTTCGATAAATAAAATATTTTTCGTATATGGTAATGGAAGTAAATTACCTACATTAAATTTTATATTATATTTTTATGTTATAATATCCTATTTATAATATACCTAAAAATACTAAGTCGTAGCCGTGTATGGAACGACGGTTACAACTAGTGATGTATAATATTTTGAATTAATTTAAATTTAAATTGTTTAATTTTATTTTATAAATAATATATTTTTTGGAGCAAACATGTTTTTATTTGAAATAAAAATTTATATTTAAAAATATCCAACTAATCTAAATTCACGTTTAAAAGAAAAAAATTACAAAGTTCTTGTTAAAGTTAAACTTTCTAAATCAAAAAAAGGAAATCTAATTATAACTAGTTAGTATTTTGGTGGGATTTGCCTGCCCACGGTAGAAAATAAAAAATTATTTAACGAGCAAAGTCGCTATTATGGACAGCAATTTTGTTCGAAAATAAAAAAAAAAAAATTCCACGTGTTTGTATTAGTGAGTCGTTGTTATGGCGAACGACTTTATTCCAACCCACCCAGAGCCAGCCTATCTTGGAATTGTTTTTAAAAAGGAGCCTATTTCACTAAATAAAGCTTTAAAACAGCCTAGAAGGGAAAAAAATTCTCCTTTTTCTCCCCCTTTAGCTCTTTCCTATCCATTCGATTGGAAATAAGTGTCGTTTTAATGCTTGTATTTTAATGAACTTTATGTCACTTTAAATAATTTAGGTAATTAATTAGGATGGATATGTGAGAATTGTTTTTGCTGTTTTTTTGTCAATACTCTTCATTTATTGGCCAAAAAAGTGGTAGATATTTAAAAATAACAGTAAGATTTAAAAAAAAACTTAAGATTTTGAATTAGTTAATATTTTACTAAACTTCATGTCAAAAGCTAAAACATCAACTATTTATCGAAGGGAGTACATATATTTTGAAACTATATATGTGTTCATTGAACCACTACAGATTGCGAAACTCTTATCAAGCCTTACTAGTTTAGTTGGTAGATTTAGGCCACAAGTTAGAATAATTGGTTTTCATTAATGTCATATCAGACCAAAATAAAACAAATTAAAATCCAGCATACTCTGACCAATTGATGATATGTTTTAATTTTAGAAGAGATTTGCAGATAACAAAGTAAGCATAATTCGACAAAATGAACTGTCAAAGTTGTATTCTTTAGTACAAAATACAAGCATATGTATAATGTATTGGCTGTTTAGTTTATAGAGTACGGTGATAGCATTTTGATGTACTGTAAGAAAATGTATGCTTAAGATTAATAATTTCGTGCATTATAGAGTATGAGTTTTTCATGCAAAGTACGGCTAAATGCTGTTGAAAACCAACCTAGCCTATTAAACCATAATCTAATTTTTTTTTTACCAATATTCTTTGAAAAGTAAAATATTTGCAACCCCAAACCCAAAATCGATCAAAAGCGTCCACGTGCCCCAAATAAAGTGAGTGAGCGATTGAGAGTTCCGCTATTCACCCGCATTCTCATTGAAGTTCATCCAGTCCATGCTAATAAGAACTTTATTTGGCCTTGGGCCATCTAGTCAATCGGATAAGTTTTTAAAAGTAATACTCAAAGGTTATCAGTTCGACTCCTGTGGGCAAATGCCTTTCACAAAAAAAAAAAAAAAAGAACTCCATTTGCATTGCATGGACCCGAACAAAGTTATCTCAATAGCATGTTCTCTTTGATTGGAAACCTCGGGCATGTACTTCTTGCAACGTCTTTGGACACCGACAGGGTAATTATTCAAAAGAAAAGGCCTTGACTGTTCTCTTTGCCCGCAGACCAATTAGGCAGTGGATTGAGAAAGTGCTCACTCATGCTCACCGACAGCGTAATGTGCTCTATCTTACATACTTGTTTATTTTATATTTGTTTTTACAACTTGTTCTTAATGTCGTATATTGCTTACATATCTTCATATTAATGCATTTTCATTCTTTTCAAGGTTGGGTTTGAACGGCCGGTTGCTGAGGAACAAGTGAACAATGCATCGGGTCAACCATTGTCAAAACGCAAAGATAATAGAGATGTGGATCAAAACTGCTAAGGGGCATAAAGATCTGAAGATATTTGCATTAGCTGAGCAAGGGACAACCCTCCTTCGCAAGGGTAAGGTTGATGCATGCTTTTCTTCTCATTCCTCGAGCATTTTCCACCCACAACTATCTACCGAGCATCTCAAGGACGAGATGAAGGAAATGCAGGACCAAATGAAGGCTCTTCAAACTCAGAACCATGAAATTCAACGCCAAAACAAGGATTTGAAAGGTGATACGAGCCCGGTGTGGACCGCGTATCGAACCCTTGTTGGTCAAGGGGTTTGAGCCTAATCCGATGTGGACTCCGACTCAGAATAAACGTGGTTGGTTGTCACGGGTTGAAGAACTATAAATTTAGAGCAAAGGAAGAAATTAATTAACTGGCTTTATTGATTGATTGATAGCAGCCTAACAACTTAAGGGTATTTATAACAACCCTAATATCTAAATAATACGAAAAAACCTAATTGCTGATATAATAAAAAAGATATTCTTCCTAAAAAGATAAAATCAAATCTGGAAAGATAATATTCTAATTATCCTAAATATAATCTAATAACCTAATTTCGATAATATTCTAGCGTATCAATTACTCCCCCGGTGAGAATCGACTCGTCCTCGAGGCGGAAATCAGGAGGAGGCTGTGGAAGCCGCAATCAGATCCTCCAGGGTCGAACACAAATGAGGCGATCGATGCAAAGTGGTCGCCAAAATCACAAAACAAAACAGCGAAAATACACTCAGTCTTAAGCATATGGCGTCTCCACTCAACCGAAAACACAACCAGGGCCACAACCCTAATTTTTGGAAGGGGGTCTTGGCGAGGCGGTGCATCAACGGTCACGATGGGACGAGCCGCGGGTGCCGGGAAGGTTTTCATGGGCGTCGAAGGGATGGCCGCGGGCGCCGGGGGTCTGGCCGCGATCGCGGGGATGCTGGCCGCGGGCGCGGGCTCGGTGGCCGCGGGCGCGGGCTCGGTTTCCGTGAGCGCGGGATCTGTTGCCGGGGGCTCGGGCTCGACTTTGTTGGTTGTCGGGGTAGGGTTTTGCTCCACCTTGCTCGCATCTTCGGGAGGACTGCTCAGGAGATGACAAATTCGGTCCAATAGTTGAGCTATAGCGTCGAGTCGTTGATCCATAGCATCGTATCTCAACGACATGTCTTGAAGAAGGGCTCGGATCTGCGCGTCACTGGACATGATAATAACCTAATTTCGGATAATATTCTAGTGTATCAAAAGGCATGCTTGAAAAGTTGACGGAACACATTGCTAGCAATTAGCTCACTCTCTCTCTCCATGGTAATTTAAGATCTTTACTGTTGGTGGTCATTTGGGAACACTTGTTGGATGTTGTTGATGCCATTTTGGATATTTGGAATTGATGCAAGGTTTTGGATTGTTGGATTGTTGTTGGTTTTTTTCTAAACAATTTGGTACTTATAAACAGGTTGATCTAGCTAATTAAAATGGTAGGTGCAGTTTTAGCTAGATGGTAGGTGCAGGTTTTTGCTTTGAGCAATTGTGCATTTGGCCATTTGCCACATATGATTTGATGATCAAATCTTTTTTGTATAATGTGATGCATATGGTATATATTTAATATTGCAAATGTTAGATGCAGGTTAATAATGCAATTAAATAGGTGGATTATACTGATTTTTATAACCACAAAATTTGACACAAAATATTTTGGAGGCTAAGTTTGAGACAAAAGGGCCACAACTTTGGCTATTAAATCTACTCAACCAATTCGAAGCCAATTTTCATGCTAAAAGGCCACACGACATTGGCCATTAAATTAATCTACCAATTCATAGCCAAATTTCATGCTAAAGGCAACAACTTTATCCACTAAATGTATTCGGGGCAAACTTTGATACTAAATGGCCACGACATGTGGATGATGAACAACATTTACTTCTCCTGAATTTAGCCAGAAAACTACTTCGACGCTAACTTTCTAGTTAAATAGACTCAAACTTAGCCACGAAGTGACTCTGACTATACCATGTATTTAGCAGAACGTGATTTTCGAACCCAATCTTGTAGTTAAATACGCACGACTCAAATTTTTGTGGCTAGTTTTGAAGGTACTATTTAGCCGCGAACGTTTTAACCGCAAACTTTTCAACCTGGGAACATTGGTGGTTATCTTTGTAGCGAACCCGTTTTCCTAGCTAACTAAAAATCAATATAGTAAATAGAAAACGAAAGGATATATACAAATACAATGAATACACCACGCTGAACCTTGGCTACACATATTAAGTGGAATTTGCACAAGAATAGATTTGGCCGTGTATTAATTGGCTACTACTCCATTTCTGGCATTACAATAGGTTAAGCGAGATGTCACTTTCTTTGGCATTTGATCACTTGTGTACTTGAGTTGGTGAAAAAAATTGGCCTACAAGGTACCCTATGTATTACTCGTCATCTACCTTGAGCCATGCACAATTATCATACTTTGTACGAATTCACTCATCCAATAAATGACAAACGAAGATCAATTTCTCGGTGCATTAGATGTCAAATCTTGAGTGGTTCACAAATTCGATCGACGTATATTCTATGAATTAAAAATCAGATTTTGGTAAGAAATTTTTTAACTTAAAATGTGAAACTATAGTCTGATATTCCAACAAGGATGCGTTGATAATAGGAGAGGTATACAGTCCTTATATACTAGACTTTATTAATTCCAACTTTAGATGTAAGAATTTATATTCCAATAAATTAAATTGGCATAAGCTAGTGACTCAAAGGTCAATTTCTTACACATTCCATCAATCTATAACTTGATCACCTAACTCGAGCGAATTATAGGGCTAAGTTATGATGAAAGTGAAAATGAAATCTAGTATTGTATAATATAAGATCACAAGATCGATGCCCTTGAACTTGTGTTGCATATTGAATTCCACATGACTTGGGCATGGAAAAATAACCTTTTTTTATCTGGCCATGAAAAGCCATGAATTAAGACCATGTATAGTGATTTCAATTTGCTGGAATTTCTTATCTGGCTGATCTTAAATGCACTCCATGTGAGCACTTCTCACTCTTCTTTACTCTCTTCTTAATTCATCAAAATTCATTGAATTCCTGTTCTTTTTTTTTTCAACTTTTTGCTGCAACTGATAACTTACAAGTAAGTTTAATACTGACCACTCATGTAAAATTCATAGGACCTGTAAAGGTAGAATCAATAATGCTTTTCATGGATAATATATTGATCGATACTACACAATTCAATTCAATTCAATAGGTGAGGTGGACTGTAAAAAACTGGAAAATTAATTATAAACCAAAACAAACCCCAAATGCAACCGCAATTTATAAACAAAACATAATTATGTGTGGGCAAAATATTAGTTCTACAACTAATTTGTGAGGTTCACGTTCTAAAATTAACATTCACTTAGTTCATGAGACCCTATAATGAAAATTCCAATATTTCTAAATAAAAATAATTTAAATTTTAACGTCTAAAATCAAATCCAGTCAAAAGGTTAGGATAAAAATGGAAAAGTTCTGCTTTTGCTTAGTGATCATCTCGAATTGAGGTTTTTGGTGTAGAATATTTGTGGGCCGAAAGATAGGTAGATGGGTCTAGCACATAGGTTAAGCGGGGTTCAATCCTTAACTAACTGACTAGGTTTTGATTTATTAAATTTTCGATATATATAAAAAACACTTTAAAACATTTTTTTTGTGTAAATAGGTTGATCAGTTGACACTTGGACAAAAGTAAGTTAATGGACCTAGGATAAGTAGACATTTTGATGGAGCAAAAGTAGCGTCACATGGGCGGCTCATGTAATGCGGCGACGTAATTAAAGACGACCGTAAAGTTTCATCCTAAAACTCATCATCAATAAAAAAAATAATTCCAAAAATTATATATTAGACTTTGATTTATTAAATTTCTGAGAACACTCTCACATGTAGATGAAATAATTAATGTAGAACTAAATACTTTACAAGATAATCCCACCCAAGCATTATATCTTTAGTGGATGATGATTGATGATCGACTTAGATAATATCACAATAGGTTTTCAAAGGTCTAATTAAATTTAAGATATTTTGGGTTGATTATGTCAAAATAGTCTATTTCAGCTTTTGTTCTTTCCGGTTCAAATTAAAATGAATTTTTTTCTGCTATATGCTCAATTAAACTTTTATTTTTAGAAATAGGCTGGGTAAAAAATATATTCTCAAGATAGGCTGGATTAGGAGGTTCGGGACGGAATTTGTGGATGGGATCGATTTTTTGTTAAAACGTTGTCTTGCCCAGCGACTTTTTTTTTTTTTTTTTAAATTGCACTTTAAAAATTCAAAATAACAATCCATGTATCAAGCAACGGCTCATGCAAATTTTTTAATCAATCTATTTTCCAATAAAAAGAAAGGTAAAAATACTTAATTTTTTTTAAAAAATAATATTTAACAACAATCAATTACAATAAAAAAGATGGTTAAAATAATTTAAATATTTAACCCATAAAATGAAGGCTAATATCATTAATTAGTTTGTCTTAAAATAAATTATACTACTGTTAATTAAGGACTCACTCTCGTAACGAATCAAAATTGATAAAAGCTCACCTACAAAATCGATAAAAATCATTTAAGCACTTAAAAACTACTGTAAAACCTCCCTAAATTAATACTAATTAAATTAATAAACTTTCTAAGATAATATTTTTCTCTAGTCCCAACTTGAACCAATGGTAAATTTAACAAATTTCGATAAGATTATAAGATAATATATTTAAAAAAATATTATATAAATATAAGGGCCCATTAGTATACTAAATTAATAATTATATAAACTTACGTATACATAACTAAGACAACATACTTATTGCATCAACATTTCTAGCATTGTGTTTTGAACTACACAAAAAATTGTGAGGAGTTCTAGATGCGATTAGTGCTTCGTTTCGAAGAACCGATTTTAAAGGTATTGTATGGTTTTCAACTTCATCATCAATATTATTTTTAAAAATAGTAGCCACAATGTCTTCTAATGCTATTGAGCTCTAAACATACATCATTTTTATTGGTTCATTTTTATCGGTTAATCGAATAGGCTATTGGCATCCATTTTATTATATTACCTAGAGGTTATGTAAGTATAAAAATCTCTATAAATTTTTATCCTAGGTTATTTCTAGATAATATCTAGAAATAAAATTTCTATCAGTTAAAAAAATTACTTTAAATTAATTAATTTATAGATTAATTAATATCCCTATAAAATAATAATGCCATGGTCCTAACTAGATAACCCTATTAATTTATAAAGGTTTTACTATACATCTATTTTGTAAGTGGGCTTTTATCAATTTTAATTCGTTACGAGAGTGAGTCCTTAATTGACAACAGTATAATTTATTTTAAGAATAATCTAATGAATGACATTAGCCTTCATTTATGGGAATTTTTTAAATATTTAAATCATTTTAACCAACTTTTTTATTGTAATTGATTGTTGTTAAACATTAGTTTTTTTTTAAAAAAATTAAGTATTTTTACCTTTCTTTTTATTGGAAAATAGATTGATTAAAAAAATTAGCATGAGCCCGTTGCTTGATACATGGATTATTATTTTGATATTTTTAGCCCTTTGTAATCCCCAAAAAAAAAAAAAAAAAAGTCGCTGGGCAAGACAACTTTTTAACAAAAAATCGATTCCATCCACAAATTCCGTCCCGAACCTCCTAATCCAGCTTATCTTGGGAATATATTTTTTACCCAGCCTATTTCTAAAAATAAAAGCTTGATTGAGCATATATCAGAAAAAAATTCAATTAAAATATACACCCACGTTCTATATGTTTGTATAATTAATCAGTCTGAGGCCCATTATTAATTGCGAATAAGATTATATTAAATTGATGAATTGACAAATCTTTCTGAATAATGAGACATAGATTTAGGCTTCTTTTCTTGGCAGATCGTATGTCTTGGCTAGTTGTCTTCAATTTAACAAGTCTTCAGTGGAGAAAAATCACAGCTACTTTCTTAAACATGGATACATATAGAGAGGACTAGGTTTTTCCCTTTAAAGATTTTATCTATATATCTTACAATGTTTCGACTAATGTGTACGCACATATTAATATATTAAATTAAAAAATTATTTTTATACTATAACTTAAATTATTTATAATGGGTAAATCCTAAGAAATAAATTAAAATCAAAAATAGTTTTTATTATATATGCAAAACTCGGGATTCTTATTAATGTGTGTCCATAAATCCGTACACGTTAAAAAGATCCATATCAAAAAACAAAGTTGTAAGGACTGAGCGTCTTAATGGGAACATCCGGCGAACTCCCTTGTCTAGTCTTGAATCCTACTTGCAGTCTGCGAGGGAACAATCAATGATACCTGTACTTGGATAGATTTGAATCGTGTTAACACTTTCCGAAATCAGAATTTCGCCCCTTACAAGCCTTAGGGAATCCACGAAATCTGAAGTGAGATAAGACAAATCTTCTAGTTCTCTCCAAGGCTTTTGGAAAGAACTAAACTATAAAAATGTAATAATAGATTGTGGCTTCGGTTTTTGATTTGATCTTAAGAGAGATCTTGTTCAACAACCACGACTCTATTCCCCTTTGCCTTTAAATAGGACGTGGGAAATGATAGGGATTCATTTCTGGTCGTTTAACAGAAGTTACATGGTGGTTACATGGCGGTTACCAACGGTTACCAACCCTTCCTTCTATCACCAACGTCTCTCATCAAAGAGACACGTGTTTAACTTCAAACCAGTCATAAAGAGAAGTTACTAGACTTTTAAACATCAGTTATCAAGGCGGTTATCATCCACTAAGCACGTGGCGAAAATTCCGCAAGACCACTAAACTGTTGTTTCCTACAACACAGTTGTTGTTCCCTACAGTACATCTGTAGTTTTCATTGTTCTTTAAGGAACAGTGTAACTTAACCTTTATATATCCCTCTAGACCTCAAGTATACTTACACAAGCGTGTACTCCACACCCCCAAACTTGTGATATAGCTAAGTGAGATCCCATAGCGTCGTATGAACCCCGATCACACTAAAAGGCACTGTTCCCATATAGGGAACAGTCACTTGATGACACTAAAATCACCAACAATCCTCCCCCATTTTAGTGTAATCCTTGATTCATAAAATAAACAAGCTTTCATCCCAAACTCATGCATAAACACAAATATCGAAACGATTGAATTTATGTCTTAGTGTAATTACACATTTCAAACACCCCAGAATCATGCATGGTATCTTAAAGATTGAACCAATCAACCACTTTGGATGCATGAAGATAACACACACATAAGTTACTTTACAATTCTATTAGTCTAACATGACTCCATTTAGGGCCTTGAGTCCTTATCCATTCTTGAGCGTTTTGAAGCCAACCCAAACTTCATGGAGCGACCAAACCCCACTCCCATATAGGTAGAACCTTTAGTCGTGCACCTACAATTTCACTTTTTCAAAGGAACTATTAAGAATACTATGCCTTCAACCTCCAACTTGTAGGAACAGAGCACACATTTGGGGACTGTTCCTTGTGCTCATAGTTTCTAGGTGTGGGCTTTCCACATTGAATTCTGTCCCTAAAGTTCATGAGGTAGGAATTGGGTATCCCACCACTAGAAAGCTTATACGGGTCTTAATCCCATCCCCTTAGCAGACTTGGAGACCAAGTCTCTAGCCAACCCCTTCGTCAAGTGATCAGCCAAGTTTTGTTGTGACCTAACAAAATCCACCGAAATCACCCCATGCGTAGTGAGCTCTCTTACCGCACTATGCCTCACGCCCAAGTGACGTGATTTCCCATTGTATACATGGCTATATGCCTTAGCCAAAGTTGCAGCACTGTCACAATAGATCGATATGGGTGAAATTGGTTTTTCCCAAAGGGAACATCATAAACCAAGTTCCTCAACCATTCGGCCTCTTTTCTAGCCGCAACCAAAGCAATAAACTCCGATTCCATGGTAGAACTTGAAATGAAAGTTTGTTTCTTGGATGCCCAAGATATAGCTCCTCCACCAAGAAGGAACATCCATCCACTAGTAGAAGAATGATCATCTTCATTCGTGATCCAACTTGCATCCGAATACCCCTCTAATACCGAGGGTGATCCAACATATGTAAGACCAAGATCTATTGTTCCCTTCAAGTACTGAAGTACTCGTCGAACTGCTTGCCAATGGTATGCACTAGGATTACTAGTGTAACGGCTAAGTTTCCCTAGTACAAAAGCAATATCTGGTCTTGTACTTTTCATAGCATACATTAAGCACCCAATTATCCTTGAATACTCAAGTTGCAACACTGTTGTTCCCTCGTTAGGGAACAGTTTGACACTTGGATGATACGGAGTTTTTAAAGGAGCATAATTGCCACAATTAAACTTATTCAAAACTTTCTCAATGTAATGAGATTGTGATAATGACCATCCTCCTTCAACCCGTTTTATCTTTATCCCTAAGATAACATCGGCCTCCCCCATGTCCTTCATGGAGAATTGTGATGACAAGAACTCCTTAACAAGATCAACTTGTTCTTGATCAGTTCCAAAGATCAACATGTCATCCACATATAAACAAATTATGACCCCATTCATGGAATCATCAAATTTGCTATATACACACTTGTCCGCTTGGTTCAATTTGAATCCATGGGACAACACAACCTCATCAAACTTTCGATGCCATTGCTTTGGTGCTTGCTTTAGCCCGTACAAGGATTTGATCAATTTGCACACCTTATGCTCTTGTCCTTACATAATAAATCCTTCAGGTTGTTTCATATAAACTTCCTCTTCAAGATCCCCATTAAGGAACGCAATTTTTATGTCCATTTGGTGGATAACCAGGTTGTGTATCACCGCCAAGGCAATCAATAACCTAATGGCGGTGATACGAGCAACTGGTGCATATGTATCAAAGTAGTCGGTTCCATACCTTTGTCTAAAGCCTTGGACAACCAATCGAGCCTTAAACTTGTCAATAGTACCATCCACTTTCATCTTCCTTTTGAAGATCCATTTACTTCCCAATGGTTTACATCCAGGTGGAAGATCAGCCAAAACCCATGTATTGTTCCCCATGATGGAATCCATCTCATCATTAATGGCCTCCTTCCAAAAGGATACATCTTGAGACTTCATTGTCTCATCAAAAGTTCTTGATTCATCCTCAATATTGTAACAATACAAATATTGGAATCCAATCTCGTCCCTAGTTCCCTCTACCAAGTAAACTTGGAAATCAGGACCAAAGGACGTTTTCTTCCTTACTGTTTTACTCTTTCGAATCTCTGGTTCATTGTTCCCTAGTGAGACGTCACAGTCGTTGTTCCCACTAGAACAGTGAGTCGTGTTATTGTCTCCACTTGAACTGGGAATAAGATCTTTTGGTATAGGTGTCGATGAAAATCTGTTTTCATCAAATATGGCATCTCTTGACTCTATAACGGAGTGAACCGAAATAGATTTGTTTGGTTCAATAACATAGAACCTATATGCCTTGGAATGCTCAGCATATCCAATAAAAATGCACTCTACACCTCTTTCACCCAAGGTTTTCCTCTTGGGATCGGGTAGTCTTACAACCGCCCTACAACCCCAAACTCGAAGGTAATTCAAGTTGGGTTTCCTTTTGAACCAAAGCTCATATGGAGTAGTCTTGTTCCTCTTGTTTGGAACTCTATTCAATAGGTAAAAAGCCGTTAACATGGCTTCTCCCCAAAATCCATCATTTAATCTCGAGTAGGAAAGCATGGAATTGACCATTTCTTTAAGAACTCGATTCTTTATCTCCGATACACCATTTTGTTGTGGTGTATAGGGAGTCGTAGTTTCATGAATGATACCTACGGATTGGAAGTATTCTGGGTCAAAATATTCACCACCTCTATCGGTGCGCAACCTTTTGATCACTGTTCCCAACTGTAGTTCTACTTTAGTTTTATAAAGCTTAAATTTTTCTAGGGCCTCATTCTTAGCATGCAACAAAAATACATAGCAATAGCGAGAATAAACATCAATATACGTGACCACATATTTCTTATTTCCCAAAGAAGGGAAAGCATGAAAATCACACAAATCACTATGTATTAAATCAAGCACGGCACTGTTCCTTTGAACACTAGGAAAAGGTTGTCTAGTTATCTTAGTAAGCATGCATGTTCTACACTTTTCTATATTCATGTCAAAAGGTGGAATTAAACCAGTCCTAAACATATCAAACATGCGTTTATAATGTACATGTCCCACCCGAGCATGCCATAAAGAAGACATTGTTCCTGAGGGAACAGATTCATGTGTACAAGTCATGTAAATAGAATTTAAAACTTTATTTTTATTCAACTTAAACATTCCATTACATAGGTAACCACGACCAACAAATACACCGCCTTTCGACAATATAAATTTGTCGGCTTCAAACACCAAACGAAAGCCTAATTTATTAAGGATACTTCCTGAGACTAAGTTTTTCCTTATTCTGGGTAGATACAACACATTATTAAGAATTAAAGCCTTCCCAAATGAGAACTCTAATTCCACTTGGCCTTTGCCTAGTATGGGGGCAGTTGACTCATTTCCCATATGAAGAACACGTCCATCATCCACAAGAGTTAATGACTTGAACATAGACTTGTCCCTACACACGTGAGTGGTCGCACCTGAGTCAACCCACCATGATATCTCATCATCCTGCATAAAGAAAGCCTCAGAAATCATAGAAACAAAATCCAAACTAGGAGATGTAACTATACTGGGAACAATCACTGTTCCTTTCTGACCTTGATGAGATTTCTGCCCCTGTTCCTTAGAACCGTGAGCAGTCTGGTTAGAACCATTGTCTTTCTTCCCCTTTGGAGTCGTACAATCCCTTCTAAAATGTCCCGACTTACCACAATTCCAACATCCAACTCCTTTTGGGGAACGTCTCTTGTTGGGACCGTTACTTGTGTTGTTACGTGGCCTCTTCTTGCCTTTGTTCTTATTCCCTTTATGGGAACCATCTTCCACCATATTAATGGATGAAAATCCTGGAGTCTCTTTCTCCTTTCCTTTCTCTTGCGTACGAAGGCCCTCCTTGATACGCAAATGGCTTCCAAGTTCCACAAGGGAAATATCTTCCTTCTTGTGCTTCAACATGTGTTTAAAGTCTTTCCATGATGGAGGTAACTTATCAATTACACTTGAAACAGAGATGGACTCGTCCATCTTCAACTTGTGTTGAGCAAATTGCCCCAAGATACGAAGTATCTCATTAAATTGTTCCATCACCGGTCTTGAATCGACCATCTTGTAACTGTTGAAGTTACTCACGAGGAACTTCACACTTGAAGCATCCTCAGCCATGTATTTGGACTCTAATGAATCCCAAAGTTCCTTGGCGGATTCAACATTTTGGTACACATCAAAGAGAGAATCAGACATACCATTTAAGATGTGGCCTCGACAAATGTAGTCATCGTCTCCCACTTGCTCCTCTTCCTTAGGGCTTCAACCAACACTTCATCATCGGACACCTCGGGCATTGGAGTGGACATGACATACAGCACCTTGAGCGTGGTCAAGAGGAAATGCATCTTCTTTTGCCAACGGCGAAAATCCATTCCCTCAAATTTCTCCAACTTTTGGAACTTCGTCGTCATCTCACGTACAAATGTTATTGATTAAAATTCTGATTTCAATTGTAAGGACTGAGCGTCTTAATGGGAACATCCAGCGAACTCCCTTGTCCAGTCTTGAATCCTGCTTGCAGTCTGCGAGGGAACAATCAATGATACCTGTACTTGGATAGATTTGAACCGTGTGAACACTTTCCGAAATCAGAATTTCGCCCCTTACAAGCCTTAGGGAATCCACGAAATCTGAAGTGAGATAAGACAAATCTTCTAGTTCTCTCCAAGACTTTTGGAAAGAACTAAACTATAGAAAATGTAATAATAGATTGTGGCTTCGGTTTTTTATTTGATCTTAAGAGAGATCTTGTTCAACAACCACGACTCTATTCCCCTTTGCCTTTAAATAGGACGTGGGAAATGATAGGGATTCATTTCTGGTCGTTTAACAAAAGTTACATGGTGTTTACATGGCGGTTACTAACGGTTACCAACCCTTCCTTCTATCACCAACGTCTCTCATCAAAGAGACACGTGTTTAACTTCAAACCAGTCATAAAGAGAAGTTACTAGACATTTAAACATCAGTTATCAAGGCGGTTATCTTCCACTAAGCACGTGGCGAAAATTTCGCAAGACCACTAAACTGTTGTTCCCTACAACACAGTTGTTGTTCCCTACAGTAACATATGTAGTTTTCATTGTTCCTTAAGGAACAGTGTAACTTAACCTTTATATATCCCTCTAGACCTCAAGTATACTTACACAAGCGTGTACTCCACACCCCCAAACTTGTGATATAGCTAAGTGAGATCCCATAGCGTCGTATGAACCCCGATCACACTAAAAGGCACTGTTTCCATATAGAGAACAGTCACTTGATGACACTAAAATCACCAACAAAAGTTCGATCATGGATACACAAAAGCCAACTACTCAAACAGTGTTCAGAAGATCATGTTATAAGATGATTGCAAAACAGTATTCGTACGTCCAGCTTTTTTCTATTAAGTATATATTAATGTGACCAAATTAATCAACAATTCATAAATGTTAGATCTTGAATCACAATTTTTCATTCTTATTTACTCATGTGGGACCGTCATATTAATACTCCATTATTTCAATCAACTATGGTGTGACTCAAAATTCCAATCACCTAAGAGAAGAATTTAGGCACACCAAATCTATATATGCTTTGGCTCACACGATTAGTAACCCAAAATTAAAAGAACTCAATTTTGAACATATTTAATTATCGTAATTAATGTATTAGATATATATATATATATATATATATATATATATATATATATATATATATATATATATATATAACTACCAAAGTCTAATTATGATTGAACCCGCTAATTATAAACTCGATTCTAAATGATCATTTCTTCACAGTTTGCTTTACGTCTTTGCCTATATATTCATGGAGAGAATAAAATCATTTTTCTAACTCTGCACCAGGAATCGTACAGAGATTGATCTTTGTTGTTCATTTTGATGGAGCCCTAATTTGTATTCTGGGCGAACAGATGCATCAATTAAATCGATGACCACTTGCCAGCTTTTGATGTATAGTGTGTAGGAATAATAGGTTAAAAATCAACTGTGATTGCCAGACAAGAGTTTGATAACGACAAAATCATGTCGTCGTCGTATAGACCAGACATTAATTAATGTTAGTTAGGTAGCAATTAGACGGATAGATGAAGTTGATTATATAGTTCAAGTCAATGCAATTTTAGGTCGTACGTTATCTACTCCATTTAGCATGGTTAGTGTCGTGTGACAGATAAACGCTAAAAAATAAGTTTGGAACCGTAAGCTTTTTCATATTTCTAGATTTTTATCTTTATATGTTCTGTTATATCTTTTTCTTGGAAATGTTAAATATATATGTTAATATAATTTTCTATGTTTATTTAGTTTATTACATGCACTTTAGGACATCGAGGCTTATAACAACATTCGAGTTCGTCTTGGGCTCAATTTATCCATGCTGGTTTAGAGGCAACTCAATACTTAGGCCCATAATGGTGACTGAAGCCCACTTCCTCTCAGATAATGGGCTGGAGAACTACAAAAGAAGTGTGCCCATAAAGTTGAAAAATCACCTTGACCTCCGCCAACTGCTCACTCCAGCAAAACATAACACTTCATTATTTGCCTCTCGAGTAAATTTCTCATTTAGCCTCCTCTGATCCAGGTAGGTTTGTGGAGATTTTTGAAAGTTCTTACTATTTAAATACTATATAAATGGATGTTAGGTAAAACAAGATTTTTTTTTAAAAGGTTGAGATTTTACGAGGTTTGAAATCAAATAATGAAAACCGTAGAATAGATAGGTTTTAACAGGTTTGTAAATTTTAACAAATCATTTTTTATTAATTAATTTAAATTAATTCCTTTATGACAATTTAAAGGTAAAGCCTATCTAAAAACTTTATAATGGGTGAACATTGAATTAGGTTTTGGAAGATTTCAAATAAGAAAACCTTTACCTATTAAAAACCTTGAATAGGGTTTCGACAAGACAAGGTTTTTTAGAAGATGGAGGTTTTTGAGGAGGTTTGAAACAACAAAATAGAAACCTTTGGATAGATAGGTTTTAGTAGGTTTGTAAAAAAATTTAACACAACATTTTTATTAATTATTTAAATTAATATTCTTTTTGGTAGTTTTGAAATAAAACCTACGCAAAAACCTTACTATACCAAACAACAAATAAGGTTTTAGGAGATTTTAAAAAAGAAAACATGCACTTACCCAAAAACCTACACCTACCCAAAAACCTTCTCAATAACCTCCACCTTCTTAAAAACCTTGTTTTACCGAACAAAGCCTTAACCGTTGTTGGGTTCTTCCCAAGAGTAAGAGAAAGTTCCATGCTTCTTATTTGAGCTCTATAGAAGTTTTAAAGTCTGTGAGATAGTAGATTATGGGTTGTGCACACGTAAACCTAATATGTATGCAGAGACGGACCTGGGCGGGGGCCGGTGCCCCCACTTCCGTCCGACTAATTATTTATTTATATTGTTTTATTATATTTTTTAAAGTATAAAATTAAAAAAAACTATACTAATACTATAAGTATTAATTAGTCTAGTTGGTCTAGTTCTCGTTTTACTAACAAAGAGTATATTGTTCGAATCTTATCTCTTAGTCATCCCCTAAATTAACGTTCTAGTTTTGTTGGTATTTTAATTGAATATGTTTTATCTGTCATATTTTTTTATGTTTTTTATTTTTCTTCCTTAGTATAAATCAGTCTTTTTTCGATTCTAGTTTGTTAAGCTTTTAAGAGCTTGAATTATGTTTTCTCCGTATGTTAATTTTAAAAGTACACTATGGAACGACTATTTTAACAAACTGTATTTTTTTAAGATTTAACAATCATTTTCAGTTAAAAAAGTAAAAATAAATAAATAAATTTTGAAAACGATGTCACTAGTATCACCAATTCACGGTTGACAACTCCACCCTCACGGATAATATAAGTTGTGTCCCCGCTTCTAGAAGATCCTGCGTCCGTCACTGTGTGTATGGTTCTGTCCTAAAATTATTTGATAATATAAGTAGTCACCGATATTATATATTAGGCTTTTTTGTCAATCAACTTCAATATTAATGCATGATGTTAGAAATAGTGGATAGAAGATTCGAAAGCATTAGATTTTAATCAATACGACTCACATGCCTAAATAGAAAGAGAGTGTTCGATATTCAACCTCAACGTGTTGCAAATTTTCCTAATATTGATTGGGTCTTTTGATGGTGGTATGGGAAACAAAGATCGGACTTCTGGTAGTGTTGTTGCATGAAATAAACAGATCCTGAATGGTGTCAAGTGTGAATATATTAGCTTGCTCTAAATATTAGAGGTTTGGTCAATACACTAATTATAACAATTAGCTTAGGTTTGTTAGAGCAAGCTCAACAATATCCCTAAATTTTTAGGGATTGGGCTTTTAGGGATTTTGGACTTTTTTGGGTTTAATAGAATCCCTAACCCTTTCCCTATTATAAAGCAACTAATTAATGAGACGGGCCTTGTCCAAAAAATGGGTAGAAGTGTTATTAGTTAAAAAGTACTTCAGGTTTAGAAGATACTAGTTGTACCCGTCGTGTCATGCACGACTATGGTTCGACATTTTATATATATTAAATAAAAATATAATATAATATTTAATATAAGTAATTTATTGCATATACAATGTATAATTTTTTTTTGAAATCAAATCAAATAAAATAAAGGCGAATTTGCGCATATACCCTAAAAAAAGTTAATAAAATAAAGAATATCCGTTTTTAGATTAAATGGTAAGAGTGCCCCTTTTGGGCATTTTTTACCCTAAAAACTTCAGTTTATTTCATTTATTAGTGAATTACGGAGTATAAAATAAAACAAATGTTTTATGGCTCCTTTGAATTCCCCATTTTTTACAATAAGGAAAGATTAAATATTAAGAAAAAACAGAATCAACTGATTTCCCATTTTTAGGAGAGAATCAAATCTCCCATTTTTTACAATTGCCTGCTCGAGCAGTCAAAGATCTCCCATCTCAATTTCCACGAACTCCTCTGATTGATTACCGCCTTCATCTCAATTTAGCCAACTGATAGTTTTCGTGCCGATCGGGGCATAGAGGAAGAATAAGAGTAAGGAAGATCGGGACACAGATCGGGACACAGTTTTCGTGCCGATTGGTCTTACCGTAACATATAATCCTCTAGCAGGTGGGCGCCGATCGGGACACAGATAAAGAATAAGGAAATGGAAAAGAGTAAGGAGCCATAGCCAAATGCTCGGTGGAGGGGGAGAAGAATTAATTAGGGAAGAGGGATTAGTATAAGAATACTTGATAAATCTTTCTGTTTATTTTTGTAATTGAATATTATTTAAAATGATATTTAAGTTTTTTTTTTAAAAGCCGAAAATTTTGAATGGGCATTGTTGCTTTTAAAGTGGGTATTCAATTATTTAATTTGGGCATTGATGTAAATGTAAAATAATGTAGGTATTTTTTCTATTAGGAACTTTTTTTAGGGCATAGATCACAATAAACACTAAAAATAAATATAAGTTATTGATGTTGAGAATAAAAAAAGATTATTAAGGTAAAATAATGTACACTTATCTTTTCCCTTGATGATATTTCATAGATATCTAATTTAAAAAAAGATAATATTATGAATAAAAAAGATTTATATATTAGAATATGGAAGTGTTAAGATTTTAAAAAATAATAATTAAATTAATAAATATGATATAACAAAATATAAAAGATAAATATAAAAATTACTTATTTATAGAAAGTAATTAAAAATAATAATTTATTTTGATTTAAGTGGGGCCAAACTCATTTTGTGGCTCGATAAAGTAAAAATTAGATAAGATTAAATATTGTATTTTTCATATTTTTATTACTTTGTATGTACCTTAATTTAGAGATCATCAAACATTTTAATTTATTTATTTAATATTATATTACCTATTTTTAAACATTATAATTATTTATCATTAATTTTTTATTATAAAATAAAAAATATCACTATTTTATAAATTCGTGAAAAGATATCATGTTGAAAGATAAAAGATATTTATAAAATATTTTAAATTTGTTATCTTTAATTTTAAATATTTGTATAAGGAAGTTTTCAAAAGATATTGTTATACTAAATAGATATTTATTCGATGTTAAAGATAGATTTAAATAGTTAAAGACGAATATAATAGAAAAAGGTTACACTATTTGGAATGAAAATTAATTTTGTAAATATGAGGTGTGGTCAGAATCGTTCTAGTGGCTTTAAAAGTTACAACTTTAGTATATAGTTATAGATAAGCCGAAAAGGAAAATAAGAAAAATATAATATAATTTTTTTTTTATCAAAATTCAATTTAGGAAAGTATTTATCTAGATATTGAAATTTTTTTTATCAAAATTTGATTGAAGATAAATCTTTTACATAAATAAATAAAAAATAAAGATAGAATAATTTTCGTTATTTTTTAATTAAATTTCGAATTTAAGAATAATCTTTCACATAAATAGATAGAAAAGAATTTAATTAAAAAGGCTAAATTAATATAAATAAAAAATAATTTTTAAATGTAAGGTGGGGCAAAAATTAACGTGTTGGATCTAAAAAGTATATCTTTAATATATAGTTATAGATTATACATATATATGGCTATTTTTATTTCAAAGATATATATTTGATCACGTGTATATATTTTTTCTTATTTTTTTAATTTATCTTTTACAAATATAATAAATATAATATGCTTTTTTATCCATATTGGTCAAATCTACTAATATTATTTTATCTTTATGTTTATTTGGGATAAATTTTTACAAATTTTATTTTTTCTTTATGGTTACTTGGAGATAACTTTTTTTTCTTCATAATTGACTATTTAAAATTATTATTTTAATAAAGGGGTGATGTGGCGCAATGTGGTGACAGAAATTGCTCCGGCTTTAGTTATTAGTAACTAGTTGATGACCCGGGCCTTGCCCGAGGATCTTTTTAAATAAATACTGTATAATATGTTAATATATATATAGGTATTATAATTTTTACAATAAAAAGTAATATTAAAAATAATTAATTGTAATTTATTTTAATTATAATAATATATTTTATTATTAAAATGTATACAAATATTATCTTATTCCTAGAAATGCTATTTGCAATATTTATGTAATGATCATAAAAAAAGTTGAAGTTCTTAAGTAGGGTTGACTCGAACCCGCAAAAAAACAACAATGAATTGACCTAATCAACATATAAATTTTAACGACATGAACATGTACTCAACCTGAACCTAAAATGACAAAACCTAAACACGAATGTACTAATTAAATAATTTCATTATGCATGTGTCAAAGTGGATGTATATTTTATAATCCATATTTTAATCTTTTTTTATTATTTTGTCATTAATTTAATAATTCATGGAGATTTAAATATTCACATGTTGTTTTTATATACAGAAAAATTTAAATGTAAAAATTGTTTACCTCCTCATCCATATCTTTTGATCCAATTGATGATATGAGGTCTTTGTATTAAAAAAGGAAGATGAAAATTAAGTAAATTAAAAATATTGAAAAAATAAATTTGAGAAAACTCATACATTCTCACCTATAAAATTTATTCCAAGTTCTTTTGCTAAATATAAAATCATTATTTAAGAGATGTTAAAAGTTTAGGATGGAAATTTTTACCTATTTTTTAAATAATTTTATTATATTATAATTTCTATAATTAAAAGTCTCTATTGAAAAAATTATAAATTAAATTAATAAATTTTATATACTTATGTTAAAAATAAGATAAATAATTTTTTTTTAAAAATATGAAAATATTAATACTTTATAGTCCTATCTTATAAAAATCACATAAAATGAATTAAAAATTAGTTTATTTTTTTTTATCTTTGGAAAAAGATAAATAAAAAATAGTTTTGTATTACTATTGTATACCTTTGTATGATAAAAGTAAAATATTACTTATCTATATTTACTTTACATATATTAAGATAAGATTTATAAAAAGAAAATAATTTTTTTATTATTTACAATAATTGAAACTCGAATTTTAAGATATTTTTCCTAACCCAAATTCTATTTTTTCTCCTACTTTTACATATAAAACCAAAAAACTTAAAACTCAATTGTAGCAAGTAGTAACCAAAATATTTTTCTAACCCAAATTTTCACTTTTTTGATCAAAATTTGATTGAAAAAAAATATTTACATCAATGGATAAAAATATAAAATAATGTAATTTACATTGTTTTTAAGTAAATTTCGTTGTTTAATTTTTTTAGCAAAAATATATATAAAATAATTCAATTAGAAAATCTAAAATAATATGAATAAAAATTAAAAATTTTAAATATGAGGTGATACTAATGTGATGCCCTATAAAATTTTAACTTTAATATATATTTATATATAGATAGATAAATACATACATAATATTTTTTCAATTATTTTATCTATATGTTTATTTGGGATACTTTTTTCACAATTATTTTACGAATGTTTTTATAATTCAATTAATTATTATTAATATATAGCTTCTAGTATATATCTTGTATGGTATATAATCTATATTCAATTATATTATTTTAAAAATTAAAAAAAAATTTTTAGAGATATTTACATAGATCACATCAAAGTTATATATGTAATCTAGATATTTTTATTTTTATGAGTTTTTTTATTTGAAAGATATATAACTGATTTACATAGATCACATAGAAAAGTAATAGATTTTTTTATCTTTATGTTTAATGGAATAACTTATTTTTATTAGTATTTCCATATTTCAATTAATGATTTAAAATTATTATTTTAATAAAAAAGTAATGTGGCGCAATGTGGTAGAAGAAATTGCTACCGCTTTAATTATTAGTAAATTAGTAATAGATAGATATTTCAATAATTAAATTAAGAAGGGTTCATATTTTATTTTTTTATTTTTTTTGTATCTTTTAGGCTTTGATTACGTGGAGAAAGGTCGGTTACAAAGTTGAATTTTTAAAATTTTTGGATGAAGGGTAAGAATAATAATGAATATTTGAATAATTAAATGGGATTTTCCTTTTGGTGACTCCGTACTTTTGACATTTTCTTTTGATACTCAAGAAAAAAAATTATTCCTTTTGGTGCCACTATACTCTTAAAAAAGTTATTTCCATAGCCTTAATAACACTAAAGTCAAATTTCACTCAAATTTTTAACATCTCCGTTACCAAATAAAAACACTTTTCACTTTTGTTCTTTTTGACTCCATTTCTACCCCTCCAAGAACAGTCTTCACCTCCATTTCTAAACGCCTCTTCAAACTCTCTTCTTTTTCTTCTTTGTTTCAACATCCATCGACAAATCTCGTACAAGTATGATCCATGACGAATTTTGCTGTTCGAATTCTTTTGTGTGCGGCAAAGAACCCTAATTTTATTGCTCCATGGTTTCTTGTAATTCTCCGAATAATTTTGTCGTTTCTCTAATTTGAGGCTTCCCGTTTGTTGAATTATGATTTAGCTTACTAATTAACCTCCCTGATTGAAATTTCCCGAAATTGAATTCTCACGAGGTTGAATTTGGGTTTTTATTGTCGGTGGGTGCATTTAGGGTATCTGGGAAAGTGAAGGTGAGAGGTAATTGCTTGTTTCCATGCTTAATTTAGTCTCTAATTTAGGGGTACCAAAAGGAAAATCCCTAATTAAATTAAGAAGGGTTCGATTAATTTTGTAGATACTTTCAATAATTTTAAAAATTAATCTATATCTTTGTGACCTCGGCTACATATTTTATTTAATCTTTTTTAATCTTTAGGTAAGAATAATAATGAATATTTGAATAATTAAATTAAGAAGGGTTCGGCTATTTTGTACGTACTTCCAATAATTTGAAAATATAATCTATATCTTTGTGACCTCCTCTACTACATATTTTATTTAATCTTTTTTTTTATCTCTTACAAATTGTACACATAATCTATTTATTATTTATATAACTATTCTATTTCAAATATATATATTTCATATCAGGTACATATTTTTGGAATGTTTTTTATCTATCTTTTACCAATATAAAAAATATAATGTCCCTTTCCTTATCTATTTATATCTATTTGAGGATAATATTTTTTGCATAATAATTTTTTAATTATTTTATATTTCATTTAGTTAAAAAAATTATTATTTTAATAAAGGGGTGATGTGGCGCAATGTGGTGGCAGAAATTATTCCGGCTTTAGTTATTAGTAATAGATAGATATTTTGATTCTCCAAAATGAGTAGAGACATCCCCAAATTTAGAGTGATCTAAAAATCACCCAAATCCTCTATTTTCATTTTCTTTTTTTCTTTTATATTTTAAAAGACAAATAAAATAAAAAAGTATACTTTTTCTTCCATAATAGAAGCACCATGACCTCCTCTTGAACTTTGGTTGGCTTGACCTTTTTCTTCCATTTGAGCAAGTAAAAATTCTTCATATTCATCACCAATATCGTCATCATCATGCATGAATGTATCAACAAGATAACGACTAGCCAATGAACGACGATCCATAAAACTTAGATTTCAAGTTGAGAAAAAGATGAATGCAATGATTGTGTGAAATAAATAACAAAATTGTTGATATTTATATGCACAAATGTAAATATTTTATTTCCTTATTAATCAAATAATAAATAATTTATCATTTATTAAATTAAGATGATAAAATATTTTTATTTCATTATAAGTCGAATAACAAATAATTTATCATTTATTAGGTTAAGGTTCTAGAATATTTTATTTCCTTATAAGTCGAATAACAAATAATTTATCATTTATTAAATTAAGATTTTAGAATATTTTTATTTCCTTATAATTATCATTTTATAGGTTAAGAGTCTAGAATACTTTATTTCTTTATAAGTCGAATAACAAATAATTTATCTTTTATTAAATTAAGATTCTAGAATATTTTTATTTCCTAGGTTGAATAATAAGTAATTTATCATTTAGAACAAGTTTGGTAAAAAGACAAAATAATTACCCTAATTGGGCGCTTGTAATCTAAACGTATTTTTAGCCCCTTGTTAAGTATAAAAGCCCCTTTTTATTTTTTCTCTCACCTCCCTAACCTCTCTCCTCCACAATTCTCGCTCGTTTCTCTCTTCCTTCGGTTTCTTCTCTCTTTGTTCCATGGACAGTACGACAACAAACCCCCATCCTCGTCGGAGCTATCCACCATCGTTCGTCATCTTCATCTTCCTTCTCCTCCTCTTCCACTCGACACCACCCTAGATCTTCCACCTTCACCTCCTCTCCCGGTAGTGGCGACGACGGTGGATTCAGCATTGATCCTGTTAAGAAGAGGCGAGGCATGTTGAGAAAGTACTCTCCTGAAGGTGGTAGTTATAGAACAAGTGTGAGAGAGAAAGAGATTTTGTGTAACTTGTATATTGCATTCATTCATAAGACAATAGGAGTATTTATACAAGAGTGGTTTAACCTCCAAGCTATCTTAGGTTACAATATATTCTAACAAAGGATAGAATAAATCATACAAGATAGAAATATAAAGCTAAGATATTATTTCCTAATATCCCCCACAAGCTAGACGGTCGAGATGACATGCCTAGCTTGAGCGTAATCTGCTGAAAACGTGGCTGGAGAAGAGGCTTAGTAAGGAAATCCGCAAGCTTATCACTAATAAATACATGAACAACCCGAAGATGACCATGTTGGACTAATTCTCGAACAAAATGAAAAGCAATAGCAACATGCTTCATGCAAGAGTGAACAAACGGATTTGAACTTAGCATCGTGGCTCCCATATTATCACAATACGTAACCGACCGTTGTAGGCTGCGAACACCAAGCTCATGTAGAAGAGACAGAACCTAAACAAGCTCAGAAGACGTGTCGGCAAGGGCTTTGTACTCTGCTTCCGTGGAAGATCGAGCAACGGTTTTCTATTTGCCGGAGCTCCAAGAGAATAGCGTGGAACCAAGATAGATGAGATAACCAGTCGTAGATATGTAATCACCCTGGTCACCGGCCCAATTAGCATCTGAGAAGCCATGAAGGACCGAATGGGTTTGGAAAAAACAAGAATGCCAAGATCAGTGGTGCTGGACAAATACCTTAGAAGACGCTTTAGTGCAAGCCAATGATCAGACGTGGGCGATTGCATAAACTGCGAGAGCTTGTTCACAGCAAAAAAACTATAAAAGAACATAAAAGGAATTGGGGCAGCTTATGAACAGTTCTCGGCTTATGAACCGTAATTTCGAAAATGAAATTTTACCAGCCTCGAATTCGGCTTGGCTCAGCTTGACTTTGACTTAAGATTTACGCTTTTTCCTCTTTCATCGACCCTTTTCCACCGTTTCTCTTCTAGCGCTCTCCCATTCATTCCACTTCTTTTCTTTCGTCTCTGTGCATCACTTTCCTCCCATCTCTCTTTGTACTCTTTTCTTCAAGCATTAATAGGTTATGGTTTAGCCGCTCCATGATAAGGCTCAATGTAATTGAGAAGAAGAGGAGATTGATAGCTTTTAAAAACATCTCAGATTTGGAGGTTAGGGTTTTAGTCCAACCTTTTAGGAGATCTGATTCTGGCGTTTGTATGCTTAATTATTTGATTGAATTTGCTTTCTTTTTTATTCTTTTGGAAGATTTGTAGCCAAAGATTTGGATTCATTGCTTTACCTTGCGTGTTCATTGAAATTTACGTGAGTTTTTAGGACTTTAGGAAGTTATAGGATCGTAAGGTAGGTTGATTTTTACTTCTTGGAAAATTTTGGATTTATAGACCGAAAAATTGCTTGAAGCTTAGGGTTCATAGTTCATGTACTAAAGGTGTTCGACGAAATGCCCACCTAATAAGCACTTTGCTCCTCTTTCAATTTTCAATAGTTAAAAATCAACTACTATACTTGTTTTGTCAATGTGTTGCAAAATCAGATTGGTTAAACTCCTACTAAGTTACCCATTTTTAAATAACCTCAACACGCTATGATGCTTTCTAGATTAATGTCCATAGACACATTTCCTTGGATTTCTTAATGAATATTTTATGAGCCACTTGACTTGTATACTGACAGTCTTCAGGATTACCCTTTTGACGACCTTTTAAGACTTGAATTCTCTTGTTTAGATGAATGCTTTTATCTTTAAGACTGCGAACTTCCGTAGAACATCTTATAGAGCTCAAAAATGTCAAAATTCTTAGGTTCAGATTTAGCGACCAAGTAGTCTCTAGATCTGAACCTAAATTCAGGCAAGGGTCGTGCACTATTCTTCAATGAACGATCAAGGTTGTGCACACTTTTTTGGTATTTATCGACCATGTGGCCGCTAAAGATGAACCAGATTTAGCGACCATTTGGTCGCCAATTGGCGACAACATGGTAACTACATTTGTAACCAAATTTCGCGACCATATGGTCGCTAATTCTCTACCACGTGGTCGCGAAGTCTGTGTTCAGATTTAGAGACCATATGGTTGCTAATTGATGACCACATGGTCACTAAGTCTGTGTTCAGATTTAGCAACCACATGGTCACTAATTAGTGACCATATGGCCGCGTAATCTAGGTTTAGAATTGGAGACCATGTGGTTGCTCTTAGGTTTGGTCGCTGAATTTAGCGACCACATGATCGCTAAAGTTGTCAGCAATCAAACATTTAGCAACCAAACTTGGGCATTTAGCGACCACAAGTGGTCGCTAAATCGCCCCTTTTTATAGTGTTAATTTGCCTACAAATTCTTTGATGGTACCTAGATATAACAACAAATAACCACTCTTTCTCAACCTCGAATCATTGCCCAATATCCATTAAATTTAACCTATCTAATAAATTAAAAGCCCCCCTTTCCGTATTGAAAGAAATTTGCTGAAAAGAAAAGATTTTCACAACGTCGTTCAACAAGCGTGGAGAAATGACATTAGAGGATCGAAGATGTTCAAGCTCTACAAAAGACCGAACTACTAAAGACAAGCACAAAAAATAGAACAAGACGATTTTTAGAAATATCTTTACCCAAATTAAAAATGTTGAAGATGAACTAATCAAAATCCTAAACTGCATCACATTACATCCTCAATCAACCCTAGTCCAAAAGAAGAACTGATTAATACAAAAGAAAAACTTTCTGCCGGATTAAAAAAACATACTAGAGCCAATAAGCAAAAAATAAACATATTAGGCTAAATGATTCGAATAGTGGCTATTTTCATAGAATAGTTTCTCGCCGAAAGAATAGGAAAATCATTATGGAAACTAGAACAAATGATTCAAATAGTGGATATTTCCAGAGAACCAGTGGTCAACCGGAACTGGAACCTACTGGCCATTGGTTCTCTGGTTCCTGTTCCAGTTCGATGCTGGGATATTTTAAAAAAATTACAAAATAAAAAGCATAACAAAAAATTTGTAATTTTAAGATTAAGTAAAATTATTGTACCCAAACCTTATATTTTAACTAAATCCTACATCAAAACTAAATCTGAACTCTAACATTAACAAAAAAGCCTCAAAACCCTAAATTTAAACTTTAAATTTCTTAAAAAATAATTAAATAAACAGTGGAACTGGTGTTTTGGAACCCCTCGTTCAAACTGCCGGTTTCATGGTTCCGAAACACACCAAACCGGGTCCAGAACAAGAGGAGGGCTGACTCTGCCAATTTCGATTTAATTCCATTTCAGAAACCGATATTTTTCCCGGTCTGGTTCCAGTTCGGTTCCAATAGAACCAGACCCATGACTAAAATGAAAGGACCATGATTAGTTGTGAAGAAAACATCAAAGTAGAAATTAGAATAAATTTCTCAAGACGTTTCAAAAAAGGAGGCGTGAACCACATACTTCAAGATGAGTGTCTCCATTTGATATATATAGTGAAATAAACAACGTCGACAACATTCAACTACCTAACAATGTCTCAAATGACAAAATTAAATAGGCTATGTTAACCATACATGGAAACAAGTCACCAGGACCCGACAGTTTCTCTAGTGATTTTTACCAGAATTATTGAGATATAAGTGGCAGCACTATCATTCACGCTTTTCAAAGCTTCATCCAATCTTGTAAAATGTTAGGACAAATCAATCACACCATCACCATGATTCCCAAGTGTGACAACCCTAACTCGACAAATCATTATTGCCTGATCAACCTATGCACTACAATTTACAAAACAATAGAAGAATTGGTCATAACAAAACGCCTTAAGAAAGGTATGAAAAAAAATCATCCACCCACTCTTGGGAGCATTTGTGGCCAAAAGAGCTATTTAAGATAATGTATTGATAGCACATGAAATTTTCCACTAGTTCCAAACAAAATTAGGTAAACAAGGTTGGATGACACTAAAATTAGATGGAGAAAGCATACGATAAAATTGAATGGGACTTAATAATTCGAATCTTGCAAAATTTTGGATTATATAACAAGAATATTGAATAAATTCAAGAATGCATTGAAACTATCTCTTTTTCGGTTTTGGTTAACAAGAACCCTACGTATATTTTCCTAGCAGAACAAGGCCTTAGACATGGTGACCTTCTATCCCTATTTTTCTTTATCCTAGGAGTGGAAATTCTTGCCCGAAAGCTCTAACTAGCCAGCCAACACCCATCTAATAACATTGGTCTATGGAGGAACCACTGATGTCATCTAGTTTTGAGTAGTTTGCATGAGCATTTAGGATTAGATTTCTTCTTTTCTAGATTAGGTTTTGGTCTTTTTGTGTTGATTTTCGTATTATTCATAGTATGGAGGTCTACACAAGTTAATTTTGCTTTTATAGGTCTTTTGATTGTGTTTTGGAGTCAAGAGAAGAAGAAGACAAGAGGACAAGATCTTAATGAAGCTTAAAGACCACAACTAGCACTAAGGAATGAAGATTTCAGAATTCCAAGAGCTTTCAAGAGTTGTGGAGGAGCTATAACAAGTCAAAATGCAAGCTAAGGAGTGAAGGAAGAGGCTAGAAGGATCATCACGGGTCGTGGAGGCCATCACGAGCCAAAACAAGGGCAAACAAAGCAAAGAAGTGCTCTCAGATGGTCCGTCACGGGTCGTGACCAGCACAGTGCGCGTGTGGGCTTTTTTGGCCTTCTTACTCCTTTTTGGGCCCGAGTTGGTTTTATTTTTGAGATATCTTTTGGCATAAGTTTAAGGACTTTTCTAAGACTACTTGGTTTTAAGTTAGAACATTATTATGCATTATTATTTTTTCTAATTTCAAGGAGAGAGAGTAGAGTTTCTAGGGTTTTAGTTCTACGCTCTTTCGCTTTGGAGATTTGCTTTGCACTTTGGATCTAATTGTTATTTCAATTGAATTTCTAGTAAGTTTCTCTTTCAATATTGCTTTTTTTTTCTTATTTCATGTTTAAATTTATTGTTTTGATCATGAATTTCAATATGCTAGGCTAAACCCTATAGTTCTAGGGTTTGGTTGTTCCCAACAATGTGAAGCGGATTAGATTCAATACCTTATGCTTGAATTGAGTTGGAAACTAATATGATTTTATTCTAGGGGCTTAATCTAATAGGTTTAAACTTTTTAGAGTCTTGTTTAGGTTGCGCATCGAGAGGTGGTAGTCTAAGTAAGTAAGCAAAATAGAGAGAACACATCGAGAGGTGGTTCTATCTATTTGGAAAAACTAGAATTGAACTTGAGATTAGTTTCTCATGTGGTTAATTGTCATAGAACTTGTAGATGTTTGAGTCAAGTTTGATGCATCACAAGAGTGGGGCAAGTTTGGTTTATCATCTAGATTTCTAAGTGCTTAAAGGGTTTCTATCGGTTTTGTTTCGTCACGAGAGTGGATTCTTAATTTGATAGAAGTACATTAAGTTAAACTTTGAAAAAAATTTTAATTTATGACATTAGACAATAACCTTCATTACAAAATATCCAATTCAGTTTAGGTAGAAGTGAGATTCAAACTCCGTGGATCAAAGTTGTGGGATTCCTTGCCTTGGAACTTCGCTTTCTCATATACATTTCATTCTCATAGTTCACTTGTTTTGCTTGTTCATAGTTAGAATTACAAAAAAATCAATATATTTCGATTTAGAAATTAGTTCTAGAATTAGATAAAGCAGACATATACCGTGATTCGATCCTGATCTACTGCTACAATAGATCTCGTATTCTTGCGAGTGTGTGGAAAACCATCACAACAACCACGACTCGTTTGGAAAATAGGTGACAGTTGGGCAACAACGAAGCCACTCCTATTGGGAATAACTTAGAGATTCGATTAGTCGAATTCATTGATGAAAACAAGAAATGGAAAGAAGGGTAATTCAAAAAACACTCCCTAATTATCTGGCCAACAAAGTCATTAACATCCACATTTCTCTATCTACGATCAAAGATAGACTTTATTAGCACACTAGTAAAAATGGCTAGTTCTCCACATCATCGGACATGACCTGATAAAAGAAATCCACGAGCAACTGACCATCAATTTCAGCTTCATAAGGAGGCTAGATAAATACCCCAAAGTTAAGAATTTACTTTGGAGACTATGAAAAAATGGCTTACCCACGAAATCAAGACTAGTAGAAAATCATGTCTTGGTTCCCATGGGTTGCTCCCTATGCAGTCACCCCTATGATAACTCTTCACATATCTTGTTGAGATGCTCGCACACACTACAAACAATTGGGAATTTACACTGACCTACTAGACGAATTTGAAATGACATAGATCCATACAAAAAAAAACTTTTGCAGACGTCATAGTAGAGATAATATCCAAATGCACTAAACAGGAGTTCACACAACTTGCAATAATCTGGTGGTGCTTGTGGCATCATCGAAACAAGATCATTTTCCATGAATCGCCGGAAAAACTAGTCAAAGATTGGATCGAATATATCAAAATACAACTTAAATTTTGGATAAAATCAAAAAAAATGAAGAGGAAAAAGACAACCATGAATGTCCGTTCGAATCCCCGAAATAAAGGAAACAACATAAAATGGGAAAAATCAGAGGAACGTTTCTACAAATTGAAATTTGATGGATCCAAATTAGACTCTAAGGAAGCCTCCTATGGTTGCACCATCCGATACCATTATTCAGCTCCTATCTCTATTGGAGGCGAGAGATGCGGCTACAACTCAATCCTCCTAGCTAAAATGATGATAGCCCTCTGGCACGGGATCCATGAAGCAAAAAATATGGGACTTTGAGAAATATGCATTGAAGCAAAACTAACTAAAACATATATAAAACATGCATCTAAACTACTCCTATATGCAAGCTATCAGTGACAAATTTTATTAACTCTATTAATAAAATTTGTCACTGATAGCTTGCATATAGGAGTAGTTTAGATGCATGTTTTATATATGTTTTAGTTAGTTTTAGGTTGGTTTTTATGTAGTTTTTATGTTTTTTGTGTTGTCGGGTATTATGTGCTGGTTTGCTCGGTTTTGCAGGTTTTTAGGTTCAGGAGCAACAACGGGGCGAGGTGTAGATTGACCATGGCGGTGGTGGACAAGCTAGAAGAGAGCTAAAGGAGTGCTAGGGTGAAGATTGAAGAAGAAAGAAGAGCCAAGCCAAGAATCAAGTGCTCGGGATGCTAAGCCGAGCAATCTGGCCGAGCAATCCCATCTGAAAGGCAATTGCGCGGGGAAGCAAGAAAGCGTGGCCGCACAATTATGTCAAACCGCGCAATCTGGATTTTTACGCGGAGATGCAATGGGCCAAGCTTTTGGTTTTGGGCTTTGATATTTGGGTTTATGGGCTTGTATTTTGGCCGAGTAGAATGCCTAAGATATAATGTTTGAGGGATATTTTTAGAAGACATATAAATACTTTATGTTAGTTTATTTTTCTCAGAACTTTTGTCAAACTTTGGAGGCTAGGGTTTTTCTCTCTAGAGAGCAACTTTGAAACCTTTGTAAGTTTGATTTTAATTCAATTATGCATTGCTAAATTTATTGTGTTTGGCTAGTTATTGAAGTCATGATTTGTATATAGTTGTGAGGTTTGATTGATTTTCAACAAACTTGAATAGAGTTTATTCCCTGTGCTTAATTGAATCTAAACTAGGGTTTTGTTAGACTGATCACCTAATTGAATTTCTAGTTATAACTGAATCTGATTAATTACCGGTTGGAGTTAATTTGATCAAGAGTAGACTTTAATCAATTAGTACCGGTTGGACTAGTTGGTTGAAGAAGGGAATAAATTCACAAGTCACTTAGATGTCTGGTTGCTCTAAGTGTTTGTTTCTATCGATAACTTGAATCATTATGCTGTTATTTAATTGAATCTAGAAGGTCTTCTAGGTTGTTAGATAGTTAGGGTTGTTAGACTAGTAGTTCTATCAACTAAATATGAAGTTTGGGTCTTAATCCTTAGTAGGATCATTAACCACAATAGACTATTCAAGTGAGAAGAGAATCAAGAGAATCGATGATCAACAAATCAATATCATGATGGATTTAACTAGTTGAACACGCTTGTTTCCTATTTGATTTAAATCAACTTTTGCATTCATAGTTAGTTGCATAGTAGGTTAGAATTTACAATTACAAACCCCCCTTTGGTTACTTGGCATACAAGTAATAACACAAATACAAGAGTCTTTGTGGGATCGACCCTTACTTACCGCTATACTGAGTTGGTAAAGCTAAGGTTTATTTGATAGGTATAAACGACCACGAAAATACCTCATCAAATTTGGCGCCGTTGCCGGGGACTCGTCGCTATTTGTGTTTATTACTTTTGTGCTATTTTTGGGTGTGAACCTGTTATATGGTTCATACCCGTGCTACTAACTCATCTCCCTTGCTCTTTGATCCAGATATTGACAGGACAATCTTCAAGTTATGGAAGGATATCCGGAATCACTTTCAGGCTTTACCGTTCTTTCTTGAGGCAACTGAATCTGAATCAGAGACTGAAACTGAAACTGCTGAATCTGAGGAGATGGTTGATCAAACATTGAGACAGTTAACTGCACCAAATCTGGAGCAACAACCGTTGGCGGTGCAATTTCCCGCTCTTGCTGAGGGAGTCAAGTTCGAGCTGAAATCTGGGTTGATTCACCTTTTGTCTTCATTCCATGGGCTTAGTGGTGAATATCCCAACAAACATCTTTCTGAATTTCATGCTGTGTGCTCAAGCATGAAGCCTGCTGATGTGACTCACGACCACATCGCGCTGAGAGCCTTTCCCTTCTCTCTCAAGGATCAGGCTAAAGACTGGTTTTATTACTTGGCTCCGGGAAGTATTGATACATGGGATAAGATGAAGCAAGCTTTTCTAGAGAAGTACTTCCCTTCTACAAGGCTCAATGAACTGAAGAAGATGATTAGCAACATCGAGCAAGAAGCTAATGAGACCTTGTATGCATACTATGAAAGATTCAAGAGGTTGATAGCCAACTGTCCTTTCCATCGCTACACTGATCAAGACCTGATTTTATATCTGTTTAATGACCTCTTGGATGATGAGAGAAGAATGGTTAATGCAGCTTGCCAAGGTAACATTCTCAACAAAACTCCTGCTGTTGCGTTTTAACTATTCACACAACTGTCTGAGGGCGCAAGACAGTTCAGAAAAGAGACTAGCTCGAAAGCTGCAAATTCTGTGGTGGCTAACTCAAGAATCCAAGACGAAGTCACTGAGTTGAAAACGATGATGAAGCAGCTTTTGCAACAAGGTGGAAGACAACAGGTGAAATCCTGTGAAATTTGCTTTGATAACATGCATCCCACTGATTCCTGCCCTACACTTCAAGATCCAAATGCTGAGGTGAATGCAGTGGGAGGATATGGACCACCCAGGCCGAGGTATGACCCCTTCTCCAACACCTACATTCCAGGTTGGAGGGATCATCCTAATCTGAGGTATGGCAATTCTAGCAATCAACAATTCAACCAGCAGGGTGGCCAAGCTCCATACAAGCCACCTTTTCAACCCCGTCCTCAGGGGCCCAATCAGAATGATATGTCTACTGAAGATATGATTCGGACTCTTGCACAGACTGTGACTACAATGCAAGGCTCAATGAGCCAATTTCAACAAGAGACCAAGTCTAGCATCCACAATCTAGAGACTCAAGTCAGTCAAATTGCCAACGCTGTAGGCAAACTGGAAGCTAGAGATTCAAGTAAGTTACCGTCTCAGACCGAGCTCAATCCAAAACAAAACGTTAATGCTATTAATTTGAGGAGTGGGCGAGAGCTTCAAGTAAAGCCCAGGGACATGCACGTACCAATCAGAAGGGGAGTGATAGAAGAAGCCAAGGGCGAAACTGAGGAAAAATTTGAACTGACAGGGGATATTCCAAGCAATTCATCCGGAGACGAATTGCTCGGCTTGCCTGCTAAAAGCACGGCCGAGCAATTGTCACCCCGCGCAATGCCATCTCAGTCGAGATTGCGCGGGGACGCAACGACAGAAAGTGCGGTCGCGCATTTGTCAAGCCGCGCAATCTCGTCTCAATCAGGAATGCGCGGCTTGGCATCTGAAAGCGCGCCCGTGCATTTGGGAGATAACCCGAGCAATCGGGTCAGTGTTGAGGATTCGTTTGAAACCCCTCTGAAGTCTTATGCACCTGTTCCACCCTTCCCAAAGGCACTAAAAGAGACCCGAAAGTTGGAAAACGACAAGGAATTGTTCGAGACGTTCAGCAAATGTGAGGTAAACATTCCTTTACTTAATCTGATTAAGTTCATTCCTAGATATGCTAAGTTTTTGAAAGAATTGTGCACCATAAAGAGAACTCAAAAGTTAAAGGGGAAACAGAAGATCTCTGGGAGTGAGCATGTGTCAGCTGTGTTTCAAAGGCGTATGCCTCAGAAATGTGGTGACCCTGGCATGTTCACTATTCCCTGTATTATTGGTGAAACAAAAATTGATAAGGCTATGCTTGATCTAGGTGCTTCAATAAATGTTTTGCCTTACTTTGTGTACAAAATGCTTGAATTGGGTCCTTTGCAAGAAACTGGTGTTGTTATACAGTTAGCTGATAGATCAAATGCTTACCCTAGAGGAATAGTTGAAGATGTGCTTGTGATGGTTGATAATCTGATATTCCCTGCTGATTTCTATGTTTTAGATATGGACCATGATAAGCATGTTGCACCTATTTTGCTAGGTAGACCTTTTCTGAAAACAGCTAAAACTAAGATTGATGTCTGTAGTGGTTCTCTAACTATGGAATTCGACGGGGAAAGGGTAGAGTATAATATTTATGATGCAATGAAATACCCTCCCGAAGATTCCTCGTTGTGCTTAATTGATGTGGTAGAGCCACTTGCTCAAGAATTTTTCAATATGCATGAATCTGAAGCTTTAAGATCCGCCTTGGAAAATGCTGTTATGAATGATACTTCAGATTTGGATTTAAAGAATGACCTGCAGAAAGTGGTGGCAGAGTTGAATGCTCACTTTGAGCGTCCGCTTATGCCACCGGGCTCAAAGCCCATACCACTGACCTTGCCAAGCGAGAAGCTTTTGCCATCTATTGTGCAGGCACCGGTGGTAGAATTGAAGCAACTTCCAGACCATCTCAAGTATGCTTTCTTAGGTGAAGGGGACACTTTGCCGGTAATTATATCCAACAAGCTCAACAATGAGCAAGAAGGAAGATTAGTGGCAGTTCTGAGGGAGCATAAGACGGCCATAGGATGGACCATTGCAGACATTAAAGGGATTAATCCCTCAACATGTATGCATCAGATTCTATTGGAAGATGAAGCTACACCGTCTAGACAGCCCCAAAGAAGGCTGAATCCCTCGATGATGGAGGTGGTAAAGAAGGAGGTACTGAAGCTCCTTCAGGCAGGTATGATCTTTCCTATTTCTGATAGTAAATGGGTCAGCCCAACTCAGGTTGTCCCTAAAAAGGGTGGTATCACACTGGTTGAGAATCACAAGGGTGATCTCATTCCCACCAGAGTCCAGACCGAGTGGCGGGTGTGTATTGATTATCGCAAGCTGAATGCGGTAACCCGGAAGGACCATTTCCCATTACCTTTCATTGACCAAATGCTGAAACGACTTGCCGGTCGTTCATTCTATTGTTTCTTGGATGGGTATTCTGGATATTTTCAGTAGCCATAGCACTAGAGGATCAGGAGAAGACAACATTCACTTGTCCTTTTGGCACCTTTGCATACCGAAGGATGCCTTTTGGACTGTGCAATGCCCCAGCTACATTCCAACGGTGTATGGTTAGTATCTTTTCTGAGTACATAGAGAAATTTATTGAGGTATTTATGGACGATTTTACCGTCCATGGGAATGACTTTGATTCATGCTTAACTCATTTGACACTAGTGCTTAAAAGATGTGAAGATACTAATCTTGTTCTTAACTCTGAAAAATGTCATTTTATGGTAGAGCAAGGTATAGTATTAGGCCATGTAGTGTCTTCTAGGGGTATTGAGGTCGATAAGGCTAAGGTTGAAGTAATTCAATCTTTGCCTTATCCTACTAATGTGCGTGAAGTGCGTTCTTTTTTAGGCCATGCAGGGTTTTACCGCAGGTTTATCAGAGACTTCTCAAAAATTGCCTCCCCCTTATGTGAGTTGTTGAAGAAGGAAGCAGGATTTGAGTTTGGTGATGCATGTAAGACGACGTTTGATGAGCTAAAACTCCGCCTCATCACAGCTCCCATTATTCAAGCCCCATATTGGTCTCTCCCCTTTGAGATCATGTGTGATGCTAGTGACTATGCAGTGGGGGCTGTTTTGGGACAAAAGAAGGGCAAGGCATCTCATGTAATTCACTACGCCTCTATGACATTGAATGAGGCTCAGAGGAACTACTACACCACAGAGAAGGAGCTCCTGGCAGTTGTGTTTGCATTGGAGAAATTTCGCTCTTACTTGCTGGGAACAAGAGTGAATGTTTATACAGATCATGTAGCGCTCCGCTATCTGCTGACGAAAAAGGAGGCCAAACCCAGGTTAATCAGGTGGATCTTATTGTTGAGTGAGTTCAACATTGAGATCAAAGACAAAAAGGGGGCTGAGAATGTGGTTGCTGATCATTTGAGTCGTCTGGTGATGGAAGAACAGAAGAGGCTAGCAAGTTCACCCATTCAGGAGGAATTTCCAGATGATACTTTGTTTGCTATTAAGGTTGTAAAACCTTGGTATGCACACTTGGTTAATTTCCTGGTTATGGGTGAATTCCCACCAACTTTCACTAAAGCTCAAAAAGATAAGTTAAGAAGTGAAGCAAGATATTACATCTGGGATGATCTATATTTGTGGAAACACTGCGCTGATCAGGTAATCCGACGATGCATCCCGAATAATGAGGTAACTTCTATCTTAACTTTTTGTCATAATTATGCATGTGGGGGTCATTTTAGTTCTAACAAAACAGCTAGGAAGGTATTGGATGCAGGATTTTACTGGCCAAGCATTTTTAGGGATGCTCATGGTTTTTGTAAATCTTGTGACCGATGTCAAAGGGTTGGGAATATGTCCCAAAATAATGAGATGCCTCAATCTCCTATTATTTTATGTGAAATCTTTGATGTATGGGGCATTGACTTTATGGGTCCATTTCCTAATTCTTTTGGGAATTATTATATTTTGCTTGCGGTGGACTATGTTTTCAAATGGGTGGAAGCGAAGGCCACTAGGACTTACGATTCTAAAGTGGTGACAGATTTCTTAAAGACCAACATTTTTACTAGATTTGGTGTCCCTAGAGCTTTAGTTAGTGACAAGGGATCCCACTTTTGTAATAGGATGGTGAGTGCATTATTGAAAAAGTATCATGTCACACACAGAGTCTCTACAGCATACCACCCTCAGACAAATGGCCAGGCAGAGGTGTCTTACAGGGAGATCAAGTCCATTCTGGAAAAGACAGTTGCACCAAATAGGAAAGACTGGAGTGCTCGGTTGGATGATGCACTATGGGCATATAGGACCGCTTTTAAAACGCCAATCGGGATGTCACCATTCAGGTTGGTGTTTGGGAAAGCATGTCATCTACCGGTGGAAATTCAACAAAAAGCATATTGGGCAGTCAAGAAGTGCAACATGCAAGAAAATGAGGTGGGAGAATTTAGGAAACTTCAACTCCAGGAATTAGAAGAAATCAGGCTTGAGTCTTATGACAATGCGGTAATATACAAGGAAAAGACAAAGGCCTGGCATGACAAGCATATATGGAGGAAGAATTTCAAGGTTGGGGACAAAGTACTTTTGTTTCAATCTCGCCTCAAACTGTTTCCTGGAAAATTAAGCTCAAGATGGAGAGGACCTTTTGTCGTAGCACGTGTATATCCACATGGCGCAGTAGACATCTATGATGGAGTTTCTCATTCCGTCTTTAAGGTGAATGGTCAGAGGCTGAAGCCATATTATGAAGGGTTTAATGGTGCTACTTTGGAATAAACGGCTCTACAAGAGCCGGAGCAAGAGCCTTGATATCCTTTTACGTCAAGCTAATGATGTTAAACAAGCGCTTCTTGGGAGGCAACCCAAGGTTTAGGATAGATTTGCCTTGATTTTGTTTTAAGTTTAATAGTTTTTGCTTTTGTTTTGTTTAGTTGTTTAGTTTAGGTAAGAATAATCCTCAGACATACAGATAGCTCGGGCAAGCTTTGAGTTACAGAAGTTAAAACTCGGATTGGAGGGAAAAATTGTGGGGTCAAGTAATCAGGAGCTAAGTTGAGCAATACAGGCTCAAACAGGATTGCGCGGCTTGGGCACAAAAAGCGCGGCCGCGCAATCCCGGACCCCATGCCGCGCAATCCCAACTGAAGGGGTGTTACGCGGCCGCACAATTTCTGACGAAGCCGCGCTTTCGTCCGTTTTCAGCGAACTTAATGAAAAACAACCCGAGTTTTCTTTCTTCATTCCTTCTCATACGCACGCCCCTCCTTTCTCTCTCTCAGAATACTCCATTGAAGTTCACCCTCTAAAGCTCCATTGAAGGCCTCTCAAAGCTCGGATTTCTCATCAAAATCGCTCAAAACTCCATCCAACAACAAGATTCAAGTAAGCTTTTCTATTCTTAAGTCCAAATTACTCAAGTTTAAGCATAAATTCGAATTAGAAGCATGTTCTAGGTTTTTTAGAAAAGCTTAGATCTAGTCTAATTTAGTTCGATTTTGGCTTAATTCCTTCACAAAAGTTTGTTCTTTGCTTGATTATAGGCTAGATTTGTGCTTATTTTGATAATTTGTGGAGATTTGAGATTTAGCCTAGAATTTTTGATTAAATTTGATTAAAATATTCTAGGTAGTGGGGGAAGAGAGTGATTGAGCGCTTATTTGTGAAATATTGTTGTGGTTGTCCTTGCCGGGACAACGGAATTGCGTTTGCTTGTTTGTCTGGTGGTGTTTGTGCAGGTTGCTTTGAAATTCTGGAATAATGGCTCCAAAAAGAAGTAGAAAGGATGGTGCTTCATCATCCCGGGATGCTAGTCGGGGTGTACATCTGGTTCCCCCTGTTGTGGTGGGAGAGACCACCCAAGAGACTTATGGGATTAATCTGACAAAGAATAGCCATATAGTCCGGTTTGAGTTACTGAAAGACAGGGAGTGGACAACAACCAGGTATATAAATTGGAATCTGATGAATGAGCTCGGTCTATCACATCTGTTGAATGAGATAGGGGCATATCTTGAGATGAGGGATTTCTTAAAGCTGTGTGAACCCACTTTCAAGGGGTTAACATTGGAGTTTTTTAGCACACTTTCCGCTGACTATAGAGGATAAGGAGAGATCAAATTCTGGCTAGGAGGTATAAGGAGAAAAATGACCTTGAAGGAGGTCAACCGTGTGTTTGGATTTTGTCACTTTCTCGGTAATGATGTAGTACTAAATGAGACTGGTGCTACATGGGCTGATAAGAATTTCTTGAAGACCATCACCGGGAGATCAACATACAATCCTACCCGAGAAAAAGCCTCCCCCATCACTCACCCTGCTATTAGAGTTTTTCAGAGGTTTATTGCTTGTACGCTGAATGGGCGGGGTGAGGGTGGAAACAATTGCCCCAAGAAAGATCTTGCTATGTTGGGCGCTAGTCTGTTAAGGAAGAAGCTGAGTTTGGGTGCTATGATGATGCACCATATGGAGCATGTTGGCAAAAAGGGAGGAGGAGCTATCTGCATTGGTGGGATTGTGACCCATTTGGCCAAGCATTTTGGAGTTGATCTTGCCAGGTTACAGGTTGATATTCCGCCATTGGCTATAGATTTCACCATGCTTAAGAAGATGTGTGTTCTCTACAAGTACATGAACTCCTATTTCTGGGTTATTGGGGATTCCAAGAAGGTGATGAAGCTCTCTGATGGAAGCCGAGTGAAGATTGGGGATAGCCAGAGCAATTGGTTCATTAAAGATCGGGCTGGAGATCTAGATGTGGATACTGTAAAGGGCCCGGTTAGGGGTAAAAAGAAGGCTCCAGTTGCTATTATAGAGGAGTCTGATGAAGAGAAGATGGATGAGGATTTTGTTATGTCTGAAGAAGAAGAAGAGTTTGTTGAGGATGAAGAAACTGATGAGGATGATGAGTCTGAGGAAGAGGATCAGCAGAGGCAATTTGATCCATCTTTACCTTCCGGGAGTGGAGTACACTATTCTGATGCTCAGTACAATTTGATGATGGAGATGATGAGACAGATGCAGCTGGACAACACGCAACGATACAATGATATATCGTCTCACATCGATAAGAGCTTTCAGAGTATGAGGTGTTATGTGGATCAGAGGTTCACTACTTTTCAGACTCGTCAAGATCAGCAACTTGCTGCTTTTCAAGCCCGCCAGGATGAGCAGTTCATACTGCTCAACACTAGACTTGATGGATAGAGTTCAGCGGGTTATCCACCTCACCAGTCATACTCTCAGTATGCTTTCCCTGATCCGCCATATCCTCAGTTTCCTCCGTACCAGCCACCTCAGCCAGAGTATCCTCCAGAGTACCAGCCACAGCCACCACCATCAGATTTTCCACCCTACTACCCGCCAGGCAACTAGGTTTTTGTGAGTTTTTCTCTTTCATTTACTTTTTACTATACTTTGGGGACAAAGTATGTTTTAAGCATGGGGGAAGGGGATTACTTGTTTGTATTGCATATAGTTGCATTAGATTAGGTCATAATTAAATTTTTTGCATGCATTGATTAAAATCTAGAAAATGAAAATAAAAAAAAATCAGAAAATTTGAAAAAAATACAAAAATATTGCATTTAGGTTCTTATTTCCCCAAGGTTTGATTCCTCTTGTGTTTCTAAGCTAAGTATAAGTTCTAACCCATGATTTGCATGATTTACTGAAGTTGATATGATATGAGCATGATCATTGATTGAATACTTTGATTATAGGATGGAGCATGTGTTTAGCTTGAGTATTTGATTCATTCTGAAGTTCTAGACAAAACTTTACCTTGTGAGATATTTGTGGCCTTTCATGATATATTTGTTCTCTACATTCTTGAGTGCATCACCATGATTATCTAGCTCTAGAACTTGCGTTAATACTCTTTGTCAAGGCTGTTTATATGATTAAATACATGACATTAAAATGATTGAGGCAATGTTTCTTTATAGCCTATTATTTTCCTTCCTACCTTACAAGATCCATGTTCTTGATACCCCTATTTCTTTGAGCTTTAAGCATGTTTTTATGAGCTCCACAAAATGATCCCTAGCCTAATAAGCTTGACCAATAATCCGGGATTTAGGATATTAGGTTGTGATTGTGTTTTGTATGAGTTTGATGTAAGTATGGGGGAGTTGGAAGGAAAGGTGGAAAAAGAGGAAATAAAACTCTTGTGTGAGCAAAGTGAAAAAAAATGAAGATGTAAAGTTTGTGCAAAGCAAAAGAAAGAAAATTTGAGCTTAATAGTTAATAGTCTTCATTAGTGTGAAAGAAAAAATAGTCTTCATTAGTGTGAAAGAAAAGAGTTGAAGAAGAGGCAAGAAAAGAAAAAAAAAGAAAAGAAGCAAAATGTTTTGAATGTAATGTAAGGAGTTGTTAGAGTGGAAGTTGGGAAGTGTTATGAGAAAAAGTGTTGAATTTCGGGTTAAGATTAGTTCTTTATCCCAGATTTAGCACCACAAGCCAAATAAGATCCCTTCCAAATTTCTCTTTACCTTGGACCCATTACAAGCCTTAAAAAGACCTCTTGATTTTTGTTATGTATTTGATCTCCAACAGTGGAGATTTAGAACTCTGATGCAAGCATATGGTAGTCTAGTTTTCATGGTTGATTTTGAGTGAAACACGTACCCTTAAACACTTGAGCGTTGAGTGCAAACACAATTTGCCTTGGTGAGGTCTACAATGGATGAATGGTCTTTGCTTTTTGCTTGTTATAATGCATGTTAGGAAGTCTTGGTTGGGTTTTTAATTATATGTGAAATGCTTGTTTGACTTGAGATGGATGTATAATTGCATTTTGATAAAGTGATTTGGATTTATGTCTTGCTTGAGGACAAGCAAGGGTTAAGCATGGGGGAATTTGATAGTTTGCATATAGGAGTAGTTTAGATGCATGTTTTAGTTAGTTTTAGGTTAGTTTTTATGTAGTTTTTAGGTTTTTGTGTTGTCGGGTATTATGCGCTGGTTTGCTCGGTTTTGCAGGTTTTTAGGTTCAGGAGCAACAGCGGGGCGAGGTGTAGATTGACCATGGCGGTGGTGGACAAGCTAGAAGAGAGCTAAAGGAGTGGTAGGGTGAAGATTGAAGAAGAAAGAAGAGCCAATCCAAGAATCAAGTGCTCGGGATGCTAAGCCGAGCAATCTGGACGAGCAATCCCCTCTGAAAGGCAATTGCGCGGGGAAGCAAGAAAGCGCGGCCGCGCAATTATGTCAAACCGCGCAATCTGGATTTTTACGCGGAGATGCAATGGGCCAAGCTTTTGGTTTTGGGCTTTGATATTTGGGTTTATGGGCTTGTATTTTGGCCGAGTAGAATGCCTAAGATATAATGTTTGAGGGATATTTTTAGAAGACATATAAATACTTTATGTTAGTTTATTTTTCTCAGAACTTTTGTCAAACTTTGGAGGCAAGGGTTTTTCTCTCTAGAGAGCAACTTTGAAACCTTTGTAAGTTTGATTTTAATTCAATTATACATTGCTAAATTTATTGTGTTTGGCTAGTTATTGAAGTCATGATTTGTATATAGTTGTGAGGTTTGATTGATTTTCAACAAACTTGAATAGAGTTTATTCCCTGTGCTTAATTGAATCTAAACTAGGGTTTTGTTAGACTGATCACCTAATTGAATTTCTAGTTATAACTGAATGTGATTAATTACCGGTTGGAGTTAATTTGATCAAGAGTAGACTTTAATCAATTAGTACCGGTTGGACTAGTTGGTTGAAGAAGGGAATAAATTCACAAGTCACTTAGATGTCTGGTTGCTCTAAGTGTTTGTTTCTATTGATAACTTGAATCGTTATGCTGTTATTTAATTGAATCTAGAAGGCCTTCTAGGTTGTTAGATAGTTAGGGTTGTTAGACTGGTAGTTCTATCAACTAAATATGAAGTTTGGGTCTTAATCCTTAGTAGGATAATTAACCACAATAGATTATTCAAGTGAGAAGAGAATCAAGAGAATCGATGATCAACAAATCAATATCATGATGGATTTAACTAGTTGAACACGCTTGTTTCCTATTTGATTTAAATCAACTTTTGCATTCATAGTTAGTTTTATTCTTGCATAGTAGGTTAGAATTTACAATTACAAACCCCCCTTTGGTTACCTGGCATACAAGTAATAACACAAATACAAGAGTCTCTGTGGGATCGACCCTTACTTACCGCTCTACTGAGCTGGTAAAGCTAAGGTTTCTTTAATAGGTATAAACGACCACGAAAATACCTCATCAGTCACCACCATTGGAAAATTAAGATTTTTATCTCTAATATGCTATTCCAGTTACAAAACTTTTTAACAGTCCACATTAATCACGATTTTCGAGAATAAATCAAGTGACCAATAAAATCAAGATATAAACTTGTCCATTCACTTTCGATCGATCAAGTCTGAATCCATCCAGAACTTCATGTTCTTATATAAAAAAATATTATAGTTTGGGACAATGACTAAATTGTTTTTTCCCATCTAGTTCTTACCTAATAAAAAAACATCGTCCTAGAAATTCGTACTTATCATATTGAGACCATACTTTGTAAGTATGAGCCTTCATACCAGTACAATTCCTCAAGGTCGAGCATGGGTACATATATAAGATCAGCATGTGTTGCTATGAATATAGAAAGTTTGGTGGCTTCAAACCTACCGATCAAAACGCAACAGCTACACATGCATTGAAATATTTTACTCATTAATTACGTACAAGTACTGCACATTATATTATTATGAGTGTTTTTATCATATTAATTATCACATATAAACACAAGCATCAATCAGTTGTATACCATATATATATATATATAGAGGGTTCCGGTAAAAAGCTAATTATGGTGGAAAGTGAGTGTAAATTTGAGACGTTGGATTAAAGTGAATTGATGGTGAGATTTGACAATGTAAAATAGTTAAAATAGGGTGAATATTACTAGATTATATGTCATTTGCCAAAAAAAATCACATCCCCTAAAAGTAGTAAACAAACTATTTAAAAAATTTAAAAAGGAAGGAATTAATATTAGGCAAATCAAATCACCTCCCAAATCTAAATATCATATAAATATTGATTCTCTCTCCTATTTTAAAAATAAAAACATATGTTTTTTATATTAATTCGATTTTTAAATTAATTGATATTGATGTAATTTTTCGGTGATCGAATACCAACGTTATGAACAATGAATATACATCATTGCAGTCTGTCGAGTGAATACCATCGTGATAAACAATGAATATGTAATTGTGTTACAATGAATATGATTAAAATTTATAGTCCTACGATCTCAGTATAAATTTATAAATGAATATATATTAAAATGAAAATAAATACATCTGTCTTATTGAATATATATTAAAATGAAGATGAATATCATCATTTAATTACATGGATACTATGAGTTTGTCACAACCCAATTACATAAAATGGAGATGAATATCACCACTAATTAATTTTATGAATATCACCACCCTACAAGTACAAGGACTAGAGAATATGATTTCTCTTCTTCAACAATCTTCTTTGTATGAGCTGTTTAAAAAGTGAAAAAACAAAGAATATCAACTTTGACAAAAAGGAATATCAATGTAACATATAATGAATATCAATAACCACTTGATAGTTATCCACAAAATAAATACAAATATAAAACATAGAAACTCAAAGTAAATAACACATAATAAACCAATTTACAAAGATGAATATCAATGCACACTTTAATGAATACCAGAATTAACCTAAATGAATATCGATCATCATTGCATACCAAGTAAACTCAAAAACTTAATAGTAAATACCATATTATAAACCATTTTTCAAAGATGAATATCAATGCAAATTGATAAGAATATCATAACTAATCTCAATGAATATCACAATTAAATAACACGATACAATTAAAAACTCATCGATGAATACCATAGTATAACAAAGTTTTAAAAGATGAATATCAATGGGCAATAACCAATTGTTCTAGTGGGATGAGGTGCTAGGCTCCTTCAGCATTTGTTCAGGAGGTGCGAAGTTCGAATCTTCCTGGCGGCGTGTATGGAAAAAATTGAATTGGGAGGGTTACCCCTAGCAATGGGCCTCTGCAGTACTCGGTCCGGATGTAGATTGGCCCCGGCTAATCGAACCGGGCGAAAGACCTAAAAAAAGAATTACTCTCAATAAATATAGCATACGATTTCATGAAATTATTTTTAAAATTCACATCAGAATACATACCTTGTAAATTCTGATATAAAAGTACATAGGATCACCACCAAATTGATATGTAAAAACCATAAAAAAAAATTGGACCGTATCCCCTTGAAGCTAGGGATGGTGAATGACACACACGTACCTAACTACCAAAACTTAAGGCTGATTCTGTTTCAAGTTAATTTGATCCCAAAATTCCTCCTTAAACTATAATAGTACGGAACAGATCATGAAGCAGGAAAAAAAAAGAGATTACAATAGATCGATTAAAGAAGCCTCCCATGGTTTGACGTACTTGAGGGTCTTCTCGATGTGTACATGTGGACAAAGTCAATACCCGAACCAATATATTACGCCTTAATTGCCAACGGCCACAGGTGTGTTCCGTCCAAGCGAAGATTCTCATTTTTATCCAAGCGGAGAACATCAAAACCCCAAAAATCAATCGTGATGGTGCTGCAGAAGAACAAGTAAAGATTAAACCCTAAAACACTGATAAAAGATGTTTTGTGTCAAATTAATTTACAATAAATAAGAAAATACATATAATTAAACGGATTTCTTCTATGGGAGACAAAGAATCATCGGAACAGTCAGTTGGGAGAAGAAAAGAGGTTGGAAGAAGAAAGAAAGAAAGAGGAGATTAATTTTTACGTAAATTGGGAGAGGAGATAATAAATTGGAAAAATAAAAGATTTTCTATCCAAAATTATCTCTAGTAGAATTAATCTTGTGTTTTGTAGTCCATATTATATTTTACACCTTTTTTAAACAAAATCTCGGCCATTTAAAAATTCTAATCTAATGGTCTATATTCACCCTCATTTTTCACTCTAAATACCTTTCTACTAGAGAGAGTATGGTTCCGGTGAGAAATACTCGAGTATATACCCTGCCCGAGGCAGGTCCACAGTGGGTTGATGTTGATATTGTTGTTGATTTTTTTGATTTTTTTTGATTTTTTTTGATTTTTTTTGATTTTTTTTGATTTTTTTTGATTTTTTTTGATTTTTTTTGATTTTTTTTGATTTTTTTTGATTTTTTTTGATTTTTAAAATTTTAATTTTTTTATTACAATTATCAATATCATAACTATAACCCAAAGAGGAGGTTAAAAAAATTATTAAACGACACGTGTCATTTTTAGATTGGACCACAACACCTTTTTTTTAAACATTCTTTTATTTTTGGATATGATAAATTCTTATCCATGCTTTTAGAATATAGGATAGAAAATCTCATTACTAAATAATCTTTTATTTTTGGATATGATAAATAGGAATATCATTATTATAACCAATCATTTGTTACCTTATATGAACAGATTTTGATTAGTTATATGATAAATGCCTTATCTTTTTACAATCAAAACAAAAATTTATATTTAAACAATTGCTTAATTATTTTTCTCGAATAATAAATATATTTGAAATTTTATTATTAATATTTAATTTAAGAAAAACCCGTACAAGGTACGGGCATACATACTAGTACTATAACTAAAGTCGAATCTATCTATTCTATGTGTCGTCGTCTTAACTATGCCACATAGGCGTTTTAATTTTTTCATTTACCTTTTTTACCTTAATTTTTTTAGTATTTACAATCCTTATATATTATAACAATATTTCTTATATTACTTATAAAAATATTATATTGACTATATGTGGAAGACATAGATTACCACTTTACTTTATTAAAAGATTACATATCATAACTATAACCTACGACGGAGGTTAAAAAAATTATTAAACGACACATGTCACTTTTAGATTGAACATACCACCCCTTTTTTTAAAATAATTTTTTATTTTTGGAAATGATAAATTCTTATCCATGTTTTTATAATATAGGATAGAAAATTTTATTATTAAACAATCTTTTATTTTTGGATATGATAGATAGGAAGATCATTAGGATATTTCTTTATGATATCATACAAATTCTAGAAAATTTATTTTATTTTTAGATAGAATGGTTTTTTAACTAAGATATCTTAATTAAATAATTAATACTAAAAAAGTATTATTGTTTGAAATAAACAAATTTTATTGTTTATTGATTTTAAATATTTATTTAAAATTTATATTTAAGCATATACATGATTATTTTTCTCGGATAATAAATGTATTTAAATATTTTATTATTAATATTTTATTTAAGAAAAACCCGTACAAGGTATGTGAATACATACTAGTTTTTTTTTTTGAAAAGCGAATTATATGAAAAATGAACTCAAAGCACATAAAAATTGAATTTATTATAAATAAAAAATGAACTCGTAGAATATGAAAATTGTTAAATTGAACTCATATAATATAGAAGAATTGAACTCCAAACATAAAAAAAGCAAACTTCTAGTGTATAAAAATGAACTCGTAGTATATAAAAATTGAACTGCCATATTTAAGATTTATAAAGGTTATTTCGTAAAAAATCTAATTTGAAAATTGAAAAAAAATTATTGATTTTTTAAAATATTTTTTTGTTTTGTGAAAATCAAATTATATGAAAATGAACACAAAGCACATAAAAATTGAACTTAACATCGATAAAAAAAATCGTAGAATATAAAAATTAAACTCATACAATATAGAACATTGAACTCCTAACATAAAAAATTGTACTTCTAGTGTATAAAAATAAGCTCGAAGTATATAAAAATTGAACTACCATATTTAACATTTTAAAGCTTTTTTTTAAAAGTAAAATAATATAAAAAAGGTAAAAAAAAATCCAAAAAAATAAAAAAAAATTGAAAAAAAATCTTTTATTTTTTTTTTATAATTTTTTTGTTTTATGTAAATCGAATTAAATGAAAATGAACTCAAAGCACATAAAAATTGAACTTATCATAGATAAAAAAAATGAACTCGTAGAATATAAAATTTGAACTCATACAATATAGAAAATTAAACTCAAACAATATAGAAAATTGAACTCCTGACATTAAAAGTTGAACTTCTAGTGTATGAAAATGAACTCGTAGTATATAAAAATTGAACAACCTTATTTAACATTTTTAAAAAGAACATAATTTTAAAAAGTTAAAAAAATTCGAAAAAAGTAAAAAAATATAAAACAATTTTGAAAAAAAATCATTTCATTTTTTATATTTTTTTAGTTTTGTGAAAATCGAAATATTTGAAAAATGAACTCAAAGTACATAAAAATTGAACTTATCATCGATAAAAAAAATGAACTCGTAGAATATAAAAATTGAACTCATATAATATAGAAAATTGAACTCAAACAATATAGAAAATTGAACTCCTCACATAAAAAGTTGAATTTCTAGTGTATAAAAATGAATTCGTAGTATATAAAAATTGAACTGTCATATTTAACATTTTTAAAGGTATTTTTGAAAAAGAACATAATTTGAAAAAGGTAAACAAATTCCAAAAAAGTAAAGAATATAAATAATTTGAAAAAAAAATCATTTCATTTTTTAAATATTTTTTTCGTTTTGTGAAAAGCGAAGTATATGAAAAATGAACTGAAAGCACATAAAAATTGAACTTATCATCGATAAAAAAATTGAACTCGTAGAATATAAAAATTGAACTCATACAATATAGAAAATTGAACTCATAACATAAAAAATTGTTCTTCTTGTGTATAAAAATGAACTCCTAGTATATAAAAATTGAAATGCCATATTTAACATTTTTAATGATTTTTTAACAAAGAACATAATATAAAAAAATACAAAAAATACAAAAAAAAATAAAAAAAAATAAAAAAAATAAAAAAAAATAAAAAATTCTTGACCATCCAATATATAGTAATGAGGTAAATCTAATAGTTGAGATTAGTCCTCACTTTAAACAAAATTCCTTCACACAAGAGTGGTCCTCACTGGAACCAAAACCTATATATATGTGTATATATATATGATTCTTAGAATATTTTTCATAAATGAAAATGTTGGAATTAAAGAGGTTTTTTATATAAGTTATTTGACTATTTTTTGTTGTTGTTTATTGATTTTAGGATACGCACGACCATCCAGTTTATGGCCCACAAACTTTCCATAGTATTAGAGTACACGGTTAAGTCCTGCCCTCTTTTTTTGGTTGTTTGGGTTATGCTTAGCGATTGATGCGACCTAGACATTCATATGCATGGTATCATAGTTCACGGTCTAGTCTGTGGTTCATTTTATGGCTGTTTGGGTTGGGTTAATAATTAATGCTACCCACCTGCCGGTTGTGAAGTCACACAAAGTTTTTGGGCTAGTTTTAAAGAGATTGAGATGATAGACCCATTTATCCAAGTGTTAGATGTACTAGACAAACTACACTTCGTGTTAGAATATCTTCCTACATGAAAAAAATTAAAATTAAACAAACCTACTATATAAACTGCTGCGTTATATTTCCTATTGCCAATGAATTTTAGGTTATATATGATCATCTCCTATTTTTTTTGATAATAGATGTATGTAGTAATCCATGACTTATATAATATGCAGGCTTGTTTAATCTTCCTTGCTTCTTAAATTCTTCACAACAACATACACAACATAAATTAATTAATTTAATAATGTATGTATTTCAATGACATTTATGACCACCCTGTTGGTGTGATTTTCGGGAACCTCAAAATCCCATTGACATTTTTACTCATTGATTACAACACATACTGTATTATATTATTATGAGTGATTTTTTTTTTCTAGTAACTATTTCATATTACTTCTATCAAATCTACCTATTATAACTATAACCTAAAGCGGGGGTTAAAAGAAATTATTAAACGACACATGTAACTTTTAGATTGGACCACACCATCTCTTTTTCTAAAAATAATCTTTTATTTCTGGATATGATAAATTCTTATCCATGTTTTTAGAATATAGGATAGAATAAACAATATTCTTTTTGGATATGATAGATAAGAAGATCCTATCATACAAATTCCAGATTTATTTTATTTTTAGATAAAATCGCTTTTTAACTAAGATATTTTAATTGTTTATATTATTTATATGTTAATTAAAACAATCAATATATTGATTTTTTTAAATATCTTTATATATATATATATATATATATATATATATATATATATATATATATATATATATATATATATATATATATATTTTAAAACCCGTACAAGATACGGAAATACATACTAGTATTATATATATGGATAGATGGACTAACAGTTTCTATATTCTTATTCTAAAACTTGGACACATATTTAGTCTTCTAGCTTCCCTATTCCTCCCAACAACATACACAACTCAAATTAGGAAGAATGACTCCTACAAAGCAAGAAGAGAAGGTGTTGAGTCAAAAAGCCATAGAGATAGCAAGAGGGATGGAACTTCAAATGGCGATGAAGTCGGCGATAGAGCTCGGGATCTTGGATACGATCTCGGAAGCCAATGCTTGTGGGAACTATCTATCAGCTTCCGAAGTGGCCGCTAAGATCACAGGTTGTGTGAACCCGAATGCACCGGTTCTTATAGAATGTATGCTTAGTCTCCTGGCAAGCTTTTCTATTTTGAAATATGAGTGCAGGAGTCGAGTTGAGAAGAATGATAAGGAAGGCGGAAGAGGAGACGAGAGGGTGTATGGATTAGTGGAGCCGGTTTGCAAGTATTTCCTTACCAACAACAACAACGTTGATGGATCCATGGGCCCTTTCCTCTGCCTGCGTTATGATAAGGTCATTTATGAGAAATGGTATGTATACTATGTCGCCCATTTTGTATTTCTGCTGCCATAATTATCTGTTAATGAATTTCTGAAATTTTAACATATATAATTCTGTAAAAAAAATGATGTCAAAGTCAAAATTAAAATAGGTTTTTGGTTATATGTCTAGGAACCACTTGAGCGATGCTATAATAGAAGGAGGAACTGCGTTCGAAAAGGCTCAAGGGATGAAGTTATTTGAGTACGTGCAAAAGAATCCGGGGCTTAGCAAGGTGTTCAATGATGCGATGTCGAATTACACCATCATTATCAGGAAGGAAATCTAGGATGTGTATCAAGGGCTAGACGGGATCAATGTGTTGGTGGATGTGGGTGGTGGTGTTGGTGCTTCTCTTAACCTCATCACTTCCAAGTATCCCCACATAAGGGGCATTAACTTTGATCTACCTCATGTTGTGGCTAGTGCAACAAAATACCCGGGTACATATAGAACATATATATCAAGTTGATGCTACGTAGGTTTTTTTTTGTCGTTGAAAGAGAGTTAGTACTTGATGCGACCCCGTCTATGGATGCTAGCCAAGAGATCGAGGCCTTCACACTTCGCTCAGATGGCCCAGTCACCCGTGCCAGGGCCCGTGCCATCGAGACCGCGACACAATCACTAGTGTCGCGCCTCTCCGCTGGCCACGACGCGTCTTGCATCGCGACCTCGCTCGGCACCATTTCCATCGTCGGCGCCAAGGAACCTCGTTACGAACTCTCGGACCAACCGTGCCAAGACGCGACATCCTCGAGCATCGGATCACAAGTCGAGGCTGCAACCAGCCATCGCCGAGACCTCATGCCGGGACTCGACCTCGGGTCGTCACTCGAGGTTCTCGCATCGGACCTCGTAGTCGCGTCGCAACATGAGGTTCTCTGATGCTTCGGAGAACCTCAAGTTCGCGAGACCTCGCCAGCGTCGTCACCAGCGCCCAGCGCCGTGCCAGCGTCCTCGCCCGCTCCCTGCATCGCGCCGTGACCTCGCCAGCGCCGTGTCCGAGTCTCGCCAGCGCCGCGCCACGCGTGTCGTGACACTCCTTGCTCGGTCACGAACGACCTATCCTTTTTTAGTAGTTTTTTGCATTCTTTCCATTATAGAACATTGCTATTACTAGTTTTATGTTTTTAGGAAGTTATTTATGGGCCTTGCGCCGAGGAATTATGGGCTCGCGCCGATGGGCTTTAGTCTGCGTACTAACCCTAGGCGTGCGCCGCATCACTAGGGTTTTCTTTGCTTATTTCGTGCCACCTCCCTATATAAGAGGCTTAGGACTATGTTTCACATTCAGCGCACATTTTAGGGTTCATGTGAGATGTAGCTGTGGAAAATGTGAATGTAGCTTGAATGAAAATTTTGAAGCAATAGAAAATGAAGATAAGTTGATGAAGTTTCTTATGGGACTAAGTGATTAATTTGCTTCTGCTAGGAGACAATTTTGTTGTCATCACCATATACAAGTGCGCATGCAGGTCATTCTCTTCTGTTGCAAGATGAGTTAAGCAAGAAGCTTACAAATGTTGAAGTTAAAAATAAGTCCACAACTCTCATGTCTCGAAAAGGAAATGACAGAGGCTATGAAAGAAATGGTGATAAGAAGAAAGAATGGGAGCATTGCAAAGAAAGCTATCCTACTAACAAGTTCTAGGAAATAATAGGCTATCCAAGTTGGCATTCAAAAGCAAGAAAAAACCTCTAAGTTAAGCCATGAAATGATAAAGGCAATAATGGTAAGTTAAAGGGGAAGGATAACTACAATTACAAGCAAATGCTAGTCAAAACAACAACTCCATTGAGCAATTCAAACTGTTTCAGAACATGACAAAAGATAATCTGAAAATGATGAACAATTTCATGAGTTTTCTAGAGTATAACAAAGGAAAGAGTCGAAGTCAAACTTGGCAGGTACAATTTCAAAAATCAAAAATCATATCTCATATCTATTGTTTGGTAAGGCATAATTCAATATGCGATACTAAATCTTAATTACAACTATATAAAATAATTATTGTAATGAGTTTGAAGATAATTAATTACATTAAACCTAATTTCAAAAAAAATAATAATAATATATTAATTAAATAAAACATATTAGATGGTTAATTAACAAATTAAATTTATAGAAAATAGTGAGTAATTTGAAACACGAGAGAAACAAATCTGCCCCTTTTCCTAACCCTAAAAAATCGTTAATTAGTGCCTTCATATTCTCCTAGTTACACCCAAATTCAATCGACCAAAATCAAATTCATAGATCTCCTAATTACACCCAAATCCACAGATCTCTTTTGCACAAAATTAAATTCAATCGCCCAAACACGTAATCCACAAATCTCTTTCGCCCAAAATCAAATTCTAGTCTGGTTTACAATCCCGAACTTTACGGAGAGACGATGCTCAAATTCTGGTCTGGTTTACAATCCCGATTTTACGGAGAGACGATGCTCACAAAGCAAATCAGCGCAGTTGGGCTGTGTTAGGAGCGGCCAGATCTGAGCAAGTAGGTCAAGTGAGGGAGAAGCGAGGAAGAAGATGGGGAAGAGGGGGAAGATGATGATATCACTCATACCGGTTATGAAAGGGGTATATCAAATAGAGAGAAAAGTGATATCTTGATATTAGGTGATATCAACTTGACATCCATATCCAACTCTTGAACTCTACCAAACACAAGGTATCGATATATTTTATATTGATACCGATATTTGATATCTATATATCGATACTAAACGGGCCTTAAGGAAAACCAGATTAGTAAAGATGTTCACTTCTTAGAGTCTTTTTGTCCTTTCAGTTATCTCTCTGGAAATACAAGTTCTCCAAATAATGGTTTATCAGAGTCTATTCCTGATATTTCAACACATGAATTTTCTCATGATAATTCAGACTTTGTACATGTTGAGTATTTTCCAATAGAGACAAATGCCTTTGATTATCCACCTATAACCTCCGAGTCTTTTGCACACTACTCACCTTCATTTGAGTTTTGTCTATATAATTTACTCTATATAAAAGATCATTTATGAACTTGTGGTCAAATATTTATTGCAATTAGGGAATTTCAGCAACCCGAAAAAACACCGACCTGCCCCGAAATTTACCCGTCAGATTTTTATCAGATCGGATAGACAATTGTTAAAGTCGGGTCGGGTGGTGAAAGTAGTCCACCCGTCCTGACCCGACTCATTACCATTGCCTACTTAGATTCTTACTCGTAATTATTTCCACATCCCTATTCTTCATTTATATTGAGACTGTACTCTTACATGGAAGGCCCCTACACCCGCACATCTGCAATACTCTTACATTGAAAGTTTGGTGACTTCAAACCTACCGATCAAAACCAGACAAGGCCTGTACGTGCATTCAAATATTTTACTCATTAATAACAACTACTACATTTTATATTTTTTTATAGGTTAAACCTATAGTACGTACTCCTTTGTAATAAAAAGAAAAAGAAATTCGCATTGAGATCTCAGACAACTATGTACATGCTCTCTCCATCCCCGAAAGTTTGTCTTGTATTTTTTTATGGGTGTCCCGAAAAATTTATCCACCTTTTTAACTTTCCTTTTATATCAATTTTTTTTACAATATTATCATCATTCTATCTCATCTTTTACCCCCCATTATCTAATAAAAATCTATCTCTTTAAATCTTTTTTAGTATTTTTCTCTTTCTTTCCACTTTTACTCATCACAATCGGCTACCTTTTTTTCTCTCTCTATTTCTTAATATATGTGAAAGTTGTCCTTTAGGACAAACTTTCGGGGACGGATGACGTATTATATTATTATGGCCTTTGGGCATTTGGTTAAACGTTTGGCCTTTAGGATAGTACCCCGAGGTTGCAGTTTCGATTCTCTCGGGCGGCAGTTTGCCCTTTTTCTTTAGAATTGGTTAGTAACCAGTTCTCATTCCTAGTGGATGCTCTAGGCTCGTCCAAGTAGTACTTGTGGCGATCCTAATCCTTACCCTATTAAAAAAAATATATTATATTATTATGGCGTGTTTTATCATATTGATCATATATATACAGCACTCAAGCATCAATCAATAGTATGTGTGTCTGTGAGAGAGAGATGGACTTACAATGATATGTGTCTATATTCATATATAGTCTGAGACATGCAAATCTCATTTGATCTTCCTAGCTTCTTATTTCTTCAAGTTAACTAATTGAATAATGTATTTCAAAGTTATCTATGAGCACTAGTGGGTGATCAGTGTGTTGGTCTAATATTATGAAACTTGTTATAACGAAATATAATATTATGATACTTTCAAATCTCATTTATATTTTTATACATTAGGTACAGCTAAAACATATTATATGCTACAAGTGATTTGAGGCTAGTAACTATTCATATCATTTCAATAATGTATCAATAATAAACCTATATTATATGTATATATATATAGATGGCATGGACTAATAGTTTCTATATCCCTTTTCTAAAACTCGCTTAGCTAGCTCATTTCATCTTCCTAGCATCTAAATTTATTCCTCCAACAACACACCCAACCTCAAAGAGAAAGAATGAGTCCTACAAAACAAGAAGAGGAGGAGGTGCTAAGCCAACAAGCCATAGAGATAGCAAGAGGGATGGAACTTCAAATGGCGATGAAGTCCGCGATAGAGCTCGGGATCTTGGACACGATCTCGGAAGCCAATGCTCAAGGGGACTATCTATCAGCTTCCGAAGTCGCAGCTAAGATCCCAGGTTGTGTGAATCCGAATGCACCGGTTCTTATAGAATGTATGCTCAGTCTCCTAGCTAGCTTCTCTATTTTGAAATATAAGGAAGGTGGAAGAGGAGAGGAGAGGATGTATGGAGTGGCGCCGGTTTGCAAGTATTTCCTTACAAACAAGGTCGATGGATCCATGGGTCCTTTGCTTTGCATGCGTTATGATAAGGTCTCGTATGAGATATGGTACGTACGTGAAATATGTTCCATTTTGTATTTCGAACTTCAGCCTCAGTTGTTTCTTATTCTATTTTTCTTGTATTATTTGGTTCTATATGTAGGAACCACATGAACGAGGCTATAATGGAAGGAGGAACGGCGTTCGAAAAGGCTCAAGGGATGCCGTTATTTGAGTACGCGCAAAAGGAGCCGAGGCTTAACAAGGTGTTCAATGATGCGATGTCGAATTACACCATCATTATCATGAAGCAAATCCTGGATGTGTATAAAGGGCTAGAAGGGATCAATGTGTTGGTGGATGTGGGTGGTGGAGTTGGTGCTTCTCTCAGCCTCATCACTTCCAAGTATCCCCACATAAGGGGCATTAACTTTGATCTACCTCATGTTGTGGCCAATGCAGCAAAATACCCGGGTACATATACAACATATATATATCGATCGTAGGTTGATTAAATATTTATATATCCATTGATTTAATTTGTATATACATACTAATTGTAGCTAGCCTTGTTGTGACTAATATTGCATGTAGGAGTGAAGCATGTTGGAGGGGACATGTTTGAAAAAGTTCCGAATGGAGATGCAATCTTTTTGAAGGTAACATAATACTTGTTAATTTAGAGCCATACACACTATATAAGTGTGCTGGAAGATGTGAAAGACTTTGTCTCATGTGGACCAATATATAAGGAAGGAAGAAACTTAATTACCCAGTCTTAAGCTTTTGGATGGAAAGATAAATATATAGTATGTATATATTTAAATGGTTTTAAAAAAAAATACTTGACTCACATCTTATTTTATATCAACCTATCAGAATTTAACATAGTATGTGAGAATTTCGTCCCACATCAACCAAATTAATATTTAAAAATGAGACTAAATCCCGACCTTATGTATGATATTACTTAGAAAAAACTCAACTTAGTACATAATATCTGCCCTCCGGAATTTATGCACATGTACACATGTTAATCGATCATATGAATGATTGTTATTGCAATGACATTATCGAAGTAAGATCGAAGGCAAAATATCTACGATAGCTTAAAATTTGATAAGATAACTTTAAACAATACGGATCGAGTATATGACAGGCATTTGAAAGTCACATATTACCTAGTTAACCACTTGATAAATTAAGTGACAAATATTGCGTTAAAGTAGCCGTTGAAAATAAAGTTACAAATTGTCTTGAGCTTGACTAGCTGGCTAACCACTTGATTGTACAAATTTGATTATATATTTATATGTTTTTGTTGTAATGGCTCTTTTTTTTTCTATAATAAAATATATATATTTTGTGAATGTAGTGGATACTGCATAACTGGAATGACTCCGATTGTGTTAAACTCTTAAGAAATTGTTGGAAAGTCCTTCCAAAGAAGGGAAAGGTGATAATCATGGAAGAACTTCTTCCCTCGACTCCAGAAAATAACCCCGAGGCGCAGGTTACCTTGGCGACAAATCTTACCATGTATGCAACCTTTGGTGCAATGGAAAGGACCATACAAGACTTCAAGGCTTTGGCTTCCCAGTCTGGATTTTCAGATTGTTGTGCTATTTGTTCCGCGCATAGCAATTGGATCATAGAGTTTCACAAGAACTAATCACATTTGGCGCATCAATTTATCAATATTTATCACTTAACGTATCCCGTTAAATAAAATTGGTAACTTAGAATTTGATTTTAATTATGATTATTTCAACTTATATGTCTTTAATAAAATAGTACCGTAGGGTGTGAAAGTTTATGTATCGGAATGTACTTCAACAATGTTTAGCACAGTTATTCCGGCCCCACTTGAAATAAATATGCATTCGAAATTCTTATCAGATATATATATATATATATATATGTGATCTGAATTATGTACCACCGTCGTCACCTCCCTAACCACTATCGATGTTGTTCCTAGAAAAGTGCTTGATGTTCCTACACTGAGATTGAAAATCAGGGGCAAAATGGGGACAACAAGTCTTCCAGCTACTACTTCACTACTTCAGCTCAATGCATCAAGAGGGTGGACACTAATTTCTTCAGTTAGGTTCATCTCCATTAATCTCCTTAAGCTTCGTCTAAAAAATGCCCAACACCCAAGTGTAACCTGGAAAAAGATTTCAACTCTGTTCAGCTTGAATAAGCTGATGCCAAACGAAGTCCAAGTGTGAAAAACGGATAAAACTCAATCTTCTTTGTAAAACCAATGCAGAACAACTTTAATAAATTTGTGGATTTGAAAATTGATGATAGGAATTGAACCAGACAACTAGTAGAAACTAAAAGGATAGAAAATGAAGGAAATATCTATAGTTTAAAATAATTAAAGTGTGGAGCTCATATACTACTAGAGCAAGACGTGCATATGTTTTTATTTTGGTTTTAAAATATTGCAAAGTAATGGGCTAGCGAGCGCTTTGGAAGGCTGTCAGCCTGCCCATGATTGAAATTGTGTTACTTCATTTTAACCCGAAGTAATCGAAAATATTGCAAAGTAATTAGCATCAATTGAATTTAATCAATTAATTTTGTTTTATATTCCTTGGAATGATCAGACTCAAGAATCTCTGACAAGTTGTACTATCTCTTGTTAAAATGAGACGTTTATAAAAGTATGTTCAGTGGTTGACCAAAAATTGGCCATGAGAGGAAAGAGACAATAAAGAATAATAAAATGAGGAGAGAGGGTGTAAAAAAATCCATGACATGGTCACCACAATGACCAAAAATCATGTTGGGCAGACATCTATTTTTGTAACACGTGTAAAAAAGAGGGAAAAAAAGATTTTACTGTTATGAAATAATTATAAAAGCAAGATCACTTAATCTTTGAAAGAACACTTAAATAAACTTTATGAGAACCTTTTGATCATTAGAAGAGAGGGAGGGAGAGCAAGAACTTTAGAGAGTGTATTTCTTACTCTACTTTGGTGCAAATTTTACAATGGATGATGATCATATTTATAGGCCAAAGGTGGGGTAAACTTTGGTAAACCTCCATGATTTATGCATGGAATAAGGAGGTGAAGAAGGTGAATATTTCACCTTGTACAATTTTTCTCCATTATACACTTGTTCATACATGACATGTGTGATACATGTGTGTGCAGATAGTTAACTTGTAGTATGAAAATATTGACTTCATAACACCCCCCTTGAATATTCACCTTCTTTTCATTTAGTAGGATATGGGTAGACGTTGCCTCATTAAAAACCTTGTCAGGAAAAACCCAGTGGGATAAAAACCTGAACGAAGGGAAAAAGAGTGCAACCATTGATCCCATTGTATGCCTTGATGTTGCCTCATTAAAAACCTTGTCAAGCAAAACCCAGTGGGATAAAAACTTGATCTAATTTGTTGGATGTTCACTTCACCAGCTTCTTCCAATTCACGAGTGGAGAAGAATTTTGGAGATATGTGCTTTGTGCGGTCACCTTTGATGTAGCCCTTCTTCATTTGAGCAACGCATGCTGAGTTATCCTCATATAATACTGTTGGATCATCAGTGATTGGTTTCATTCCACTTTCTTTCTGGATGAATTGAATCATTGCTCGAAGGGACACGCATTCTCTTCCTGCCTCATATAGTGCAATCAATTCTGCTTGATTTGATGATGTGGCAGTCACAATCTGCTTTGTTGATGTCCAAGAGATGGCAGTGCCTCCATATGTGAACACATAGCCATTTTGAGATTTGGCTTTGTGTGGGTCAGACAAGTACCCTGCATCTGCATATCCAATTAAGGTTGCATCCCTTTGGTTACGATAATACAACCCAAGATCATGTGTGCCTCGGAGATAGCGGAATACATGTTTGATCCCGTTCCAATGCCTCCTTTTGGGTGCAGTGCTATACCTGGACAACAAATTTACTGCAAAAGCAATATCTGGCCTTGTATTGTTAGTTAAGTACATTAAAGCACCAATTGCACTTAAATATGGTACCTCAGGACCAAGAACATCTTCATCCTCTTCTCTGAGATCATTTTCTACATTGAGGGATCGAACTTCCATTGGAGAGCTCAAACGGTGTTCTTTGTCCATGTAAAATCTTTTAAGAACTTTCACAGTGTAATTAGACTGATGGATAAAGATTCCATCCCTTAAGTGCTCAATTTGTAAGCCAAGACAAAGCTTTGTTTGTCCGAGATCTTTCATCTCGAATTCTTTCATCAAATATTTCGCAGTATCTTGAAGTTCATTTTGGGGTTCCGACGATGTTTAAATCGTCAACGTAAACTGCGATAATAGCGAATCCCTTTTCGGATCGCTTGATGAAAACACATGGACAAATAGTGTCGTTCTTGTGTCCCTCTTTCATGAGGTATTCACTGAGGCGGTTGTACCACATTCGCCCAGATTGTTTTAGTCCATACAATGACCTCCTCAATTTTATGGAAAACATTTCTCGAGGTCCACAATTATTGGCCTCAGGCAGCTTCAATCCTTCTGGGACTCTCATGTAGATGTTTGTATCAAGTGATCCATATAAATATGCTGTAACGACATCCATGAGGCGCATTTGTAACCTTTCAAAGACAGTTAGGCCAATTAGGAATCTCAACGTAGTTGCATCAACTACTGGAGAGTATGTTTCTTCATAATCAATTCCATGGATTTGAGAAAAACCTTGTGCTACAAGCCTTGCTTTATATCTTACAATTTCGTTTTTCTCATTTCGTTTGCGTACAAAAACCCATTTATAGCCGACTGGTTTCACACCATTGGGTGTACGAACTACTGGTCCAAAGACCTCTCGCTTTTCAAGCGATTTTAGTTCTGCCTGAATAGCCTCTTTCCATTTTGGCCAATCGTTTCTCCGTCGACATTCATCGACCGATTTTGGCTCAAAATCATCATCTTCAATTACAATATTACTAGCCACTGAGTAGGCAAATACGTCATCGACAATTACATCTTTTCGATTCCATTGCGTGCCTGTGGACACATAGTTTATGGAAATCTCAAAATTGTCGATATCATTATTCTTGTCTAGAATATCATCCTCTGTTGAGGTATTCTCATTTTCAATATCTTTGCCTTTATCATTGTTCTCATGATCCATTGTGGCTTCTTCTGCTATACCTTTTTGGCTCCTAGCCTTTCTCGGTTTTAAATCTTTTGAGCCTAACAGTCTACCACGCTTTCAGCGTGTTGCAGACTCGCTTGCGATGGATGTATCTGGCTATCCATTGGGTATTTTAATTCTTGTTGGAGCATTTGTATCAGTAAATGCATCTGATAACTGATTTGCAACATTTTGTAAATGAATGATCCGTTGTACTTCTTGTTCACACATTTTTGTTCTTGGATCAAGATGGGATAATGCAGTTGCATTCCATGTGATTTCTTTCACATGTGGGTCCCCATTTTTCTTTTCTCCCCCTAAGGCTGGGAATGTATTTTCATCAAAATGGCAATCAGCAAATCTTGTTGTAAGTAAATCTCTAGTTGTTGGTTCAAGATATTTGATTATCGAGGGAGACTCAAAACAAGCATAAATTCCCAATCTCCTTTGGGGTCCCATCTTTGTGCGTTGAGGTGGAGCAATAGGGACATAAATTGCACATCCAAATATTTTTAGATGTGAAATATTTGGCTCTTTACCATAAACAAGTTGCATAGGGGAATGCTCATGGTTTGCACTTGGCCTTAATCAAATTAAGGTTGCTTCATGTAATATTGCATGTCCCCATGCCGATTGTGGTAATTTTGATTTCATCAATAATGGTCTGGCAATTAATTGCAATCGCTTTATCAATGATTCAGCGAGACCATTTTGTGTGTGAACATGAGCCACTGGATGCTCTATATCAAGCCTAATTGACATACAATAGTCATTGAATGTTTGAGATGTAAATTCTCCTGCATTATCGAGCCGGATTTTCTTTATTGTATAATCCGGAAATTGGGCCCTCAATCAGATTATTTGGGCAAGGAGTTTAGCAAATGCAACATTTCTCGTTGATAGTAGGCTTACATGTGACCAACATGTAGATGCATCAATTATCACCATAAAGTATCGAAATGGTCCACATGGTGGAGCAATTGGCCCACATATATCTCCTTGGATTCTTTCTAAGAATGCAGGATTCTCACTTGCAATCTTGTTTTTAGAAGACCTGATAATTAGCTTTCCAAGTGAGCAAGCAGTGCAATTAAAATCACTGGACGGAAGAACCTTAATGTTCTTTAATGTATGTCCGAGTGAGCTCTTTATGATTTTGTGCATCATTACTGCTCCCGGATGACCCAATCGGTCATGCCATAATGTGAATGCAGCTTGGTCATATGACCTTTTGTTAAACACTGCATTGACCTCAAACGGATAAATGTATGTATGATATAATCCAGAGGTTTGCGTTGGCATCCTTTCGAAAATATGTTTATGGCCAGATTCATGTTTTATGATGCACAAGTATTCTTTACTCCTCAAGATGGTGTGTTTTGTTGCACTGTCCAAAAGACATTGCTCCTTCCCATCAGGTTTTACTTTAGGTGAGTCCATTATTTCTATAAATATAAAGAAAAGGAGAATTAAGACATCAATAAAAGCTTCATATATTATACAATGATAATTCTATTACACAAGTTCTATGATACAAGACTTATTATACAAACTCATGCGAAATAAAGGTTAAAGCATGGAATACAAAAGAAATTGCAAGTATTATAAAATATCATGGGAGATAGTAGAGATATTTAGGGGCTCGTGTTTTTCATTTAAGCCCCTAAGGCATAGTCATCATCATTCTCAAGGTTGAGAAAGTCATTGACATCCAGATTAGTCACTGGTGACCTATCCACATCTTTATTATCGATGTAGTTGGTCTCGGTAGCCCTTTCTTTATTCTTTTCAGCTTGGTAGAGCTTCACTAGGTGTGGAGCTGTGCGACATACCTTTGACTAGTGACCAGTCACGCCACATCTGTAGCATGTTGATTTGGATTTCTGGGAGGATCCTGATAGACCCGTCTAGACCTTTTGCTTCACATCCCCCTTGTAGCCATGGTTCTCACGGTGATTATCGTGGCTTTTGTTGTAGACTCGGCCACGCCCATGGCCACCACGACCACCACGGCTCCCATAGTTACCACGACCTCGTCCACGCCCATTGTTACAGCGTGATTGCTGCCCACGTTCATTGTCGTTCCTATCATGGAACGCTTTGTTCATAGCATTTGCTTCTGGGGCAGCTGTTGAGCCAGTATGCCTTAGGTTGTGGTTTTTCATTAGGAGCTCATTATTCTTTTCAGGAACCAACAATACTTTCAACAAGTTAGAATATCTTTTGAAATTTATTTCTCTATATTGTTGTTGCAATAATATGTTTGAAGCATGCATAATGGAGAAAGTTTTCTCCAACATCTCTTCCTGAGTGATCGTTTTACCACACAGTTTCAATTGAGAAGTGATCATGTGGATATCATTGTTGTATTCAGTGATGGACTTAAAGTCTTGGAACCTTATAGTATTC